>OY997271.1:50956910-51576568 GCA_963921465.1 Triticum timopheevii | reverse complement strand
AGGCATGACTTCTTTCTTTGGCAGATAGCCTATTTTCACCCAGTTGCAAGAGGTAGGTGCCTTGGGCGCCATTATGTTTGAAAGCCTAAAGACAAAATAACAGGGCCGGTTCAAATTTAAGCCAGACGGGATAAAAATGTTAGTGGAATGTAGTATGATGACTTATGAAGGGGCCTAATGGTATGAGGATAGTTTGCATCCGGGTTACTTAAGCCGCCATGGGTTTTTTAAAGTCGTCAGTATTACTTCTTTAAGCCGGCAATCAGAGCCGCCGTGACTAGCAAGTCTAACAAGTTATGGATTTTTCCTAAGTGTAGGACAAACAAGTTTCATAGTTTGTAGTAATTATTTTGGATCGAACAAAGGTTCAGAAAAGAAAAATTACTAGACCTAAAAACAGGATGCAGAGAAGTTCGTATGCTACGGTGAGGTTTTCTTACAAGGAAAGGAGGTCCATTGATAATCAAAATGAATGCGGAGCATGAACCGCATCAGATTCGTGGGGTTCTTTGGATCAGGCGACGCCGTAGCAAGGAAAAAGGGCAAGAACTCGGATGAACTATGTCTGTGCAGAAGAACACGATAACCCTAATGTCGATCTACGGCGCGGAAAGGGAAACACTTACTGCGGGGGATCTGCGGAGGAGGAGCGCCACTGTTCTCTGGTCAAGGTCAGGTTGATGCAACGGCCAAAGCTCGATGAGAATGAAGAGTGCAGTGGCGACGGCGGCGGAGCTGCAGTGGCAGATGGAGCGAGAGGAAGAAGATACGAACGGAGAATGGAAAAGAGGCCTAGTCGGGGCTATTTATAAGTAAAACCTGTTAAGTGGACATGAAAAACGAGGAGGCAGAAAAATAAATTTACCCAGCTACAAGGGCGCCTTGATTTTCGGATGGTCATTAAGACAGAGATCCGTTAGGATATGTTGGACAAAGCACGCATTTATGACAGGTGACGTCATGGCGGGTTACCACAAATCTAAAGGGTGATGTCATGGCGGGTTACACGAACTTTCTTAAGTAAGGAGCAGAAGATTTTTTCTTAAGTATTGAAGACTGACATGAACCAGTTCAAATCAGCCTAGGGCCTAATGTTGGGGATATAACTACTAGGTATGACCCGCCAGAAGGAGCAGGCTTATACCTATAAGAATTCTTGAAGAGCAAACCTCAAGCTTGAAGATGACGGTTTAGTAAAGGCCAAAGGCCTAGAGGTGACTTAAGGCCTGTAGTGTTAAACCGCTTTATTAATATAACTTCTACTGTAAGGCAAGAAATATTAAGAGACCGAGTCAGATACAGCTTATAAGCTGGCCGGGACACTGTAGGGCCGCCATGCTACTTTATCTACTATTTTGGACTATAATGGGCTTTATTTTCCACTTTTATATTATTTTTGGGACTAACCTATTAACCGGAGGCCCAGCCCAGAATTGCTGTTTTTTTTGCCTATTTCAGTGTTTCGAAGAAACGGAATATCAAACGGAGTCCAAACGGAATAAAACCTTCGGGAACGTGATTTTCTCACCGAACGTGATCCAGGAGACTTGGACCCTGCTCCAAGGAACAAAAGAGGCAGTCACGAGGGTGGAGGGCACCCCCCCTGGGCGCGCCCCTACCTCGTGGGCCCCCTGTTGCTCCACTGACGTACTCCTTCCTCCTATATATACCTATGTATCCCCAAACGATCAGAGGAGGAGCCAAAAACCTAATTCCACTGCCGCAACCTTCTGTATCCACGAGATCCCATCTTGGGGCCTGTTCCGGAGCTCCGTCGGAGGGGGCATCAAACATGGAGGGCTTCCACAACAACACCATAGCCCCTCCGATGAAGTGTGAGTAGTTTACTTCAGACCTTCGGGTCCATAGCTAGTAGCTAGATGGCTTCTTCTCTCTTTTTGGATCTCAATACAATGTTCTCCCCCTCTCTCGTGGAGATCCATTCAATGTAATCCAAGGACACCAAAAAGTCAAAGCATGGGGATGCCCCGGAAGGCATCCCCTCTTTCGTCCACTTCCATCGGTAATTTACTTGGAGCTATATTTTTATTCACCACATGATATGTGTTTTGCTTGGAGCGTCTTGTATTACTTGCGTCTTTGCTTGTTAGTTTACCACAATCATCCTTGCTGTACACACCTTTTGAGAGAGCCATACATGAATTGGAATTTGTTAGAATACTCTGTGTGCTTCACTTATATCTTTTGAGCTTGATAGTTTTGCTCATAGTGCTTCACTTATAACTTTTGAGCGTGATAATTTTTGCTCTAGTGCTTCACTTATATCTTTTAGAGCACGGTGGTGGATTTGTTTTAAAGAAACTATTGATCTCTCATGCTTCACTTAGATTATTTTGAGAGTCGTTAATCGCATGGTAATTCGCTTAACATTAATATACTTGGTATTCAAGATATGTGAAACTTTCTTTTGAGTGCGTTGAATACTAAGATAAGTTTGATGCTTGATAATTGTTTTGAGATATGAAGGTGATGATATTAGAGTCATTCTAGTTAAGTAGTTGTGAATTCAAAAAATACTTGTGTTGAAGTTTGTGATTCCCGTAGCATGCATGTATGGTGAACCATTATGTGATGAACTCGGAGCATGATTTATTTACTGATTATCTTCCTTATGAGTGGCGGTCGGGGACGAGCGATAGTCTTTTCCTACCAATCTATCCCCCTAGGAGCATGCGTGTAATACTTTGCTTTGATAACTTCTAGATTTTTGCAATAAGTATATGAGTTCTTTATGACTAATGTTGAGTCCATGGATTATACGCACTTTTTCCCATCCTTCCACCTTTGCTAGCCTCTCTAATACCGCGCACTTTTCGCCGGCATCATACACCCACCATATACCTTCCTCCAAACAACCACCATACCTACCTATTATGGCATTTCCATAGCCATTCCGAGATATATTGCCATGCAACTTTCCACCGTTCCATTTATTATGACACGCTCCATCATTGTCATATTGCTAGCATGATCATGTAGTTGACATCGTATTTGTGGCAAGGCCACCATTCATAATTCTTTCATACATGTCACTCATGATTCATTGCATATGTCGGTACACCGCCGGAGGCATTCATATAGAGTCATACTTTCTTCTAAGTATCGAGTTGTAATTGTTGAGTTGTAAGAAAAATAAAAGTGTGATGATCAACATTATTAGAGCATTGTCCCAAGTGAGGAAAGGATGATGGAGACTATGATTCCCCCATAAGTCGGGATGAGACTCCGGACGAAAAAAAAAGAAGCCAAAAAAAAGAGAAAGGCCCAAACAAAAAAATGAGAGAAAAAGAGAGAAGGGACAATGCTACTATCCTTTTACCACACTCGTGCTTCAAAATAGCACCAAGATCTTCATGATAGAGAGTCTCTCATTTTGTCACTTCCATATACTAGTGGGAATTTTTCATTATAGAACTTGGCTTGTATATTCCAATGATGGGCTTCCTCAAAATGCCCTAGGTCTTCGTGAGAAAGCGAGTTGGATGCACACCCACTTAGTTTCATTTGTAAGATCTTTCATATACTTATAGCTCTAGTGCATCTGTTGCATGGCAATCCCTACTCACTCACATTGATATCTATTGATGGGCATCTCCATATCCCGTTGATATGCCTAGTTGATGTGAGACTATCTTCCCTCTTTTTGTCTTCTCCACAACCACCATTCTATTCCACATAGTGCTATATCCATGGCTCACGCTCATGTATTGTGTGAAGATTGAAAAAGTTTTGAAAATGTCATAAGTATGAAACAATTGCTTGGCTTGTCATCGGGGTTGTGCATGATTTAAAGATTTTATGTGGGGAAGATGGAGCATAGCCTGACTTTATGATTTTGTAGGGATAACTCTCTTTGGCCATGTTATTTTCAGAAGACATGATTGCTTTGATTAGTATGCTTGAAGTATTGTTATTTTTGTGTCAATATGAACTTTTGTCTTGAATCTTTTGGATCTGAATATTCATATCACAATTAAGAAGATTTACATTGAAATTATGCCAAATTATCACTCCACATCAAAAAAAAAATTTTTTATCATTTACGTACTCGAGGACGAGCAGGAATTAAGCTTGGGGATGCCTGATACGTCTCCAACGTATCTATAATTTTTGATTGCTCCATGCTACTTTATCTACTATTTTCGTCTATATTGGGCTTTATTTTCCTCTTTTATATTATTTTTGGGACTAACCTATTAACCGGAGGCCCAGCCCAGAATTGCTGTTTTTTTGCCTATTTCAGTGTTTCGAAGAAACGGAATATCAAACGGAATAAAACCTTCGGGAATGTGATTTTCTCACCGAACGTGATCCAGGAGACTTAGACCCTGCTCCAAGGAACAAAAGAGGCGGTCACGAGGGTGGAGGGCGCCCCCCACCTCCGTGGGCGCGCCCCTACCTCGTGGGCCCCCTGTTGCTCCACCGACGTACTCCTTCCTCCTATATACCTACGTATCCCCAAACGATCAGAGGAGGAGCCAAAAACCTAATTCCACCGCCGCAACCTTCTGTATCCACGAGATCCGATCTTGGGGCCTGTTCCGGAGCTCCGCCGGAGGGGGCATCCACCATGGAGGGCTTCTACATCAACACCATAGCCCATCCGATGAAGTGTGAGTAGTTTACTTCAGACCTTCGGGTCCGTATCTAGTAGATAGATGGCTTCTTCTCTCTTTTTGGATCTCAATACAATGTTCTCCCCCTCTCTCGTGGAGATCTATTCAATGTAATCTTCTTTTTGCGGTGTGTTTGTTGATAATGATGAATTGTGGGTTTATGATCCAGCTTATCTATGGAAAATATTTGAATCTTCTCTGAATTCTTTTATGTATGATTGATTTATCTTTGTAAGTCTCTTCGAATTATCCTTTTTGTTTTGGCCAACTAGATTGGTAGTTCTTGCAATGGGAGAAGTGCTTAGCTTTGGGTTCAATCTTGTGGTGTCCTTTCCCAGTGACAGAAGGGGCAGCAAGGCACGTATTTTATTGTTGCCATCGAGGATAACAATATGGGGTTTTTATCATATTGCATGAATTTATCCCTCTACATCACGTCATCTTGCTTAAGGTGTTACTCTGTTTTTAACTTAATACTCTAGATGCATGCTGGATAGCGGTCGATGAGTGGAGTAATAGTAGTAGATGCAGAATCGTTTCGATCTACTTGTCTCGGACGTGATGCCTATATACATGATCATTACCTAGATATACTCATAATTATGCTCAATTATGTCAATTGCTCAACAGTAATTTGTTCACCCACCGTAGAATATCTATGCTCTTGAGAGAAGCCACTAGTGAAACCTTTGGCCCCCGGGTCTATTCTCATCATATCAATCTCTATCGCTTTATTACTTACTTTGTTTTTACTTTGCCTTTTACTTTTCACTTTGCATTTATCTATCAAAAATACCAAAAATATTATTTATCATCTCTATTAGATCTCACTCTCGTAAGTGACCGTGAAGGGATTGACAACCCCTAATCGCGTTGGTTCCGAGTAGCTATCGTTTTGTGCAGGTACGAGGGACTTGTGCGTGGTCTCCTACTGGATTGATACCTTGGTTCTCAAAAAATGAGGGAAATACTTATGCTACTTTGCTGCATCATCCTATCCTCTTCGGGGAAATCCAACGCAGTGTTCAAGAGGTAGCAGAGGAGCGCCGCTGTTCTCTGGTCAAGGTCAGGGTGATGCAGCGGCCAAAGCTCGACGAGAATGAAGGGCGCAGTGGCGACGGCGGCGGAGCTGCAGTAGAAAATGGAGCGAGAGGAATAAGATGCAAACGGAGAATGGAAAAGAGGCCAAGTCATGGCTATTTATAAGGAAAACCTGTTAAGTGGGCACGAAAACGAGGAGGCTGAAAAATAAATTTACCCACCTACAAGGGCGCCTTGATTTTTGGATGGTCATTAAGACAGAGATACGTTAGTATATGTTGGACAAAGCACGCATTTATGACAGGTGACGTCATGGCGGGTTACCACAAATCTGAAGGGTGATGTCATGGCGGGTTTCACGAACTTTCTTAAGTAAGGAGCAGAAGATTTTTTCTTAAGTATTGAAGACTGACATGAACCAGTTCAAATCAGCCTGGGGCCTAATGTTGGGGATATAACTACTAGGTATGACCCGCCAGAAGGAGCCGGCTTATACCTATAAGCATTCTTGAAGACCAAAGCTCAAGCTTGAAGATGGAGGTTTAGTAAATGCCCAAAGGCCAGAGGTGACTTAAGGCCCGTAGTGTTAAACCGCCTTATTCATATAGCATGTACTGTAAGGCAAGAAATATTAAGAGACCGAGCCGGATACAGCTTATAAGCCGTCCGGGACTCTGTAGAGCCGCTGGGTGTCAACCTCAGTATATAAAGGGACGACCCGGCGGTGGTTCAGGGTACAAAACAACAACTCGAGAGCTAGGTCAAGCTATTTGCTCCCTGGTGATCGAGACACAAATAATACCAATCCCAACTAGACGTAGGCTTTTACCTTCACCGTAAGGGGCCAAACTAGTATAAAACTTCTCGTGTCTCTTGTCCTGATTAACCCCTTCAAGCTTCCTAGTCGCGATGGCTCCACGACTAAATCCTTTCACTAGGACATCTGACGTGACAATTCCACGACACACCGTAACCGGTAACACCCCGATATTTTCCTCGCCCTCGCTTCTACCACGGTTTTTTGCATCATGGACGACCCAAAGAATGTCATGCAGCTGCGTCTCCAGCCCGCCTAGGACGAAAAGCCCACTTTCTGTTATGATTTTTTGTCGTAGAAGTAGGATCTCACCACATCTATTATGATACTGGGTTTTGTCACAATTATCGTCATAGAAGTGTCATAATTATGACAGAAAATATTCATTCGGCCCAAAATGTCACGGATGTGTCTTTTTTTTGTAGTGACACAACCTCCACCATCATACTCTATTCCACCTGTAGTGCTATATCCATGGCTTACGCTCATGTATTACATGAGGGTTGAAAAGGCTGAAGCGCGTTAAAAAGTATGAACCAATTGCTTGACTGAAACCGGGGTTGTGCATGATGGGAGCATTTTGTGTGACGAAAATGAAGCATGGCCAAACTATATGATTTTGTATGGATAAGCTTTCTTTGGCTATGTTATTTTGATAAGACATAATTGCTTTATTAGTATGCTTGAAGTATTATTGTCTTAATGTCAAATGATAGACTATTGCCTTGAATCACTCGTGTCTTAATATTCATACCATGATTATATATATGATCAAGATTATGCTAGGTAGCATTGCACATCAAAAATTATATTTTTTATCATTTACCTACTCGAGGACCAGCAGGAATTACGCTTGGGGGTGTTGATACGTCTCCGTCGTATCTATAATTTTTGATTGTTCCATGCCAATATTCTACAACTTTTACATACTTTTGGCAACTTTTTATAATATTTTTGGGACTAACATATTGATCCAGTGCCCAGTGCCAGTTCCTGTTTGTTGCATGTTTTTTGTTTCGCAAAAATGCATATCAAATGGAGTCCAAACGGGATAAAAACTGACGGAGATTTTTTTGGAATATTTATGATTTTTGGGAAGAAGAATCAACGCGAGACAACGCTCGAGGGGGCCACAAGGCAGGGGCACGCCCCAGGGGGTCAGGCGCGCCCTGGGCCCTCGTGGCCACCCCGTAAGGCGGTTGGTGCCTTCTTTCGCCACAAGAGATAATATTCGGATAGAGATCATGTTAAAATTTCAGCCCAATCGGAGTTACGGATCTCTGGGAATATAAGAAACGGTGAAAAGCCAGAATCAGGAACGCAAAAACAGAGAGAGACAGAGAGACGGATCCAATCTCGGAGGGGCTCTCGCCCCTCGCACGCCATGGAGACCACGGACCAGAGGGGAAACCCTTCTCCCACCTAGGGAGAAGGTCAAGGAAGAAGAAGAGGGGGGGCTCTGTCCCCCTCTCTCCCGGTGGCGTCGGAATGCCGCCGGGGCCATCATCATCACCGTGATCTACACCAACACCTCTGTCATCTTCCCCAACATCGTCATCACCTTCCCCCATCTATATTCAGCAGTCCACTCTCCCGCAACCCGCTGTACCCTCTACTTGAACATGGTGCTTTATGCTTCATACTATTATCCAATGATGTGTTGCCATCCTATGATGTGTGAGTAGATTTTCGTTGTCCTATCGGTAATTGGTGAATTGCTATGATTGGTTTAATTTGCTTGTGGTTATGTTGTTGTCCTTTGGTGCCCATCCTATGAGCGCGCGCGTGGATCACACCATAGGGTTTGTTGTATGTTCATAGGACTATGTATTGAAGGGCAAGAGTGACAGAAGCTTCAACCTAGCATAGAAATTGATGCATACGGGATTGAAGGGGGACCAATATATCTTAATGCTATGGTTGGGTTTTACCTTAATGAACGTTAGTAGTTGCGGATGCTTGCTAATAGTTCCAATCATAAGTGCATAGAATTACAAGTCAGGGATGACATGCTAGCAGTGGCCTCTCCCACATAAAACTTGCTATCGGTCTAGTAAAGTAGTCAATTGCTTAGGTACAATTTCACAACTCCTACCACCACTTTTACACACTCGCTATAATAACTTTATTGCTTCTTTATCTAAACAGCCCCTAGTTTATATTTACGTGCTTTTTATATTCTTGCAAACCTATCGAACAACACCTACAAAGTCCTTCTAGTTTCATACTTGTTTTAGGTAAAGCAAACATAAGCGTGTGTAGAGTTGTATCGGTGGATGATAGAACTTGAGGGAATATTTGTTCTACCTTTAGCTCCTCGTTGGGTTCGACACTCTTACTTATTGAAAGAGGCTACAATTGATCCCATATACTTGTGGGTTATCACTACTTCACATGGATCTTTTTGGTCCCAACGCCTACAAGAGTCTTGGTGGTAAATCGTTCGGATTGGTCATTGTTGAGGATTTTTCAAGATTTATGTGGGTGTTATTTCTTGATGACAAATCGCAGGTCCAAAAGATCTTCAAGAACTTCACAAGGAAGGCCCAAAATCAATTTTAAGTGAAGATCAAGAAGCTTCGCATCGACAATGGAACGGAGTTCAAGAACGCCAATGTGGACACCTTTCTTGATGAAGAAGGGGTTTCACATGAGTTCTCGGCTACGTACACGCCTCAACAAAATGGAGTTGTTGAGAGAAAGAACCGGACTCTTATTAAGATGGCAAGAACGATGCTTGATGAGTACAAGACGCCAAAACACTTGTGGGCGGAAGCGGTTGAGACAACTTGTCATGCAACAAATCATCTATATCATCACAAGCTACTCGGCAAGACGGCTTACGAGCTTCTCACTGGTAACAAACCCCAAGTTGGATATTTTTGAGTATTCGGCTCAAAGTGCTATATTCTTGATAAGCATCGTCATATGAAATTTGCTCCTAAATCTCATGAAGGTTTCCTACTCGGTTATGGCTCAAACTCTCACACTTACCGTGTCTACAACAATTTCACCCGAAAGGTTGAAGAGACGGTAGATGTGAAGTTTGATGAATCTAACGTCTCGCATGTAGAGCAATTACCAATTGATGTAGGAGACAAAGACCCTTCAGAAGCAATACAAGACTTGTCTATTGGCAAGATTCGCCCAATGGAGGTGAAGGAGAGTACCTCGTCCGTCCAAGTGGAAGCCTCAACTTCACGCCAAGGTGAACCACAAGTTGACTTGGAGGCATCCACAAGTGGAACACATCAAGATGATGGAAACATGGATGTACAACAAGATGAACCTCATCGACCTACTTCTCCACCTCCACAAGAGAACCACAACGCCAACGACAATGAAGAAAGACAAGAGGAAGAACAAGACAATGAAGAGGATGTTCCACCCCGACCCAAATAAAAGCTATCATGAGTTCTAGCAAGAGTCTTAAGAGATCATCCCGTTGAACAAATCTTCGATGATATTCAAATCGGGAGAATTACTCGCTCAAAAACTCGTTCGGCTAACTTTTATGAACATTACTCATTCATTTCTAGTATTGAACCTATCAAGGTTGAAGATTCTCTTGATGATCCGTATTGGGTGAACACTATGCATGAAGAACTACACAATTTCGAGAGGAACCAAGTGTGGACGCTGGTTGAAAATCCCGATGAGAAGCACAATGTCATTGGAACCAAATGGGTGTTTCGGAATAAGCAAGATGAAGATGGAAAAGTTGTACACAACAAGGCCCATCTCGTCGCCCAAGGCTACACTCAAGTTAAATGTATGGACTATGGTGAGACATATGCCCCCGTTTCTATACTTGAATCCATTTGCATCTTACTTGCTTATGCCAATCATCATGATATCACACTGTGCCAAATGGACATTAAAAGTGTTTTACTAAATGGTGAAATTGAGGAGGAAGTTTATGTTAAACAACCTCCCGGCTTTGTTAATCCCAAGAAATCTGATCGTGTTTACAAACTTCACAAAGCTCTTTATGGTCTTAACAAGCTCCTAGAGCGTGGTATAAATGCTTGACCAAGTTTCTTCTAGAATAGGGCTTTGAGATGGGAAAAATTGATTCTACACTTTTTACTAAAAGGTTGATGATGAACTATTTGTGTGACAAATTTATGTGGATGATATCATATTTGGTTCGACTAACCCTCATTTTAGTGAAAAGTTTGGAAGGCTAATGTCGGAGAAGTTTGAGATGTCTATGATGAGTGAACTGAAGTTCTTTCTTGGTTTGCAAATCAAACAAACTAAGGAAGGTACCTTCGTTTCCCAAACAAAGTATACCGAAGACTTATTCAAGAAATTCAACTTGCAAAAAAGCAAAGGTATGAGAACACCCATGCCTATTAGTGGACATCTTGACTTGACTAAGCATGGCAAACCGGTTAACCAAAAGGTTTACCGCTCTATGATTGGTTCATTGTTATATCTATGTGCCTCCCATCCCGATATTATGCTAAGTGTGTGCATGTGTGCACAATATCAAGTGGCACCCAAAGAATGTCATTTTAAGGATGTGAAAAGGATAGTGAGATACTTAATTCATACACCAAACTTTGACATTTGGTACCCTAAGAGGTCTTCTTTTGATCTTGTTGGCTACTCCGATTTGGACTATGCCGGTGACAAGGTTGATAGAAAGTCCACTTCTGGAACTTGTCAATTTCTTGGTAGATCTCTTGTGTCTTGGTCCTCCAAGAAACAAAACTTTGTATCCCTATCTACCGCCAAAGCGGAATACATTGCTGCCGATTCATGTTGTGTTCAATTACTTTGGATGACCCAAACTCTTAAAGATTATGGGATACATGTGAGACATGTTCCATTGCTTTGTGACAATTAGAGTGCTATTAAAATTGTTCATAATCCCGTACAACATTCTCAAACTAAGCATATTTAAGTTCGTCATCATTTCATTCGAGATCATGTTGCTAAAGGAGACATCACTCTTAAGCATGTTCGTACCTATAAGCAATTGGCGGATATATTCACCAAACCGCTTGATGAGAAAGTATTTCGCCGTTTGAGAGGTGAATTTAACATCATTGATGCCTCAAACTTGGAGTAGAAACTCCATTTCGATGCATGCAAGGCATGAGCCTTTCTATGACAAATCCTTGATATTTCTCTTTTTATGTTGATCATATGTCTTGGATATACTTGTACCCTTGTATGTTATCTAACCCATGTAGACACTTGGATAAGCCCCAAGTCTATGAGAATGCAACTCACTCACATCCTAAGCAATCCCTACATCACCAAGTCTCTACAATATGGTCGTTGAAGACAAGGAAGGATGAATCACAATTAAGAAGATTTACATTGAAATTATGCCAAATTATCACTCCACATCAAAAATTATTTTTTTTTATCATTTACGTACTCGAGGACGAGCAGGAATTAAGCTTGGGGATGCCTGATACGTCTCCAACGTATCTATAATTTTTGATTGCTCCATGCTACTTTATCTACTATTTTCGTCTATATTGGGCTTTATTTTCCTCTTTTATATTATTTTTGGGACTAACCTATTAACCGGAGGCCCAGCCCAGAATTGCTGTTTTTTGCCTATTTCAGTGTTTCGAAGAAACGGAATATCAAACGGAATAAAACCTTAGGGAATGCGATTTTCTCACCGAACGTGATCCAGGAGACTTAGACCCTGCTCCAAGGAACAAAAGAGGCGGTCACGAGGGTGGAGGGCGCCCCCCACCTCCGTGGGCGCGCCCCTACCTCGTGGGCCCCCTGTTGCTCCACCGACGTACTCCTTCCTCCTATATACCTACGTATCCCCAAACGATCAGAGGAGGAGCCAAAAACCTAATTCCACCGCCGCAACCTTCTGTATCCACGAGATCCGATCTTGGGGCCTGTTCCGGAGCTCCGCCGGAGGGGGCATCCACCATGGAGGGCTTCTACATCAACACCATAGCCCATCCGATGAAGTGTGAGTAGTTTACTTCAGACCTTCGGGTCCGTATCTAGTAGATAGATGGCTTCTTCTCTCTTTTTGGATCTCAATACAATGTTCTCCCCCTCTCTCGTGGAGATCTATTCAATGTAATCTTCTTTTTGCGGTGTGTTTGTTGATAATGATGAATTGTGGGTTTATGATCCAGCTTATCTATGGAAAATATTTGAATCTTCTCTGAATTCTTTTATGTATGATTGATTTATCTTTGTAAGTCTCTTCGAATTATCCTTTTTGTTTTGGCCAACTAGATTGGTAGTTCTTGCAATGGGAGAAGTGCTTAGCTTTGGGTTCAATCTTGTGGTGTCCTTTCCCAGTGACAGAAGGGGCAGCAAGGCACGTATTTTATTGTTGCCATCGAGGATAACAATATGGGGTTTTTATCATATTGCATGAATTTATCCCTCTACATCACGTCATCTTGCTTAAGGTGTTACTCTGTTTTTAACTTAATACTCTAGATGCATGCTGGATAGCGGTCGATGAGTGGAGTAATAGTAGTAGATGCAGAATCGTTTCGATCTACTTGTCTCGGACGTGATGCCTATATACATGATCATTACCTAGATATACTCATAATTATGCTCAATTATGTCAATTGCTCAACAGTAATTTGTTCACCCACCGTAGAATATCTATGCTCTTGAGAGAAGCCACTAGTGAAACCTTTGGCCCCCGGGTCTATTCTCATCATATCAATCTCTATCGCTTTATTACTTACTTTGTTTTTACTTTGCCTTTTACTTTTCACTTTGCATTTATCTATCAAAAATACCAAAAATATTATTTATCATCTCTATTAGATCTCACTCTCGTAAGTGACCGTGAAGGGATTGACAACCCCTAATCGCGTTGGTTCCGAGTAGCTATCGTTTTGTGCAGGTACGAGGGACTTGTGCGTGGTCTCCTACTGGATTGATACCTTGGTTCTCAAAAAATGAGGGAAATACTTATGCTACTTTGCTGCATCATCCTATCCTCTTCGGGGAAATCCAACGCAGTGTTCAAGAGGTAGCAGAGGAGCGCCGCTGTTCTCTGGTCAAGGTCAGGGTGATGCAGCGGCCAAAGCTCGACGAGAATGAAGGGCGCAGTGGCGACGGCGGCGGAGCTGCAGTAGAAAATGGAGCGAGAGGAATAAGATGCAAACGGAGAATGGAAAAGAGGCCAAGTCATGGCTATTTATAAGGAAAACCTGTTAAGTGGGCACGAAAACGAGGAGGCTGAAAAATAAATTTACCCACCTACAAGGGCGCCTTGATTTTTGGATGGTCATTAAGACAGAGATACGTTAGTATATGTTGGACAAAGCACGCATTTATGACAGGTGACGTCATGGCGGGTTACCACAAATCTGAAGGGTGATGTCATGGCGGGTTTCACGAACTTTCTTAAGTAAGGAGCAGAAGATTTTTTCTTAAGTATTGAAGACTGACATGAACCAGTTCAAATCAGCCTGGGGCCTAATGTTGGGGATATAACTACTAGGTATGACCCGCCAGAAGGAGCCGGCTTATACCTATAAGCATTCTTGAAGACCAAAGCTCAAGCTTGAAGATGGAGGTTTAGTAAATGCCCAAAGGCCAGAGGTGACTTAAGGCCCGTAGTGTTAAACCGCCTTATTCATATAGCATGTACTGTAAGGCAAGAAATATTAAGAGACCGAGCCGGATACAGCTTATAAGCCGTCCGGGACTCTGTAGAGCCGCTGGGTGTCAACCTCAGTATATAAAGGGACGACCCGGCGGTGGTTCAGGGTACAAAACAACAACTCGAGAGCTAGGTCAAGCTATTTGCTCCCTGGTGATCGAGACACAAATAATACCAATCCCAACTAGACGTAGGCTTTTACCTTCACCGTAAGGGGCCAAACTAGTATAAAACTTCTCGTGTCTCTTGTCCTGATTAACCCCTTCAAGCTTCCTAGTCGCGATGGCTCCACGACTAAATCCTTTCACTAGGACATCTGACGTGACAATTCCACGACACACCGTAACCGGTAACACCCCGATATTTTCCTCGCCCTCGCTTCTACCACGGTTTTTTGCATCATGGACGACCCAAAGAATGTCATGCAGCTGCGTCTCCAGCCCGCCTAGGACGAAAAGCCCACTTTCTGTTATGATTTTTTGTCGTAGAAGTAGGATCTCACCACATCTATTATGATACTGGGTTTTGTCACAATTATCGTCATAGAAGTGTCATAATTATGACAGAAAAAATTCATTCGGCCCAAAATGTCACGGATGTGTCTTTTTTTTGTAGTGACACAACCTCCACCATCATACTCTATTCCACCTGTAGTGCTATATCCATGGCTTACGCTCATGTATTACATGAGGGTTGAAAAGGCTGAAGCGCGTTAAAAAGTATGAACCAATTGCTTGACTGAAACCGGGGTTGTGCATGATGGGAGCATTTTGTGTGACGAAAATGAAGCATGGCCAAACTATATGATTTTGTATGGATAAGCTTTCTTTGGCTATGTTATTTTGATAAGACATAATTGCTTTATTAGTATGCTTGAAGTATTATTGTCTTAATGTCAAATGATAGACTATTGCCTTGAATCACTCGTGTCTTAATATTCATACCATGATTATATATATGATCAAGATTATGCTAGGTAGCATTGCACATCAAAAATTATATTTTTTATCATTTACCTACTCGAGGACCAGCAGGAATTACGCTTGGGGGTGTTGATACGTCTCCGTCGTATCTATAATTTTTGATTGTTCCATGCCAATATTCTACAACTTTTACATACTTTTGGCAACTTTTTATAATATTTTTGGGACTAACATATTGATCCAGTGCCCAGTGCCAGTTCCTGTTTGTTGCATGTTTTTTGTTTCGCAAAAATGCATATCAAATGGAGTCCAAACGGGATAAAAACTGACGGAGATTTTTTTGGAATATTTATGATTTTTGGGAAGAAGAATCAACGCGAGACAACGCTCGAGGGGGCCACAAGGCAGGGGCACGCCCCAGGGGGTCAGGCGCGCCCTGGGCCCTCGTGGCCACCCCGTAAGGCGGTTGGTGCCTTCTTTCGCCACAAGAGATAATATTCGGATAGAGATCATGTTAAAATTTCAGCCCAATCGGAGTTACGGATCTCTGGGAATATAAGAAACGGTGAAAAGCCAGAATCAGGAACGCAAAAACAGAGAGAGACAGAGAGACGGATCCAATCTCGGAGGGGCTCTCGCCCCTCGCACGCCATGGAGACCACGGACCAGAGGGGAAACCCTTCTCCCACCTAGGGAGAAGGTCAAGGAAGAAGAAGAGGGGGGGCTCTGTCCCCCTCTCTCCCGGTGGCGTCGGAATGCCGCCGGGGCCATCATCATCACCGTGATCTACACCAACACCTCTGTCATCTTCCCCAACATCGTCATCACCTTCCCCCATCTATATTCAGCAGTCCACTCTCCCGCAACCCGCTGTACCCTCTACTTGAACATGGTGCTTTATGCTTCATACTATTATCCAATGATGTGTTGCCATCCTATGATGTGTGAGTAGATTTTCGTTGTCCTATCGGTAATTGGTGAATTGCTATGATTGGTTTAATTTGCTTGTGGTTATGTTGTTGTCCTTTGGTGCCCATCCTATGAGCGCGCGCGTGGATCACACCATAGGGTTTGTTGTATGTTCATAGGACTATGTATTGAAGGGCAAGAGTGACAGAAGCTTCAACCTAGCATAGAAATTGATGCATACGGGATTGAAGGGGGACCAATATATCTTAATGCTATGGTTGGGTTTTACCTTAATGAACGTTAGTAGTTGCGGATGCTTGCTAATAGTTCCAATCATAAGTGCATAGAATTACAAGTCAGGGATGACATGCTAGCAGTGGCCTCTCCCACATAAAACTTGCTATCGGTCTAGTAAAGTAGTCAATTGCTTAGGTACAATTTCACAACTCCTACCACCACTTTTACACACTCGCTATAATAACTTTATTGCTTCTTTATCTAAACAGCCCCTAGTTTATATTTACGTGCTTTTTATATTCTTGCAAACCTATCGAACAACACCTACAAAGTCCTTCTAGTTTCATACTTGTTTTAGGTAAAGCAAACATAAGCGTGTGTAGAGTTGTATCGGTGGATGATAGAACTTGAGGGAATATTTGTTCTACCTTTAGCTCCTCGTTGGGTTCGACACTCTTACTTATTGAAAGAGGCTACAATTGATCCCATATACTTGTGGGTTATCACTACTTCACATGGATCTTTTTGGTCCCAACGCCTACAAGAGTCTTGGTGGTAAATCGTTCGGATTGGTCATTGTTGAGGATTTTTCAAGATTTATGTGGGTGTTATTTCTTGATGACAAATCGCAGGTCCAAAAGATCTTCAAGAACTTCACAAGGAAGGCCCAAAATCAATTTTAAGTGAAGATCAAGAAGCTTCGCATCGACAATGGAACGGAGTTCAAGAACGCCAATGTGGACACCTTTCTTGATGAAGAAGGGGTTTCACATGAGTTCTCGGCTACGTACACGCCTCAACAAAATGGAGTTGTTGAGAGAAAGAACCGGACTCTTATTAAGATGGCAAGAACGATGCTTGATGAGTACAAGACGCCAAAACACTTGTGGGCGGAAGCGGTTGAGACAACTTGTCATGCAACAAATCATCTATATCATCACAAGCTACTCGGCAAGACGGCTTACGAGCTTCTCACTGGTAACAAACCCCAAGTTGGATATTTTTGAGTATTCGGCTCAAAGTGCTATATTCTTGATAAGCATCGTCATATGAAATTTGCTCCTAAATCTCATGAAGGTTTCCTACTCGGTTATGGCTCAAACTCTCACACTTACCGTGTCTACAACAATTTCACCCGAAAGGTTGAAGAGACGGTAGATGTGAAGTTTGATGAATCTAACGGCTCGCATGTAGAGCAATTACCAATTGATGTAGGAGACAAAGACCCTTCAGAAGCAATACAAGACTTGTCTATTGGCAAGATTCGCCCAATGGAGGTGAAGGAGAGTACCTCGTCCGTCCAAGTGGAAGCCTCAACTTCACGCCAAGGTGAACCACAAGTTGACTTGGAGGCATCCACAAGTGGAACACATCAAGATGATGGAAACATGGATGTACAACAAGATGAACCTCATCGACCTACTTCTCCACCTCCACAAGAGAACCACAACGCCAACGACAATGAAGAAAGACAAGAGGAAGAACAAGACAATGAAGAGGATGTTCCACCCCGACCCAAATAAAAGCTATCATGAGTTCTAGCAAGAGTCTTAAGAGATCATCCCGTTGAACAAATCTTCGATGATATTCAAATCGGGAGAATTACTCGCTCAAAAACTCGTTCGGCTAACTTTTATGAACATTACTCATTCATTTCTAGTATTGAACCTATCTAGGTTGAAGATTCTCTTGATGATCCGTATTGGGTGAACACTATGCATGAAGAGCTACACAATTTCGAGAGGAACCAAGTGTGGACGCTGGTTGAAAATCCCGATGAGAAGCACAATGTCATTGGAACCAAATGGGTGTTTCGGAATAAGCAAGATGAAGATAGAAAAGTTGTACACAACAAGGCCCATCTCGTCGCCCAAGGCTACACTCAAGTTAAATGTATGGACTATGGTGAGACATATGCCCCCGTTTCTATACTTGAATCCATTTGCATCTTACTTGCTTATGCCAATCATCATGATATCACACTGTGCCAAATGGACATTAAAAGTGTTTTACTAAATGGTGAAATTGAGGAGGAAGTTTATGTTAAACAACCTCCCGGCTTTGTTAATCCCAAGAAATCTGATCGTGTTTACAAACTTCACAAAGCTCTTTATGGTCTTAACAAGCTCCTAGAGCGTGGTATAAATGCTTGACCAAGTTTCTTCTAGAATAGGGCTTTGAGATGGGAAAAATTGATTCTACACTTTTTACTAAAAGGTTGATGATGAACTATTTGTGTGACAAATTTATGTGGATGATATCATATTTGGTTCGACTAACCCTCATTTTAGTGAAAAGTTTGGAAGGCTAATGTCGGAGAAGTTTGAGATGTCTATGATGAGTGAACTGAAGTTCTTTCTTGGTTTGCAAATCAAACAAACTAAGGAAGGTACCTTCGTTTCCCAAACAAAGTATACCGAAGACTTATTCAAGAAATTCAACTTGCAAAAAAGCAAAGGTATGAGAACACCCATGCCTATTAGTGGACATCTTGACTTGACTAAGCATGGCAAACCGGTTAACCAAAAGGTTTACCGCTCTATGATTGGTTCATTGTTATATCTATGTGCCTCCCATCCCGATATTATGCTAAGTGTGTGCATGTGTGCACAATATCAAGTGGCACCCAAAGAATGTCATTTTAAGGATGTGAAAAGGATAGTGAGATACTTAATTCATACACCAAACTTTGGCATTTGGTACCCTAAGAGGTCTTCTTTTGATCTTGTTGGCTACTCTGATTTGGACTATGCCGGTGACAAGGTTGATAGAAAGTCCACTTCTGGAACTTGTCAATTTCTTGGTAGATCTCTTGTGTCTTGGTCCTCCAAGAAACAAAACTTTGTATCCCTATCTACCGCCAAAGCGGAATACATTGCTGCCGATTCATGTTGTGTTCAATTACTTTGGATGACCCAAACTCTTAAAGATTATGGGATACATGTGAGACATGTTCCATTGCTTTGTGACAATTAGAGTGCTATTAAAATTGTTCATAATCCCGTACAACATTCTCAAACTAAGCATATTTAAGTTCGTCATCATTTCATTCGAGATCATGTTGCTAAAGGAGACATCACTCTTAAGCATGTTCGTACCTATAAGCAATTGGCGGATATATTCACCAAACCGCTTGATGAGAAAGTATTTCGCCGTTTGAGAGGTGAATTTAACATCATTGATGCCTCAAACTTGGAGTAGAAACTCCATTTCGATGCATGCAAGGCATGAGCCTTTCTATGACAAATCCTTGATATTTCTCTTTTTATGTTGATCATATGTCTTGGATATACTTGTACCCTTGTATGTTATCTAACCCATGTAGACACTTGGATAAGCCCCAAGTCTATGAGAATGCAACTCACTCACATCCTAAGCAATCCCTACATCACCAAGTCTCTACAATATGGTCGTTGAAGACAAGGAAGGATGAATCCCCTCAACATATCCTTTGACAAATTATATATATCAAATCTCATTTGATATCAAATTTCATGGTTGTCATTTTGGATACACAAGTGCTCTTCCTTGCAAAACTAACCCATGTAGGTAGATGAACTCAAACACAAGCGGTGCTCCCAACTCTTGATGAACTACATCAACCTTGAGCATCCTACACAAGTTCAACTACATGATCAAGATCAACACCACCACCAAGGTATGTTATTCCATCTTAAAGAAGCTTTACCCCAAGACATGGGTCAAAGAAGCTCAACAAGATGTGAATACATCAAAGTGGTTAAACAAAAAATGGCAACCCCATTTACAGCTTAAAAATATGAGTATGACCTATGATCAAGTGACTTCACTTGACTCCTAAGTCAATATGCTCTTACATAGGTGACTTTGTCTCCGACGAATTCTAGATGAAGTTCTCTAGTGTTTCTTTGTGCTCTTGCATTTGTCTCTTGCATGCTTGTTCCCCTTTCAAAAAAACTTCATCTAGATTTTATTTCTTTTCTCTTTTATTTTCTGCATTCCCTGCATCTAATTCGTTGCAAATCCTTTAGTTAATTACTTGCAAATCTTGTGAGATATTATTTGCCCAGTGAGCTGAGATGACAAAATATTTACTCATCATTGAACTCGGTCTCTCTGATTTGAACCTATCGGTCTAACCGAGGTACAAGGAACTCTTGTGCATAGATCATTAGTCAAACCGACACGGTCTAACTCGGTTGCACAGATCAGGATTCTCTGTGACCTCGTCAACTCGGTTTTACCGATGAAAACAAATCAGCATTACCGATTTCAGTGCTGTAGAAAACTCTTTGCCATTGCATCCTGCGTATCTTTTTCAGCTCCACTCGATGATTCTTATCCTCTACCCGCATCACAATCTACATGTTGCTTTGTCAAGTGTCTCAAGGATCAAACCTAATTGACTCCTATTCCAGAAGAACCCTTCTCAGAAATTGATGTCAAAGGGGGGAGAGATATCACATCAAAGCTTACCTTATGGGAAAAAGAGACCCTATGGGAGAGAGAGAGAGAGAG
The DNA here is from genome assembly GCA_963921465.1 of Triticum timopheevii. Classification (NCBI taxonomy): domain Eukaryota; kingdom Viridiplantae; phylum Streptophyta; class Magnoliopsida; order Poales; family Poaceae; genus Triticum; species Triticum timopheevii. The sequence goes on along the minus strand of OY997271.1, from coordinate 51,555,877 downwards.
AGAGAGACATCTTAGCTTTCCCAGATGCTTGGTCTCCATAGAGGAGAGAAGTCACATGTCTTTAAGAGGGGAAAGACATGTTAGTAGATGTTACTTTGCGTTGTCTTTGCTCTGATTTTCTCTTACCCTATCTTCTCCCATTATCCAATATCAGATTCACAGGGAGAAAGAGTTCATATCTAAGGGAAGAAAATCTTTGGAATTCATTACATATTTTTAAATCTTGGGGACATGTCTATATCCAAATGGAGTACTAAGTGCTCACTCACTACATGTCATCCCAATCTTGGTACTCTTGTGGTTTCTTGTTCTTGCTCTGATTAGTAGATGTTCTTGTGTTATCTAACCCTGTTTTCTCAGGTTCATTTTTTCCAAAGTCAGCTCAAGACCACAAGGTAACCATATGCATCACACTCATGTGCATGGCGATCTCTTGTTGATGTACATATTGATTGCAAGAAGGACTCAATCTTTTGCTCTGATGCATATAGCCAAGATACATGTAGCTCATTTCTTGCTCTGACATGCTTATGCATTCACATGCTTTCATAGTCTATCTTCACATGATTGCATACATGTAGGGGGGAGCCAATGCATGTTACATGTCTTCCCAAAGCTTTACTTTGTTACTCCTTATATCTTTATCTAAAGCTTTGATGTATGTTGTCATCAATTACCAAAAAGGGGGAGACTGAAAGCACAAGTGCTCCCTGGGTGATTTTGGTAATTAATGTCAACATATCTCTTGTTGGACTAACATTTTCATCTAGTATATTTCAGATGAGTTCAACAATGGAGTGGCTGGACAAGAGGATGTGGAATCCCTTGAAAATGCTAAGGACACATATTGGCAAAAGCTCAAGACTCTTCATTTTCATTTTAGTGATCCAAGATCACATTGAGTGCCATAGGAAAAGCCAATACTATAAAAAGGGGATGAGGTGTTGCTTAATGGTCTACTTGCTCAAAGTGCTTAGTGATATGCTCCAAAGCCCTCAACCACTTTCTCAAATCCAAATATGTCCAAAATCTAAAGTCAAACTCAGCCCCACCGATTTGATTAATCCAGCGCCACCGAGTTCATTGACATAGCCACTACCAGAAACCCTAATCAGTTCATTCTCACTGATAGGATCTCGGTCTCATCGAGATGGCCTTGCAAATTCTCTGTTGCCTGTTGCAATTATTTCGGTCTCACTGAGATGTGCAATCGGTCTCATTGAGTTTGCCTGACCAAGTCTCTGTTTGCTTATTGCTGAAATCAGTCTCACCGAGTTCATGCAACCTGTCACACTGAGATGAGGTTTTTCCTTAACCCTAGCACATCGGTCCCACCGAGTTGACCTTGTCAGTCCCACCGAAAACTCTAACGTTCACATTTTGAACCAAATCGGACTCACCGAGTTTGGTAAATTGTGTATAACGTCTAGATTTTGTGTGGAGGCTATATATACTCCTCCACCTCCTTCTCCATTTGTGAGAGATCCATCAGAACGTGCTGACACTTCCACTACTTATTTTCTGAGAGAGAACCACCTACTCATGTGTTGAGACCAAGACATTCCAATCCAACCACAAGAATCTTGATCTCTATCCTTCCCCAAGTTGCTTTCCACTCAAATCATCTTTCCACCATATCCAAATCTGTGAGAGAGAGTTGACTGTTGGGGAGACTATCATTTGAAGCAGAAGAGCAAGGAGTTCATCATCAACACACCATATATTACCTTTTGGAGAATGGTATCTTCTAGATTGGTTAGGTGTCACTTGGGAGCCTCCGTCAAGATTGTGGAGTTGAACCAAGGAGTTTGTAAGGGCAAGGAGATCGCCTACTTCGTGAAGATCTATCCAAGTGAGGCAAGTCCTTTGTGGGCGATGGCCATGGTGGGATAGGCAAGGTTGCTTCTTCGTGGACCCTTCGTGGGTGGAGCCCTCCATGGACTCACGCAATCGTTACCCTTCGTGGATTGAAGTCTCCACCAATGTGGATGTACGATAGCACCACCTATCGGAACCACGCAAAAAATCTCCGTGTCTCCAATTGTGTTTGCACACTCCAATCCCATCCCTTTACTTTCTTGCAAATTGCATGCTTTACTTTCTGCTGCTCATATACTCTTGCCATGCTTGCTTGAAATGTATTGTAAATATTTTAACTTGTGCTAAAACTCCACATCAACTTGAAGAACTTAAAAACTGCCAACTTTATTAGTTGTGTGTCTAATCACCCTCCCCCCTCTAGACATATCTTCTCAATCCTTTCAGAGGGGCGAAGCGGGGGGAGTGGAGAGGAGAGGAGACAAGCAGTAGGGAGCAGGTAAAGAGGAGGCATGCTGCTGCTATGTGAGGGGCAAAGCGCGCGAGGGGTGGTAGAACGGAGGTGTGTCAGCAGGGTTGTTGTTGTAGCGGCCTGTGTGGGATGGGGGTTGCGGGCGCGGCGGCGAAGATTGGGGATTGGGCGTGCGGTGGCGAAGATTGGGGATGGGTCGTGCGCGGTGATGTGAAACGAGGGTGTGACGATGGTGAGGTGGTGGCCGGTGAGGGCAGCGGTGTGGTTGGGGAATACGGCAGCGGTGCTGGGCAGGGCTTGCAGATGCAGGGATGGTGGCGGCTGGTAGGGTTAGCAACAGCTGGGTTGGGTGAGAGAACAAGTGGTGGGGATTAATGGGAAAAATAGGAGTAATTGCGGCCGTGTAGCGCGGAGGCGATTCGAGTGTGTTCTATTTTTTTGAAAATTAGGACAGTAGGAGAGCTTCCTACTGCATATATATATAAATAATGGGTGGTGTTACATGATGATTACAATGGAGAGGGGGTGGTAGCGTGGGGGTGTGGGGTGGGGGGGAGGTGGTTAGGCAAGATTAGCAATAAAAGTGGCCACTAAGTGTTTCTTATGTGGTGGCAGCCTATGACTAATATCAGAGAAGTCTTTCTTGAAGCGTGCCCTCCAGGAGGTGACCGTGGGGGTCACATGTCGAAAGTAGTTATTGTTACGTTCCTTCCAGAGACTCCATGCAGCAACGAGGAATATGTCCATGATCATCTTTCTCCTGTGTCTCATCTTTAGATGTGAAATCAAATCCAATCTGTTGCCCTGTGTTGGCCAATGAATTCCCAAGTATCGCCAGCACGCTAAACTGAAAGTGCAATGAAAGAACAGGTGTTCCACACTCTCTTCAATGTGTTGGTTGCAGAGGAGGCAATCCAAGTTATCGCCAATGTTGTAGTGTCGCTTGCTGAGCATGTTGCGCGTATTGAGTCTGTCAGAGAGCAAAAACCAACCAAATACCTTGATCTCAGGGGTCGTTTTGGCCTTCTAGTGCAAATTGAACCCCTCAAGTGCCAGCACGTCTCGGAAGACAAAGTTGTAGTAGGCAGAGGTCTTAAAGGACTGATCTCCCCAAATGCAAATCAATTGATCAGCAGAGTCATTTAGAACAACCTGAGAGACCTCCCGCTGGATTTGACGGAGCTCGTCATGGGCTTGCATGGAGAGCGGAAGGTGAAAGGTTGCAGCCAGATCCATGGTTGACAAGAACGCCTGCACTGAAATATCACCATTGGTGGCAAAGGAGAAAGCTCTGGGGAAGGATGATGTGTAAATAGAGTTGTTCCACATATCCTTCCAGAACAGGGTCGCCGAACCGGAGTTGATTTGAACTTTTGTGACCCCACGGTAAGTTGGCATGAGCTTAACTAGGTCTTTCCACGAAAATGATCCAGAAGGGTCAGGTGCATGCGGGACGGTGTCATTATAGTAGTTGTGCCAGATTAGATTAACCCATGGTGTGTCGTGGTGATTGTAGAACTTGTGCAGCATTTTGAGAAGTAGGGCATGATTTTGGATACGCAGGTTTAGCACCCCAAGACCACCACATTGTTTGGGTCGGCAGATCATACCCCAAGCAGCCAGAGGTGTGCATTTCTCCCCAGCTTCAGTCTTCTTTTTCAACAAGCAATGCCTTCTGATTTTATCCAGTTGATCCAAAATCTTAGGCGGGAGCTTTAGGGTCCCCATGGGATAGATCGCCAGCGCCGTGATTAGGGAGTTTACAAGGGCCAATTTCCCAGCATAAGACATAAGGGACATGGCAGCAGTAATTATGCGTTCAGCTTTGCAAACCATCGGAGCCATGTCAAGTACCGTTGGCTTGGTCGTGCCCAGAGGTAGGCCAAGATAGGTAAAGGGCATACTGGCGGTGGCACAACCAAAAATATCCGCTAATGAGTGGCACTTGTCTTGTGATGTGTTGATTGGAATCTTGGTTGACATATGGAAGTTGATTTTTAGTCCGATCGAGGCCGCATAATCTGTCAGAATTTGTTTCATGCGAGAAACCTGTGCTTGGCAAGCCGGCATGACAATTATGGTGTCATCCACGTATTGAATGACCGGATAATCCTCGCCAGGTGAGGGTGGGATCGGATGATGCAAGAGATTGTTATCCGGAGCCTCATTAATGGCCATTTGAAGCAAGTCGGCTGCCAACACAAAGATCAAGGGCGACAAGGGGTCCCCTTGTCGGACTCCACACATGCATTGAAATTGGCACCCGGGATTCCCATTTAGAAGAACTGAAGATTTCCCAGAGGCAAATATGCAATCAATCCACTGCAGCCATTTTTTGTTAAATCCCATGTTCTTCATGATTTGTAACATGGCCGAGTGCTCTATAGTGTCAAAAGCCTTAGAAAAGTCTAACTTCAGTAGGATGATTTCCCTTTTGGAGGCATGGCATTGGTGTATATATTCGAAAGCCCAGGCCAGACAGTCATGTATTGATCTACCACGAAGAAAACCATACTGGTTGCGGTGGAAAATTTTAAGGATGATTTTCTGAAGCCGGTTGGCCAAGATTTTAGTGATCATCTTGAGGCAACAGTTAAGGGGTGTGATGGGTCGATAATCATTGACGGTCTCAGGGGCATTTTTCTTGGGTATCAGGGTGATAAATCCATAGTTGAGGCTTTCCAAGTTCAGGTTGCCTGAGTGAAACTCATCACATAGCTGATAAAAATCATGTTTGATGATTGGCCAGCATGCTTTTAAGAATGCCCCGTTGAAGCCATCAGGCCCAGTTGATTGGCCAGCATGCTTTTAAGAATGCCCCGTTGCCTCACCATCCCTGTTTGATGATCCGGCGGCATGTCCTTGATTACAGCATCAATTTCTGCATGCGAGAAAGGAGTGGTGAGGCAATCAAAATCCACATGTGATCGAAGCATCTTGGAGAGGTTGAAGCGCATTGGTTTAGGGTTAGCTTTCCCTAGGCGCTCTTTAAAAGCCTCAAAAAGGATGGACTCTTTGCCCACATGATCGTCCACCGTCGTGCCGTCTGTCGTTTTTAGGGTGGAGATACAATTTCTTCTGTAATTTTCAGTAGCCACCGCCTGGAAGAACTTCGAGTTCTCATCACCAAACTGAATCCATCGGATAGTGCAACGTTTTTTCCAGTAGTCCTTCTGATACTGCAAGAGTCTTAAAATGTGGTTTTTAAGAATAACCAAAAAATTCTTTTCAGGAGTAGTGAGAACACGACGGTCTGCAATAGAGTCCAATTCAAGAATGGCTTTGTTGGTGTTATCAATGGCTACTTTGAGGCGGGAAATCTTTTTACTCCATGGGAGAGCGCATGACGAACAGCCTTAAGTTTCTGACATAAGATAGATGCAGCATTCGAATTCTTCCCATGGCGGATAGGTTCATGCCAGGCCTGCTCAACAATGTCCATAAACCTCGGGTGCGCGATCCAGTAAGTTTCAAACCGAAAGATTTTGCTTTTGGGGATCGTGGTCTGAATAACTACCAAACACGGGGTATGATCAGAAACCGGCCTGCCCAACGGGTTGACAATTGTATTAGGGAATGATGCAGTCTAGTTGAGAGAGGTGAAGACCCAGTCAAGCTGTTCAAGTAGTGGGTTTTGTTGCATGTTTGACCAGGTATAACTTCTGCCTTTGATAGGAATTTCCATGAGCAATTGTTGCCGAATGAAATCATTAAAAGTGAACATATCATGGACATTACCACCAGGTTTACTACGATTATCAGGTGAGTGAATGTAATTGAAATCGCCGAGAAGGAGCCAATCTTCAGAAGGTGGGATGTCAATATCAAAGAGCCACTGAGTAAAAATGTCGCATTGTTCCCCTTGGCACGGTCCGTAAATATTTATCAATTTCCACCGATGCGCAGACTGAGTGGAAACGAATTCGATACCCAGAGCAAAAGGTTTTGAAAGAAAGATAGTGCCAGAAAACATGCTACTATTCCAGATCGTGAGTATGCCGCCCGAGGCCCCTTGCGAAGGTATAAAAGAAAATTTATCAAATCGTCTAGGACATAAAGCTTTGAGCGAAGCAGCATCAAAGGAGGGCATTTTGGACTCCTGAAGACAAATAACAACACAACCACTAGCATTGATCGCATTGGAAAGAGCTAAATGTTTGTCGGGGGAATTAAGACCGCGAATATTCCAACAGAGCACATTCCAACTCTGCAAAAGTACCGTCGACTAAGGAAGCAAAATAAAAGTGATAGGTAGATTAGGCAGAGGAAATGGAATCCTCAGGCTCCTTGTTGAGAGCTGCAACAGTCAGCTCCTCAGGTGGGATGGCGCATAGCTGGGTACCAACTGCTTGCATAGTGGCAACAGGAGTTGGAGGAGGGACAGCAAGAGCTTGATCTTCAGGGGTTTGTATTGCCGAAGTGTGCTGTGCGTTGTCATTTGCAGCCGAAGGGATCAGACGAGGTTTGACCTTGGATTTCTGCTGACGAGAATCAGAAGGCTGCGGGACCCTGAAACCATCATACTTGGTGGATTTGTTGCTGCGACAAAGGTTGGCAGTATCAATGGGCACCGCCATCTTCCCTTTGCGGTGCTTCTGAGTGGTGGCGGTGGAGCTCTCGGACATCAAGCTGGTTTCAGAGATTGCACTGTTAAAGGGTTCCAAATCAGAGGAGAAGGAATCAGAGAGCACTTCAGAACTGTCAGAGGAGAACTGGATCCCAGACTGAGCCGCAGCAGATACAGCAGTTTCAGATAGTTGAACACTTTCAGACTGCTCCACAGCAGGTACAGCAGCGTCAGTAGTTTCATAATCGACTGACTGAATCTCACCAGGCGCCGGTAAAAGCAGAGTCTCAGTAGGAGCCATAGGCTCGAAGAGTGTGTTCTATTGTTTCAATTTTTTCCAATTCCAACGCTAGGCTCGCGTGCTTTCAGCGTCGATACTTTTTCAGCCCGCGCCAATGTGGTTTGCGGTGCAGCATTTGCCCTCGTTTAGATTCTAGGGCAGTTAGGCTGACTGTAAACATGCCGGCAGATACATTTCCCTCTTTACTGTATCATTCCCGGCAGATAATTTGACCCATAAATTGTTGGCCGACAATTAAAGCTTTATTGGAAGTAAATTGATGTCAATTCTTAACCTTTCAAGGCAGTTGACTACCCCTAAACTTTTGCCATAGTGTAGTGCTCCTCTGGGGGTGTTTGAACACCGTGTGGCACCGCTCTAGCTCCACGGTGACCCCCAACCCTAGCCACACCCATTTCCCCCCTCTCTGCGCCACCAGCCGAGCCAAATCCTCATTTTCCCTCTCTGCTTGCCATCCAATAGCCATGGCCCGGCAGAGGGTGATGTATGATGTTATGACGCCCGAGCGGTTCCTCTAGCTGCTCGAGGGGATCTGGGTTAGTCTCGCCCCCCGATCACATCCGGCCTGCCTCTGAACTAGCCAGAGTAGGAGAAGGAGAAAGATGAGGGGGAGTAGTAGCCGGAGCCCATGGAGGGGTTCAATCCAGAGGAGGACGGGGCGGAACCGGCAGAGGAGCCCGGGCCGGTTGCGGGCTTCACCATGGAAGATGGAGTTCGAGGTCGCCCAAGTGGCGGAGATGGCGGAGCAGACTGATACGTCTCCAATGTATCTACTTTGCCATACACTTTTGCCCTTGTTTTGGACTCTAATTTGCATGATTTGAATGAAACTAACCCGGACTGACGTTGTTTTTGCAGAACTGCCATTGTGTTGTTTATTGTGCAGAAAACAAAAGTTCTCGGAATGACCTGAAAATCCACGGAGATAACTTTTGGAAAATATAAAAAATACTGGCGAGAGAATCAAGGCCAGGGGGCCCACACCTTGTCCACGAGGGTGGGGGCGTGCCCCCTCCCCCTGGGCGCGCCCACCTGTCTCGTGGGCCCCCTGATGCTCCACTGACCTCAACTCCAACTCTATATATTCCCTTTCGCGGAGAAAAAAATCAGAGAGAAAGTTTCATCACGTTTTACGACACGGAGCCGTTGCCAAGCCCTAATCTCTCTCGGGAGGGCTGATCTGGAGTCCGTTCGGGGCTCCGGAGAGGGGGGTTCGTCGCCATCGTCATCATCAACCGTCCTCCATCACCAATTTCATGATGCTCACTGCTGTGCGCGAGTAATTCCATCGTAGGCTTGCTGGACGATGATGGGTTGGATGAGATTTACCATGTAATCCAGTTAGTTTTGTTAGGGTTTGATCCCTAGTATCCACTATGTTCTGAGATTGATGTTGCTATGACTTTGCTATGCTTAATGCTTGTCACTAGGGCCCGAGTGCCATGATTTGAGATCTGAACCTATTATGTTTTCATGAATAAATGTGAGTTCTTGATCCTATCTTGCAAGTCTATAGTCACCTATTATGTGTTATGATCCGACAACCCCGAAGTGACAATAATCGGGATACTTCTCGGTGATGACCATAGTTTGAGGAGTTCATGTATTCACTATGTGTTAAGGCTTTGGTCAGGTACTCTATTAAAAGGAGGTCTTAATATCCCTTAGTTTCCGCTAGGACCCCACTGCCACGGGAGGGTAGGACAAAAGATGTCATGCAAGTTCTTTTCCATAAGCACGTATGACTATATTCGGAATACATGCCTACATTACATTGATGAACTTGAGCTAGTTCTGTGCCACCCTATGTTATAGTTATTACATGAGGAATTGCATCGAACATAATTATCCATCATTGATCCAATGCCTACGAGCTTTTCACATATTGTGCTTCGCTTATTTACTTTTCCGTTGCTACTGTTACAACTACTACAAAACTGCTATCTTTACTTTTGCCACTGTTACCATTACTATCATACTACTTTGCTACTAAATACATTGCTGCAGATACTAAGTTATCCAGGTGTGGTTGAATTGACAACTCAACTGCTAATACTTGAGAATATTCTTTGGCTCCCCTTGTGTCGAATCAATAAATTTGGGTTGAATACTCTACCCTCGAAAGCTGTTGTGATCCCCTATACTTTTGGGTTATCAAGACTAATTTTTGGCGCCATTGCCGGGGAAGCATAGCTCTATTCTTTGAGTCACTCGGGATTTATATCTGCTGATCACTATGAAGAACTTGAAAGACGCAAGAACTAAGATTTTTCCCTCAACTACGAGGGGAGGTAAGGAACTGCCATCTAGCTCTGCACTAGATTCTCCTTCTGTTTTGAGTAAGCTTGCGATACCTAAACCTGCTACTGCTATGAATTATTATATGTCGCATGTTATTGATGATGCCACTTATGCTATGCATGATACTTATGATGAAACTACTTCTGTGCTTGATACTACTGTGCCACTAGGTGAATATCTTGATGAACAACTTAATAGGGTTAGAGAGAATGAAAATATTGAAGATGAAATTATTGATGATAGTGATGATGAAGGTTCTCCCCCTAATTATGAATTGCCTGTTGTTCCTGAGGGTTATGTTATGGATGAAGAAGTTGTTAGAGCTATTTTTGCTTGCAATGATAGATATGCTCTTAAGAAGTTATTAGCTAAATGGAAGCAGCAATTCCTTAATGCTAGAATGAAACATGACCCTGCTTTTACTACTTCACCTATCTATGTTACTGATAAGGATTATGAATTTTCTGTTGATCCTGAGATTATTACTTTGGTTGAATCTGATCCTTTTTATGGCTGTGAATCTGAAACTGTTGTGGCACATCTTACCAAGTTAAATGATATAGCCACCCTGTTTACTAATGATGAGAAGTCTCGCTATTATTATATCCTTAAGATATTTCCTTTCTCATTAAAGGGTGATGCTCAAACTTGGTTTAATTCTCTTGATCCTGGTTGTGTGTGTAGTCCCCGGGATATGATTTATTACTTCTCTGCTAAATATTTCCCTGCTCATAAGAAACAAGCTGCCTTGTGGGAAATATATAATTTTGTGCAAATCGAAGAAGAGAGTCTCCCACAAGCTTGGGGGAGGCTTCTCTGATTACTTAATGCTTTGCCTGATCATCCTCTTAAGAAAAATGAAATACTTGATATCTTTTATAATGGACTAACCGATGCTTCCAAGGACTACTTGGATAGTTGTGCCGGTTGTGTTTTCAGGGAAAGAACAGTCGACCAAGCTGAATTACTATTGAATAATATGTTGACTAATGAAAATAATTGGACTCTACCTGAGCCAATTGAGCCAACTCCTGAGCCTATTCCTAAACCAACTCCGAAGAACAGGGGTGTTCTATTTCTAAGTCCTGAAGATATGCAAGAGGCAAAGAAATCAATGAAAGAAAAAGGTATTAAAGATGAAGATAATTTACCTCCTATTTAAGAAATACATGGTCTTAATTTACCGCCTGTCGAAGAAACACATTGTCTTGATAACCCGACACAGGTAGTAAAGGTAAATTCTCTCTATAGATATGATAAAGTTGAAATCCCGTCTACTAAATTTCATAGCCCATGCTTAGATGAATTTGATGACTTTATGGCTAGACAAGAAGGTTTTAATGCTTATGTTGGTAGAGAATTAAAGAATAATTCTTTCGAGATTGGACGCTTGAGTGATTATATGGCTAGAGTTAAAGGTGAACTTAAACTCATTAGCAAATATGCTTCTATGGTTACCACTCAAGCTGAGCAAGTACTTAAAGCTCAAAGTGATTTGCTTGGTGAATTAAATAATAAACATGATATTGTTGTTAGAGTGGCTACTAGAACTGGTAGAATGACTTAGGAACCTTTGTATCCTGAAGGCCACCCTAAGAGAATCGAGCAAGATTCTCAGAGAAATAATTTAGAGGCACCTAGTTCTTCTAAAAAGAAGAAAAAGAAAAATGATAGGAATTTGCATGCTTCTAGTGAACCTGTTATAGACGCACCTGAGAATCCCAATGATATTTCTATCTGTGATGCTGAAACACAATCAGGTGATGAACATGAACCTAGTGATAATGTTAATAATAATGTTCATGTTGATGCTCAACCTAGCAATAATAGTGATGTAGAGACTGAACCTGCTGTTGATCTTGATAACCCACAATAAAAGAATCAACGTTATGATAAAGGCGATTTTGTTGCTAGGAAGCACGGTAGAGAAAGAGAACCATGGGTTCAGAAACCCATGCCCTTTCCTCCTAAACCATCCAAAACAAAGGATGATGAGGATTTTGAGCGCTTTGCTGAAATGATTAGATCTATCTTCTTACGTATGCGCTTAACTGATATGCTTAAATTAAATCCTTATGCTAAATATATGAAGGATATCATTACAAATAAAAGAAAGATACCGGAAGATGAAATTTCCACCATGCTTGCTAATTACACTTTTAAAGGTGGAATACCAAAGAAACTTGGAGATCTAGGGGTACCAACTATACCATGCTCCATTAAAAGAAACTATGTTAAAACTGCTTTATGTGATCTTGGAGCCAGTGTTAGTGTTATGCCTCTCTCTTTATATCGTAGACTTGAATTGAATAAGTTGACACCTACTGGATTATCTTTGCCAATGGCTGATAAATCAACTGCTATACCTGTCGGCATTTGTGAGGATGTGCCTGTTGTGGTTGCAAATGTCACTATCTTAACGGACTTTGTTATTCTTGATATTCCTGAGGATGATAGTATGTTGATTATCCTTGGTAGACCCTTTTTGAATACTGCAGGGGCTGTTATTGATTGCAACAAAGGCAATGTCACTTTTTATGTTAATGGTAATGAGCATATGGTACACTTTCCGAGGAAACAACCTCAAGTTCATAGCATCAATTATATTGGAAAACTTCCAACTATCATTATTGGAGGTTTTGAATTTCCTCTTCCTACTGTCAAGAAAAAGTATGATATTCTTATTGTTGGGGATGTTCATATCCCCGTTGAGGTAACCTAGTGTTATTCGAAATTTCTCCGGTTTCGTGTTAGTCGGAATGAGTTTGTTAACAAGACTTGATCAACCTTGTTAGTGGATTCATTTTGAAGATCATGAGATGGATGAAACTAGAAGGCACAACCTTCTGTGCCCTCTTTTTACTTTCTGTTATTTAGAATAAATAAAGAAAAAATAGTATTATATGTCTGAATTATCCATACAATAAAAAATATCCCGAAAATAAAAGTGCTCCAAATTGTTGGGGAACGTAGTAATTTCAAAAAATTTCCTACGCACACGCAAGATCATGGTGATGGCATAGCAACGAGAGGGGAGAGTGTAGTCCACGTACCCTCGTAGACCGTAAGCGGAAGCGTTATGACAACGCGGTTGATGTAGTCGTACGTCTTCATGATCCGACCGATCCAAGCACCGAACGTACGGCACCTCCGAGTTCAGCACACGTTCAGCTCGATGATGATCCCTGGGCTCCGATCCAGCAAAGCTTCGGGAATGAGTTTCGTTAGCACGACGGCGTGGTGACGATGATGATGTTCTACCGGCGCAGGGCTTCGCCTAAACTCCGCGACGATATGACCGAGGTGGAATATGGTGGAGGGGGCACCGCACACGGCTAAGGAACGATCCGTAGATCAACTTGTGTGTCCTAGGGTGCCCCCCCGCCCCGTATATAAAGGAGCAAGGGGGAGGCCGGCCGGCCCTAGAGGGCGCGCCAGGAGGAGGAGTCCTCCTCCTAGTAGGAGTAGGACTCCCCCTTTCCTACTCCTACTAGGAGGGGGAAAGGAAGGAGGAGAGGGAGATGGAAAGAGGGGGGCGCCGCCCCCCTCCTAGTCCAATTCGGACCAGAGGGGGAGGGGCCACGCGGCCCATGCTGGCTACCCCTCTCTCTCTCCACTAAGGCCCATAGGGCCCATTACTTCTCCCGGGGGGTTCCGGTAACCCTCCGGCACTCCGGTTTTCTCCGAAAACGTCCGGAACACTTCCGGTGTCCGAATATAGTCATCCAATATATCAATATTTATGTCTCGACCATTTCGAGACTCCTCATCATGTCCGTGATCACATCCGGGACTCCTAACAAACTTCGGTACATCAAAACTTATAAACTCATAATAAAACTGTCATCGTAACGTTAAGCGTGCGGACCCTACGGGTTCGAGAACTATGTAGACATGACCTAGAACTATTCTCGGTCAATAACCAATAGAGGAACCTGGATGCCCATATTGGTTCCTACATATTCTACGAAGATCTTTATCATTCAAACCGCATAACAACATACGTTGTTCCCTTTGTCATCGGTATGTTACTTGCCCGAGATTCGACCGTCGGTATCCAATACCTAGTTCAATCTCGTTACCGGCAAGTCTCTTTACTCGTTACGTAATGCATCATTCCGTAACTAACTCATTAGTTACATTGCTTGCAAGGCTTATAGTGATGTGCATTACCGAGAGGGCCCAGAGATACCTCTCCGACAATCGGAGTGACAAAACTATTGGGGAACGTAGCAGAAATTCAAAATTTTCCTGCGTGTCACCAAGATCTATCTATGGAGAAACCAACAACAAGGGGAAGGAGAGTGCATCTACATACCCTTGTAGATTGCTAAGCGGAAGCGTTCAAGAGAACGGGGTTGAAGGAGTCGTACTCGTCGTGATCCAAATCACCGGAGATCCTAGTGCCGAACGAATGGCACCTCCGCGTTCAACACACGTACAGCCCGGTGACGTCTCCCACGCCTTGATCCAGCAAGGAGAGAGGGAGAGGTTGAGGAAGACTCCATCCAGCAGCAGCACAACGGCGTGGTGGTGTTGGAGGAGCGTGGCTATCCTGCAGGGCTTCTCCAAGCACCACGGGAGAGGAGGAGTAAGAGAGGTAGAGCTGCACCAAGAGGGAGAGATTCTCATGTGTTGGGCAGCCCCCAGACCTCAAGTATTTATAGGGGGAGGGGAGGGGGCTGCGCCCCCTCTAGGGTTCCCTCCCCAGGGGTGGCAGCAGCCCCCAGATCCCATCTGGGTGGCGGCCAGAAGGGGAGAGGGGGGAGGCGCACCTAGGGTGGGCCTTAGGGCCCATCTGCCCTAGGGTTTGCCCCCTTCCCCACTTTCCTACGCCTTGGGCCCTGTGGGGGGGCGCACCGGCCCACCTGGGGCTGGTCCCCTCCCACACTTGGCCCATGCAGCCCTCCAGGGTTGGTGGCCCCACTTGGCGGACCCCCGGGACCCTCCCGGTGGTCCCGGTATGTTACCAAAAAAAACCCGAAACTTTTCCGGTGACCAAAACTGGACTTCCCATATATAAATCTTTACCTTCGGACCATTCCAGAACTCCTCGTGATATCTGGGATCTCAACCAGGACTTCGAACAACATTCGGTAACCACATACAAACTTCCTTTATAACCCTAGCGTCATCGAACCTTAAGTGTGTAGACCCTACGGGTTCGGGAACCATGCAGACATGACCGAGACGTTCTCCAGTCAATAACCAACAGCGGGATCTGGATACCCATGTTGGCTCCCACATGTTCCACGATGATCTCATCGGATGAACCATGATTTCAAGGACTCAATCGATCCCGTATACAATTCCCTTTGTCTAGCGGTATTGTACTTGCTCGAGATTCGATCATCGGTATACCGATACCTTGTTCAATCTCGTTACCGGCAAGTCTCTTTACTCGTTCCGTAACACATCATCCCGTGATCATCCCCTTGGTCACATTGCGCACATTATGATGATGTCCTACCGAGTGGGCCCAGAGATACCTCTCCGTTTACACGGAGTGACAAATCCCAGTCTCGATTCGTGCCAACCCAACAGACACTTTCGGAGATACCTGTAGTGCACCTTTATAGCCACCCAGTTACGTTGTGACGTTTGGTACACCCAAAGCATTCCTACGATATCCGGGAGTTGCACAATCTCATGGTCTAAGGAAATGATACTTGACATTAGAAAAGATTTAGCATACGAACTACACGATCTTTGTGCTAGGCTTAGGATTGGGTCTTGTCCGTCACATCTTTCTCCTAATGATGTGATCCCATTATCAACGACATCCAATGTCCATGGTCAGGAAACCGTAACAATCTATTGATCAATGAGCTAGTCAACTAGAGGCTTACTAGGGACATGGTGTTGTCTAGGTATCCACACATGTATCTAAGTTTCCTATCAATACAATTATAGCATGGATAATAAACGATTATCATGAACAAGGAAATATAATAATAACTAATTTATTATTGCCTCTAGGGCATATTTCCAACAGTCTCCCACTTGCACTAGAGTCAATAATCTAGTTCACATCGCCATGTGATTAACACTCACAGGTCACATCACCATGAGACCAACATCCAAAGAGTTTACTAGTGTCATTAAACTAGTTCACATCATCATGTGATTAAGACTCAATGAGTTCTGGGGTTTTGATCATGTTTTGCTTGTGAGAGAGGTTTTAGTCAACGGGTCTGCAACATTCAGATCCGTATGTACTTCGCAAATCTCTAGGTCATATTGTAAACGTTGCTTCCACGCTCCACTTGGAGCAATTCCAAATGGTTGCTCCACTATACGTATCCAGTTTGCTACTCAGAGTCATTCGGATAGGTGTTAAAGCTTGCATCGATGTAACCCTTTACGTCGAACTCTTTATCACCTCCATAATCGAGAAACATGTCCTTATTTACTCCAAGGACAATTTTTTGACCGCTGTCCAATGATCCATTCCTGGATCATTCTTGTACCCCTTGACTGACTCATGGCAAGGCACACTTCCGGTGCGGTACACAACATAGCATACTATAGAGCATACGTCTGAAGCATAGGGGACGACCTTCGTCCTTTCTCTCTCTTCTACCGTGGTCGAGCTTTAACTCTTAACTTCATACCTTCCAACTCAGGCAAGAACTCCTTCTTTGACTGATCCATCTTGAACACCTTCAAGATCATGTCAAGGTATGTGCTCATTTGAAAGTACCATTAAGCGGTTTTTGATCTATCCTCATAGATCTTGATGCTCAATGTTCAAGTAGCTTAATCCAGGTTTTCACTTGAAAAAAAACAGTTTTCAAATAACCCTATATGCTTTACAGAAAATTCTACATCATTTCTGATCATCAATAGGTCAACAACATATACTCATCAGAAATTCTATAGTGCTCCCACTCACTTCTTTAGAAATACAAGTTTATCATAAACTTTGTATAAACCCAAAATCTTTGATCATCTTATCAAAGTGCATATTCCAACTCCGAGATGCTTACTCCAGTCTATGGAAGGATCGCTGGAGCTAGCATACCTTTTAGCATCCTTGGGATCGACAAAATCTTTCTGATTGTATCACATACAACCTTTCCTTACGAAAACTGGTAAGGAAACTTGTTTTGACATACATCTGGCAGATTTCATAAATGCAGCTAATGCTAACATGATTCCGACGGACTTAAGCATCGCTACGGATGAGAAAATCTTATCGTAGTCAACTCCTTGAACTTGTGAAAAACTCTTCGCCACAAGTCGAGCTTCATAGACGGTGACATTACCGTCCACGTCTGTCTTCTTCTTAAAGATCCATTTATCTCAATGGCTTGCCGATCTTCGGGCAAGTCCACCAAAGTCCATGCTTTGTTCTGATACATGGATCCTATCTCAGATTTCATGGCTTCTAACCATCTGTCGGAATTTGGGCCCACCATTGCTTCTCCATAGCTCGTAGGTTCATTGTTGTCTAGCAACATGACCTTCAAGATAAGATTACTGTACCATTCTGAAGCAGTACGCATCCTTGTCACCCTACGAGGTACGGTAGTGACTTGATCCGAAGTTTCATGATCACTATCATAAGCTTCTACTTCAATTGGTGTAGGTGCCACAGGAACAACTTCCTGTGCCCTGCTACACACTAGTTGTGGTGACGGTTCAATAACCATATCAAGTCTCCACCATCCTCCCACTCAACTTTTCGAGACAAACTTTTCCTCGAGAAAGGACCCGATTCAAGAAACAATCCCTATTGCTTTCGGATCTGAATTAGGAGGTATAGCCAACTATTTTGGGTGTCCTATGAAGATGCATTTTATCTGCTTTGGGTTCGTGCTTATCAACCTGAAATTTTTCACATAAGCGTCACAGCCCCAAACCTTTAAGAAATGACAGCTTAGGTTTCTCTAAACCATAGTTCATACGGTGTCATCTCAATGGAATTACGTGGTGCCCTATTTAAAGTGAATGTGGTTGTCTCTAATGCCTAACCCATAAACGATAGTGGTAATTCGATAAGAGACATCATGGTACGCACCATATCCAATAGGGTGCAACTATGATGTTCGGACACACCATCACACTATGGTGTTCCAGGCAGTATTAATTGTGAAACAATTTCCACAATGTCTTAATTGTGTGCCAAACTCGTAACTCAGATACTCATCTCTATGATCATATCATAGACATTTCATCCTCTTGTCACGATGATCTTCAACTTCACTCTGAAATTACTTGAACCATTCAATAATTCAGACTTGTGTTTCATCAAGTAAATATACTCTACATCTACTCGAATCATCTGTGAAGTAAGAACATAACGATATTCACTGCATGCCTCAGCACTCATTGGACTGCACACATCAAAATGTGCTACTTCCAACAAGTTGCTATCTTGTTCCACTTTACTGAAAAACGAGGCTTTTTAGTCATCTTGCCCATGTGGTATGATTTACATATCTCAAGTGATTCAAAATCAAGTGAGTCCAAACGATCCATCTGCATGGAGTTTCTTCATGCGTATACACCAATAGACATGGTTTGCATGTCTCAAATTTTTCAAAAACGAGTGAATCCAAAGATCCATCAACATGGAGCTTCTTCATGCGTTTTACACCAATATGACTTACATGGCAGTGCCACAAGTAAGTGGTACTATCATTACTATCTTATATCTTTTTGGCATGAAAATGTGTATCACTACGATCGAGATTCAATAAACCATTCCTTTAGGTGCAAGACCATTGAAGGTATTAATCAAATAAATAGAGTAACCATTATTCTCCTTAAATGAATAACCATGTTGCGACAGACATAAGCCAATCATGTCTATGCTCGCAAACACCAAATCTCGATGGTAGAGGGAGCGTGCGATGCTTGATCACATCAACCTTGGAAACACTTCAAATACATATAATCAGCTCACCTTTAGCTAGTCTCCCCTTATTCCGTAGCTTTTATTTCGAGTTACTAACACTTAGCAACCGAACCGGTATCTAATACCCTGGTGCTACTAGGAGTACTAGTAAAGTACACATTAACATAATGTATATCCAATATACTTCTGTCGACCTTGCCAGCCTTCTCATCTACCAAGTATCTAGGGTAATTCCGCTCCACTGGTTGTTCCCCTTATTACAGAAGCACTTAGTCTCGAGTTTGGGTTCAACCTTGGGTTTCTTCACTAGAGCAGCAGCTGATTTGCCGTTTCATGAAGTATCCCTTCTTGCCCTTGCCCTTCTTGAAACTAGTGGTTTCACCAACCATCAACAATTGATGCTCCTTCTTAATTTCTACTTTCGCGGTGTCAAACATCGTGAATACCTCAAGGATCATCATATCTATCCCTGATATGTTATAGTTCATCACGAAGCTCTAGCAGCTTGATGGCAATTACTTTGGAGAAACATCACTATCTCATCTGGAAGATCAACTCCCATTCGATTCAAGTGATTGTTGCACTCAGACAATCTGAGCACAAGCTCAATGATTGAGCTTTTCTCCCTTAGTTTGCAGGCTAAGAAAATTGTCGGAGGTCTTATACCTCTTGACGTGGGCACGTGCCTGAAATCTCAATTTCAGCCCTCGAAACATCTCATATGTTCCGCGACGTCTCGAAAATGTCTTTGGTGCCTCAACTCTAAACCGTTTAACTGAACTATCACGTAGTTATCAAAACGTGTATGTCCGATGTTCACAACATCCACAAACGACGTTTGGGGTTCAGCACACTGAGCGGTGTATTAAGGACATAAGCTTTCTACTGTCCGCATAATCGCTACTGTCAACTTTCAACTATATTTTCTCTAGGAACATGTCTAAACAGTGGAACTAAAGCGCGAGTTGACGACATAATTTGCAAAGAACTTTTGACTATGTTCAGGATAATTAAGTTCATCTTATGAACTCCCACTTAGATAGACATCCCTCTAGTCATCTAAGTCATTACATGATCCGAGTCAACTAGGCCGTGTCCGATCATCACGTGAGACGGACTAGTCATCATCGGTGAACATCTTCATGTTGATCGTATCTACTATACGACTCATGCTCGACCTTTCGGTCTCTGTGTTCCGAGGCCATGTCTGTACATGCTAGGCTCGTCAAGTTAACCCTAAGTGTTTTGCATGTGTAAATCTGTCTTACACCCGTTGTATGTGAACGTAAGAATCCATCACACCCGATCATCACGTGGTGCTTAGAAGCGACAAACTTTAGCAACGGTGCATAGTTAGGGGAGAACACTTCTTGAAATTGTTGTAAGGGATCATCTTATTTACTACCATCGTTCTAAGTAAACAAGATGCATAAACATGATAAACATCACATGCAATCAAATAGTGACATGATATGGCCAATATCATTTTGCTCCTTTTGATCTCCATCTTCGGGGCTCCATGATCATCATCGTCACTGGCATGACACCATGATCTCCATCATCATGATCTCCATCATCGTGTCTCCATGAAGTTGTCTTGCCAACTTATTACTTCTACTACTATGGCTACCGGTTAGTAATAAAGTAAAGTAATTACATGGCGTTGTTCAATGACACGTAGGTCATACAATAAATAAAGACAACTCCTATGGCTCCTGCCGGTTGTCATACTCATCGACATGCAAGTCGTGATTCCTATTACAAGAACATGATCAATCTCATACATCACATATCATTCATCACATTCTTCTTGGCCATATCACATCACATAGCATACCCTGCAAAAACAAGTTAGACGTTCTCTAATTGTTGTTGCATGTTTTACGTGGCTGCTATGGGTTTCTAGCAAGAACGTTTCTTACCTACGCAAAACCACAACGTGATATGCCAATTGCTATTTACCCTTCATAAGGACCCTTTTCGTCGAATCCGTTCTGACTAAAGTGGGAGAGACTGGCACCCGCTAGCCACCTTATGCACCAAGTGCATGTCAATCGGTGGAACCTGTCTCACGTAAGAGCACGTGTAAGGTCGGTCCGGGCCGCTTCATCCCACAATACCGTCGAAACAAGATTGGACTAGTAACGGTAAGCATATTGAACAAAATCAACTCCCACAACTACTTTGTGTTCTACTCGTACAAAGAATCTACGCAATAGACCTAGCTCTGATACCACTGTTGGGGAATGTAGCAGAAATTCAAAATTTTCCTACGTGTCACCAAGATCTATCTATGGAGAAACCAGCAACGAGGGGAAGGAGAGTGCATCTACATACCCTTGTCGATCGCTAAGCGGAAGCGTTCAAGAGAATGGGGTTGAAGGAGTCGTACTCCTCGTGATCCAAATCACCGGAGATCCTAGTGCCGAACGAACGGCACCTCCGCGTTCAACACACGTACAGCCCGGTGACGTCTCCCACGCCTTGATCCAGCAAGGAGAGAGGGAGAGGTTGAGGAAGACTCCATCCAGCAGCAGCACAACGGCGTGGTGGTGTTGGAGGAGCGTGGCTATCCTGCAGGGCTTCGCCAAGCACCACGGGAGAGGAGGAGTAAGAGAGGTAGAGCTGCACCAAGAGGGAGAGATTCTCATGTGTTAGGCAGCCCCCAGACCTCAAGTATTTATAGGGGGAGGGGAGGGGGCTGCGCCCCCTCTAGGGTTCCCTCCCCAGGGGTGGCGGCAGCCCCCAGATCCTATCTGGGTGGCGGCCAGAAGGGGAGAGGGGGGAGGCGCACCTAGGGTGGGCCTTAGGGCCCATCTGCCCTAGGGTTTGCCCCCTTCCCCACTTCCCTGCGCCTCGGGCCCTGTGGGGGGGCGCACCGGCCCACCTGGGGCTGGTCCCCTCCCACACTTGGCCCATGCAGCCCTCCAGGGTTGGTGGCCCCACTTGGCGGACCCCCGGGACCCTCCCGGTGGTCCCGGTACGTTACCGGAAAAAAACCCGAAACTTTTCTGGTGACCAAAACAGGACTTCCCATATATAAATCTTTACCTCCTGACCATTCCGGAACTCCTCGTGACGTCTGGGATCTCATCCGGGACTCCGAACAACATTCGGTAACCACATACAAACTTCCTTTATAACCCTAGCGTCATCGAACCTTAAGTGTGTAGACCCTACGGGTTCGGGAACCATGCAGACATGACCGAGACGTTCTCCAGTCAATAACCAACAGTGGGATCTGGATACCCATGTTGGCTCCCACATGTTCCACGATGATCTCATCGGATGAACCACAATGTCAAGGACTCAATCGATCCCGTATACAATTCCCTTTGTCTAGCGGTATTGTACTTGCCCGAGATTTGATCGTCGGTATACCGATACCTTGTTCAATCTCGTTACCGGGAAGTATCTTTACTCGTTCCGTAACACATCATCCCGTGATCAACCCCTTGGTCACATTGTGCACATTATGATGATGTCCTACCGAGTGGGCCCAGAGATACCTCTCCGTTTACACGGAGTGACAAATCCCAGTCTCGATCCGTGCCAACCCAACAGACACTTTCAGAGATACCTGTAGTGCACCTTTATAGCCACCCAGTTACGTTGTGACGTTTGGTACACCCAAAGCATTCCTACGATATCCGGGACTTGCACAATCTCATGGTCTAAGGAAATGATACTTGACATTAGAAAAGCTTTAGCATACGAACTACACGATCTTTGTGCTAGGCTTATGATTGGGTCTTGTCCGTCACATCTTTCTCCTAATGATGTGATCCCGTTATCAACGACATCCAATGTCCATGGTCAGGAAACCGTAACAATCTATTGATCAACGAGCTAGTCAACTAGAGGCTTACTAGGGAGATGGTGTTGTCTAGGTATCCACACATGTATCTAAGTTTCCTATCAATACAATTATAGCATGGATAATAAACGATTATCATGAACAAGGAAATATAATAATAACTAATTTATTATTGCCTCTAGGGCATATTTCCAACAAAAACCTAATCTTGAAATACGCCAACCCAACATCTACCTTTGGAGACACCTGTATTACTCCTTTATAATCACCCAGTTACGTTGTGACGTTTGGTAGTACCCAAAGTGTTCCTCCGGTAAACGGGAGTTGCATAATCTCATAGTTACAGGAACATGTATAAGTCATGAAGAAAGCAATAGCAATACACCAAACGATCAAGTGCTAGGCTAACGGAATGGGTCATGTCAATCACATCATTCTCCTAAGGATGTGATCCCATTAATCAAATGACAACACATGTCTATGGTTAGGAAACATAACCATCTTTGATTAATGAGCTAGTCAAGTAGAGGCATACTACTGACTATATGTTTGTCTATGTATTAACAGATGTATCATGTTTCCGGTTAATACAATTCTAGCATGAATAATAAACATTTATCATGATATGAGGAAATAAATAATAACTTTATTATTGCCTCTAGGGCATATTTCCTTCAGTCTCCCACTTGCACTAGAGTCAATAATCTAGATTACATAGTAATGATTCTAACACCCATGGAGTCTTGGTGATGATCATGTTTTGCTCGTGAGAGAGGCTTAGTCAACTGGTCTGCAACATTCAGATCCGTATGTATCTTGCAAATCTCTATGTCTCCCACTTGGACTTGGTCCCGGATGGAATTGAAGTATCTCTTGATGTGCTTGGTCCTCTTGTGAAATCTGGATTCCTTTGCCAAGGCAATTGCACCAGTATTGTCACAGAAGATCTTCATTGGTCCCGATGCACTAGG
The DNA here is from genome assembly GCA_963921465.1 of Triticum timopheevii. Lineage (NCBI taxonomy): Eukaryota > Viridiplantae > Streptophyta > Magnoliopsida > Poales > Poaceae > Triticum > Triticum timopheevii. The sequence goes on along the minus strand of OY997271.1, from coordinate 51,532,767 downwards.
TATGACACCTAGATTGGAAATGAACTCCTTCATCCAGACTCCTTCATTCGCTGCTTCTGAAGCAGCTATGTACTCTGCTTCATATGTAGATCCCGCCACGACGCTTTGTTTAGAACTGCACCAACTTACAGCTCCACCGTTTAATAAAGACACGTATCCGGTTTGCGATTTAGAATCGACCGGATCAGTGTCAAAGCTTGCATCGACGTAACCCTTTACGACTAGCTCTTTGTCACCTCCATATACGATAAACATATCCTTAGTCCTTTTCAGGTATTTCAGGATGTTCTTGACCGCCGTCCAGTGATCCACTCCTGGATTACTTTGGTACCTTCCTGCCAAGCTTATTGCTAAGCCTACGTCAGGTCTGGTACACAGCATTGCATACATGATAGAGCCTATGGCTGAAGCATAGGGAACATCTTTCATTTTCTCTCTATCTTCTTCTGTGGTCGGGCATTGAGTTTGACTCAACTTCACACCTTGTAGCACGGGCAAGAACCCTTTCTTTGCCTGATCCATTATGAACTTTTTCAAAATTTTATCAAGGTATGTGCTTTGTGAAAGTCCTATTAAGCATCTTGATCTATCTCTATAAATCTTGATGCCCAATATGTAAGCAGCTTCACCGAGGTCTTTCATTGAAAAACTTTTATTCAAGTATCCCTTTATGCTATCCAGAAATTCTATATCATTTCCAATTAATAATATGTCATCTACATATAATATCAGAAATGCTACAGAGCTCCCACTCACTTTCTTGTAAATACAGGATTCTCCAAAAGTCTGTATAAAACCATATGCTTTTATCACACTATCAAAGCGTTTATTCCAACTTCGAGATGCTTGCACTAGTCCATAAATAGATCGCTGGAGCTTGCACACTTTGTTAGCACCTTTTGGATCAACAAAACCTTCTGGCTGCATCATATACAACTCTTCTTCCAGAAATCCATTCAAGAATGCAGTTTTGACATCCATTTGCCAAATTTCATAATCATGAAATGCAGCAATAGCTAACATGATTCGGACAGACTTAAGCATCGCTACGGGTGAGAAAGTCTCATCGTAGTCAACCCCTTGAACTTGTCGAAAACCTTTCACAACAAGTCGAGCTTTATAGACAGTTATATTACCATCAGCGTCCGTCTTCTTCTTAAAGATCCATTTATTCTCAATGGCTTGCCGATCATCGGGCAAGTCAACCAAAGTCCATACTTTGTTCTCATACATGGATCCCATCTCAGATTTCATGGCCTCTAGCCATTTTGCGGAATCTGGGCTCATCATCGCTTCCTCATAGTTCATAGGTTCATCATGGTCAAGTAAAATGACTTCCAGAATAGGATTACCGTACCACTCTGGTGGGGATCTTACTCTGGTAGACCTATGAGGTTCAGTAGAAACTTGATCTGAAGTTTCATGATCAATATCATTAGCTTCCTCACTCATTGGTGTAGGTGTCACAGGAACCAATTTCTGTGATGAACTACTTTCCAATAAGGGAGCAGGTACAGTTACCTCATCAAGTTCTACTTTCCTCCCACTCACTTCTTTCGAGAGAAACTCCTTCTCTAGAAAGGATCCATTCTTAGCAATGAATGTCTTGCCTTCGGATCTGTGATAGAAGGTGTACCCAACAGTCTCTTTTGGGTATCCTATGAAGACACATTTCTCCGATTTAGCTTCGAGCTTATCTGGCTGAAGTTTCTTCACATAAGCATCGCAGCCCCAAATTTTAAGAAACGACAACTTTGGTTTCTTGCCAAACCACATTTCATAAGGCGTCATCTCAACGGATTTTGATGGTGCCCTATTTAACGTGAATGCGGCCATCTCTAAAGCATAACTCCAGAACAATAGCGGTAAATCAGTAAGAGACATCATAGATCGCACCATATCTAGTAAAGTATGATTACGACGTTCGGACACACCATTTCTTTGTGGTGTTCCAGGTGGCGTGAGTTGCGAAACTATTCCGCATTGTTTCAAATGTACACCAAACTCGTAACTCAAATATTCTCCTCCACTATCAGATCGTAGAAACTTTATTTTCTTGTTACGATGATTTTCCACTTCACTCTGAAATTCTTTGAACTTTTCAAATGTTTCAGACTTGTGTTTCATTAAGTAGATATACCCATATCTGCTCAAATCATTTGTGAAGGTGAGAAAATAACGATATCCTCCACGAGCTTCAACATTCATCGGACCACATACAGCTGTATGTATGATTTCCAACAAATCTGTTGCTCTCTCCATAGTACCGGAGAACGGTGTTTTAGTCATCTTGCCCACGAGGCACGGTACGCAAGTACCTAGTGATTCATAATCAAGTGATTCCAAAAGTCCATCAGTATGGAGTTTCTTCATGCGCTTTACACCGATATGACCTAAACGGCAGTGCCACAAATAAGCTGCACTCTCATTATCAACTCTGCATCTTTTGGCTTCGACATTATGAATTTGTGTATCACTACTTTCGAGATTCAATAAAAATAGACCACTCTTCAAGGGTGCATGACCATAAAAGATATTACTCATATAAATAGAACAACCATTATTCTCTGATTTAAATGAATAACCGTCTCGCATCAAACAAGATCCAGATATAATGTTCATGCTCAACGCTGGCACCAAACAAAAATTATTCAGGTCTAAAACTAATCCCGAAGGTAGATGTAGAGGTAGCGTGCCGACCGCGATCACATCGACTTTGGAACCATTTCCCACGCGCATCATCACCTCGTCCGTGGCCAGTGCTCACTTATTCCGTAGTCCCTGTTTCGAGTTGCAAATATTAGCAACAGAACCAGTATCAAATACGCAGGTGCTACTGCGAGCTCTAGTAAGGTACACATCAATAACATGTATATCACATATACCTTTGTTCACCTTGCCATCCTTCTTATCCGCCAAATACTTGGGGCAGTTCCGCTTCCAGTGTCCAGTTTGCTTGCAGTAGAAGCACTCAGTTTCAGGCTTAGGTCCAGACTTGGGTTTCTTCTCTTGAGCAGCAACTTGCTTGCTGTTCTTCTTGAAGTTCCCCTTCTTCTTCCCTTTGCCCTTTTTCTTGAAACTAGTGGTCTTGTTGACCATCAACACTTGATGCTCCTTCTTGATTTCTACCTCCGCAGCTTTTAGCATTGCGAAGAGCTCAGGAATTGTCTTGTTCATCCCTTGCATATTATAGTTCATCATGAAGCTCTAGTAGCTTGGTGGCAGTGATTGGAGAATTCTGTCAATGACACTATTATCCAGAAGATTATCTCCCAGTTGAATCAAGTGATTATTATACCCAGACATTTTGATTATATGCTCACTGGCAGAACTATTCTCCTCCATCTTGCAGTTGTAGAACTTATTGGAGAATTCATATCTCTTAATCCGGGCATTTGCTTGAAATATTAACTTCAACTCCTGGAACATCTCATATGCTCCATGACGTTCAAAACGTCATTGAAGACCCGGTTCTAAGCCGTAAAGCATGGCACATTGAACTATCGAGTAGTCATCAGCTTTGCTCTGCCAGACGTTCTTAACGTCGTCAGTTGCATCAGCAGCAGGCCTGGCACCCAGCGGTGCTTCCAGGACGTAATTCTTCTGTGCAGCAATGAGGATAATCCTCAAGTTATGGACCCAGTCCGTGTAATTGCTACCATCATCTTTCAACTTTGCTTTCTCAAGGAACGCATTAAAATTCAACGGAACAACAGCACGAGCCATCTATCTACAACAAACATAGACAAGCAAAATACTATCAGGTACTAAGTTCATGATAAATTTAAGTTCAATTAATCATATTACTTAAGAACTCCCACTTAGACAGACATCTCTCTAGTCATCTAAGTGATCACGTGATCCAAATCAACTAAACCATAACCGATCATCACGTGAGATGGAGTAGCTTTCAATGGTGAACATCACCATGTTGAGCATATCTACTATATGATTCACGCTCGACCTTTCGGTCTATGTGTTCCGAGGCCATATATGCATATGCTAGGCTCGTCAAGTTTAACCTGAGTATTCTGCGTGTGCAAAACTGGCTTGCACCCATTGTAGATGGACGTAGAGCTTATCACACCCGATCATCACGTGGTGTCTGGGCACGACGAACTTTGGCAACGGTGCATACTCAGGGAGAACACTTCTTGATAATTTTAGTGAGAGATCATCTTAAAATGCTACCGTCAATCAAAGCAAGATAAGATGCATAAAGGATAAACATCACATGCAATCAATATAAGTGATATGATATGGCCATCATCATCTTGTGCTTGTGATCTCCATCTTCGAAGCACCATCGTGATCACCATCGTCACCGGCGCGACACCTTGATCTCCATTGTAGCATCGTTGTCGTTTCGCCATCTATTGCTTCTACGACTATCGCTACCGCTTAGTGATAAAGTAAAGCAATTATTGGGCGTTTGCATTTCATACAATAAAGCGACAACCATATGGCTCCTGCCAGTTGCCGATAACTTCGGTTACAAAACATGATCATCTCATACAATAAAATATAGCATCACGTCTTGACCATATCACATCACAACATGCCCTGCAAAAACAAGTTAGACGTCCTCTACTTTGTTGTTGCAAGTTTTACGTGGCTGCTACGGGCTTAGCAAGAACCGTTCTTACCTACGCATCAAAACCACAACGATAGTTCGTCAAGTTAGTGTTGTTTTAACCTTCGCAAGGATCGGGCGTAGCCACACTCGATTCAGCTAAAGTGAGAGAGACAGACACCCGCCAGCCACCTTTAAGCACGAGTGCTCATAACGGTGAAACCAGTCTCGCGTAAGCGTACGCGTAATGTAGGTCCGGGCCGCTTCATCTCACAATACCGCCGAACCAAAGTATGACATGCTGGTAAGCAGTATGACTTGTATTGCCCACAACTCACTTGTGTTCTACTCGTGCATATGACATCTACGCATAAAACCTGGCTCGGATGCCACTGTTGGGGAACGTAGTAATTTCAAAAAAATTCCTACGCACACGCAAGATCATGGTGATGGCATAGCAACGAGAGGGGAGAGTGTAGTCCACGTACCCTCGTAGACCGTAAGCGGAATCATTATGACAACGCGGTTGATGTAGTCGTACGTCTTCACGATCCGACCGATCCAAGCACCGAACGTACGGCACCTCCGAGTTCAGCACACGTTCAGCTCGATGACGATCCCCGGGCTCCGATCCAGCAAAGCTTTAGGAATGAGTTTCGTCAGCACGACGGCGTGGTGACGATGATGATGTTCTACCAGCGCAGGGCTTCGCCTAAACTCCGCGACGATATGACCGAGGTGGAATATGGTGGAGGGGGGCACCGCACACGGCTAAGGAACGATCCGTAGATCAACTTGTGTGTCCTAGGGTGCCCCCCTCCGCCCCCGTATATAAAGGAGCAAGGGGGGAGGCCGGCCGGCCCTAGAGGGTGCGCCAGGAGGAGGAGTCCTCCTCCTAGTAGGAGTAGGGCTCCCCCTTTCCTACTCCTACTAGGAGGGGGAAAGGAAGGGGGAGAGGGAGAGGGAAAGAGGGGGGCGCCGCCCCCCCCCCTCCTAGTCCAATTCGGACCAGAGGGGGAGGGGGCGCGCAGCCCATGCTGGCTGCCCCTCTCTCTCTCCACTAAGGCCCATAGGGCCCATTGCTTCTCCCGGGGGGTTCCGGTAACCCTCCGGCACTCGGGTTTTCTCCGAAAATGTCCGGAACACTTCCGGTGACCGAATATAGTCGTCCAATATATCAATCTTTATTTCTCGACCATTTCGAGACTCCTCATCATGTCCGTGATCACATCCGGGACTCCTAACAAACTTCGGTACATCAAAACTTATAAACTCATAATAAAACAGTCATCGTAACGTTAAGCGTGCGGACCCTACGGGTTCGAGAACTATGTAGACATGACCTAGAACTATTCTCGGTCAATAACCAATAGCGGAACCAGGATGCCCATATTGGTGCCTACATATTCTACAAAGATCTTTATTGGTCAAACCGCATAACAACATACGTTGTTCCCTTTGTCATCGGTATGTTACTTGCCCGAGATTCGATCGTCGGTATCCAATACCTAGTTCAATCTCGTTACCGGCAGGTCTCTTTACTCGTTACGTAATGCATCATTCCGTAACAAACTCATTAGTTACATTGCTTGCAAGGCTTATAGTGATGTGCATTACCGAGAGGGCCCAGAGATACCTCTCCGACAATCGGAGTGACAAAACCTAATCTCAAAATATGCCAACCCAACATCTACCTTTGGAGACACCTGTAGTACTCCTTTATAATCACCCAGTTATGTTGTGATATTTGGTAGTACCCAAAGTGTTCCTCCGGTAAACGGGTGTTGCATAATCTCATAGTTACAGGAACATGTATAAGTCATGAAGAAAGCAATAGCAATACACCAAACGATCAAGTGCTAGGCTAACGGAATGGGTCATGTCAATCACATCATTCTCCTAATGATGTGATCCCATTAATCAAATGACAACACATGTCTATGGTTAGGAACATAACCATCTTTGATTAATGAGCTAGTCAAGTAGAGGCATACTAGTGACTATATGTTTGTCTATGTATTCACACATGTATTATGTTTCCGGTTAATACAATTCTAGCATGAATAATAAACATTTATCATGAGATGAGGAAATAAATAATAACTTTATTATTGCCTCTAGGGCATATTTCCTTCACAAATGTCCTGCAAATTTAGTATGATTTTTTATGGAATATTTGAGGATTTTAGGCACTGAGAACACTGCAGGGGGGCAAGCACCTGGCCACGAGGGTGGAGGCCATGCCCACAGCCCCTGGGCGCGCCCCCCTGTCTCGTGGGCCTACGGTGGCCTCCCTCCACTTATTCCTGCACCCACACACTCCATCTTCCTCCCAAAGAAATCCCCATCCAGCTCAAGCACGAGTTCTAGCTCATTTTGCTGCGATTTTCGATCTCCTTGCTCAAAGCTCTATTCACAAAACTGCTTTGGGAGATTGTTGCTTGGTATGTGACTCCTCCATTGGTCCAATTAGTTTTTGTTCTAGTGCTTTATTCATTGCAAATTTTTGCTGCATAGGTGACCCTGTTCTTGAGCTTGCATGCCAAATTTATGAGGTCCCAAGTAATACTAATGCATGATATAGGCTCTAGGCACTTGTGGGAGTAGTTTCTATCAATCTTGTTTAGTATGGTTCACTTTTGTTTTGAAGTTACTAAAAATTTTAGAAATTTTCAGAAAATGATAAGGAGATTTTTGAGGGGCTCTTTTAGCCAAGGCTCCAACGATAAACAAGCTAAAGAGAAGGAAAAGGCCAAGTATAATCTTCCTCGCGTAGTGGAAGTACGGCCGTCTGAATAGCCTTGTGATAATTTCTTGAGAGAAGCCGGGATTTATGAAGACTTTTATTCTTTGGATGAAAAATGCGGGCCTCACCGACTTCCTCCACGACCGGATCGATCAATATCTCTTACTCACCAATACTTTCATGCAAAACTTTTATTATTATCCCAAGAATTCACCTCCTTCAGTATCATTTCATATATATGATGAGTTCAATGAAATGTCATTACGTAATTTTTGTGCGGTATGTAGAATACCCTTTGAGGGCAGCTTAGATGAACCACATCGTAATGATGTGGATGGTTTTGTTAACACTATTACTGTAGGGGATTCGAAGAAGGGTTTCGATGCGAGAATCACTAGCATACATTTTCCTGTCTTACGCTACTTTGCCATATTTGCTAGTCGATGCTTAATTGGTCGTGGAAATAGTGGAAACTTCAGTGTTCCTGATATTATTATTCTATTCCATGCCTTGTTTGGTGATAATAGTTTTAGTATGGGTGTCGTTATTGCTAAATGGCTAAGCCTGAACCGTACAAAGGGCCCCATCTTTGGAGGTATCTATGTTGCACGCCTTGCTAAACATTTTGAGATACCTATTAGGCATTATGAGAAAGAGGGGACAATGCTGCCTCTCTCCTTTTTAGATTACAGGAGCATGGTAGCTCATGAGTTTATTGTTGACAACAAAGATAAGATGCTTCTGTATAACCTGAGATTTAATAAGAAATACAATGAGATTATTACCCTGCCTGTGCCTCTGTTATTTGATTTAACTACAGATAATTATCTTGTCTTGCCGGAAGCGGTGTACGCTCATCGAGGCCAGACATTCGTTCCAGAGCCTGAGCCGGAACCTCCACTGGACCCAAATCGTCCATCATCTTATCAGTGTGATCTGGAGGAGATCTCTAGCCAGTGGTATCCTGATGACACTCCTTAGTACACCGGGGAGAGTAGCCGTGATCCTTGGCATTAGACCAACTTAGGCCAAAAGCCTAAGCTTGGGGGAGTACGTATCTCTCACCGACCATACATTCATGTTCACACACTATTCTAGTTGTCGGTGCTCATACTCTTTCATTGTATTATCCATGCTAGTTTAATTTCTTTTTCTAGCTTTCTTCTTGTGTGTTTGGTAAACCTTAAGAAAAACCAAAAAAATAGTTAGTTTAATTTCCATGCTTGTAGAAGTAATTAAAATGAAAACCCAAAAATATTTCTCGTTCTTCTTTTACTTGTTGGGAGCTTTCCCGTGTAAATAGTTTTATTTTTCTTTTCTTTCCTTTGGGGGTCAAGAGTAGAAGACCATATTGAAAATGTTTAGTGGCTCTCATTGCATGATTGTTGATTTAACTTAGATGACATATTACTTTGTCTTCTCTCTTGAGTTGAATGCTTGCATATTGCAGCTTAGTCCAATGCATGTGCACTATTATTATTATACACACCGTTCGGTCGTGCAAGTGAAAGGCAATAATGATGATATATGATGGACTGATTGAGATGAGAGAAGCTGGTATGAACTCGACCTCTCTTGTTTTTGTAAATATGTTGAGTTCATCGTTATTGATTCAGCCTATTATGAAGTAAACATGTTTGGAATGACAATTAGAGATCATAGTTACTTATGCCATGCTTAATTAGCTATGAGTTTATAATGGTTTACCTTGCGTGCCAACATGCTATTAAAATGGTTATGATGTGGTATGATGGGATGGTATGCTCCTTTGAATGAATTGAGTGACTCGACTTGGCACATGTTCACGCATGTAGTTGAAACAAATCAATATAGCCTTCACGATATTTATGTTCATGGTGGATTATATCCTACTCATGCTTGCACCTGGTGTAGATTAATTTTAATGCATGTTCATGACTGTTGTCGCTCTCTCAGTCGGTCGCTTCCCAGTCTTTTGCTAGCTTTCACCTGTACTAAGCGGGAATACTAATTGTGCATCCAAACTCCATAAACCCCAAAGTTATTCCATATGAGTCCACCATACCTTCCTATATGCAGTATCTACCTGCCGTTCCAAGTAAATTTGTATGTGCCAAACTCCAAACCTTCAAATGAAATTTTGTTTTGTATGCTCGAGCAGGTCATGTTTCAACTAGGGTTGTCTGTATCTTCCATGCTAGGTGGGTTATTCTCAAGGGGAGTGGACTCCGCTCCTCATTCAAGAGAAAATTGCTGGTAACCGGGATGCCCAGTCCCATGATCAAAAAGATCAAAGCAAATCAAAATAATTAAACAAAACTCCCCCAGGGCTTTTGCTAGTTGGAGGCACTCGTTGTTTCGAGCAAGCCATGGATTGATGCTTGTTGGTGGTGGGGGGGGGGGTATAAACATTTACCATTCTGTTTGGGAACCGCCTATAATGTATGTAGCATGGAAGATATCGCCATCTCATAGTTGTTGTGTTGACAGTGAAAGTATACCGCTCAAAATGTTATTCATCTATATTTTAAAATCGAGCTCTGGCACCTCTACAAATCCATGCTTCCCTCTGCGAAGGGCCTATCTTTTACTTTTATGTTGAGTCATCACCTTCTTATTGAAAAGCACCCGCTGGAGAGCACACTGTCATTTGCATGCATTACTATTAGTTTATGTTGGGTATGACTTGACTGGATCTCTTTTACCATGAATTACAATGTTTAGTTAGTCCTTGATCTTTAAAGTTGCTCTGCATTTATGTTTTGCGGTCTCAGAAAGGGCTAGCGAGATACCATCTTGTTATATCATATTATGTTTGTTTTGAGAAAGTGTTGTCATCCGAGATTTATTATTATTGCTTGCTAGCTGATTATGCTATTGACATGAGTAAATATGAGACCTAAGTGTTATTGTGAATATGGTTAGTCCATAATCTATGCTGAAAACTTGAATGCTGGCTTTACATATTTACAATAACAAGAGCAAACAGAGTTTGTAAAAGTTTTTCTTTATCACTTTCAGTTTATCAACTAAATTGCTTGAGGACAAGCAAAGGTTTAAGCTTGGGAGAGTTGATACGTCTCCAACGTATCTACTTTTCCAAAGACTTTTGCCCTTGTTTTGGACTCTAATTTGCATGATTTGAATGAAACTAACCCGGACTGACGCTATTTTCAGCGGAACTGCCATGATGTTGTTTATTGTGCAGAAAACAAAAATTCTCGGAATGACCTGAAAATCCACGAAGATAACTTTTGGAAAATATAGAAAATACTGGCGAAAGAATCAACACCAGGGGGCCCACACCCTGTCCACGAGGGTGGGGGGCGCGCCCCCTCCCCCTGGGCGCGCCCCCTGTCTCGTGGGCCCCCTGATGCTCCACCGACCTCAACTCCAACTCTATATATTCTGTTTCGCGGAGAAAAAAATTAGAGAGAAAGTTTCATCGTGTTTTACGACACGGAGCCGCTGACAAGCCCTAATCTCTCTCAGGAGGGCTGATCTGGAGTCTGTTCGGGGCTCCGGAGAGGGGGATTCGTCGCCGTCGTCATCATCAACCATCCTCCATCACCAATTTCATGATGCTCACCGCCGTGCGTGAGTAATTCCATCGTAGGCTTGCTGGATGGTGATGGGTTGGATGAGATTTACCATGTAATCAAGTTAGTTTTGTTAGGGTTTGATCCCTAGTATCCACTATGTTCTGAGATTGATGTTGCTATGACTTTGCTATGCTTAATGCTTGTCACTAGGGCTCGAGTGACATGATTTCGGATCTGAACCTATTATGTTTTCATGAATATATGTGAGTTCTTGATCCTATCTTGCAAGTCTATAGTCACCTATTATGTGTTATGATCCAACAACCCCGGAGTAAAAATAATCGGGATACTTGTCGGTGATGACCGTTGTTTAAGGAGTTCATGTATTCACTATGTGTTAATGCTTTGGTCTGGTACTCTATTAAAAGAGGCCTTAATATCCCTTAGTTTCCACTAGGACCCCGCTGCCATGGAAGGGTTGGACAAAAGATGTCATGCAAGTTCTTTTCCATAAGCACGTATGACTATATTCGGAACACATGCCTACATTACATTGATGAACTGGAGTTAGTTCTGTGTCACCCTATGTCATAGCTATTACATGAGGAATCACATCCGACATAATTATTCATCACTGATCCAATGCCTACGAGCTTTTCACATATTGTGCTTTGCTTATTTACTTATCCGTTGCTACTGTTACAACTACTACAAAACTGCTATCTTTACTTTTGCGACTGTTACCATTACTATCATACTACTTTGCTACTAAATACTTTGCTGCAGATACTAAGTTATCCAGGTGTGGTTGAATTGACAACTCAACTGCTAATACTTGAGAATATTCTTTGGCTCCCCTTGTGTCGAATCAATAAATTTGGGTTGAATACTCTACCCTCGAAAGCTGTTGTGATCCCATATACTTGTGGGTTATCACAGACCGCCATGCTGGAGTCCATCCAGGATGAGGCCTATGTGGAGGCCAATCGATGCTTCATTCGGCAAGAATGGGCGGAGATCGACTAGTTTTTCGCCGAATTGGAGGCGGAGGAGGAGGAGGAGGCTGACACGGAGGTGCAAGAGTCGAAGTTGTGGTTGTCCCCCATGTACCCGGAGCTTGGCACGTTGGACATCTCCGATGACAATGAGTAGTGCAGTGCACTCTCTCCGTTCCTAAATATAAGCCCTTTTAGAAAAAAAATTATATGGACTACATACGAAGCAAACTAAACTCTAAAATACGTTTATATACATCTATATGTAGTTCTTATTGAAATCTCTAAAAGGGCCTATATTTGAAAAAGGAGGGAGTAGGTTTTAGTTGATTGACGTACTATGTAGAGGTTGCCCTTTTGCATGCTTTGTATGGATATAAGATTTGAAATATGAGGTATTCGAATATAGAGGAGAAAATAGGAGGGCTGGGTCACTACCGGCAGACCCGCCTGACACGTTCGCGAGTGTTTCAGGGGCCGGAGTATGGTGTCCGCGGCTGTTGGTGCTCTAAAATATGCTAAAACCAAACATATCCCTTACCGCAGCCACGAGGAAGCCCTTGAAAACTTTCTTTAAAACAAAAAAATTGCTCTCATTTCTTTTTTGAGGGATAAAAGAAATTTTACTTACATACCAAAGGACCAGGCAGCAGCAGAAGCCACAGCTGGAAACGCGACGTCGGGCCCGGCATGCATGGTACTGTTCCGACCGGTCTGATTTACGTCCGGGCCCGCTTCTTGTTTGAAACAAAAGACAGCCATGGAATCTTACTGCGATCAGTGGGGAAAATTTCTACGGGCCAAAGCCACAGCCTCCCCCGGAGCTGGATGCTGCTGCATGGCACTGTTGGGATTGCTATGGGCTATTTGGAATATCCGTAACAAGTTTACTATTGAGGGTGTGTTTCCCTCGCATCCCGCTGACGTTATCTTCAAATGCATCGTGTTCTTACAGCAATGGGCGCTGTTGGGAAGACAACAGGACTCTGATCTCCACCGCCAAGCTATCTGCCGTCTTCGCTCCGTCTACTCCGAGTCCCGAGCCCCGTCGTCCGATCAGTTGGCTGCCGCATAGGGATGGGCAGCCCCTTTTGGTCCTCGTACCTCCCGAGCCTGCGTGCTCGTAGTTTTGGGCTGATAACGCCTTGTACCGCACCTCTTCGCTCGTCTAGCGGTCGTTTCCTTAAACTAATTTGCCTCAAATGGCGCCTTATGTTTGTCTTGTGGTTGTGATACTCTGCCTAAGTTGTGGGCTTTATTAATTTAAAGCCGGACGTCCCTGACGTCTATGTTCTAAAAAAAGAGAGAAAAAGAGAGGAAGAAGAAGTGACCTTGCCCCTATACCCTCACGGCGCCATGCTGCTCCACCAACTATCGATCCCACCCCCACCCAGCACCAACAAAGGAGCGCAGGGGCAGGGCAGGGCATGGCACGAGTGGTGGCGCCTGATGTTGCAGTAGTACGTGGAATGATGGAGGCGGCCGGCGGGCGTCCCCCACGTCCAAACCCCGGTCGACACGTGCCCGCCCGCAACAGTGCCCGGGGCGGTGTAGTGCTCGGTGCTCTCTGCCGCGCGCATCGCTTCGCCGCTCGCTCGCTCGATCGCCTCGCGCCCCGCGTCTGCCGTCCCGTCCGTCCGGTCCAAAGCATGCTACAGTAGCCTGCCAGCGAGTAGTTCATTCAAAGCGCGACGTGCGTACTCCGGCCCGGTCCGTCCCAGGCGTGCCCGGCTTTTTTGTCTTGTTTGTAGTACCACGTTGCCAACAGGAGCATGCATTCATGCCATGCGTGCCACTACTACTCTACTCTATGTGGTGACTGACCCCGGCAGAAGAGAGAGAGAGAGAGAGAGAGAGAGAGAGAGAGAGATGCCAGCCAAGTCATGCTCAGTACTATTGCGAGAGGTACCTTCCTGCCAAGCTTATTGCTAAGCATACGTCAGGTCTGGTACACAGCATTGCATACATGATAGAGCCTATGGCTGAAGCATAGGGAACATCTTTCATTTTCTCTCTATCTTCTGCTGTGGTCGGGCATTGAGTTTGACTCAACTTCACACCTTGTAGCACGGGCAAGAACCCTTTCTTTGCCTGATCCATTTTGAACTTTTTCAAAATTTTATCAAGGTATGTGCTTTGTGAAAGTCCTATTAAGCATCTTGATCTATCTCTATAAATCTTGATGCCCAATATGTAAGCAGCTTCACCAAGGTCTTTCATTGAAAAACATTTATTCAAGTATCCCTTTATGCTATCCAAAAATTCTATATCATTTCCAATTAATAATATGTCATCTACATATAATATCAGAAATGCTACAGAGCTCCCACTCACTTTCTTGTAAATACAGACTTCTCCAAAAGTCTGTATAAAACCATATGCTTTGATCACACTATCAAAGCGTTTATTCCAACTTCGAGCTTCTTGCACTAGCCATAAATAGATCGCTGGAGCTTGGACACTTTGTTAGCACCTTTTGGATCAACAAAACCTTCTGGCTGCATCATATACAACTCTTCTTCCAGAAATCCATTCAAGAATGCAGTTTTGACATCCATTTGCCAAATTTCATAATCATGAAATGCAGCAATAGCTAACATGATTCGGACAGACTTAAGCATTGCTACAGGTGAGAAAGTCTCATCGTATTCAACCCCTTGAACTTATCGAAAACCTTTCGCAACAAGTCGAGCTTTATAGACAGTTATATTACCATCAGCGTCAGTCTTCTTCTTAAAGATCCATTTATTCTCAATGGCTTGCCGATCATCGGGCAAGTCAACCAAAGTCCATACTTTGTTCTCATACATGGATCCCATCTCAGATTTCATGGCCTCTAGCCATTTTGCGGAATCTGGGCTCATCATCGCTTCCTCATAGTTCGTAGGTTCATCATGGTCAAGTAACCTGACTTCCAGAATAGGATTACCGTACCACTCTGGTGCAGATCTTACTCTGGTAGACCTACGAGGTTCAGTAGAAACTTGATCTGAAGTTTCATGATCAATATCATTAGCTTCCTCACTAATTAGTGTAGGTGTCACAGGAACCGATTTCTGTGATGAACTACTTTCCAATAAGGGAGCAGGTACAGTTACCTCATCAAGTTCTACTTTCCTCCCACTCACTTCTTTCGAGAGAAATTCCTTCTCTAGAAAGGATCCATTCTTAGCAACGAATGTATTGCCTTCGAATCTGTGATAGAAGGTGTACCCAACAGTCTCTTTTGGGTATCCTATGAAGACACATTTCTCCGATTTAGGTTCGAGCTTATCTGGCTGAAGTTTCTTCACATAAGCATCGCAGCCCCAAATTTTAATAAACGACAACTTTGGTTTCTTGCCAAACCACAGTTCATAAGGCGTCGTCTCAACGGATTTTGATGGTGCCCTATTTAACGTGAATGCGGCCGTCTCTAAAGCATAACCCCAGAACGATAGCGGTAAATCAGTAAGAGACATCATAGATCGCACCATATCTAGTAAACTACGATTATGACGTTCGGACACACCATTTCCTTGTGGTGTTCCAGGTGGCGTGAGTTGCGAAACTATTCCGCATTGTTTCAAATGTAAACCAAACTCGTAACTCAAATATTCTCCTCCACGATCAGATCGTAGAAACTTTATTTTCTTGTTATGATGATTTTCCACTTCACTCTGAAATTCTTTGAACTTTTCAAATGTTTCAGACTTGTGTTTCATTAAGTAGATATACCCATATCTGCTCAAATCATCTATGAAGGTGAGAAAATAACGATATCCGCCACGAGCTTAAACATTCATCAGACCACATACATCTGTCTGTATGATTTCCAACAAATCTGTTGCTCTCTCCATAGTACCGGAGAACGGTGTTTTAGTCATCTTGCCCATGAGGCACGGTTCGCAAGTACCAAGTGATTCATAATCAAGTGATTCCAAAAGTCCATCAGTATGGAGTTTCTTCATGCGCTTTACACCGATATGACCTAAACGGCAGTGCCACAAATAAGTTGCACTCTCAATATCAACTCTGCATCTTTTGGCTTTGACATTATGAATATGTGTATCACTACTTTCCAGATTCAATATAAATAGACCACTCTTCAAGGGTGCATGACCATAAAAGATATTACTCATATAAATAGAACAACCATTATTCTCTGATTTAAATGAATAACCGTCTCGCATCAAACAAGATCCAGATATAATGTTCATGCTCAACGCTGGCACCAAATAACAATTATTCAGGTCTAAAACTAATCCCGAAGGTAGATGTAGAGGTAGCGTGCCGACCGCGATCACATCGACTTTGGAACCGTTTCCCACGCGCATTGTCACCTCGTCCTTGGCCAGTGCTCGCTTATTCCGTAGTCCCTGTTTCGAGTTGCAAATATTAGCAACAGAACCAGTATGAAATACCCAGGTGCTACTGCGAGCTCTAGTAAGGTACATTTCAATAACATGTATATCACATATACCTTTGTTCACCTTGCCATCCTTCTTATCCGCCAAATACTAGGGGCAGTTCCGCTTCTAGTGTCCAGTCTGCTTGCAGTAGAAGCACTCAGTTTCAGGCTTAGGTCCAGACTTGGGTTTCTTCTCTTGAGCAGCAACTTGCTTGCTGTTCTTCTTGAAGTTCCCCTTCTTCTTCCCTTTGCCCTTTTTCTTGAAACTAGTGGTCTTGTTAACCATCAACACTTGATGCTCCTTCTTGATTTCTACCTCCGCAGCTTTTAGCATTGCGAAGAGCTCGGGAATTGTCTTGTTCATCCCTTGCATATTATAGTTCATCACGAAGCTCTTGTAGCTTGGTGGCAGTGATTGGAGAATTCTGTCAATGACGCTATTATCCGGAAGATTAACTCCCAGTTGAATCAAGTGATTATTATACCCAGACATTTTGAGTATATGCTCACTGACAGAACTATTCTCCTCCATCTTGCAGTTGTAGAACTTATTGGAGACTTCATATCTCTCAATCCGGGCCTTTGCTTGAAATATTAACTTCAACTCCTGGAACATCTCATATGCTCCATGACGTTCAAAACGTCGTTGAAGACCCGGTTCTAAGCCATAAAGCATGGAACATTGAACTATCGAGTAGTCATCGGCTTTGCTCTGCCAGACGTTCTTAACGTTGTCAGTTGCATCAGCAGCAGGCCTGTCACCCAGCGTTGCTTCCAGGACGTAATTCTTCTGTGCAGCAATGAGGATAATCCTCAAGTTACGGACCCAGTCCGTGTAATTGCTACCATCTTCTTTCAACTTTGCTTTCTCAAGGAACGCATTAAAATTCAACGGAACAACAGCACGAGCCATCTATCTACAACAAACAAAGACAAGCAAAATACTATCAGGTACTAAGTTCATGATCAATTTAAGTTCAATTAATCATATTACTTAAGAACTCCCACTTAGACAGACATCTCTCTAGTCATCTAAGTGATCACGTGATCCAAATCAACTAAACCATAACCGATCATCACGTGAGATGGAGTAGCTTTCAATGGTGAACATCACTATGTTGATCATATCTACTATATGATTCACGCTCGACCTTTCGGTCTCCGTGTTCTGAGGCCATATCTGCATATGCTAGGCTCGTCAAGTTTAACCTGAGTATTCTGCGTGTGCAAAACTGGCTTGCACCCGTTGTAGATGGACGTAGAGCTTATCACACCCGATCATCACGTGGTGTCTGGGCACGACGAACTTTGGCAACGGTGCATACTCAGGGAGAACACTTCTTGATAATTTTAGTGAGAGGTCATCTTAAAATGCTACCGTCAATCAAAGCAAGATAAGATGCATAAAGGATAAACATCACATGCAATCAATATAAGTGATATGATATGGCCATCATCATCTTGTGCTTGTGATCTCCATCTTCGAAGCACCGTCGTGATCACCATCGTCACTGGCGTGACACCTTGATCTCCATCATAGCATCGTTGTCGTTACGCCATCTATTGCTTCTACGACTATTGCTACCGCTTAGTGATAAAGTAAAGCAATTACAGGGCGTTTGCATTTCATACAATAAAGCGACAACCATATGGCTCCTGCCAGTTGCCGATAACTTCTGTTACAAAACATGATCATCTCATACAATAAAATATAGCATCACGTCTTGACCATATCACATCACAACATGCCCTGCAAAAACAAGTTAGACGTCCTCTACTTTGTTGTTGCAAGTTTTACGTGGCTGCTACGGGCTTAGCAAGAACCGTTCTTACCTACGCATCAGAACCACAACGATAGTTCGTCAAGTTAGTGCTCTTTTAACCTTCGCAAGGACCGGGCGTAGCCACACTCGATTCAGCTAAAGTGAGAGAGACAGACACCCGCCAGCCACCTTTAAGCACGAGTGCTCGTAACGGTGAAACCAGTCTCGCGTAAGCGTACACGTAATGTCGGTCCGGGCCGCTTCATCTCACAATACCGCCGAACCAAAGTATGACATGCTGGTAAGCAGTATGACTTGTATCGCCCACAACTCACTTGTGTTCTACTCATGCATATGACATCTACCCATAAAACAAGGCTCGGATGACACTGTTGGGGAACGTAGTAATTTCAAAAAAATTCCTACGCACACGCAAGATCATGGTGATGGCATAGCAACGAGAGGGGAGAGTGTAGTCCACATACCCTCGTAGACCATAAGCGGAAGCGTTATGACAACGCGGTTGATGTAGTCGTACGTCTTCACGATCTGACCGATCCAAGCACCGAACGTATGGCACCTCCGAGTTCAGCACACGTTCAGCTCGATGACGATCCCTGGGCTCCGATCCAGCAAAGCTTTGGGAATGAGTTTCGTCAGCACGACGGCGTGGTAACGATGATGATGTTCTACCGGCGCAGGGCTTCGCCTAAACTCCGCGACAATATGACCGAGGTGGAATATGGTGGAGGGGGGCAACGCACACGGCTAAGGAACGATCCGTAGATCAACTTGTGTGTCCTTGGGTGCCCTCCCCCCCACCCCCGTATATAAAGGAGCAAGGGGGGATGCCGGCCGGCCCTAGAGGGCGCGCCAGGAGGAGGAGTCCTCCTCCTAGTAGGAGTAGGACTCCCCCTTTCCTACTCCTACTAGGAGGGGAAAGGAAGGGGGAGAGGGAGAGGGAAAGAGGTGGGCGCCGCCCCCCCTCCTAGTCCAATTCGGACCAGAGGGGGAGGGGGCGCGCGGCCCATGCTGGCTGCCCCCCTCTCTCTCCACTAAGGCCCATAGGGCCCATTACTTCTCTCGGGGGGTTCCGGTAACCCTCCGGCACTTCGGTTTTCTCCGAAAACGTCCGGAACACTTCTGGTGTCCGAATATAGTCGTCCAATATATCAATCTTTATGTCTCGACCATTTCGAGACTCCTCGTCATGTCCGTGATCACATCCGGGACTCCGAACAAACTTCGGTACATCAAAACTTATAAACTCATAATAAAATTGTCATCGTAACGTTAAGCGTGCGGACCCTACGGGTTCGAGAACAATGTAGACATGAACTAAAACTATTCTCGGTCAATAACCAATAGCGGAACCTGGATGCCCATATTGGTTCCTACATATTCTACGAAGATCTTTATCGGTCAAACCGCATAACAACATACGTTGTTCCCTTTATCATTGGTATGTTACTTGCCCGAGATTGCTTGCAAGGCTTATAGTGATGTGCATTACCAAGAGGGCCTAGAGATACCTCTCCGACAATCGGAGTGACAAAACCTAATCTCGAAATACGCCAACCCAACATCTACCTTTGGAGACACCTGTAGTACTCCTTTATAATCACCCAGTTACTTGTGACGTTTGGTAGTACCCAAAGTGTTCCTCCGGTAAACGGGAGTTGCATAATCTCATAGTTACAGGAACATGCATAAGTCATGAAGAAAGCAATAGCAATACACCAAACGATCAAGTGTTAGGCTAATGGAATGGGTCATGTCAACCACATCATTCTCCTAATGATGTGATCCCATTAATCAAATGACAACACATGTCTATGGTTAGGAAACATAACCATCTTTGATTAATGAGCTAGTCAAGTAGAGGCATACTAGTGACTATATGTTTGTCTATGTATTCACACATGTATCATGTTTCCGGTTAATACAATTCTAGCATGAATAATAAACATTTATCATGATATGAGGAAATAAATAATAACTTTATTATTGCCTCTAGGGCATATTTCCCTCACAAATGTGCTGCAAATTTAGTATGATTTTTTATGGAATATTTGAGGATTTTAGGCACTGAGAACACTGCAGGGGGGCAAGCACCTGGCCACGAGGGTGGAGGGCGTGCCCACACCCCCTGGGCGCGGCCCCCTGTCTCGTGGGCCTATGGTGGCCCCCCCTCCACTTATTCCTGCACCCACACACTCCATCTTCCTCCCAAAGAAATCCCCATCCAGCTCAAGCACGAGTTCGAGCTCATTTTACTGCAATTTTCGATTTCCTTGCTCAAAGCTCTATTCACAAAACTGCTTTGGGAGATTGTTGCTTGGTATGTGACTCCTCCATTGGTCCAATTAGTTTTTGTTCTAGTTCTTTATTCATTGCAAATTTTTGCTGCATAGGTGACCCTGTTCTTGAGCTTGCATGCCAAATTTATGAGGTCCCAACTAATTCTAATGCATGATATAGGCTCTAGGCACTTGTGGGAGTAGTTTCTATCAATCTTGTTTAGTTTGGTTCACTTTTATTTTGAAGTTACTAAAAATTTCAGAAATTTTCAGAAAATGATAAGGAGAGTTTTGAGGGGCTCTTTTAGCCAAGGCTCTAGGGATAAACAAGCTAAAGAGAAGGAAAAGGCCAAGTATAATCTTCCTCGCGTAGCGGAAGTACGGCCGTGTGAATAGCCTTGTGATAATTTCTTGAGAGAAGCCGGGATTTATGAAGACATTTATTCTTTGGATGAAAAATGCGGGCCTCACCGACTTCCTCCACGACCGGATCGATCAGTATCTCTTACTCACCAATACTTTCATGCAAAACTTTTATTATTATCCCAAGAATTCACCTCCTTCAGTATCATTTCATTTATATGATGAGTTCAAGGAAATGTCATTACGTAATTTTTGTGCGGTATTTAGAATACCCTTTGAGGGCAGCTTAGGTGAACCACATCGTAAAGATGTGGATGGTTTTGTTAACACTATTACTGTAGGGGATCGAAGAAGGGTTTCGATGCGAGAATCACTAGCATATATTTTCCTGTCTTACGCTACTTTCCCATATTTGCTAGTCGATGCTTAATTGGTCGTGGAAATAGTGGAAACTTCTGTGTTCCTGATATTATTATTCTGTTCCATGCCTTGTTTGGTGATAACTGTTTTAGTATGGGTGTCGTTATTGCTAAACGGCTAAGCCTGAACTGTACAAAGGGCCCCATCTTTGGAGGTATCTATGCTGCACGCCTTGCTAAACATTTTGAGATACCTATTAGGCATTATGAGAAAGAGGAGACAATGCTGCCTCTTTCCTTTTTAGATTACAGGAGCATGGTAGCTCATGAGTTTATTGTTGACAACAAAGATAAGATGCTTCTGTATAACCTAAGATTTAATAAGAAACACAATGAGATTATTACCCTGCCTATGCCTTTGTTATTTGATTTAACTGCAGATAATTATCTTCTCTTGCCGGAAGTGGTGTATGCTCATCGAGGCCAGACATCCGTTCCAGAGCCTGAGCCGGAACCTCCACTGGACCCATATCGTCCATCATCTTATCAGTGGGATCCGGAGGAGATCGCTAGCCAGTGGTATCCTGATGACACTCCTTGGTACACCGGGGAGAGTAGCCGTGATCCTTGGCATTAGACCAACTTAGGCCAAAAGCCTAAGCTTGGGGGAGTACGTATCTCTCACCGACCTTACATTCATGTTCACACACTATTCTAGTTGTCGGTGCTCATACTCTTTCATTGTATTATCCATGCTAGTTTAATTTATTTTTCTAGCTTTCTTCTTGTGTGTTTGGTAAACCTTAAGAAAAACCAAAAAAATAGTTAGTTTAATTTTCATGCTTGTAGAAGTAATTAAAATGAAAACCCAAAAAGATTTCTCGTTCTTCCTTTACTTGTTGGGAGCTTTCCCGTGTAAATAGTTTTATTTTTCTTTTCTTTCCTTTCGGGGTCAAGAGTAGAAGACCATATTGAAAATGTTTAGTGGCTCTCATATGCATGATTGTTGATTTAACTCAGATGCCATATTACTTTGTCTTCTCTCTTGAGTTGAATGCTTGCAGATTGCAGCTTAGTCCAATGCATGTGCACTATTATTATTATACACACCGTTCGGTCGTGCAAGTGAAAGGCAATAATGATGATATATGATGGACTGATTGAGATGAGAGAAGCTGGTATGAACTCGACCTCTCTTGTTTTTGTAAATATGATGAGTTCATCGTTATTGATTCAGCCTATTATGAAGTAAACATGTTTGCAATGACATTTAGAGATCATAGTTACTTATGCCATGCTTAATTAGCTATGAGTTTATAATGGTTTACCTTGCGTGCCAACATGCTATTAAAATGGTTATGATGTGGTATGATGGGATGGTATGCTCCTTTGAATGAATTGAGTGACTCGACTTGGCACACTACTAAAAATACTGGCATTAATGATGGTGCTCAAAAACTCTTGGTCGTTGAACACCCGAGTGGAGTCCCCGCGTGGTGGAAACCAACCTACGTAATACCTTCAACAACCACGGGTCTGCCCGTCTCTAGGTGAGCGGTCGTTACTGCCATGGGGTTTGCATGTATGTAGTACAACTCTAACAAACTCCCTCTGCTTGTGTTCAAAAAGAAAAAAATCTTCTCTCCTTTATCTCTCCCCCGCAAACATCCCAACTAATGTTGGCGGGTTCTCCAAATATTGGCGCTAAATCTCTCTAGCCCCAACTAATCTAATCTGCTCCTAATCCTATTAATTAGTTAGTCCTACCGGTCCTCATATTTGCACAGCATCCTGATGGAAGCCTGCATGGTCGTTCATGCCCAGCCATCTCCGTCTGGCGTCTCTGCTCAACCACACAATTCTCCTGGCCACCGCGCGCGACTCCTCCCCAAAATGCTCGGTACAGATGAAGTTGATGAAGCCTGCATTTGTTGCATCAAAAGCAAGTCGGTTGCTTGCAGTGCTGAGAAACTTATAAAACTAGGAGTTGTTCCATTCATTGCTTGGCATATTCGATGTAAGAAAAAAGAAAAGAGGAAAAGGAATCCATTGTGTCAAAATTGTGTGCTTCTCTATCTGAAACTGAACCAGTCAGTTTTCCCCTGTTTCGTATGTAGCACAAAACTAGGCAATAAATATTTGTGGTTCTCAAGTAAAGAGAGCGGGACGGCTGAATTTTTTAGGCGCAAACTGCAGGCAATTTCCGGTAGATAACCCTCTGTAACAGGGAATAACTATTTAATTTGTTAGGATCTCATCTCCCTGCGCCTCTTTCTCCTCGCCTCCCCTGCCCTGTTCAATACGACATCTCCATAGTCCATAGATCGCATCTTCCTTCTGTTCTCCGCCTCTCCGCATTGCAGCTCGCACCTCGCCAGTCGCCTCGACCCCGGCGCATACGCGATGCTACCTGCACGTCGCCGGTAGCCTCGACGGCTCGACCTGGTGCGCCCGGGCTGCCGCCTCCACGTCGCCGATCGCCTCGACCCCGGCGCTAACCGCCCTGCCGCCTGCACATCGCCGGTCGCCTCGACCCCGGCGCTAACCGCGCTGCCGCCTGCACATCGCTGGTTAGCCTCGACCCCGGTGCACCCGCGCTGCTGCCTGCACATCACCGGTCGCCAACGCCACTCCGCTGCTGCTTGGCTCGTATTCCTCCTTCCTCTGTTTTCTTCTGTTGCGGGACCTTGATGCACTGTTGCTGATCCTAATTACAAAGTATGTAGGCAGAATTCGTTTGCTTATTACGATTTAGAATTTTCATATGCCATGTTCAGTACAATCCATTCATCTATAGACCATACAGAATATGATTTATTTGATAGTCTGATATGCCTACCATAAATGCAGGATAACTACGTACTAAAACGGTAATATATATTAGGAGATGACTCCAAGTAAGTTATGGATGAGACTAGTGGATGAGCGATTAAATGATGAATACTTAGAAGGGGTAGAAAATTTTCTTGACTACGCGTTCATTCACGCAGGCAGGGAGAATGAAATTCAATATCCATGAATCAAATGCTGCAACACATACTCTCATCCTCGTGCATTGGTTTCTGCTCACCTGAAAGTGTATGGAATTCTGAGAAATTATACCTTTTGGTACCATCATCGTGAAGTTGCGAGGGAACCTCAAACCGTTTCTGAAGGTGAAGGCGATGAAGAAATGAAAGCAGAGAGTGATGATGAAGCCGCTGAAGCTGAACCTGACAATGTCGATGAAGACGACTTGCTTCAAAATTCGACAACAACATCACGTAGAAAGAGAACAACATGATGGCACTAGTTTATGCAACTTTTAATAGTAATCGATTTGCTTCATATTTTTGATTTTACCTTATTAATAAACAGTGAAACAAGTAGTTCTGTACTGTATCTGATTTAGCGTTCAATAATTCATTTTCAGTACATCAACATTCTCTTATTTTGTTAAATTGTACTTTGTATAGCCTTTCTGAACACTTCAAAATAACGCTATATGCATAGGGTATCACAATGAGTCAGCACAGATATGGAAACTTGACAACATTAGCTCGGGAAAGATGCCACTCACAGTTGAATGAGTCTGGACTGGTACACCAAGGTATTGCTAGGCGGACCATGCCAGAGAAATCAAGTCAAATAGCAGATTTTAGCAGGAAAGGGGTTACTCATAGGCCTGATTTGCAAGATGAGGAACTGTGGAAAAAGCACGAGTTAGCTGCAAAAGGTACTACACAAACATAAAAATATTATTCAAGCTATCTACTAAAGGATGATATAATGTGGTTGCTTGCTTTCATAGATGGAAATGATGCAGCAACTAATACACCAATCTTGTTTACTGCAAATTGGGATGCGGATGATTCCGGAAGTGAGTTCCTAAGTATCATATACTGTACCAAGAATTGTTTCTATGCTTATTGTCTTTAAGTAACTCATAATATATTGCAGCTATGAATGATGAAGTTGATGCCAGCAACGATGGTGACATGGGAATGGTCCAATATTAGTGACGCAGCTCGGAAACATACATTTGATGCAATTAAGGTATGTTTGGTTCAAAGATATAGCATTATAACCTGAATTTCTATACTGATGTATTTATGATACTCTGTTTTATGAACGACTATTTAGGACAAGTTCAAAAATATTGACGAGAACATTGCAATAGATGCGTACAAAGATGAGATATTAGACCATGTCAAGAAACTTTGAATCAACTGGCGTGGAGACTTGAACTGGCATTTTGTTAAACCCAACAAGACTATGCAGGAGGCGATGAAAAAGGTACCTAAAGATATTCCAAAGGATGACTGGGAATGGCTTGTCAAGGAGCATTTCTTCGGCAAGAGTTTTTGGTAAGTTCTCATGTTGCCTGTTAATTTTGAACCATTTGTGTAGTTGACAACATAATCCTTTTTAACTACAGAAAAAGAGCAAGAGAAACACCCAAAACAGAGCTAACCTCAAAATGCTTCACTGATCTAGCAGTAAACCCTTTAGACAGATAATTTGGGACATGGTACACGCTTTAACTTCTCTTGTTTTTCATTTCCAATAATATAAGATTAGTGTGAGTTGTCTTGCCATTTTATTTCAACTAACAATAGTCACTTGCCTATGTTCGAACAGGGAGGAAAGGAAAACAAGCCACCGGGTATGGATAAACTATTTTCAGAGACACACAAGAAGGGTACAGACTTCGCTGATTCTACAACCTCTGCCAAACATGTAAGACTTAATTTAACCTTCATAACTTCCATACATGAACAACAAGTGTACACTTCCTACTTCGAGATAGAAGTTTATGCAAATAACTTATTGTTGGCACTTCGGGCAGAAATTAAGACCATAGTTCAGTTGAATCCTGGTCTTTCAAATAATGAAGTCTTGCACAAATGTGTCACATCTCAGCGGCGAGATCACGTAGTTGGCTTTGGTGGTGGAATTAGAGCAAGGGATTTGCGAGGACCAACATTAAGTAAGGCTGAATTGGTTTCTCAACTTCAAGCTTCTGAGCAAGCGAAACAAGTACACGAAGAAAAGGTCAATGGCATGGTGCAAGAAGTATCAGAAATTAAGCGTCTTCTGTCTGGTAGATCTCTAACTGATAGTTCTCATGAGGTAACTTGTTATCACACATTGGTTTTATTTGTCATTATACATTGGGACCATTTATTTACATGGACTGACTTTCATAACTAATCAATATTTTGTAGGACCGATGATCCACCAGAATATATATAAGCATAAGGAGGCATTTTAATCGCTGGTGAAGAATGATATCCATTCAAACAAGGATGGTGTCCCTCTATTGAAGACTAATAAATAATATCTTTTTTAGTTGTCTCGTTTTCCACATAGATATGATCAAGTACATTCGTGATATAAGGAGTGCTTTTCACTCAAATTTCTTACAAGATATTTTAATTTCAGAATTGTATGTCAGTATATTGGTATTTCTATTAATAAAAGAGGCTATGATCCTTTCAATTCAGATTCTTTTGTTTTCCGTATTAATGTGGATGTTAATATTGAAATGTTGGATGCGGCACAAAGTGACTGTTGAAGGAATGTTATAATATAAGTGGTTCTGAGCGATATCAAAGTGCGAAGCGAGTGGTCGGTATGATACTTTGATCAGCATGATAACATTATTAGCGACGACAAAAGTGGCTGTTATTGCCTTGGGATGGACACACCATCCATCATTACTAGCGACGACAGAAGTGGTCGTTATTGCCTTGGGATCGACGACGACACACCATCCCGTCGTTATAAAAATAACGACCACGAAAGGTATGTGGTCGTTATACTTTTAACGACGGAGCCTACTACGACCAGCAAATTGTGGTCATTATTGGCCTTTAACGACCACAATCCAACCTTTAACGACCACATATACCATCGTTAATAACAGTTTTCCTAGTAGTGGCACATGTTCACGCATGTAGTTGAAACAAATCAACATAGCCTTCACGATATTTATGTTCATGGTGGATTATATCCTACTCATGCTTGCACCTGGTGTAGATTAATTTTAATGCATGTTCATGACTGTTGTCGCTCTCTCAGTCGGTCGCTTCCCAGTCTTTTGCTAGCTTTCACCTGTGCAAAGCGGGAATACTGCTTGTGCATCCAAACTCCATAAACCCCAAAGTTATTCCATATGAGTCCACCATACCTTCCTATATGCGGTATCTACCTTCCGTTCCAAGTAAATTTGTATGTGCCAAACTCCAAACCTTCAAATGAAATTTTGTTTTGTATGCTCGAGCAGTTCATGTTTCAACTAGGGTTGTCTGTATCTTTCATGCTAGGTGGGTTATTCTCAAGGGGAGTGGACTCTGCTCCTCATTCACGAGAAAATGGTTGGTAACCGGGATGCCCATTCCCATGATCAAAAAGATCAAAGCAAATCAAAATAATTAAACAAAACTCCCCTAGGGCTTTTGCTAGTTGGAGGCACTCGTTGCCATGGATTGATGCTTGTTGGTGGTGGGGGGGTATAAACTTTTACCATTCTGTTTGGGAACCGCCTATAATGTATGTAGCATGGAAGATATCACCATCTCATAGTTGTTGTGTTGACAGTGAAAGTATACCACTCAAAATGTTATTCATCTATATTTTAAAATCGAGCTCTGGCACCTCTACAAATCCATGCTTCCCTCTGCGAATGGCCTATCTTTTACTTTTATGTTGAGTCATCACCTTCTTATTGAAAAGCACCCGCTGGAGAGCACACTGTCATTTGCATGCATTACTATTAGTTTATATTGGGTATGACTTGACTGGATCTCTTTTACCATGAATTACAATGTTTAGTCAGTCTTTGATCTTTAAAGTTGCTCTGCATTTATGTTTTGCGGTCTCAGAAAGGGCTAGCGAGATACCATCTTGTTATATCATATTATGATTGTTTTGCGAAAGTGTTGTCATCCGAGATTTATTATTATTGCTTGCTAGCTGATTATGCTATTGACATGAGTAAATATGAGACCTAAGTGTTATTGTGAATATGGTTAGTCCATAATCTTTGCTGAAAACTTGAATGCTGGCTTTACGTATTTACAATAACAAGAGCAAACAGAGTTTGTAAAAGTTTTTCTTTATCACTTTCAGTTTGTCAACTGAATTGCTTGAGGACAAGCAAAGGTTTAAGCTTGGGAGAGTTGATACGTCTCCAACGTATCTACTTTTCCAAAGACTTTTGCCCTTGTTTTGGACTCTAATTTGCATGATTTGAATGAAACTAACCCGGACTGACGCTGTTTTCAACGGAACTGCCATGATGTTGTTTATTGTGCAGAAAACAAAAATTCTCGGAATGACCTGAAAATCTACGAAGATAACTTTTGGAAAATATAAAAAATACTGGCGAAAGAATCAACGCCAGGGGGCCCACACCCTGTCCACGAGGGTGGGGGGCGCGCCCCCTCCCCCTGGGCGCGCCCCCTGTCTCGTGGGCCCCCTGATGCTCCACCGACCTCAACTCCAACTCTATATATTCCGTTTCGCGGAGAAAAAAATCAGAGAGAAAGTTTCATCGTGTTTTACGACACGGAGCCGCCGCCAAGCCCTAATCTCTCTCAGGAGGGCTGATCTGGAGTCCGTTCGGGGCTCCGGAGAGGGGGATTCGTCGCCGTCGTCATCATCAACCGTCCTCCATCAACAATTTCATGATGCTCACCGCCGTGCGTGAGTAATTTCATCGTAGGCTTGCTGGACGGTGATGGGTTGGATGAGATTTACCATGTAATCAAGTTAGTTTTGTTAGGGTTTGATCCCTAGTATCCACTATGTTCTGAGATTGATGTTGCTATGACTTTGCTATGCTTAATGCTTGTCACTAGGGCTCGAGTGCCATGATTTCGGATCTGAACCTATTATGCTTTCATGAATATATGTGAGTTCTTGATCCTATCTTGCAAGTCTATAGTCACCTATTATGTGTTATGATCCAACAACCCAGGAGTAAGAATAATCGGGATACTTCTCGGTGATGACCGTAGTTTAGGGAGTTCATGTATTCACTATGTGTTAATGCTTTGGTCCGGTACTCTATTAAAAGAGGCCTTAATATCCCTTAGTTTCCACTAGGACCCCGCTGCCACGGAAGGGTTGGACAAAAGATGTCATGCAAGTTCTTTTCCATAAGCACGTATGACTATATTCGGAATACATGCCTACATTACATTGATGAACTGGAGTTAGTTCTGTGTCACCCTATGTCATAGCTATTACATGAGGAATCGCATCCGTCATAATTATCCATCACTGATCCAATGCCTACGAACTTTTCACATATTGTGCTTTGCTTATTTACTTATCCGTTGCTACTGTTACAACTACTACAAAACTGCTATCTTTACTTTTGCCACTGTTACCATTACTACCATACTACTTTGCTACTAAATACTTTGATGTAGATACTAAGTTATCCAGGTGTGGTTGAATTGACAACTCAACTGCTAATACTTGATAATATTATTTGGCTCCCCTTGTGTCGAATCAATAAATTTGGGTTGAATACTCTACCCTCGAAAGCTGTTGTGATCCCATATACTTGTGGGTTATCACAGACCGCCATGCTGGAGTCCATCCAGCATGAGGCCTATGTGGAGGCCAACCGATGCTTCATTCGGCAAGAATGGGTGGAGATCGACTAGTTTTTCGCCGAACTGGAGGCGGCGAAGGAGGAGGAGGCTGACACGGAGGTGCAAGAGTCGAAGTTGTGGTTGTCCCCCATGTACCCGGAGCTTGGCACGTTGGACATCTCCGACGACAATGAGTAGTGCAGTGCACTCTCTCCGTTCCTAAATATAAGCCCTTTTAGAAAAAAATTATATGGACTACATACGAAGCAAACTAAACTCTAAAATACGTTTATATACATTTATATGTAGTTCTTATTGAAATCTATAAAAGGGCTTATATTTGAAAAAGGAGGGAGTAGGTTTTAGTTGATTGACGTACTATGTAGAGGTTTCCCTTTTGCATGCTTTGTATGGATATAAGATTTGAAATATGAGGTATTCTGATGTAGAGGAGAAAATAGGAGGGCTGGGTCACTGCCGGCAGACCCGCCTGACACGTTCGCAAGTGTTTGAGGGGCCGGAGTATGGTGTCCGCGGCTGTTGGTGCTCTAAAATATGCTAAAACCAAACATATCCCTTACCGCAGCCACGAGGAAGCCCTTGAAAACTTTCTTTAAAACAAAAAAATTGCTCTCATTTCTTTTTTGAGGGATAAAAGAAATTTTACTTACATACCAAAGGATCAGGCAGCAGCAGAAGCCACAGCTGGAAACGCGACGCCGGGCCCGGCATGCATGGTACTGTTCCAACCGGTCTGATTTACGTCCCGGCCCGCTTCTTGTTTGAAACGAAAGACAGCCATGGAATCTTACTGCCACTACTAGGGAAAAGCCTATACACAGAATCTTACCTGCATCGCTCTTCAAAATACCACGCTACTGCTACTTAGCAGCAGCGCGTGTCTGCCAAACGCGCTACTGACTTGGAAGTAGCAGTAGCGCGTGTGTAGCCTACTGTGCTACTGCTATAGTTGCCATGACCTTGCCCCCCCCCCCCCCCCCGCTAGCTATAGCAGTAGCGCACTTTACTGTAGAGCGCTACTGCTACTCAGGTTAGCTGTAGCGCGTTTTGGCAAACGCGCTACAACTATCCCTACCCTATCCCCACGGAGGACCGGCTCTCTCACTCACACTCTCACTCTCGCCCGCGTCAACCGTCGTCGTCCGTCGCCGCCGCCGCCGCCTCCTTCGTTCGTCCGCCGCCGAGGTACTCCCCTCCTTTCGTCCCTCCTCCATCCTCCTCGCACATCCTCCCTCCGCCTGCGGCCGCCCCTCCCTCCTCCGCCGCCGCCCTCCTCCCTCCGCCTGCGGCCGCCCCTCCTCCCTCCTCCGCCGGCAGCCCTCCTCCCACCGCCCTCGACCTCGCCGCCCCTAGCTACCTCTCCGTCGCCCCCCACCCCCTGCCACTAGTTAGTACTAGATTTAGTAGTAGTAGATGTTAATTTAGGGTTAGCTAGTACTAGATGTTGCTTAGTTAGTACTAGATTTTTAGTAGTAGTATTGGTAGTTGAACTACTTTAATTGTAGTTGAACTAGTTTAGTAAGTAAATTAATAAACTAGTTGAACTAGTTGAATTAACAGAACTAATCTATTTTTAGTAAGATAATTAATATAACTAGTTGAACTACTTTATTTTTAGAAAGAACTAGTTTTTTTTCTATTTATAGTAAGTTTATATTTAGTAAGAACTAGTTGAATTAATAAAACTAGTTGAACATGTCATGTTTGTTGTTAGTGATAACTTATATGGTTTCAGGTGACCTCCGTCGTCCCCGTCACCGACCCCCTCCGACATCCCCGCCGTTGTCCCAGTCACCGATCCCCTCCGACATCGAGGTGAGACCAGCCAAATATCCTTGTATATCTTGTGTTGTTGCTCAAATTGGATGTGGTTGCCCAAGTGGCCGTTCATGTTCAGTTTACATCTCCGAGTGGCCTATGTTTTGCCGGAGTGTTGATTAATTTCCGTTCCGGCAAATTTCAGGCGCTCGATATGTCCTTTTTTAGCAAAGGTCATACCGGATTTTGTCGTGAATTCTGGCATGACTTGTGCTAGAATATGTACAAGTTTAATCTTTGAATTATGATTGTAGGAAATGTTGTACTCGGACGACGATGGTCTCCCGGGGTAGTGTAGCTGGTGCCACGACGATCGAGGTATGTGCGACAGGTTCGTTCGGCTGGACGACGATCGACGCTTCAGCATTAAGCTCGAGGAGACCTGCGATGTTCATACGGTACGCAACGACGACAATAGTTTTTTTCTCCATTAAGCATGACTTCAACTATTTCAACGTCTAATTTTCATATTTTACAATTCGACTAGCTTATCCCATGCCATGCAAGACGCTATGTCTTGGAGAGGATGGGTTTTGAAGACCATGAAAATTTCGAAACAAAGAAAATACACCTAAGGACCCATCATGATATGGATTTTGAAGTAAATCTGTACAATGCTCAGAGCGTAACCCATTTTGGTTGCCAAAATTGGGAATCACTTTGCAAAATGTATGGTTTTTATGAGGGTATGATTGTCACCATGGATCTTGGTGATCCTGACAGCGAGGAAGACAATATGGACATTTGGGTCCTTGTTGATACGCTTCCGATTGTACCGCTATGTGAGTTTCTCAAACATAGTTATTAACTAATTTATATTGTTTATTTCAAAATAGTTGATAGCTTATTTCCATTGACAGCTTATTTTGATTCTTCAAAGACTGTGCGGAAGATGGTAGATAAAACCCACTACACCGAAGGCACCCAATTAACGTATAAGGAGAAAAATCATCTGATCGCATTTTGTACTCTTCTTGAAAATTACAATGCCTATTATCGAACTCCTCCAAATTATGGTGAATACGTGCCACTAGTGCATGTGTTGAAACAACGATAACTTCTCTGAAGATACCCTGGTAAGATTTTTTACTATTACGACATTCGTGCATTTTTTGCATACTTCTAAAACTAGTACATCATTGCTAACTACGAAGTTATTATTATGTTTTTCAACAGAAACTCCCGATGGATTGTGTGCCTCATCTGATGTCTCTGCATGGTCGCCTCTCAGTTCTGAACATACTGCCAGGTAAATCTACGGAGCTCACCTGTGCATATCGGATTTCTAAAACCCGTGAACACATGATCATCAGAGAATGGAAGAAATGTATGGACATTCGCAAGGAGGTTCTTGGAAGTAACATTCAGCGAAAGGCAAGAATGGGAGACAGACTAATCTCCATTCTCCATAATGGAGAGTCAGGGGCTATCTTGTTTTTTGTTATTTTACCTTAGAAAATGTAGTAGGTCTTAATCGAATGTAATAGGTCCTATGAGGTATAATATGTTTATTATGTGGTAATGTGTTAGAGTTGATAATGATGATCTTGAGGAGGTGTTATGTGATGTCAATGATGAAAACGATGATATTGAGGAGGTGTTATATGACAATGATGTATTATGATGCTAAGTTGTTAATGATATGATGATGATGATGATATTATTATATCATTGGGTGAAAGAACCGCGGATTAGTTTCAAGTGGATGGACATCCACTTGAAACTAGTCCACGGTTCTTTCACCCCATGATGTAATAACTCATTATGATGTAAAAACAATCTCTAAATTCCTGTTGTATGAAAACTTGTGTAAAGGTGTATGAATATAACATGAAAAAGAAAAGAAATAAAATACTAAATAATAGTAGTAGCGCGGGCTAGGAGAAGCGCTACTACTAATTACCAGTAGTGATGTTCTAAAGAACCGCTGCTACTAAGTCAATTTAGCAGTAGCGTGGGTCAAGACGCGCTATTGCTAAGCATTAGCTGTAGCGCCTTATCAGTAGCGCTCCTGCCCGCGCTACTGATAGGCCCAAAACCCGCGCTGCTGCTAGGCTTTTCCCTAGTAGTATGCGATCAGTGGGGAAAAGTTCTACGGGCCAAAGCCACAGCCTCCCCCGGAGCTGGATGCTGCTGCATGGCACTGTTGGGATTGCTATGGGCTATTTGGAATATTCGTAACAAGTTTACTATTGAGGGTGTGTTTCCTTCGCATCCTGCTGACGCTATCTTCAAATGCATCGTGTTGTTGCAGCAATGGGCGCCGTTGGGAAGACAACAGGACTCTGATCTCCACCGCCAAGCTATCTGCCGTCTTCGCTCCGTCTACTCCGAGTCCCGAGCCCCGTCATCCGATCAGTTGGCTGCCGCATAGGGATGGGCAGCCCCTTTTGGTCCTCGTACCTCCCGAGCCTGCGTGCTCGTAGTTTTGGGCTGATAACGCCTTGTACCGCACCTCTTCGCTCGTCTAGCGGTCGTTTCCTTAAACTTATTTGCCTCAAATGGCGCCTTATGTTGGTCTTGTGGTTGTGATACTCTGCCTAAGTTGTGGGCTTTATTAATTTAAAGCCGGACGTCCCTGACGTTTATGTTCTAAAAAAAGAGAGAAAAAGAGAGGAAGAAGAAGTGACCTTGCCCCTGTCCCCTCACGGCGCCATGCTGCTCCACCAACTATCGATCCCACCCCCACCCAGCACCAGCAGAGGAGCGCAGGGGCAGGGCAGGGCATGGCACGAGTGGTGGCGCCTGATGTGGCAGTAGTACGTGGAATGATGGAGGCGGCCGGCGGGCGTCCCCCACGTCCAAACCCGGGTCGACACGTGCCCGCCCGCAACAGTGCCCGGGGCGGTGCAGTGCTCGGTGCTCTCTGCCGCGCGCGTCGCTTCGCCGCTCGCTCGCTCGATCGCCTCGCGCGAACGCGGTCTTGTACCTTCGCGTTCCGTATGCAGCTTATATCCTGACCGCATATCCATTGGAATGTCAAATCACCCAGGCCCACACAGCTCTCCTTTTTGCAGGGTATTGCATGTATATGAGCTGCCAACCGAGTGATAAAAGGACCGTATTCCACCTGATTAGACAACATGTGGGTCCAGGTCTATAGATTCCCTTGCACATGCCCCCTCGTACGCTCACGGACTAGCAACAGTACTGACCAGATTAGAAAATAAGCATACTCCTTTCATCTGTTTACACAGTGCCTAACTCCAAATATACTTTCCATAACTACTACTACTACTAGCTGTCACATGCATGGAGCATTAAATAATTTATCTCGCCACGCATGCAGAGAGGAAGGGAGTGGATTAATGCTTTAATGAGTGCTGCATGCAAGATATTAACGGCGGCTAGTATTGTACTACTGTCCAAAATTACACCAACTTCCATGCTAGTGAGTCTCTACAATGATACACAAAGTTCTGCATGTACCCCTTGCTAAAGTTCGACGCCAGCATGCACAATGTTTCGCTTACTGCTCACAACTGTGGGTCCCGGTCGTCCACCCCTGCCCCTTCTTTCATACTCCTATGAGTGTTTAACGGAATCACACCAAGTAAACCGATAAGTTCTGTGTTGAACGGCATGAAAGTTCTCTATATTGATTTACCCACATCCTTTTGGTTCTTCTCTACTAAATACTTTTCTACATGAGGAAGCCGTATGGACTAACCAATCGCATTTGACTGCCGCACTGTGCACTGCAAGATGGAATCCATGTCTTCGCTTGTATCTCTAGGCTAGCATTTTTTTATGGAGCTACTTTTGTACCCAGAAAAAAACAGTCATGAAATTAACACACACATATATCTAAGTACAAGGCACATAAAAGGCGGTGGAGTTTTGTGGAACAACCTGACTACCTCTGTCCTGGTTTTTTGGTTCATGTCGTATTTTGTGTCAAATTTTAACAATAGATTTAACTAAGAAAATATTAATGCATGTTTAAAAAATAAATATCATTGAAAATTATGTTTAAATATGAATTCAATGATATAATTTTTTATGACATGCATTAACTCTTTTTATACTGAATTTTATTCTCTGTAGGAGTTGTGGAGACGGCGCCTTACACTACTCGCATCACGTGAGCAAGCTGTGTAAAGTAGACATGTACAACTCATCCCTGGCCTGAACACCTACGGCATTGCCAAACCAACGAACTGCGCATACTGGTTGTTCAATCATGAAGCAACTATGCAATCCATAGGCTTCCGTCCTGCTAGTTCCCAACTTTTTGCCATTGTCAATTTCCAATGGGTTCAATAGTCCACAAAATCCAAAGGACGCCTAGTCATTTAAGTTAAAATATGTTTTCTCAATGTAGAACAATGTTTTTCACATAGAATTTAAGTGCTACTACCTCTGTCGGGGTTTTCAAGTCCCTCGGCCAAATTGCATGTACCAATGTAGGCATTGATTAACGATTTTACTCTCCGTACGGCTTCGCTGAGATAAGCATAAGATTTCACAATATCTTGTACTCATTAGTCATTTGTGTGAAGAAACAACATCATGTCAAATGATATGTCTAGAACCCGGTGTTTAGTGTACGAATCTTGATAAAAAAAATCCTTCCAGTTCGATACCTAAGTACCGAGCAAGCGGAAAGAAAGTGCAATAGTGAATAACATCTAAATGGGGATAAAGTCCTTCGGGTTCGATTGCTTGAGTACGCCACACGCAACAACGAAGTGCTCAATAAATATCATGCATGCAGAGTGCTTCGTTCCGCCTATTATTGATTAATTAGTATTTGTACTGCCGAATCAAAGGCTCACTTGAATGCTAGATCGAATGTTCAATATATGTAACTTGCCTAAGTCCTTCGATCTCATTGGATCAAGTACCCGAGAAATGTTAGTAAAGTGCACAATTAAGTCAGAGTCCTTAACGCGAGGATTGTACCTCCACAGTAAAGTCATATGGAATGTTGCAACGAGCCTTCTGTATCTCTAAGAAGCTCTTCATTGTCTCATTTTTCTCTTGGTGCTTACTCTCTTCCCTGTTCTCATTTGACACCTCCTTTTGTGTTATGAAGCTATTCGATGTTTCTTGCAAAGCGAGTCTCACTTGGGTTAGTCTTCCCCCTTGGCCTCTTCTCACTTGGGTCGATGGCCGATGACATCCCCCACCCTTTTTGGCTAAAGTCCTTCACGGTAGTTAACATGAGGACAGCAACCGGGGATATAAAGTGCGGAGCGGCAGTTATACGGGATGTAGAGTCTATTGGTGCTAGCCGTACGCCCACGCAAACCCGTCTGTTGGAGCTAGCCGTTGCATGCAGCAAAGTGATCGGCCAAAGAACGACCACGCACGTGGCTATAGAGCAGTGTGTTAACATGTTCAGCTGTTGCGTGGGCGTCAAGTCCTTTCCTCCCTCACAAGAAACATCTTTCCTCCTCCTGTCGGCGCTGTCCCCGGTCCACCTCATCTTCGATGGCCTTTAGGCCATGAAGGTTCAGAGGACCTTGGTCGTTCGCCGGCGGGAGGAACCCCGTTCTCGTTCTTGTTAGGTTCATCGTCTTGGTTGGGCTATGTGGCGGTGGCAATGTCCGTTAGTAGGAATAATGCCTCCCACGTTCTATCCCCATCCCGATGGTGCGTCTAGCTTCATTGGAGGATGTGTGGAGGTGTGTCTCCGCCGGATCTCGTGGGATTCAGTCTTAGCACGGCGACTTCCCGGCTATCTACTACAAGATTTTCCCGGCTCCTGTGAGGGAGGGATGATGATGGTTGTGCGCCTTCGGCTCGCTCTGGTGCCTGTAGTCGTCACTAGGTGGACCAAGGACCTGGTTGTAGTTTTTATTATCTTCGGTGCTTCTTCTACTGCCATGATTGAGAATGAATAGATTGAAAGTTTCCTCGAAAAAAAGAACAGTGTGTTACCATCGACATGCATAAGAAAGGAAGCTTGCACTAAGTGAACTCCGATGAACGACCATGACCAAAAAGGACGCTCGGTAGAACGGCATAGCCGACGGCTAACCAAGCGACAGAGCTGCAAGAGCAGAAGAAGGGACAACACCGAGCCATGGAGAGTGGGCTACATGCAGCAGCTGCGAGTTGTCCATCTCAACACGACCGGAGCTAAATGACATACATGAAAGGGAACACATGGTCGAATCTAAAAAGATATGGGCCTTATGGGCAAGAAAGGAAATGCACCAGCCACATGGGGCTGGTGTGCCCCTCATATGGGCTGGCCAGGGATAGAGAAGGAAAGGGGAAGGGAGAAAGGCAAGTGTGGATTAGGATTCCCACTTCATTCTCTCCCCCCTCTTTGCTTCCCCCTCCGTCAAATATGGCAGGGGCGCAGGGCAAGGAAGCCCCAAGGGGGCTGGCGGCCAGCCCTTGGGCGCCTCCTAGCCTCTCCCCTCCCCTCCCACCTATATATATGGGGGGAGGGGGGATCCTAGAACACATAACATCAATTGTTAGCCGTGTGCGTGACCCCGCTCCATAGTTTACACCCCCGGTCATATTCTCACGGTGCTTAGGCGAAGCCCTGCGAGGATCACTTCACCATCATCGTTAGCACGACGTCGTGTTGACAGAACTCATCTACTACCTCGACGCCTTGCTGGATCAAGAAGACGAGGGACGTCACCGAGCTGAACGTGTGCAGAACTCGAAAGTGTCGTGCGTTCGGTACTTGATCGGTCGGAGCTTGAAGAAGTTCGACTACATCAACCTCATTGTCAAACGCTTCCGCTTACGGTCTACGAGGGTACGTGGACACACTCTTCCCTTCGTTGCTATGCATCTCCACGGATAGATCATTGTGTGTGCGTAGAAAAGAATTTGTTTTTCCATGCAACGATTCCCAACACCCCCAACCCTTTTTGGAAAATCTCTTTAAAGTTCTTCATGGCAGATATTACGAGGACCGCAACCGAGGATATAAAGTGCGCAGCAACAATTATTTGGGATGTAGTCATGTAAATATTACTCTCAATTTCTAGACAAAGTTTTCATCATAAGAGATAGAATTTTGATAAGTCCTTCGTGTCGTATACCATAAGTGTGCCACCATATTGAGCAAAGTTCTTAAATTGTTTTGGAGGACGGTAAAGTTCTTCCGGATCGATCTCTCAAGTGTGCAACATGTGTGAACAAAGTTTTCATCATAAGAGATAAAAAATTTATATAAAAATTTCTCAAGTGCGCCTAAGTTATAAAAATTTGGTAAGTCCTTCGTTCCTTATACCTTACGTGCGCCATACGCTTGAGCAAAGTTTTTAAATTGTTATGGATGGCGGTAAAGTTCTTCCGGGTCAATCTCTCAAGTTCGCAACGTGCATGAACAAAGTTTTCATCATAAGAGATAGATTTTTGATGAGTCTTTCGTGCCTTGTACCTTAAGTGCGCCACCCACTTGTGCAAAGTTCTTAAATTGTTATGGAATACGATAAATTTCTTCCGGATCGATCTCTCAAGTGCGCAGCATGCATGTACAAAGTTTTCTCATAAGAAATATAATTTTGGTAAGTCCTTCATGCCCTATACCTTAAGTGCGCCACACACTTGAGGTCCTTCGGGGTAGATGACTTAACTACGAGGCACGTGTAATGCCCAACCCGTTTAAATCTCGTTGTAATAGTCTGTAGACAAGAAAAAAAAAGGAATCGATCGCTTCACTTCCTATCCTCCCTAGGTTATTTGTTTCTCACCGGTGTGTGTCACGGCCTTGGGGACGAGGCGGTGAGTGGAGGCTGGTCACTGGCCTAGGCGCACGGCCGAGGGTTTGTATCCTCGACTAGTTTGCTCATCCCCTCTATCCCTTCCCTCCTTCCCATACTTCGTTCCTTTGATAATAATGTAAGATTGCTAACTAGTGCCAGATGGAGATTTATACAATTAGGAGCTTGGGCTTAAATTTGAGGCCAATGCGTGGGGAAAATTCTCTTGCCTAGTCTTTGATATAGGGATTTGTTCTAGATAGTTGAATGTTTACTTTCAAATTAGAATACTTAAATTTCAAATATGAGGAGGTTTTAGAACCGTCAAATTTGAGAGATCACTTATTTTATGTTAAATAGAAATTCATTTTTCTTATCTAGTATTTTTTAGAGTGTGGATGGTAATGTGGATAACTATACTTTCACTTGCGAACTTGGTGAGTTTTGTACTATGCATGTCCTTTCGATGACTTATGTTGTCAAGTTTCAACTTAATTTTGGTCTATGAAACTCGATACTAATGCATTACATATTAACTAAAGGTTTAATTTAAATTACATTTGTATGATTACTACATTTCTATTTTTCACTCTTTTTTAGTGTGGATTGATCATTCAAAAGTTTGGTGCTATTTTCTATTTTATATATCCAAACACTCGATTTTGATTCCATAATAGACATTTCGGATCAGACTGGCAAGTGCCGGGTTCGGTATCTTAAATTTTATGCACATTTTTTTCTTCATATTATTAAGGAAACTCCTATGCATTCGTGCACACTACTACAAACCACCTCGACGGTGCTTCAGAGCTTGCCATCAGTTGCAGCACCACCATCTGCTGCGAGCTCGCCGGTGCTGGGACACCATGGATGTTGCGACGAGATGCTGCCATGCCACCGGCGATGCCACGGAACAGTCCCGTCGTCCGTCGATGCCGCCATGTTGTCGGTGTTGCTTCGAGGCGACACAAAGATCAGTATGTCGTCCGTGCGCGAGCTCCGGCAAGCTGCCACACAGCAGGGGCAGCTCATCATCGATGCTCCAACAGCTCCAACACCACCGTCTTCTGCAAGTCCGTTTGTCGACGAGCAGGGGCAGCGGTGCTGCGATGGTGTCCCGACTGGCTGCTTCATTGTAGCATGTGGCTGCGGTGACGGTGCGAGCTGCCGCGGCGGCGATATTGTGGAGTCCCCGGTGCTGCCACGGACGTTGGCCGCACATCGACGCTTCAATGGAGGTTTGGCCGCGCGTCGGCGATGCCCTGACTGGGGGAGAGCGAAGTGAGACCACCCGCTCATACATCTCGTGTTTTGAAGAGTAGTTTTTTTTTTGCAGTATGAACTAATAATTCAGTCATGATTCCGTAGTTAAGGGCATCTCCAGCCGCGCCCCCAACAGGCCCTCCCTAGGCGATTTTGCCGTGCCGGCGCCGAAAAAAGGCTCCAGTCGCGCCCCCAGAAGCCCGTTTTTCACCGACTCGGGCCAAAACTGGTGCCGGCGGACCCAAGCCGAACCCGGCGCCCTAGGGGGCGCTTGGGGAGCCGACGCAAGCGAAAAAGGCGCGTGGGCCCGCACTGGAGGCGACCCGAGGGCCTTTTCCCGCCGTTTTGTTGATGCATTTCTCACTTCTCTCCCGCTCGCTCGCCTTCCTCCCGCCATTCTCCCACTTTTCTCCACGTCTACAAGCGCATTGACAAGTGCGAGAAGTGGGCGGAAGTCCAGCGTGCCCTCGACAAGGCCAAGGAGACGTACAAGCCGGACGCGTCGACTCCGGGCGCGTCAGAAGGGCGGCCGGACGGCCACAAATTGGCCAACAAGGGGAAAACCTCCGACGCGGCAACCGCGCGAGTGCAGGAGTCTATCGAGCATTGCCTCGCCGACGCCTAGGCCCGGGCCGTCCTACGCGAAGAGAAGACCGAGGCACGATGGTCGGCGCTAATGAAGAACAACGCCATCAAGCTCGACCTGCTCCGGACGAATGTCGCCGCGAAGAAGAGGAACACCGACATGGCTTTCCTGATGGGCGGGGCGGACATGCTCCAGAGCAACGACGAGAAGCTCAAGGCGTGGTACCTGGTGCTGCGCGGCCTCATCCTGAACGAGCTGCCGCCGACGACGCCCACGGCCACACGGACGCCAAGCCCGAGCGAAGACTCTACATCGCCGCCCAGCAGTGCCGAAGCCGCGCCGACGCAGCCCAACACCGAAGCAGCTCCGACACCGCCGAGCTCGCGCATGCCCACTCCGCCAACACCTGGGACCAACCTCGCCGAGTGAACCAACCCGCCGAGGCGGCGGCGCTCTGTTTTTTTGAAACGCCTGACTACGCCCGATCGCCGGATGTGCGACGTCTTTTGAGAGCGGGAACGACCAAGTTTGAATTTACCGCGTCCTGGGGCCGGCGCGTGGGTGCGTGACTGGGAGCTAGCTCGCCCCCAGGGGCCGAACTAGCGCCGGCACGCCCCCAGGATGCCCAATTTAGTGGCCCTGGGGGGCCGAACGGCTGGAGATGCCCTAACTAACTGATGAAATAATACCAAAAGTGAAATCGTAACAAAAGTGCGGATTGATGAGAAACAAAGTACTTCATCTTTGTTACTGAAAAAAGTGCTTGCAAATCCTCAAATATTAATCGGTCAATTACTTTAAGCAATGATGTCTGCTTCACGGATTTGGGTGGTCACTCCTGATGGCGCTCTCTCCCCCTCCTCTCACGCTCCCCCCCCTTGGGGCGTCGCCGGCTCACGGCTCCCCTTCGTCGGCTTCCAAGTCCCGTGTGACCTCCATCTCCCTTCCTCCCTCGTGCTCCCCCCCCCCCCCGGGCTCCCCGCCGGCGGCGGGGTCCGAGCCCTTCCTCCCGTGTCTCCCCCTCCCTGCCCGGTGGCCCTGGTTGCGTCCTGGGCTAACAGGTTTTGGGCTCTTGGCTCGGACGATTCTGGCTCCGATTCCGACTCCGAGGACCCTCCTCCTCCCCGCTCGGGCATGGTGGCTGGGCCGTCGTCTCCGGTGGCGGCGGGGCGTCGGCGTAAATTTGCTCCGGGGGGCAGGGGCCGGCCGGTCGAAGAGGGTGTGGGTTCGGCTGGTTGGTGCCGTGTTGGCCGTGGGCGCTGGCGCGCCGCCTCCTGGACGTCGGACTCCTCCCTGGTGGGCCCTGGGGTGGCTGTCCCTGCTTCGCCGGCTTCTTCCCCTTCGGTGGCGGTTCGCCCTGGCTCGCCTCCGGCCGTGGGCCTCCCCTCCCCGGCGGCGGCGGCGCCGGCGCTAACCCTAGATCTGGGATCGGGGCTGGCGCTGGTGCCACGGGCCGTGGGTCGGGTGCCTCCGGCTGTTGCTGGGCCCTGTGGGCCTGTGGCTGTCCCTTAGTTGGGCTCCGCGGTCGATTTCCCCCTCCCCCCCTCGTTTCCGTGGCTCTTGGGCCGAGGCCGGCCCAATCGCGACCTTCTCTCCCTTCGGCCCCTCTAGGT
Source organism: Triticum timopheevii (assembly GCA_963921465.1). Lineage (NCBI taxonomy): Eukaryota > Viridiplantae > Streptophyta > Magnoliopsida > Poales > Poaceae > Triticum > Triticum timopheevii. The sequence continues at coordinate 51,490,189 of OY997271.1, read as the reverse complement.
GAGCCTGGCCTGTCTGCCTCCAGCTTTATATGGGTCCGGAAGGGTTCGGTTCCCCCTTTTCTAGGGTTTCCTGCATCTTCCGCGGACTTGCGTCGGCGCCGCTCCCCTATCCGCCGCTTCGTCAGATCTTCGCCTCCTCCTCCCCTCCTTCACCCTTTCGCATCGGTGGCTGCGATGGATCGCTCCCGCGGGTCCTCCCGCGAGGCTGTCTCTGGTCTCAAGCGGGGGCGGGACGGATCTGGTGACGCCGCTGCGGATCTGGAGTATGAGGCGTCGCTCCACGCTAAGCTCCAGGCCTCGCAGTCGGAGACGGGCATCACGTCCCCTCGTGCGTCTGGATCCGGGCCGGCGGCTCCTCCGCCCCTGGTGCATTCTGCTCCGGTGCCTGCGGCTGACCCCTGGGAACAGGCGGCGCGGGGAGCCGGGCGGGTTCTTCGGGACCTTCTTCATCTCCTTCCTCGCTTGCCCCCACGGGTGGTGGGCCACCGCGGGCGCCGGCGGTGGGCGGTGGTGGTCCGTCTCGCTTCGTCCCCCGTGGTGGCTCGGGGGCCCCTGTCCAGCGTCCTTTCGGTGTGGCTGCGGGGCGTGGTGCTGGCGCTGGTGCCGGTGTTGGTCTCCCTGGTGATGGCATCCTCCCTCCGCCGCCCTCTCGTGGCGCGAGCCGTAATCCTTCTCACTCCCAGGTCTCCAATCCCATTCTCACTTGCTTCGCGTGTCATCGCCCTGGCCACTTCCAGTCACGTTGCGAGAATCCTCCGTTCTGCCTCATCTGCAGGGAGGATGGCCACCTCACGGTGGATTGCCAAAGTAGGGTCAAGCCTCCCTCTTTCATCCACTACGGTATCGGTCTCCCTAGTTGCTCTTTCTTTGCCCTGGACAAGGAAGTTCCTGTTGCTGCCCCCAACCCCTCGCTGTCCAATGTCGGTGTCATCTCTGTCCAGGACAAGCGCATCTCTTCGCAAGCCCTCCTTGAAGAACTCCATTTGTGGGATGAAGGCGGTTGGGATTGGCAGATTTGCCAACTCTCTGATTTCGAGTTTGCGGCCACTTTCCCATCTAAAGAGAGTCTTCGCATGATGTCTTCCTGCACCAGCTTCACACTTCCTCTGAATCATCTTGTGGTCTCGGTCAAAGCTGCTTCCAATGGGTCAAAGACCATTTCCTCTCTGTCTGATGTTTGGGTGTTAGTGGACGACGTGCCTCCCAGCATGCGCACCTCGTCTTTCCTGTTGGCTTTTGGGGTGCTGATTGGGAAACCAATTGAGGTTGATCAAGCTTCGCTATCTGTGCTTGGACCAGCTCGGCTTCGGGTGTGGTGTGTGGACCCGATCTGCATCCGTGGCACTGTTGATGTTTTCCCGGCGGCTGGTGGCTTTCGTCTTCGGGTCCGGGTGGAGGGTGCTCCCGGCCCTGCCTCCCCTCCTCCCCCCCCCCCCCGGCCTCGGGTGACGATGATAAAAGCAAGGAGGGTGGTGGGGGTCTTGAGGATTCCATGCATGGCACGGATCCTCGTTTCACCCAGTCTGCGTGGGATGGGCTATCTCCTGCTGAGCAAGAACTGATGAAGGATTGTGCTCTGGCTCCGGCGGGTGGTGGGGTGCAGGGTTCGGTGCCAGGTTTGGATGGTGGGCCTGCGGCTGCGGGTGGATCGAAGGGCACCCCCCTGTCGGCGGCGTGCTCTAACCTGCCCGCTCGCCCCACCTCCCCTTCGTTGTCTGGCATTGAAGAACTACCACCGGAGGGCCCTTCGGCGGCCAAGAAGAGGAAGAAATCTTCGGTGAAGAAGTTCTCCGTGAAGATCAGAGCCTCTGGGGACTCCAAGCAGTCCGCGGCTGGGCTCTGTCGCCGTCTGGAGGTGGATCTGGGGGCGGCCTCGGGCCCGTCCTCGGCTGCTGCTTCTCCTGGTCGGGCCCCCCCTGTGCCTATTCGCTCCCCTGCCTCTACCGCACGCAAGAGTGGCCGTGTCTCCAACAGTGGCGAACTTCTGGTGGATCGGGCGGCTCGGCGTGCGGCGGCGCATGATCTTCCCCCCTCAGGTTCGGGATCGTTCCCATCTCCGTCTCCTTCTTTGGCCTCGTCCCCTGTTAGACTAGTTTTACCCTCTCAATCTGATGAGCATCTCTTTTCGATATTAGATGATGTGGGGATTAGTTTAGATGCTAGTTTGGGTTCCCCTTCTTCTTTGCTTCAGATGATCCGTGCTAATGAGAGAGCCCAGGCTGACATTGCAAAGGCCAAGGATGCTGGTGTCGGGGTGTCTGCCCCTCTGGTTGTGGCCGGAGGGGCACTGGAGGAGGCTGACAAGGGTCAGGTGCCTCCGGTTCAGATACGTGGGGCTAGGAAACGTGCTAAAACCTGCAAGGCTCCGTGCAGGTCGAGTCTTAGAATCAAAAACCTCTCCTTCAGATGAAGGCTTTATTTTGGAACATCAGAGGGTTCAGCGCTAGGGGGCGCTGGGACCAACTCAAGGATTTAGTGCGAGCCGAAAAAATTGATTTTATCGGTCTTGTTGAGACCCTAAAACCTTCTTTCTCTCCTTCTGATCTTTCGGCTATTGCTGGGATTGACAGATTCAGGTGGAATTCTGTGGCCTCCGTTGGCCAGTCAGGTGGCTTTCTCCTGGGCACTAATACTGATACTTTCGATTTTGTTGCTTTTGACCATGGCATTTACTGGGCTAGTGTGGTAGTTTCCCTTCGTTCCAACAATACCCTTCTCGAACTTATGGTGGTTTATGGCCCGGCTGATCACTCCCTGTCTCAAAATTTTTTGGACGAGATTTTTACTAAAATAGACTCCTGTCAGCTTCCCCTCTCGATTGGGGGCGACTTTAACCTGTTAAGATACCCTTCTGATAAGAGCTCCGCCAATTTTTCTTGGGTGTTGGCTGAGGCCTTTAATGCCTTCATCAGGGATACGGCTATTCGTGAAATCCCGAGGGTCGGGGCCCGTTACACTTGGACTAATCGACAGGCGTTACCTATCCGTTCGGTTCTTGATAGAGTTTTTATCTTCTCTGCTTGGGATGGCTTCTTTCCTCGGTGCTCACTTCGTGCCCTACCCATTGTTGGCTCTGATCACGCTCCCCTTATCCTCGACGACGGATTTCGTCCCAATGGCTGCCAAAGATTCCAATTTGATGCGTCCTGGCTATTAGTGGAGGGGTTTCCCAGTATGTTGGCTCATAAGATCTTGGACTGTCTAGTCTCTCCCCACCGCTCCTTTGGTCCTATGGATGATTGGCACCATGTTTCGTACTTCCTTCGCAAATTTCTCAGGGGATGGTCTAAGAACCACTTTGCTAAGGCTAGGCGCGACAAAGTTAGGCTGGCTGCCCAAATTAGCGCTCTTGACAATCGTGCGGATAATGGTGGGCTCTCGGAGGCCGAGTGGCAAGTCCGGTATGGCCTTGATAAGGCGCTTCTGGATATTCACCGCCAGGAGGAAGTTTATTGGAAGCAAAGGGGCACGATTAATTGGACCCTTAAGGGTGATGCGCTCACGGCTTACTTCTTCGCCATTGCGAATGGCAGACGGCGTAGATGCCTGATTGATAGTCTCCTTATTGATGGTGTTAGGGTCTCAGACCCATCGGCCATTCTTCGACACGTGGTCCAATTCTTTTCTAATCTGCTTGCGGCTAAACCTAACCTCGGATTTTCGCTTGCCCCGGGCTTCTGGGGCCCCCGTGAGCGGGTGTCGCCCGCTGATAATGAGCTCCTGCTTATTCCCCCCTCTGAGGAGGAAATTTTTGACACTATTCGGACTGCCAACTCTAATGCGGCTTCAGGCCCCGATGGTTTTTCCATCCCTTTCTTTCGACATTTCTGGCTCCAACTAAAAGGCCTCATCTCTGCAGTCATCCAAGGGTTTTGGCTGGGCACTGTTGACATTTCTAGACTTAATTACGCTGTCCTCACCCTCATTCCTAAAATCAAAGGCGCTGATCTCATCTCCCAGTTTAGGCCTATTGCTTTAATCAACAACTTTGCCAAGATGCCTGCTAAGGGCATGGCTACTAGGTTATCTCCCATAGCGCATCGGACCATTAGCCCTTTCCAGTCTGCTTTCATCAAAGGGAGGTTCATCCTGGACGGGTTGCTCTGCTTACATGAGATAATCCACGACTTGCGGGTTCAAGGGACCAAGGCTATGGTCCTTAAGCTTGACTTTGAGAAGGCTTACGATTTGGTGAGCTGGAACTTTCTCCGGCAAGTCCTTCTGGCTAAGGGTTTTGAGGGTCCTGTAATGCATCGCCTGATGCAGCTGGTTTCTGGTGGACACACGGCTGTGGCTGTCAATGGTCAAACGAGTAAGTTTTTTGCTAACGGTAGGGGTCTCAGACAAGGGGATCCAGCGTCTCCTTTGCTTTTCAATTTTGTGGCCGATGCTTTATCCCGTATTCTCTCTCGGGCTGCGTTGGCCGGGCATATTACCCCGGTGAGCTCTCACCTTATCCCTCATGGCATCTCCCATCTTCAATATGCGGATGACACTATCATTTTGATGGAGCTCAATGAGAACAGTCTCACCAATCTGAAATTCCTTCTGCTATGCTTTGAAGCGCTTTCGGGCCTTAAAATTAATTTTTCCAAGAGTGAGGTCGTTGTGACTGAGGTCTCGGACATGGAAGCGCAACGGGTGGCCCACCTTCTGAATTGTTCTCTTGGGTCCTTTCCTCTCAAGTATCTAGGCCTTCCCATCTCCCCGTTTAAGCTCCTGGCGAAAGATTTCGCCCCGGTGGTCACCAAAGTTGGCAATAGAGTGTTACCTTGGCGAGGTCGATATAATACACAAGCGGGCAAGGTCGCCCTTACCAACTCATGTCTTTCTTCACTTCCAATGTTCTTGATGGGCTTCTATCTTCTTTCTAATGGGGTTCATTCTGGCTTCGACAAGCATAGGGGTGCTTTCTACTGGAACGCTTCGGATAATAAACGCAAATATAGGCTGGTCAGATGGGACATTATCTGTCGCTCAAGGACAAAGGGGGCCTTGGCATTATTAATACGCGAGCTATGAATAACTGCCTCCTGATCAAATGGTGGTGGAAGATCATCACTCTTGAGGAACACCGAACCTGGCTCTCGATTCTAAAAGCTAAATACCTTCCCTCCTCGAGTCCTATGTTTGCTCCTGCTTCTGGTGGGTCTCAATTCTGGCGTCAACTGGTTAAAGTCCGGCCGATTTTTCGGTCCCTTGTAAAGTTCGTTGTCAGGAACGGTAAGTCCACTCGGTTTTGGCTTGATTGGTGGGTCAGGGACTCTACGTTGGCGGCTGCCTTTCCGGCCTTGTTCTCCTACTGTGATGATGCTGAGATCTCTATCTTTGAGCTCTCGGTTAAGGGATGGGTTTTAGATTTTCGGCGTTCTCTTTCCCCTGCAGAGTTGGAAGATTGGCAGCGCCTTACTGCTTACTTCCCCTTGCTCTCGGAGGAAGAGGATTCCGTGGTGTGGCCCTTTCCTCCTCGGGGCGCTTCTCGGTTAAATCGGCCTATTCTAAGCTTGTCTTTGGTGGACACTCGGTTAAGTTCAAAGATATCTGGTCGGCTCGGATCCCACCTAAGATCAAGATCTTTCTCTGGCAAGCTGTTTGCGGTAAGCTTCCGGCGGCTGACCAGATTAAGAAAAGGAATGGGCCGGGTTCTGATAGATGCGTGTTGTGTGGGGCTCTGGAGAACACCGAACATATTTTCTTTCATTGCTCCTTAGCGAAACTTATGTGGTGCTGTATCAGACTCTGGCTGCATGTTAACTGGTCCCCCTCCTCCTTTGAAGACCTGAGGCAGTGTGTCAATCTTCTATCTGGACAGTCTAAAAGGGTTTTCTTAGTTGGTTGGGCTGCGATAGGGTGGTCGTTGTGGACGACTAGGAATAAGTTCTCGATTGAGCGTATCTTTCCGGCTAACCCTGTCAATTGCTTATTTAAAGCCAATGGTTTTTTGCAGCAGTGGAGATTATTGACTAAAGATGGGGACCTCCAGGCTTTCGACGCCATGCTATCCAAGATGAAATCTACGGCGTCTGCCCTTCTTCGGCGATCTTTGAGGACGGCTTCCTGATCGTCTCTTTTGGTGGTTTCTAGTCCTATGCTGGCCTGCGTGCCATGTGAGGCTGGTGGCCATGTAATGCTACTTAATTTCCTTGGTGTCTTAACTTGTCTGGATGTCGGTATCTGGTGCTGTAACTCTGCCTGGTGGCTTTATTTATAAAGTTGGGCTCCTGCCTTTTCTCTAAAAAAATAATAAAAAAATGTCTGCTTCACTCGAGAAGCACTTTGGCTAAGAACAACTAGGTTCTCTAATACCTGCCCTTCACCACAAAAGTGCTAAGAACGAGCATAACACAAATCTTGAATGCAATATACAAAATCTATCAAGCCGCAAACTCTATCCACAGAAAAAAAGATGGGTATGTGAAACAAGAGTCATGCTCCTCTCTGTCTTGCCGTGCCTTTGCACCCAAAAATCAAGTCGAAGACCATCTAGTGGCCGACCTCGAGCCATGCCGAGATCATGGAGCCACAGCAACCTGGAACTCTTTTTTTTTTCAGGAGAGCGACCTAGAACTCTGAAAAGTAAGAAACATTAGAGCAAATTCATCAGGACCAAATCCAGTAGGGTATTTCTTTTTAGCACATCAATTGTAACAGCCAAGATCCATAGCAAATCTAGGAGAAAATAAAAGGATTTTCATCAGAGAAATATAAGTTAAAATAAAAGAGCAGATGAAGGTGTGTATGTGGATCTCACCTGCTTACTTCCTCAAGCTGCGTGATTGACGGTAGGAGCCAGGTGAGGAGGTCGAGGGGACGAGGAGCACTGCGACAGCCTCGGGAGGAGAAGCGGACTGGAGATCCCGGAGGTCTATGCTCCCCGTCGTCTTCCTCCCCTGGCCATCCCCAATCTAGGACTCTTCTTGCAAATTTGAGTAGCAGATTTTTTTCATCCGATTTCTTCCTAGCAACCAACAAAGATCACATCAAAACATAGAATCACATGAAACCAAAGAAGCAAACAGATTTGCATGCCCCAGTGCCGCTGCTGCTTCCGCGGGAGGAGCCGGCGTGCAACAGTACAAGAAAAATTCGAAATACTAAGTACAAGAACATAAATCAAGATAGACATCCACCGGTATTCCAAATCCCACCTCACATCAACTCCAAAACTATAACAACAGTACAAGAACAATTCCAAATCAAGATAGAGATTCACCGATATTCCTCGTGGAGGCCGTCGAGCTGCACTTTCTCCGCGGGGGAGCAGTGCCGCCAGGAACAGCACCAGCCAAGGGACAAGGGAGAGGGGAGGGTTGGCTCTCGTGTGCGACGATGTTGAGGTCGAGGAGCACGGCGACCTCAAAGGCAGCCTCTGGGGGTGGCTGGGCGAGCTCCGGCCATGGCCACAACCCACAGGCGCAGGAAGCCTCGTGGAGGAGGAGGGGCGTCGCCGATGCGGTGGTGTAGCAGTGCCGGAGGCGACCGACGATGGAGGAGGCCAGGGGGAGAGTGAGACGAAAGAGATGGGATGTTCTGGATCTGGATCGGGAGGAAGGACGAAGGACGATGGGCACCCCGAGACAGGGAGTGGGTTGGAGTCAGATACGATTTGACTGTATAACTACCGTATACGCAGCTGGGTATTGAGAAACCAATTTTTACGTGTGGGCCTGCAGTGGGCCATGTGGCTCGCATCACGAGGTGAATGGGAGGATGTGATATGCGCTGCGGACGGAACGCGAATGGGAAAGCCTTTATCAGCCTCGCGCCCCGCGTCTGCCGTCCCGTCCGTCCGGTCCAAAGCGTGCTACAGTAGCCTGCCAGCGAGTGGTTCATTCAAAGCGTGACGTGCGTACTCCGGCCCGGTCTGCCCCAGGCGTGCCCGGCTTTTTTGTCTTGTTTGTAGTAGCATGTTGCCAACAGGAGCATGCATTCATGCCATGCGTGCCACTACTACTCTACTCTACATGGTGACTGACCCGGCAGAAGAGAGAGAGAGAGCGATGCCAGCCAGGTCATGCTCAGTACTATTGCGAGATGGCAGGCAAAGTTTTCAAGTAGTACTAGCAAAAGAACCCGTGCGTTGCAACGGGAGAGAAAACATAACACACACTCTTAACTCAACAACCATCACTCAAGACCACAATAGGTCCATCTCTTTTATTTTTGCGAGGCATCATATTTGTGTTGCCGCTTATCCTCCTTCTCACCCTCGTCGGTGATGGCCTCGGTGTTCACACTTCACACAAAACAATAAAAAGCTTGTGTTGAATATGGTTAATCCTAAAGCGTCTCTCTCCCTCTCTCCTCCCTCTCCCTCTCTCTCCCCTCTCTCTCTCTCGCTCGCTTTCTCTCACTCTCGCGATGAGAAATCTGTTGTTTTTCCATGCGACATTTTTCAGAGGTATGCACGTGTAGTTATCGATGTTTTCTTTTCCGTATATGGTTATAGTGGGGTATTTATTTGCAATCCGGATCGCCGCCGGAATGAAAAAACGGATCTTGCGCTATAAATTATAAGTTTGCTTCCATAACAATATTTTAAAAATATTTAACAGGTAAAAGTAACATCATATTTAGATTCCACACATTTTTCTAATAAAATTTCATATATAATATGTTAAAATCGAAGTTACGGTTTAAAAGATACAGATAATTTAGAAAATCATTTGGTTTGACTCAAATATATTCCAAAATAATATTTAAAAATACTTGACAGGTAAAAATAATCTCATATTCATATTCTACATGTTTTTCTAATCAAACTTCATATATAACATGTTCAAATCGGATTTACGGTTTAAAAGATATGGATGATTTTAAAAAGCATTTGTTTGACTTAAATATGATCCGCGGATGAATTACCTAAAACATCAGGGGGCTTTCAAAAAATGTAAAATAACGGTCCGAGTGTGACTTAAATCCGGATGGCGGGTTGATTTCAAAAAAAGACAAAGACTTTTGTGTAAAATACGAAAATAACGCTTCGTTTTAAGTTAAAACGGGACTGTGGGTTGAATTCTTTTGAAATAGAGGGACTTTTCTGAAAAAATGTCATGACGGACGAAAGAAACCCAATTTACTTTATTATTAGGTAAAGATATGTGAAATACGCTAAACAGTACTGCCTAGATACCGCCCCTGCAAGAATTAAAATTCACATTGATATATAATCTGCAACATTATTCTATTCCCTATAAGCAGCAGTAGTATGCACACAAAAAAATTGCCGCATCATAAATTAGCTAGTAATTTCAGTGTGTAAGCATCACTGCAAGTAGCTATCGTCCTCAGCGGACCAGCAGCACAAATAGCAGTTCTACCTTTGTCCAGCTTCCACGCACGCACGCACACACAGAGATCGGGGAGCCACAACATACGCCTTCTTTCTCCTTTCATCCTTTGGATCTTCTTCTCCAGTGCTCCCAGCCCAAGCCCACGGACGGACTCGGCCAAGGCGCCGTCTGCCTCCTCCAACACATCACCCTTTCTGTTCTTGTGCATCTTGCAATTCTTGATTAGAACTTTGTCAACGTAGTGTGCACTCGGTCCGTCAATGTAGCTGTGTGTACGTGTCTAGTTCTATAGGTATTCTCCTATTCTTGATTAGTAATCTGCCAACGTATAGTGTGCACTTGATTAGTAATCTACATCTATCACTCTTGTTCTTCTGCATCTTAAAGCCGTGTGTGCCCTGTTCCAGTTCCAGCCCATGAAATCGGTAGTCTGCACTTTGTCTGAATCTCATGTTATTAGTAATCTGCCAACATAGACACAGACCAACCAGCACATATATAGCTGTAGCCGGACTACCAACGGGTGATGGTGAGCTGATAGCCGGAGCATACAAATAGAGATGGTTAGGACCACCACGTCTCCCTCTACGCCACGTCCCTCCTTTCCCCTCTAGCGCTCGCCTTTTTAAAAAAAAAAGGGGATTCTCCGGCCTCTGCATCAGAAAGATGCATACGGCCATCTTATTAACCAAATAAAGTGATGCCAACATGGTTCTAAAGGTCTCCAAAGGCCTCTAGCGCTCGCCTAAGTCGCCCAGCCCGTGCTGCACGGCCTGTCGGCGCCTGCCCAATCTCCACAAGCACGCAGCCCAGCGCCCGCACCCGCACCCGCCAGAGGTTGGATTGCTGCTTGTTGACCGCGCACCTTCTTCTGCCATTGCATGATGTACCTCCTCCTCTTTCTCACGTCCTGCAGTATCGAGCTCCGGGACCGGAAGATCTGACGCTAGGGAGCCCGTGTTGGCCGATTCGGGGACTCGAGCAATCAAGACATTGTCGATGGCCGTCTCTGCTCACAGGGAGCGAGGCACCGCCAGCCAGAGCATCCTGATGAGGCGCTTGTTGTCCAAGACGCATGCATGGACTCCATGGCCATGCTTGGGTGGCCGTCGTTCACGGGGAGACGCCGGTGTCCTCCATCCCATCCGTCGCCATGGTTGACGACGAGTGCACGTCCTGCCCCGTCCAGGGCTCCTCTCTGACTCTGCTACGTCGCCTACCAAGGCCCATGAGATCGGCCTCTGCTTATGCTTCATCTTTTGTTAGACTCGTCCGCTGCTTCTTCGCCTCCTCCCGGGTGGCGTATTTATTGAAAGGTTTAGGAAAGTTCTGACTCCGAGCAGAGAGTCCTGATTGTAAGAGAGAACATACGGAAGGATTGATTTCCTATGTTTACCCATGCCAGCCCCCAGCGCCGCCTCGCAAATTAGTACCACCTCGTTTATATTATGATTTTCTCCATACAAATTGTAAAAGCGTATTACGACGGGCAAAAGGCGTATTGTGACGGTGAACCCGGAGACCCAATCCGTGCTTTATTATTAGGGAGAGATATTATTGCTCGTTAGTACCCCTCTATTATAAAGATTTCATCGCAGGTGTAAAAGCACACCAAACGCAATAAAAAAAATTACATCGAGGTCTATGGATCACCCTATGTGTTCGGTTTACTCGGTTTACATTGTTCGGTTTATACGGTTTTTCGGTTTGTACGGTATTAATACTTCGGTAAATACGGTATGAAAATAAAATACGGTTCGGTTTTGGTATGTACCAAATTATTTCGGTATGGTTTCGGTATATATCATAAAAACCAAAGTTGACGCGAATTTGAAAATGACATAATAATAATTTGCAAATTTATGACTCAAAACACATACTATTTCACACAAATAGTATATGACTACATATATAAGTATATATGAATGCTTTGATTCATCTATTGATGGTAATGGACATGCTTGGCATTTTAAGAGGAGAAAAATGAGTATGTTATAAGAAAAATGTACGTGCTTAGTGAAGGAAATATGCCCTAGAGGCAATAATAAAGTTATTATTTATTTCCTCATATCATGATAAATGTTTATTATTCATGCTAGAATTATATTAACCGGAAACATGATACACGTGTGAATACATAGACAAACATATAGTCACTAGTATGCCTCTACTTGACTAGCTCATTAATCAAAGATGGTTATGTTTCCTAACCATAGACATGTGTTGTCATTTGATTAATGAGATCGCATCATTAGGAGAATGATGTGATTGACATGACCCATCCCGTTAGCTTAGCACTTGATCGTTTAGTATTCTGCTATTGCTTCCTTCATGACTTATACATGTTCCTGTAACTATGAGAATTGTGTAACTCCCGTTTACCGGAAGAATACTTTGGGTACTGCCAAACGTCACAACGTAACTGGGTGATTATAAAGGAGTACTACAGGTGTTTCCGAAGGTACATGTTGAGTTAGCATAATTCGAGATTAGGTTTTGTCACTCCGATTGTCGGAGAGGTATCTCTGGGCCCTCTCGGTAATACTCATCATCTAAGCCTTGCAAGCATGTAACTAATGAGTTAGTTATGAGATGACGTATTACGGAACGAGTAAAGAGACTTGCCGGTAACGAGATTGAACTAGGTATTGGATACCGACGATCAAATCTCGGGCAAGTAACATACCAATGACAAAGGGAATAACGTATGTTGTTATGCGGTTTGACCGATAAAGATCTTCGTAGAATATGTAGGAACCAATATGGGCATCCAGGTCCCGCTATTGGTTATTGACCAGAGACGTGTCTCGGTCATGTCTACATTGTTCTCGAACCATAGGGTCCGCACGCTTAAGGTTTCGATGACAGTTATATTATGAGTTTATGTATTTTGATGTACCGAAGTTTGTTCAGAGTCCCAGATATGATCACGGACATGACGAGGAGTCTTGAAATGGTCGAGACATAAAGATTGATATATTGGACGGATATATTTGGACACCGGAAAGGTTCCGGAAGAGTTTGGAGCTCCGGGAGGTTACCGGAACCCCCCGGGAAGTATATGGGCCTTATTGGGCCCATGTAGGAGGAAGGGAGAAGGAGCAAGGGAGGGGGGCGCGCCCCCCCAAGCCCAATCCGAATTGGACCCCCCTTTCCTTTCTCCTTCCCCCTCTTCCTTTCATACTACTAGTACTACTTCCTAATACTAGTACTCCTTCCTTCCCCCTCCAAATAAGATAAGGAAAAGAGAGGGAAACCTACTTGGAGTAGGTTTCCCCCTCCCTATGGCGCGCCCCCCCTTGGGCCGGCCACCTCCTCCCTCCCTCCTTTATATACGGGGGTAGGGGGGCACCCTAGAACACACAAGTTGATCATTGATCGTTCCTTAGCCGTGTGCGGTGCCCCCTCCACGATATTACACCTCGGTCATATTGTAGTGGTGCTTAGGCGAAGCTCTGCGACAGGAGAACATCAAGATCGTCACCACGCCGTCGTGCTGACGGAACTCCCCCTCGGCGCCTCTACTGGATTGGAGATCGAGGGTGCGTCATCGAGCTGTACGTGTGTCAAGAACTCGGAGGTGCCGGAGTAACGGTGCCTGGATCGGTTGAACCGGGAAGACGTACGACTACTTCCAATACGCTGTGTCAACGCTTCCGCTTCGGTCTACAAGGGTACGTAGACGACACTCTCCCCTCGTTGCTATATCATCACCATGATCTTGCGTGTGCGTAGGCAAATTTTGAAATTATTACGTTCCCCAACAGTGGCATCAGAGCGTAGGTTTTTATGGTTTGATGTTATATGCACGAGTAGAACACAAGTGAGTTGTGGACGATATAAGTCATACTGCCTACCAGCATGTCATACTTTGGTTCAGCGGTATTGTTGGATGAAGCGGCCCGGACCGACATTACGCGTACGCTTACGCGAGACTGGTTTTACCGCCGTGCTTTGCACACAGGTGACTAGCGGGTGTCAGTTTCTCCAACTTTAGTTGAACCGAGTGTGGCTACGCCCGGTCCTTGTGAAGGTTAAAACGGAGTCTATTTGACAAACTATCGTTGTGGTTTTGATGCGTAGGTATGATTGGTTCTTGCTTAAGCCCGTAGCAGCCACGTAAAATTTGCAACAACAAAGTAGAGGACGTCTAACTTGTTTTTGCAGGGCATGTTGTGATGTGATATGGCCAAGACGTGATGCTATATTTTATTGTATGAGATGATCATGTTTTGTAACCGAAGTTATCGGCAACTGGCAGGAGCCATATGGTTGTCGCTTTATTGTATGAAATGCAAACGCCCTGTAATTGCTTTACTTTATCACTAAGCGGTAGCAATAGTCGTAGAAGCAATAGATGGCGTAACGACAACGATGCTACGATGGAGATCAAGGTGTCGCGCCGGTGACGATGGTGATCACGACGGTGCTTTGAAGATGGAGATCACAAGCACAAGATGATGATGGCCATATCATATCACTTATATTGATTGCATGTGATGTTTATCCTTTATGCATCTTATCTTGCTTTGATTGACGGTAGCATTTTAAGATGATCTCTCACTAATTATCAAGAAGTGTTCTCCCTGAGTATGCACCGTTGCGAAAGTTCTTCGTGCTGAGACACCACGTGATGATCGGGTGTGATAGGCTCTACGTTCAAATACAACAGGTGCAAAACAGTTGCACACGCGGAATACTCAGGTTATACTTGACGAGCCTAGCATATACAGATATGGCCTCGGAACACGGAGACCGAAAGGTCGAGCGTGAATCGTATAGTAGATATGATCAACATAGAGATGTTCACCATTGAAACTACTCCATCTCACGTGATGATCGGACATGGTTTAGTTGATTTGGATCACGTAATCACTTAGATGACTAGAGAGATGTCTGTCTAAGTGGGAGTTCTTTAGTAATATGATTAATTGAACTTAAATTTATCATGAACTTAGTACCTGATAGTATTTTGCTTGTCTATGTTTGTTTGTAGATAGATGGCTCGTGCTGTTGTTCCGTTGAATTTTAATACGTTCCTTGAGAAAGCAAAGTTGAAAGATGATGGTAGCAATTACACGGACTGGGTCCGTAACCTGAGGATTATCCTCATTGCTGCACAGAAGAGTTACGTCCTAAAAGCACCGCTGGGTGCCAGGCCTGCTGCTGATGCAACTGACGACGTTAAGAACGTCTGGCAGAGCAAAGCTGATGACTACTCTATAGTTCAGTGTGCCATGCTTTACGGCTTAGAACCGGGTCTTCAACGATGTTTTGAACGTCATGGAGCATATGAGATGTTCCAGGAGTTGAAGTTAATATTTCAAGCAAATGCCCGGATTGAGAGATATGAAGTCTCCAATAAGTTCTACAGCTGTAAGATGGAGGAGAACAGTTCTGTCAGTGAGCATATACTCAAAATGTCTGGGTATAATAATCACTTGATTCAACTGGGAGTTAATCTTCCGGATGATAGCGTCATTGACAGAATTCTCCAATCACTGCCACCAAGCTACAAGAGCTTTGTGATGAACTATAATATGCAAGGGATGAACAAGACTATTCCCGAGCTCTTCGCGATGCTGAAAGCCGCGGAGGTAGAAATCAAAAAGGAGCATCAAGTGTTGATGGTCAACAAGACCACTGGTTTCAAGAAAAGGGGCAAAGGGAAGAAGAAGGGGAACTTCAAAAAGAACAGCAAACAAGTTGCTGCTCAAGAGAAGAAACCCAAGTCTGGACTGTTGGGGAACGTTGCAGAAAATTAAAATTTTTCCTACGGCTTCACCAAGATCCATCTATGAGTTCATCTAAGCAACGAGTCATGGGAGAGAGCTTGCATCTACATACCACTTGTAGATCGCGTGCGGAAGCTTGCAAGGTGATGATGGAGTCGTACTCGAACGTGATTCAGATCACCGATGCCAAGTGCTGAACGGACAGCACCTTCGTGTTCAACACACGTACGGGACGAGCGACGTCTCCTCCTTCTTGATCCAGCAAGGGGGAAGGAGAGGTTGAGGAAGACAGCTCCACCGGCAGCACGACGGCGTGGTGATGGTGGAGAAGCAGTACTCCGACAGGGCTTCGCCGAGCACACAACGAAGGAGGAGAGGTGTTGGGGAGGGAGAAGGAGGCAACCAAAGGCCATGGACTCAAGGTATGAAGTCCCTCCTCTCCCCCACTATATATAGGAGGGCCAAGGGGGGGGTGGCCGGCCCTAGGAGATCCAATCTCCTAGGGGGGCGGCGGCCAAGGGGGGTTTCCCTCCCCCCCAAGGCACCTAGGAGGTGCCTTCCCCTCCTAGGACTCTTGCCCCCTTGAACCCTAGGCGCATGGGCCTATGTGGGGCTGGTGCCCTTGGCCCATGCAGGCCAAGGCGCACCCCCTACATCCCATGTGGCCCCCCGGGGCAGGTGGCCCCACCCGGTGGGCCCCCGGGACCCCTCCGGTGGTCCCGGTACAATACCGATAACCCCGAAACTTGTCCCGATGCCCGAAACAGGACTTCCCATATATAAATCTTTACCTCCGGACCATTCCGGAACTCCTCGTGACGTCCGGGATCTCATCCGGGACTCCGAACATCATTCGGTAGTCACATACTTGACTTCCTACTAACCCTAGCGTCACCGAACCTTAAGTGTGTAGACCCTACGGGTTCGGGAGACACGCAGACATGACCGAGACGACTCTCGGGCAATAACCAACAGCGGGGTCTGGATATCCATGTTGGCTCCCACATGCTCCTCGATGATTTCATCGGTTGAACCACGATGTCGAGGATTCGATCAAACCCTGTATACAATTCCCTTTGTCAATCGGTACGTTACTTGCCCGAGACTCGATCGTCGGTATCCCAATACCTTGTTCAGTCTCGTTACCCGGCAAGTCACTTTACTCGTACCGTAATGCATGATCCCGTGGCCAACACCTTGGTCACATTGAGCTCATTATGATGATGCATTACCGAGTGGGCCCAGAGATACCTCTCCGTTATACGGAGTGACAAATCCCAGTCTCGATCCGTGTCAACCCAACAGATACTTTCGGAGATACCTGTAATGCACCTTTATAGTCACCCAGTTACGTTGTGACGTTTGATACACCCAAGGCACTCCTACGGTAACCGGGAGTTACACGATCTCATGGTCGAAGGAATAGATACTTGACATTGGCAAAGCTTCTAGCAAACGAACTATACGATCTTTTATGCTATGCTTATGATTGGGTCTTGTCCATCACATCATTCTCCTAATGATGTGATCCCGTTATCAACGACATCCTATGTCCATAGTCAGGAAACCATGACTATCTATTGATCATAACGAGCTAGTCAACTAGAGGCTCACTAGGGACTCATTGGGTCTAAGTGTTCACACGTGTATTACGATTTCCGGATAATACAGTTATAGCATGAACAAAAGACAATTATCATGAACATTGAAATATAATAATCCTTTTATTATTGCCTCTAGGGCATATTTCCAACAGTCTCCCACTTGCACTAGAGTCACCAATCTAGTTACATTGTGATGAATCGAACACCCATAGAGTCCTGGTGTTGATCATGTTTTGCACGCGAGAGAGGTTTAGTCAACGGATCTGCGACATTCAGATCCGTGTGCACTTTGCAAATCTCTATGTCTCCATCTTGAATATTTTCACGGATGGAGTTGAAACGACGCTTGATGTGCCTGGTCTTCTTGTGAAACCTGGGCTCCTTGGCAAGGGCAATAGCTCCAGTGTTGTCACAGAAGAGTTTGATCGGCCCCGACGCATTGGGTATGACTCCTAGGTCGGTGATGAACTCCTTCATCCAAATCGCTTCATGCGCTGCCTCCGAGGCTGCCATGTACTCCGCTTCACATGTAGATCCCGCCACGACGCTCTGCTTGCAGCTGCACCAGCTTACTGCTCCACCATTCAACATATACACGTATCCGGTTTGTGACTTAGAGTCATCCAGATCTGAGTCGAAGCTAGCGTCGACGTAACCCTTTACGACGAGCTCTTCATCTCCTCCATAAACGAGAAACATGTCCTTTGTCCTTTTCAGGTACTTCAGGATATTCTTGACCGCTGTCCAGTGTTCCTTGCCGGGGTTACTTTGGTATCTTGCAACCAAACTTACGGCAAGGTTTACATCGGGTCTGGTACACAGCATGGCATACATAATAGATCCTATGGCTGAAGCATAGGGGATGACACTCATCTCTTCTTTATCTTTTGCCGTGGTCGGTGACTGAGCCAAGCTCAATCTCACACCTTGTAACATAGGCAAGAACCCCTTCTTGGACTGATCCATTTTGAACCTCTTCAAAATCTTATCAAGGTATGTGCTTTGTGAAAGACCTATGAGGCGTCTCGATCTATCTCTATAGATTTTGATGCCTAATATATAAGCAGCTTCTCCAAGGTCCTTCATTGAAAAACACTTGTTCAAGTAGGCCTTAATGCTGTCCAGGAGTTTCGTATCATTTCCCATCAAGAGTATGTCATCTACATATAATAGGAGAAATGCTACAGAGCTCCCACTCACTTTCTTGTAAACGCAGGCTTCTCCATAAGTCTGCGTAAACCCAAACGCTTTGATCATCTCATCAAAGCGAATGTTCCAACTCCGAGATGCTTGCACCAGTCCATAAATGGATCGCTGGAGCTTGCATACTTTGTTAGCGTTCTGAGGAACGACAAAACCTTCCGGCTGCATCATATACAGCTCTTCCTTAAGATGTCCATTAAGGAATGCCGTTTTGACGTCCATCTGCCATATCTCATAATCATAGTATGCGGCAATTGCTAACATGATTCGGACGGACTTAAGCTTCGCCACGGGAGAGAATGTCTCGTCGTAGTCAATCCCTTGAACTTGTCGATAACCCTTAGCGACAAGTCGAGCTTTATAGATGGTAACATTACCATCCGCGTCCGTCTTCTTCTTAAAAATCCATTTATTTTCTATCGCTCGCCGATCATCGGGCAAGTCTGTCAAAGTCCATACTTTGTTTTCATACATGGATCCTATCTCGGATTTCATGGCCTCAAGCCATTTGTTGGAATCCGGGCCCGCCATTGCTTCTTCATAGTTCGAAGGTTCATTGTTGTCCAGCAACATGATTTCCATGACAGGGTTGCCGTACCACTCTGGTGCAGAACGTGTCCTTGTGGACCTTCGAAATTCAGTAGCAACTAGATCTGAAGTACCTTGATCATCATCAACATTTTCCTCTTCAGTTGGTGTGGGCATTACAGGAATGGTTTCCTGCGCTGCACCACTTTCCCGTTCGAGAGGTAGTACTTCATCGAGTTCTACTTTCCTCCCACTTACTTCTTTCGAGAGAAACTCTTTCTCCAGAAAGCATCCGTTCTTGGCAACAAAGATCTTGCCTTCGGATCTTAAGTAGAAGGTATACCCGACAGTTTCCTTAGGGTATCCTATGAATACGCATTTTTCCGACTTGGGTTCGAGCTTTTCAGGTTGAAGTTTCTTGACATAAGCATCGCATCCCCAAACTTTTAGAAACGACAGCTTAGGTTTCTTCCCAAACCATAATTCATACGGTGTCGTCTCAACGGATTTAGACGGTGCCCTATTTAAAGTGAATGTAGCTGTCTCTAGAGCGTATCCCCAAAATGATAGCGGTAAATCGGTAAGAGACATCATAGACCGCACCACATCCAATAGAGTGCGATTACGACGTTCGGACACACCGTTTCGCTGAGGTGTTCCAGGCGGCGTGAGTTGTGAAACGATTCCACATTTTCTTAAGTGTGTACCAAATTCGTGACTTAAGTATTCGCCCCCACGATCTGATCGTAGGAACTTTATCTTACGGTCATGTTGATTCTCTACCTCACTCTGAAATTCCTTGAACTTTTCAAAGGTCTCAGACTTGTGTTTCATTAAGTAGACATACCCATATCTACTCAAGTCGTCAGTGAGAGTGAGAACATAACGATATCCTCCGCGAGCCTCAACGCTCATTGGACCGCATACATCGGTATGTATGATTTCCAACAAGTTGGTTGCTCGCTCCATTGTTCCGGAGAACGGAGTCTTGGTCATTTTGCCTAAGAGGCAAGGTTCGCATGTGTCAAATGATTCATAATCAAGAGACTCTAAAAGTCCATCAGCATGGAGCTTCTTCATGCGCTTGACACCAATGTGACCAAGGCGGCAGTGCCACAAGTATGTGGGACTATCGTTATCAACTTTACATCTTTTGGCATCCACACTATGAACATGTGTAATATTACGCTCGAGATTCATCAAGAATAAACCATTGACCATCGGAGCATGACCATAAAACATATCTCTCATATAAATCGAACAACCATTATTCTCAGACTTAAATGAGTAGCCATCTCGTATTAAACGAGATCCAGATACAATGTTCATGCTCAAACTTGGCACTAAACAACAATTATTGAGGTTTAAAACTAATCCCGTAGGTAAATGTAGAGGCAGCGTGCCGACGGCGATCACATCGACCCTGGAGCCATTCCCGACGCGCATCGTCACCTCGTCCTTCGCCAGTCTCCGTTTATTCCGCAGCTCCTGCTGTGAGTTACATATGTGAGCAACGGCACCGGTATCAAATACCCAGGAGTTACTTCGAGTACTGGTAAGGTACACATCAATTACATGTATATCAAATATACCTTTGGTGTTGCCGGCCTTCTTATCCGCTAAGTATTTGGGGCAGTTCCGCTTCCAGTGCCCCTTCCCCTTGCAATAAAAGCACTCAGTCTCAGGCTTGGGTCCATTCTTTGACTTCTTCCCGGCAACAGGCTTACCGGGCGCGGCAACATCTTTGCCGTCCTTCTTGAAGTTCTTCTTACCCTTGCCCTTCTTGAACTTAGTGGTCTTATTGACCATCAACACTTGATGTTCTTTCTTGATTTCAGCCTCTGCTGACTTCAGCATCGAGAACACTTCAGGAATGGTCTTTACCATCCCCTGCATGTTGTAGTTCATCACAAAGCTCTTGTAGCTTGGTGGGAGCGACTGGAGGATTCTGTCAATGACCGCCTCATCTGGGAGGTTAATGTTCAACTGGGTCATACGTGCGTGCAACCCAGACATCTTCAGGATGTGTTCACTGACAGAACTGTTCTCCTCCATCTTACAACTGTAGAACTTGTCGGAGACATCATATCTCTCGACCCGGGCATGAGCTTGGAAAACTAGTTTCAGCTCTTCGAACATCTCATATGCTCCGTGATGCTCAAAACGCTTTTGGAGCCCCGGTTCTAAGCTGTAAAGCATGCCGCACTGAACGAGGGAGTAATCATCAGCACGAGTTTGCCAAGCGTTCATAACGTCTTGGTTCTCTGGGACGGGAGCGGCACCTAGCGGTCCTTCTAGGACATATTGCTTCCTGGCAGCTATGAGGATGATCCTCAGGTTTCGGACCCAGTCCGTATAGTTGCTGCCATCATCTTTCAGCTTGGTTTTCTCTAGGAACGCGTTGAAGTTCATGTTGACATGAGCGTTGGCCATTGATCTACAATACATATTTGCAAAGGTTTTAGACTAAGTTCATGATAATAAAGTTCTTAATCAAAATTATGAACTCCCACTTAGATTAGACATCCCTCTAGTCATCTAAGTGTTACACGATCCGAGTCGACTAGCCCGTGTCCGATCATCACGTGAGACGGACTAGTCATCGTCGGTGAACATCTTTATGTTGATCGTATCTTCCATACGACTCGTGTTCGACCTTTCGGTCTCCGTGTTCCGAGGCCATGTCTGCACATGCTAGGCTCGTCAAGTTAACCCTAAGTGTTTTCGCTGTGTAAAACTGTCTTACACCCGTTGTATGTGAACGTAAGGATCCATCACACCCGATCATCACGTGGTGCTTAGAAACGACGAACTGTAGCAACGGTGCACAGTTAGGGGAGAACACTTCTTGAAATTTTGTAAGGGATCATCTTATTTACTACCGTCGTCCTAAGTAAACAAGATGCATAAACATAATAAACATCACATGCAATTATATGGTTGTGACATGATATGGCCAATATCATCAAGCTCCATTGATCTCCATCTTCGGGGCTCCATGATCATCTTGTCACCGGCTTGACACCATGATCTCCATCATCATGATCTCCATCATCGTGTCTTCATGAAGTTGTCACGCCAACGACTACTTCTACTTCTATGACTAACGCGTTTAGTAATGAAGTAAAGTAGTTTACATGGCGTTCTTCAATGACACGCAGGTCATACAAAAAAATAAAGACAACTCCTATGGCTCCTGCCGGTTGTCATACTCATCGACATGCAAGTCGTGAATCCTATTACAAGAACATGATCTCATACATCACAATTCAACATTCATCACAACTTCTGGCCATATCACATCACATGATCAATCGCTGCAAAAACAAGTTAGACGTTCTCTAGTTGTTGTTGCATCTTTTACGTGGCTGCGATTGGGTTCTAGCAAGAACGTTTTCTTACCTACGAATCACCACAACGTGATTTTGTCAACTTCTATTTACCCTTCATAAGGGCCTTGTTCATCGATTCCGCTCCAACTAAAGTGGGAGATACAGACACCCGCCAGCCACCTTATGCAACTAGTGCATGTCAGTCGGTGGAACCGGTCTCACGTAAGCGTACGTGTAAGGTTGGTCCGGGCCGCTTCATCCCACAATACCGTTGAGCAAGAAAAGACTAGTAGAGGCAAGTAAGATGACAAGATCAACGCCCACAACAAATTGTGTTCTACTCGTGCATTAGAGAACTACGCATAGACCTAGCTCATGATGCCACTGTTGGGGAACGTTGCAGAAAATTAAAATTTTTCCTACGGCTTCACCAAGATCCATCTATGAGTTCATCTAAGCAACGAGTCATGGGAGAGAGCTTGCATCTACATACCACTTGTAGATCGCGTGCGGAAGCTTGCAAGGTGATGATGGAGTCGTACTCGAACGTGATTCAGATCACCGATGCCAAGTGCTGAACGGACAGCACCTCCGTGTTCAACACACGTACGGGACGAGCAACGTCTCCTCCTTCTTGATCCAGCAAGGGGGAAGGAGAGGTTGAGGAAGACAGCTCCACCGGCAGCACGACGGCGTGGTGATGGTGGAGAAGCAGTACTCCGACAGGGCTTCGCCGAGCACACAACGAAGGAGGAGAGGTGTTGGGGAGGGAGAAGGAGGCAACTAAAGGCCATGGACTCAAGGTATGAAGTCCCTCCTCTCCCCCACTATATATAGGAGGGCCAAGGGGGGGGTGGCCGGCCCTAGGAGATCCAATCTCCTAGGGGGGCGGCGGCCAAGGGGGGTTTCCCTCCCCCCCAAGGCACCTAGGAGGTGCCTTCCCCTCCTAGGACTCTTGCCCCCTTGAACCCTAGGCGCATGGGCCTATGTGGGGCTGGTGCCCTTGGCCCATGCAGGCCAAGGCGCACCCCCTACAGCCCATGTGGCCCCCCGGGGCAGGTGGCCCCACCCGGTGGGCCCCCGGGACCCCTCCGGTGGTCCCGGTACAATACCGATAACCCCGAAACTTGTCCCGATGCCCGAAACAGGACTTCCCATATATAAATCTTTACCTCCGGACCATTCCGGAACTCCTCGTGACGTCCGGGATCTCATCCGGGACTCCGAACATCATTCGGTAGTCACATACTTGACTTCCTACTAACCCTAGCGTCACCGAACCTTAAGTGTGTAGACCCTACGGGTTCGGGAGACACGCAGACATGACCGAGACGACTCTCGGGCAATAACCAACAGCGGGGTCTGGATATCCATGTTGGCTCCCACATGCTCCTCGATGATTTCATCGGTTGAACCACGATGTCGAGGATTCGATCAAACCCTGTATACAATTCCCTTTGTCAATCGGTACGTTACTTGCCCGAGACTCGATCGTCGGTATCCCAATACCTTGTTCAGTCTCGTTACCCGGCAAGTCACTTTACTCGTACCGTAATGCATGATCCCGTGGCCAACACCTTGGTCACATTGAGCTCATTATGATGATGCATTACCGAGTGGGCCCAGAGATACCTCTCCGTTATACGGAGTGACAAATCCCAGTCTCGATCCGTGTCAACCCAACAGATACTTTCGGAGATACCTGTAATGCACCTTTATAGTCACCCAGTTACGTTGTGACGTTTGATACACCCAAGGCACTCCTACGGTAACCGGGAGTTACACGATCTCATGGTCGAAGGAATAGATACTTGACATTGGCAAAGCTTCTAGCAAACGAACTATACGATCTTTTATGCTATGCTTATGATTGGGTCTTGTCCATCACATCATTCTCCTAATGATGTGATCCCGTTATCAACGACATCCTATGTCCATAGTCAGGAAACCATGACTATCTATTGATCATAACGAGCTAGTCAACTAGAGGCTCACTAGGGACTCATTGGGTCTAAGTGTTCACACGTGTATTACGATTTCCGGATAATACAGTTATAGCATGAACAAAAGACAATTATCATGAACATTGAAATATAATAATCCTTTTATTATTGCCTCTAGGGCATATTTCCAACATGGACCTAAGCCTGAAACTGAGTGCTTCTACTGCAAGCAGACTGGACATTGGAAGCGGAACTGCCCCAAGTATTTGGCGGATAAGAAGGATGGCAAAGTAAACAAAGGTATATGTGATATACATGTTATTGATGTGTACCTTACTAATGCTCGCAGTAGCACCTGGGTATTTGATACTGGTTCTGTTGCTAACATTTGCAACTCGAAACAGGGACTACGGATTAAGCGAAGATTAGCTAAGGACGAGGTGACGATGCGCGTGGGAAATGGTTCCAAAGTCGATGTGATCGCGGTCGGCACGCTACCTCTACATCTACCATCGGGATTAGTTTTAGACCTGAATAATTGTTATTTGGTGCCTGCGTTGAGCATGAACATTATATCTGGATCTTGTTTGATGCGAGACGGTTATTCATTTAAATCAGAGAATAATGGTTGTTCTATTTATATGAGTAATATCTTTTATGGTCATGCACCCTTAAAGAGTGGTCTATTTTTATTGAATCTCGATAGTAGTGATACACATATTCATAATGTTGAAGCCAAAAGATGCAGAGTTGATAATGATAGTGCAACATATTTGTGGCACTGCCGTTTAGGTCATATCGGTGTAAAACGCATGAAGAAACTCCATACTGATGGACTTCTGGAATCACTTGATTATGAATCACTTGGTACTTGCGAACCCTGCCTCATGGGCAAGATGACAAAAACACCGTTCTCCGGTTCTATGGAGAGAGCAACAGATTTGTTGGAAATCATACATACAGATGTATGTGGCCCGATGAATGTTGAGGCTCGTGGCGGATATCGTTATTTTCTCACCTTCACAGATGATTTGAGCAGATATGGGTATATCTACTTGATGAAGCACAAGTCTGAAACATTTGAAAAGTTCAAAGAATTTCAGAGTGAAGTAGAAAATCATCGTAACAAGAAAATAAAGTTTCTACGATCTGATCGTGGAGGAGAATATTTGAGTTACGGGTTTGGTTTACATTCGAAACAATGTGGAATAGTTTCACAACTCACGCCACCTGGAACACCACAACGAAATGGTGTGTCCGAACGTCGTAATCGTACTTTACTTGTTATGGTGCGATCTATGATGTCTCTTACCGATTTACCGCTATCGTTTTGGGGTTATGCTTTAGAGACGGCCGCATTCACGTTAAATAGGGCACCATCAAAATCCGTTGAGACGACGCCTTATGAACTGTGGTTTGGCAAGAAACCAAAGTTGTCGTTTCTCAAAGTTTGGGGCTGCGATGCTTATGTGAAGAAACTTCAACCAGATAAGCTCGAACCCAAATCGGAGAAATGTGTCTTTATAGGATACCCAAAGGAGACTATCGGGTACACACTCTATCACAGATCTGAGGGCAAGATTTTCGTTGCTAAATTCGGATCCTTTCTAGAGAAGGAGTTTTTCTCGAAAGAAGTGAGTGGGAGGAAAGTAGAACTTGATGAGATAACTGTATCTACTCCCTTATTGGAAAGTAGTTCATCACAAGAACCGGTTCCTGTGACAACTACACCAATTAGTGAGGAAGCAAATGATATTGATCATGAAACTTCAGATCAAGTTTCTACTGAACCTCGTAGGTCTACCAGAGTAAGATCCGCACCAGAGTGGTACGGAAATCCTATTCTGGAAGTCATGTTACTTGACCATGATGAACCTACGAACTATGAGGAAGCGATGATGAGCCCAGATTCCGCAAAATGGCTAGAGGCCATGAAATCTGAGATAGGATCCATGTATGAAAACAAAGTATGGACTTTGGTTGACTTGCCCGATGATCAGCAAGCCATTGAGAATAAATGGATCTTTAAGAAGAAGACTGACGCTGATGGTAATGTTACTGTCTACAAAGCTCGACTTGTTGCAAAAGGTTTTCGACAAGTTCAAGGGGTTGACTACGATGAGACTTTCTCACCCGTAGCGATGCTTAAGTCTGTCCGAATCATGTTGGCTATTGCTGCATTTCATGATTATGAAATTTGGCAAATGGATCTGAAGACTGCATTCTTGAATGGATTTCTAGAAGAAGAGTTGTATATGATGCAGCCTGAAGGTTTTGTTGATCCAAAAGGTGCTGACAAAGTGTGCAAACTCCAGCGTTCCATTTATGGACTGGTGCAAGCATCTCGGAGTTGGAATAAACGCTTTGACAGTGTGATCAAAGCATATGGTTTTATACAGACTTTTGGAGAAGCCTGTATTTACAAGAAAGTGAGTGGGAGCTCTGTAGCATTTCTAGTTTTATATGCTGATGACATATTATTAATTGGAAATGATATAGAATTTCTGGATAGCATAAAGGGATACTTGAATAAAAGTTTTTCAATGAAAGACCTCGGTGAAGCTGCTTACATATTGGGCATCAAGATCTATAGAGATAGATCAAGACGCTTAATAGGACTTTCACAAAGCACATACCTTGACTAAATTTTGAAAAAGTTCAAAATGGATCAGGCAAAGAAAGGATTCTTGCCTGTGCTACAAGGTGTGAAGTTGAGTCAAACTCAATGCCCGACCACAGCAGAAGATAGAGAGAAAATGAAAGATGTTCCCTATGCTTCAGCCATAGGCTCTATCATGTATGCAATGCTGTGTACCAGACCTGACGTATGCCTAGCAATAAGCTTGGCAGGTAGGTACCAAAGTAATCCAGGAGTGGATCACTGGACAGCGGTCAAGAACATCCTGAAATACCTGAAAAGGACTAAGGATATGTTTCTCGTATATGGAGGTGACAAAGAGCTAGTCGTAAATGGTTACGTCGATGCAAGCTTTGACACTGATCCGGACGATTCTAAATCGCAAACCGGATACGTGTTTATATTAAACGGTGGAGCTGTAAGTTGGTGCAGTTCAAAACAAAGCGTCGTAGCGGGATCTACATGTGAAGCGGAGTACATAGCTGCTTCTGAAGCAGCAAATGAAGGAGTCTGGATGAAGGAGTTCATTTCCGATCTAGGTGTCATACCTAGTGCATCGGGACCAATGAAGATCTTCTGTGACAATACTGGTGCAATTGCCTTGGCAAAGGAATCCAGATTTCACAAGAGGACCAAGCACATCAAGAGACGCTTCAATTCCATTCGGGACCAAGTCCAAGTGGGAGACATAGAGATTTGCAAGATACATACGGATCTGAATGTTGCAGACCCATTGACTAAGCCTCTCTCACGAGCAAAACATGATCAGCACCAAGACTCCATGGGTGTTAGAATCATTACTGTGTAATCTAGATTATTGACTCTAGTGCAAGTGGGAGACTGAAGGAAATATGCCCTAGAGGCAATAATAAAGTTATTATTTATTTCCTCATATCATGATAAATGTTTATTATTCATGCTAGAATTGTATTAACCGGAAACATGATACATGTGTGAATACATAGACAAACATATAGTTACTAGTATGCCTCTACTTGACTAGCTCATTAATCAAAGATGGTTATGTTTCCTAACCATAGACATGTGTTGTCATTTGATTAATGAGATCGCATCATTAGGAGAATGATGTGATTGACATGACCCATCCCGTTAGCTTAGCACTTGATCGTTTAGTATTCTGCTATTGCTTCCTTCATGACTTATACATGTTCCTGTAACTATGAGAATTGTGTAACTCCCGTTTACCGGAAGAATACTTTGGGTACTACCAAACGTCACAACTTAACTGGGTGATTATAAAGGAGTACTACAGGTGTTTCCGAAGGTACATGTTGACTTAGCATAATTCGAGATTAGGTTATGTCACTCCGATTGTCGGAGAGGTATCTCTGGGCCCTCTCGGTAATACTCATCATCTAAGCCTTGCAAGCATGTAACTAATGAGTTAGTTATGAGATGACGTATTACGGAACGAGTAAAGAGACTTGCCGGTAATGAGATTGAACTAGGTATTGGATACCGACGATCAAATCTCGGGCAAGTAACATACCGATGACAAAGGGAATAACGTATGTTGTTATGCGGTTTGACCGATAAAGATCTTCGTAGAATATGTAGGAACCAATATGGGCATCCAGGTCCCGCTATTGGTTATTGACCAGAGACGTATCTCGGTCATGTCTACATTGTTCTCGAATCGTAGGGTCCGCACGCTTAAGGTTTCGATGACAGTTATATTATGAGTTTATGTATTTTGATGTACCAAAGTTTGTTCGGAGTCCCGGATATGATCACGGACATGACGAGGAGTCTCGAAATGGTCGAGACATAAAGATTGATATATTGGACGGATATATTTGGACACCGGAAAGGTTCCGGAAGAGTTTGGAGCTCCGGGAGGTTACCGGAACCCCCGGGAAGTATATGGGCCTTATTGGGCCCATGTAGGAGGAAGGGAGAAGGAGCAAGGGAGGGGGGCGCGCCCCCCCAAGCCCAATCCGAATTGGGGAAGGGGGCCGGGCCCCCCTTTCCTTTCTCCTTCCCCCTCTTCCTTTCATATTACTAGTACTACTTCCTAATACTAGTACTCCTTCCTTCCCCCTCCAAATAAGATAAGGAAAAGAGAGGGAAACCTACTTGGAGTAGGTTTCCCCCTCCCTATGGCGCGCCCCCCCTTGGGCCGGCCACCTCCTCCCTCCCTCCTTTATATACGGGGGTAGGGGGGCACCCTAGAACACACAAGTTGATCATTGATCATTCCTTAGCCGTGTGCGGTGCCCCCCTCCATGATATTACACCTCGGTCATATTGTAGCGGTGCTTAGGCGAAGCTCTGCGACAGGAGAACATCAAGATCGTCACCACGCCGTCGTGCTGACGGAACTCCCCCTCGGCGCCTCTACTGGATTGGAGATCGAGGGTGCGTCATCGAGCTGTACGTGTGTCAAGAACTCGGAGGTGCCGGAGTAACGGTGCCTGGATCGGTTGAACCGGGAAGACGTACGACTACTTCCACTACGCTGTGTCAACGCTTCCGCTTCGGTCTACAAGGGTACGTAGACGACACTCTCCCCTCGTTGCTATATCATCACCATGATCTTGCGTGTGTGTAGGAAAATTTTGAAATTACTACGTTCCCCAACACTTAGTAGTGAATTTCACTCATGTACAAGAAAAATGACAACTTCTATGGTTGTTGATCGCAAAAAATATAAATTTATTTTTTACTTCGGTTTATTCGGTTAACCGTTCGGTTTTTTGGTATATACAATAAAAACCAAAGTTCAAATTGGTATGAAAAGTTCATACCATACCGAAACCACAAACCATAAAAACCATAAAATCGGTTTGGTTTGGTTTATTTTCGGTATGGTTTTTCGGTTCGGTTTTCAAATGCACAGAGTGATCTATGGATCATCAAACGACTACTGTTGCCGCCACCAGAACAAGTCACTGGCGCGCCGTTGTCCCCGCTCCCATTCCCGAGCCGGCCTGACCTTGTCGATGGCAGCCAGGAAATAGCCGTGCACGTGCCCTCAAGGACTAGCGTCTCAGAGCCATAGACGTCGTCGTCATTGAACCTTTATATCTTTATATCGATCTGAAAAATCTGACACCGAATCTCGCTGTTGCATACTCGCGGCTAGAAACCATAACCTCGCTGCCCCGAGGAGCTGAAAGGAATATACGTTGGAGCTCCATGTAATCCGTCCCGACGGACAAACTTGAGGAGGATCGGAGTCCGAAAGACTGGCCCGAAGAAGAAGCATCTCCATCCGTCCGAGTGCTGCCCCTGTGACGACTAAAACCCTACCTATCTACTAGTCAGAGCCGAGGCACAAAGGATTTTCCTGCCAGCCATCAAAAGCGACACTTGGAAAGGAGGCGAATCCACAGGCTCGCCCGCAAAGATTGAGCAGAGGCAAGCTTTGGCCTAGTCGCCTTACAGGAGGGGAAAGAAAGGCATGCATAGTCCATATAACATCTAGAATACCAAATTTGTCTCACGAGAGGTTCAATATAAAATATATTTTTCAACTATGTGTGTATCTGGTGTTGTAGATCACTTAATCAAATTTGACTTGGGAAACCTTGAACTACAATTATTTTAGGGAGTAGAAGCACACTGAGAGAAAACACACCTTAGTGTCACGTATTGTCAAATTTGAAGTTCGGTGGGCTAACATACAATCACAACTTGCTAACTATCCAGGACATATTTGGTGCGGTCACGTGTCAAGATGAGAGACCGGTACCGAGGGAGTACCAGAATAACAAAATTTACCCCCTCCCCCTGTGCTCGGATGTTTCCATCTAGCTCCGCCCATTACTCTACGACAGCAGCTCGTCCTCCTCCTCCGGCTAGTGCTATCTGAGAAGCGGGGAGAAGGAGAAGAGGAAAGGAGAGAGAGAGAGAGAGAGAGAGAGAGAGAGAGAGAGAGAGGTGAGTGGGGGAGAGAGGAACCGGGGAAGAAGAGGATGGGGCGCGGCAAGGTGGAGCTGAAGCGGATCGACAACAAGATCAACCGGCAGGTGACCTTCGCCAAGCGCCGCAACGGCCTGCTCAAGAAGGCGTACGAGCTGTCGGTGCTCTGCGACGCCGAGGTGGCGCTCATCATCTTATCCAGCCGCGGCCGCCTCTTCGAGTTCTCCACATCCTCATGGTACGCACGCAGCCGCCGCATCCGATTCATTCTGCTCCGACTCGTTTTTCTGTATGAAAAAGTTTGCTCGTTTCTCTACAAGATCTTCCTTCGGGCGGGCTTGCCGCCATGCCATGCACACCTAGCCCCTCTTCTTTTGTTGCTGTTTTGGGGAAGGATTTGCCGCGTCCTCTCTTTTACCATCCATCAGCGCGCGCCGGGGTGCTTCCACTTTCCTCTTTTGGTGCTTATGCGAGTTGAGGTCGCTGTAATAAGGGGCGGGGCAGCTGATAATGGCGTCCAGGCAGGTTCCATCCTGATCCTAGCCATATCCCGTACGTAGCGCGTAGCCTCTCGCCTCAGCTCTTTTCTTGCCGGCAGACCCGTGCATGCTGCGTTCCTCACTAGCCACGCCCACGCTGTTAGGATTATAAGCACTCGTGTGCATGTCAAAGTGTAAACCGGACTGTCAGTTTATAAAGCAGTTTCGGACGGTCCCGTATTTAGTTAGGATTCGATCCTTCGTGTGTGTTTAAACCTGGCTAGCAGGGTCGCGTCGTGTTGGGCAAGTTCAGTAGGCCGTGTTGGGCGCGAACTCTCTGTAAAACTCTATATAAGTCAAAGCAATAGAAGGAGGAAGGTAGAGCTGTTGCGATAAGATTTCTGGGCGTACAATTATTCTGTTATTCTCCTGTTTGTTCTCTTGTTTCGTCAGGTGCAGGGGCGATCTGATCAATCGATCCTTGGCTATCCTTTCAGTTGGTATCAGAGTGTTGTGAGGGATGTCTGGCGACGAGAAGAACAAGAAGGTCGATCATGGGCAGAACTCGTCCAGCGAGAAGCTGCAGGGAGGAGGAGCGCCGGTGATTTACCCAAAGCTCGATCGCAAGGAGTACGCCCTTTGGGCGATGAAGATGGAGTGCGCCCTAGAAGCCCATGAAATTTGGGACGCCGTCGACCCAGGCGGCGATCAGTACGCAAAGGGGGCCGCTCTATATCGCAAGGATCGCCAAGCATTGAACGCCATGTTTTCTGTGGTGCCCAACGACGTCATGCGACATCTGTCCGGGAAGAAAACCGCGGCAGAAACTTGGGAGACCATCAAGGTCCTCCATCAGGGAAGTAGTCGCGTGAAGGAAGCAAATCTTCAGACTTTGATGAAGAATTACGAGGATCTGAAGATGAGCGAGAGCGAGTCGGTTGACGGCTTCGCCACAAGGGTAGCAGAAGTATCAGGCGCAATCAAGGACCTTGGCGAGAATCTGACCGACGTCTCGATAGTTCGTCGGTTCCTACGTGCAGCAGCACCACGTTACATACAGCTGGTTACTTCTATCGAGCAATGCGTCGATCTGAAGACGCTCACCTTGGAAGATCTTGTCGGTCGCTTCAAAGCACACGATGAGAGAATTAAACTCAGTTTCGGTGATCCCAAGGAGAGTGAGCAGTTGTTCCTGACCAAATCTCAGTGGACAAATTTAGTGGCCAGTGAGAAGAAGGGAAAGGCAGGGAGCAGCGGGAAGAAAGAGCAGAAGCATCCGGGCTGGAAGAAGCCCTCCGTTGAAGAAGATGAAGCTGCTCCACGTCCGAAATTTGACAGGAAAAAGATAAAGTGCCACAATTGTGGTATATTTGGGCACTTCAAATCAGAGTGTCGCAAGCCGAAGAAGGAAAAGGAGAAGGCATATATTGCTAAGCAAACAGATGAGGAGCCAAACTGCATGATGATGGAATTAGTTGAGTTAGCAGAATCTTGGGAGGAGGAACCCATGAGCATGGTTGTGCATACTGAAGAACAAAATCAGATTACTGGTAAACCGATCACCGAGGTGGTCGAGCTAGTTGAAGAGAAGGTACATCTTCAGAGAGAAAAGGTCAACAACGAAGCGAATCTGTGGTACTTGGACTCCAGGGCAAGCAATCACATGACGGGAGACCGCAACCAGTTCACTGAGCTAGACACCGGGGTGATCGGAACCGTGAAATTCGGGGATGGATCCAAGGTGGAAATATGTGGACGTGGCACTGTTTTGTTCAAGACACAGTCAGGGGAGCACAAGGCATTGACAGATGTTTATCTAATTCCGAAATTGAAGACCAACATTGTCAGTTTGGGACAGCTAGAAGAGCGTGGTTTCAAAGTTGTTCTTGAGGATGGATTTGTTGGGGAACGTTGCAGAAAATTAAAATTTTTCCTACGGCTTCACCAAGATCCATCTATGAGTTCATCTAAGCAACGAGTCATGGGAGAGAGCTTGCATCTACATACCACTTGTAGATCGCGTGCGGAAGCTTGCAAGGTGATGATGGAGTCGTACTCGAACGTGATTCAGATCACCGATGCCAAGTGCTGAACGGACAGCACCTCCGTGTTCAACACACGTACGGGACGAGCGACGTCTCCTCCTTCTTGATCCAGCAAGGGGGAAGGAGAGGTTGAGGAAGACAGCTCCACCGGCAGCACGACGGCGTGGTGATGGTGGAGAAGCAGTACTCCGACAGGGCTTCGCCGAGCACACAACGGAGGAGGAGAGGTGTTGGGGAGGGAGAAGGAGGCAACCAAAGGCCAAGGACTCAAGGTCTGAAGTCCCTCCTCTCCCCCACTATATATAGGAGGGCCAAGGGGGGGGTGGCCGGCCCTAGGAGATCCAATCTCCTAGGGGGGCGGCGGCCAAGGGGGGTTTCCCTCCCCCCCAAGGCACCTAGGAGGTGCCTTCCCCTCCTAGGACTCTTGCCCCCTTGAACCCTAGGCGCATGGGCCTATGTGGGGCTGGTGCCCTTGGCCCATGCAGGCCAAGGCGCACCCCCTACAGCCCATGTGGCCCCCCGGGGCAGGTGGCCCCACCCGGTGGGCCCCCGGGACCCCTCCGGTGGTCCCGGTACAATACCGATAACCCCGAAACTTGTCCCGATGCCCGAAACAGGACTTCCCATATATAAATCTTTACCTCCGGACCATTCCGGAACTCCTCGTGACGTCCGGGATCTCATCCGGGACTCCGAACATCATTCGGTAGTCACATACTTGACTTCCTACTAACCCTAGCGTCACCGAACCTTAAGTGTGTAGACCCTACGGGTTCGGGAGACACGCAGACATGACCGAGACGACTCTCGGGCAATAACCAACAGCGGGGTCTGGATATCCATGTTGGCTCCCACATGCTCCTCGATGATTTCATCGGTTGAACCACGATGTCGAGGATTCGATCAAACCCTGTATACAATTCCCTTTGTCAATCGGTACGTTACTTGCCCGAGACTCGATCGTCGGTATCCCAATACCTTGTTCAGTCTCGTTACCCGGCAAGTCACTTTACTCGTACCGTAATGCATGATCCCGTGGCCAACACCTTGGTCACATTGAGCTCATTATGATGATGCATTACCGAGTGGGCCCAGAGATACCTCTCCGTTATACGGAGTGACAAATCCCAGTCTCGATCCGTGTCAACCCAACAGATACTTTCGGAGATACCTGTAATGCACCTTTATAGTCACCCAGTTACGTTGTGACGTTTGATACACCCAAGGCACTCCTACGGTAACCGGGAGTTACACGATCTCATGGTCGAAGGAATAGATACTTGACATTGGCAAAGCTTCTAGCAAACGAACTATACGATCTTTTATGCTATGCTTATGATTGGGTCTTGTCCATCACATCATTCTCCTAATGATGTGATCCCGTTATCAACGACATCCTATGTCCATAGTCAGGAAACCATGACTATCTATTGATCATAACGAGCTAGTCAACTAGAGGCTCACTAGGGACTCATTGGGTCTAAGTGTTCACACGTGTATTATGATTTCCGGATAATACAGTTATAGCATGAACAAAAGACAATTATCATGAACATTGAAATATAATAATCCTTTTATTATTGCCTCTAGGGCATATTTCCAACAGTCTCCCACTTGCACTAGAGTCACCAATCTAGTTACATTGTGATGAATCGAACACCCATAGAGTTCTGGTGTTGATCATGTTTTGCACGCGAGAGAGGTTTAGTCAACGGATCTGCGACATTCAGATCCGTGTGCACTTTGCAAATCTCTATGTCTCCATCTTGAACATTTTCACGGATGGAGTTGAAACGACGCTTGATGTGCCTGGTCTTCTTGTGAAACCTGGGCTCCTTGGCAAGGGCAATAGCTCCAGTGTTGTCACAGAAGAGTTTGATCGGCCCCGACGCATTGGGTATGACTCCTAGGTCGGTGATGAACTCCTTCATCCAAATCGCTTCATGCGCTGCCTCCGAGGCTGCCATGTACTCCGCTTCACATGTAGATCCCGCCACGACGCTCTGCTTGCAGCTGCACCAGCTTACTGCTCCACCATTCAACATATACACGTATCCGGTTTGTGACTTAGAGTCATCCAGATCTGAGTCGAAGCTAGCGTCGACGTAACCCTTTACGACGAGCTCTTCATCTCCTCCATAAACGAGAAACATGTCCTTTGTCCTTTTCAGGTACTTCAGGATATTCTTGACCGCTGTCCAGTGTTCCTTGCCGGGGTTACTTTGGTATCTTGCAACCAAACTTACGGCAAGGTTTACATCGGGTCTGGTACACAGCATGGCATACATAATAGATCCTATGGCTGAAGCATAGGGGATGACACTCATCTCTTCTTTATCTTTTGCCGTGGTCGGTGACTGAGCCAAGCTCAATCTCACACCTTGTAACATAGGCAAGAACCCCTTCTTGGACTGATCCATTTTGAACCTCTTCAAAATCTTATCAAGGTATGTGCTTTGTGAAAGACCTATGAGGCGTCTCGATCTATCTCTATAGATCTTGATGCCTAATATATAAGCAGCTTCTCCAAGGTCCTTCATTGAAAAACACTTGTTCAAGTAGGCCTTAATGCTGTCCAGGAGTTTCGTATCATTTCCCATCAAGAGTATGTCATCTACATATAATAGGAGAAATGCTACAGAGCTCCCACTCACTTTCTTGTAAACGCAGGCTTCTCCATAAGTCTGCGTAAACCCAAACGCTTTGATCATCTCATCAAAGCGAATGTTCCAACTCCGAGATGCTTGCACCAGTCCATAAATGGATCGCTGGAGCTTGCATACTTTGTTAGCGTTCTGAGGAACGACAAAACCTTCCGGCTGCATCATATACAGCTCTTCCTTAAGATGTCCATTAAGGAATGCCGTTTTGACGTCCATCTGCCATATCTCATAATCATAGTATGCGGCAATTGCTAACATGATTCGGACGGACTTAAGCTTCGCCACGGGAGAGAATGTCTCGTCGTAGTCAATCCCTTGAACTTGTCGATAACCCTTAGCGACAAGTCGAGCTTTATAGATGGTAACATTACCATCCGCGTCCGTCTTCTTCTTAAAAATCCATTTATTTTCTATCGCTCGCCGATCATCGGGCAAGTCTGTCAAAGTCCATACTTTGTTTTCATACATGGATCCTATCTCGGATTTCATGGCCTCAAGCCATTTGTTGGAATCCGGGCCCGCCATTGCTTCTTCATAGTTCGAAGGTTCATTGTTGTCCAGCAACATGATTTCCATGACAGGGTTGCCGTACCACTCTGGTGCAGAACGTGTCCTTGTGGACCTTCGAAATTCAGTAGCAACTAGATCTGAAGTACCTTGATCATCATCAACATTTTCCTCTTCAGTTGGTGTGGGCATTACAGGAATGGTTTCCTGCGCTGCACCACTTTCCCGTTCGAGAGGTAGTACTTCATCGAGTTCTACTTTCCTCCCACTTACTTCTTTCGAGAGAAACTCTTTCTCCAGAAAGCATCCGTTCTTGGCAACAAAGATCTTGCCTTCGGATCTTAAGTAGAAGGTATACCCGACAGTTTCCTTAGGGTATCCTATGAATACGCATTTTTCCGACTTGGGTTCGAGCTTTTCAGGTTGAAGTTTCTTGACATAAGCATCGCATCCCCAAACTTTTAGAAACGACAGCTTAGGTTTCTTCCCAAACCATAATTCATACGGTGTCGTCTCAACGGATTTAGACGGTGCCCTATTTAAAGTGAATGTAGCTGTCTCTAGAGCGTATCCCCAAAATGATAGCGGTAAATCGGTAAGAGACATCATAGACCGCACCATATCCAATAGAGTGCGATTACGACGTTCGGACACACCGTTTCGCTGAGGTGTTCCAGGCGGCGTGAGTTGTGAAACGATTCCACATTTTCTTAAGTGTGTACCAAATTCGTGACTTAAGTATTCGCCCCCACGATCTGATCGTAGGAACTTTATCTTACGGTCATGTTGATTCTCTACCTCACTCTGAAATTCCTTGAACTTTTCAAAGGTCTCAGACTTGTGTTTCATTAAGTAGACATACCCATATCTACTCAAGTCGTCAGTGAGAGTGAGAACATAACGATATCCTCCGCGAGCCTCAACGCTCATTGGACCGCACACATCGGTATGTATGATTTCCAACAAGTTGGTTGCTCGCTCCATTGTTCCGGAGAACGGAGTCTTGGTCATTTTGCCTAAGAGGCAAGGTTCGCATGTGTCAAATGATTCATAATCAAGAGACTCTAAAAGTCCATCAGCATGGAGCTTCTTCATGCGCTTGACACCAATGTGACCAAGGCGGCAGTGCCACAAGTATGTGGGACTATCGTTATCAACTTTACATCTTTTGGCATCCACACTATGAACATGTGTAATATTACGCTCGAGATTCATCAAGAATAAACCATTGACCATCGGAGCATGACCATAAAACATATCTCTCATATAAATCGAACAACCATTATTCTCAGACTTAAATGAGTAGCCATCTCGTATTAAACGAGATCCAGATACAATGTTCATGCTCAAACTTGGCACTAAACAACAATTATTGAGGTTTAAAACTAATCCCGTAGGTAAATGTAGAGGCAGCGTGCCGACGGCGATCACATCGACCCTGGAGCCATTCCCGACGCGCATCGTCACCTCGTCCTTCGCCAGTCTCCGTTTATTCCGCAGCTCCTGCTGTGAGTTACATATGTGAGCAACGGCACCGGTATCAAATACCCAGGAGTTACTTCGAGTACTGGTAAGGTACACATCAATTACATGTATATCAAATATACCTTTGGTGTTGCCGGCCTTCTTATCCGCTAAGTATTTGGGGCAGTTCCGCTTCCAGTGCCCCTTCCCCTTGCAATAAAAGCACTCAGTCTCAGGCTTGGGTCCATTCTTTGACTTCTTCCCGGCAACAGGCTTACCGGGCGCGGCAACATCTTTGCCGTCCTTCTTGAAGTTCTTCTTACCCTTGCCCTTCTTGAACTTAGTGGTCTTATTGACCATCAACACTTGATGTTCTTTCTTGATTTCAGCCTCTGCTGACTTCAGCATCGAGAACACTTCAGGAATGGTCTTTACCATCCCCTGCATGTTGTAGTTCATCACAAAGCTCTTGTAGCTTGGTGGGAGCGACTGGAGGATTCTGTCAATGACCGCCTCATCTGGGAGGTTAATGTTCAACTGGGTCATACGTGCGTGCAACCCAGACATCTTCAGGATGTGTTCACTGACAGAACTGTTCTCCTCCATCTTACAACTGTAGAACTTGTCGGAGACATCATATCTCTCGACCCGGGCATGAGCTTGGAAAACTAGTTTCAGCTCTTCGAACATCTCATATGCTCCGTGATGCTCAAAACGCTTTTGGAGCCCCGGTTCTAAGCTGTAAAGCATGCCGCACTGAACGAGGGAGTAATCATCAGCACGAGTTTGCCAAGCGTTCATAACGTCTTGGTTCTCTGGGACGGGAGCGGCACCTAGCGGTCCTTCTAGGACATATTGCTTCCTGGCAGCTATGAGGATGATCCTCAGGTTTCGGACCCAGTCCGTATAGTTGCTGCCATCATCTTTCAGCTTGGTTTTCTCTAGGAACGCGTTGAAGTTCATGTTGACATGAGCGTTGGCCATTGATCTACAATACATATTTGCAAAGGTTTTAGACTAAGTTCATGATAATAAAGTTCTTAATCAAAATTATGAACTCCCACTTAGATTAGACATCCCTCTAGTCATCTAAGTGTTACACGATCCGAGTCGACTAGCCCGTGTCCGATCATCACGTGAGACGGACTAGTCATCGTCGGTGAACATCTTTATGTTGATCGTATCTTCCATACGACTCGTGTTCGACCTTTCGGTCTCCGTGTTCCGAGGCCATGTCTGCACATGCTAGGCTCGTCAAGTTAACCCTAAGTGTTTTCGCTGTGTAAAACTGTCTTACACCCGTTGTATGTGAACGTAAGGATCCATCACACCCGATCATCACGTGGTGCTTAGAAACGACGAACTGTAGCAACGGTGCACAGTTAGGGGAGAACACTTCTTGAAATTTTGTAAGGGATCATCTTATTTACTACCGTCGTCCTAAGTAAACAAGATGCATAAACATAATAAACATCACATGCAATTATATGGTTGTGACATGATATGGCCAATATCATCAAGCTCCATTGATCTCCATCTTCGGGGCTCCATGATCATCTTGTCACCGGCTTGACACCATGATCTCCATCATCATGATCTCCATCATCGTGTCTTCATGAAGTTGTCACGCCAACGACTACTTCTACTTCTATGACTAACGCGTTTAGTAATGAAGTAAAGTAGTTTACATGGCGTTCTTCAATGACACGCAGGTCATACAAAAAAATAAAGACAACTCCTATGGCTCCTGCCGGTTGTCATACTCATCGACATGCAAGTCGTGAATCCTATTACAAGAACATGATCTCATACATCACAATTCAACATTCATCACAACTTCTGGCCATATCACATCACATGATCAATCGCTGCAAAAACAAGTTAGACGTTCTCTAGTTGTTGTTGCATCTTTTACGTGGCTGCGATTGGGTTCTAGCAAGAACGTTTTCTTACCTACGAATCACCACAACGTGATTTTGTCAACTTCTATTTACCCTTCATAAGGGCCTTGTTCATCGATTC
The DNA here is from genome assembly GCA_963921465.1 of Triticum timopheevii. NCBI lineage: Eukaryota > Viridiplantae > Streptophyta > Magnoliopsida > Poales > Poaceae > Triticum > Triticum timopheevii. Next base: position 51,450,848 of record OY997271.1, on the reverse strand, counting down.
CGCTCCAACTAAAGTGGGAGAGACAGACACCCGCCAGCCACCTTATGCAACTAGTGCATGTCAGTCGGTGGAACCGGTCTCACGTAAGCGTACGTGTAAGGTTGGTCCGGGCCGCTTCATCCCACAATACCGTTGAGCAAGAAAAGACTAGTAGAGGCAAGTAAGATGACAAGATCAACGCCCACAACAAATTGTGTTCTACTCGTGCATTAGAGAACTACGCATAGACCTAGCTCATGATGCCACTGTTGGGGAACGTTGCAGAAAATTAAAATTTTTCCTACGGCTTCACCAAGATCCATCTATGAGTTCATCTAAGCAACGAGTCATGGGAGAGAGCTTGCATCTACATACCACTTGTAGATCGCGTGCGGAAGCTTGCAAGGTGATGATGGAGTCGTACTCGAACGTGATTCAGATCACCGATGCCAAGTGCTGAACGGACAGCACCTCCGTGTTCAACACACGTACGGGACGAGCGACGTCTCCTCCTTCTTGATCCAGCAAGGGGGAAGGAGAGGTTGAGGAAGACAGCTCCACCGGCAGCACGACGGCGTGGTGATGGTGGAGAAGCAGTACTCCGACAGGGCTTCGCCGAGCACACAACGGAGGAGGAGAGGTGTTGGGGAGGGAGAAGGAGGCAACCAAAGGCCAAGGACTCAAGGTCTGAAGTCCCTCCTCTCCCCCACTATATATAGGAGGGCCAAGGGGGGGGTGGCCGGCCCTAGGAGATCCAATCTCCTAGGGGGGCGGCGGCCAAGGGGGGTTTCCCTCCCCCCCAAGGCACCTAGGAGGTGCCTTCCCCTCCTAGGACTCTTGCCCCCTTGAACCCTAGGCGCATGGGCCTATGTGGGGCTGGTGCCCTTGGCCCATGCAGGCCAAGGCGCACCCCCTACAGCCCATGTGGCCCCCCGGGGCAGGTGGCCCCACCCGGTGGGCCCCCGGGACCCCTCCGGTGGTCCCGGTACAATACCGATAACCCCGAAACTTGTCCCGATGCCCGAAACAGGACTTCCCATATATAAATCTTTACCTCCGGACCATTCCGGAACTCCTCGTGACGTCCGGGATCTCATCCGGGACTCCGAACATCATTCGGTAGTCACATACTTGACTTCCTACTAACCCTAGCGTCACCGAACCTTAAGTGTGTAGACCCTACGGGTTCGGGAGACACGCAGACATGACCGAGACGACTCTCGGGCAATAACCAACAGCGGGGTCTGGATATCCATGTTGGCTCCCACATGCTCCTCGATGATTTCATCGGTTGAACCACGATGTCGAGGATTCGATCAAACCCTGTATACAATTCCCTTTGTCAATCGGTACGTTACTTGCCCGAGACTCGATCGTCGGTATCCCAATACCTTGTTCAGTCTCGTTACCCGGCAAGTCACTTTACTCGTACCGTAATGCATGATCCCGTGGCCAACACCTTGGTCACATTGAGCTCATTATGATGATGCATTACCGAGTGGGCCCAGAGATACCTCTCCGTTATACGGAGTGACAAATCCCAGTCTCGATCCGTGTCAACCCAACAGATACTTTCGGAGATACCTGTAATGCACCTTTATAGTCACCCAGTTACGTTGTGACGTTTGATACACCCAAGGCACTCCTACGGTAACCGGGAGTTACACGATCTCATGGTCGAAGGAATAGATACTTGACATTGGCAAAGCTTCTAGCAAACGAACTATACGATCTTTTATGCTATGCTTATGATTGGGTCTTGTCCATCACATCATTCTCCTAATGATGTGATCCCGTTATCAACGACATCCTATGTCCATAGTCAGGAAACCATGACTATCTATTGATCATAACGAGCTAGTCAACTAGAGGCTCACTAGGGACTCATTGGGTCTAAGTGTTCACACGTGTATTACGATTTCCGGATAATACAGTTATAGCATGAACAAAAGACAATTATCATGAACATTGAAATATAATAATCCTTTTATTATTGCCTCTAGGGCATATTTCCAACAGGATTCATGTATCTCTTTGATAGGCAGCGGATGCTTTTGGCACGTGTCAAGCGGTCTAGAAACAGATTGTACATTCTGAATTTGGATCGGACTGATCCGGTCTGCCTACTAGCACACGTGAAGGAAGAAGCATGGACGTGGCACGCACGCTTTGGACACCTGAATTTTCAGGCACTTCGGATGCTAGGGAGAGATGGCATGGCCGAAGGGATCCCATGCATAGAGCGTGTTGAAAAAATATGTGATGGGTGTCTTTTGGGAAAGCACAAGAGAGCACCGTTCCCTCGAGAAGCAACATACCGCGCAGGAAAAAATCTTGAGCTAGTACATGGTGATTTGTGTGGACCTATATCTCCACCTACCCCAGCCGGTAATCGTTATTTTCTCCTTATGGTTGACGATTTCAGTCGATATATGTGGATTGCATTGTTGAAGACCAAGGATGAAGCACTTGCTGCATTTAGGAGAATCAAGGTTGCCGTGGAAGTTGAAGCCGAGGAGAAGTTGAAAGCTTTTCGCACGGATAGGGGGGGTGAGTTTACCTCCAAACAATTCACATCGTACTGTGAAGAACATGGTATAAAACGCTACCTCACAGCCCCTTATACACCACAGCAAAACGGAGTCGTTGAGAGGAGAAATCAGACTGTTGTTGCTATGGCCCGGAGCATGATGAAGAGCAAAAACATGCCGGGAAGATTTTGGGGTGAGGCTGTGACCACCGCTGTATACATCCTGAATAGATCACCGACGAAAAGTGTTATTGGGATGACACCCTATGAAGCTTGGTACAAGCGCAAACCATCGGTGAAGCATCTTCGTATTTTTGGGTGCATTGTACATGTAAAAACAGTGGCTGGGCATGTAGCAAAGTTAACCGATCGCAGCTCTCCAATGGTGCTCCTTGGGTATGAAGCTGGATCGAAGGCGTATCGCGTTTATAATCCAAAGACTCGGAAGATGGTGGTAACACGTGACGTAATCTTCGAGGAGTCGAAGACATGGAATTGGAATGGCACTGGACTAGAAGAAAAGCAAATTTTGGATGATATTTTTCATATTGTTTATCCAAAGAATGTAGAGGTTGTGGGAGGGCAGCAGCAACATCACCACGACGATGACCACGTGCCACCGTCACCACCGCCTTCACCACCACCGTCGCCGCCGCCATCACCGCCGGTGCATGGTAGCGCGCCGGGCTCTCCCGCAACACCAGCCACGCCATCTACACCACCACGCCAGAACGCTGCCATGGCAGCTAATTCTGCTGCCACAGCAGCGAGTTCTGCAACCACGATAGCAAATAACGCTGCCATGGCAGCAGATTCACCCCAGACTGCAGATAGTACAGAAGATTTTTCTGCTTATGATGAAGGGGAAGACGAGGAAAACATGCCTATGAATGCAGGCGTGAGGCAGCCGGGGCAGCCGCCGACTCCGGAGAGATTCCGGAAGGTTCTAGACCTCTACCCTTCGAGTGACTTGCGGAATATTAATAATCCGCAACGTATGAGGAAGGCTGGAGGCAAACGGTGTCTTTTAGGTGCCGAGGAGCCATCAAATTTTTGTGAAGCTGAAGAAGAAGAGTGCTGGCAGCGTGCAATGGCAGAAGAGATGAAGTCTATCCTGGACAATCACACATGGTCGCTGGTTGATCCACCGGATGGACAAAAAGCTATCGGACTCAAGTGGGTTTACAAGATTAAAAAAGATTCAAAAGGTGCAATTGTGAAACACAAGGCTCGGTTAGTAGCTAAAGGGTTTGTGCAGCAACATGGAATTGATTATGATGAAGTGTTTGCTCCCGTCGCAAGGATGGAGTCAGTGCGGTTACTCATAGCTCTTGCAGCTCAGAATTGTTGGAAGTTACATCACATGGATGTGAAATCAGCCTTTTTGAATGGGGAGTTAGAAGAGGAGGTCTATGTTAAACAACCACCTGGCTATATCAAACAAGGAGCTGAGCATAAAGTCTTGAAGTTGCACAAAGCATTATATGGTTTAAAGCAAGCCCCGAGAGCTTGGAACATTAAGTTGGACCAAACACTTGTCTCACTTGGTTTTGAAAGAAGTCCGTTTGAACATGCCATGTACAAAAGAGGTGAAGGGAAAGATCGGCTACTAGTTGGTGTTTATGTTGATGACTTGTTAATTACAGGAGATGATGAGAAAGAGATTGCAAGGTTCAAAGTTCAGATGAAGGAACTCTTTAATATGAGTGACTTGGGTCTGTTGTGCTACTATCTTGGCATTGAGGTCAATCAGAAGGAAGATGGAATCACAATTTGTCAAGAGGCCTACGCAAAGAAAATTCTAGATCTGAGTGGCATGAGTGAATGCAATCCTACTCAAGCACCAATGGAAGCCAGATTACAGTTGAGGAAAAATTGTGAAGCACCTCCAGTAGATGCAACACAATATAGAAGCATTGTAGGTTGCTTACGGTATCTTGTCAATACCAGGCCAGATTTAGCGTATTCCGTCGGCATTGTGAGTCGTTTCATGGAGGCACCTACAACAGAGCACATGACTGCAGTCAAGCAAATACTTCGGTATGTGAAGGGTACAACTACTTATGGTTGTTGTTACTCGAGAAAGAGGAAGGAAGGAATTGCACAACTGATTCGGTATAGTGACAGTGACCTAGCAGGGGATATAAATGACCGGAAGAGCACATCCGGGGTAGTATTTTTTCTTGGAACCAATGTGGTTAGTTGGGTGTCACAGAAGCAGAAAGTTGTGGCTATTTCTTCATGTGAAGCCGAGTATGTCGCAGCTTGTGCGGGAGCATGTCAAGGAGTTTGGTTGGCAGGACTCCTTGGAGATTTGACAAATCAAGAGATTAGCCAGTTTGAGCTAAAGGTTGATAATAAATCTGCTATAGCCTTGAGTAAAAACCCTGTTTATCATGACAGGAGTAAGCACATAGATATCAAGTATCATTATATACGGAACTGTGTCGAGGAAGGCAAGGTCAAGATCAACCACGTCAGGACGGAGGATCAGCTCGCGGATATTTTGACAAAATCTCTGGGAAGAATCAAGTTCCAGGAGATGAGGAGAAGGATTGGAGTTCAATCCGTGAAGTAATGCACTTCGTGCTTAGGGGGGTGAATGTTAGGATTATAAGCACTCGTGTGCATGTCAAAGTGTAAACCGGACTGTCAGTTTATAAGGCAGTTTCGGACGGTCCCGTATTTAGTTAGGATTCGATCCTTCGTGTGTGTTTAAACCTGGCTAGCAGGGTCGCGTCGTGTTGGGCAAGTTCAGTAGGCCGTGTTGGGCGCGAACTCTCTGTAAAACTCTATATAAGTCAAAGCAATAGAAGGAGGAAGGTAGAGCTGTTGCGATAAGATTTCTGGGCGTACAATTATTCTGTTATTCTCCTGTTTGTTCTCTTGTTTCGTCAGGTGCAGGGGCGATCTGATCAATCGATCCTTGGCTATCCTTTCACACGCACATGCCGATCCACCGATGAATCAGAACCACTAGCTACTTCGTTTTCCCTAGCTAGCACATCCAGATCTGGGCAGGCAGGCACATAGAGTACATAGTACCTTTGTTTTTCTAACAATCACACAAGCAATTTTATCACTAATTTCTTCTCCTCATCTCCCCTGCCGGCCGGCCGGCTTGTTGCCCAGCACAGAAAACAAGTCAATCAGCTAGTGCTTGTTACTCTCTTCCTCCTGTTTTAGTTTTATGTAGCAAGTACGTTTGATCTTCCATGCGTGGTTGCATCGGGGAGTTCTTGGGAGATCTGGCTCTCGATCCCTCTGAGTTGTGTGGAGATTCTACTGTTCCATTGGGAGCCACTCCTCCGGATCCAATTCTACTGTTCCATTGAGCCCCCGGCCCTCTCTCCTCCCATCCCTCCCTTCTCTCTCACTCTCTCCCCGTTTTGTCTGGGTGACTCGTCTGGGGCCGTACGCGCACGCGGCCAGGCGAGCAAAAGTAACGGAGAAATCCCATGTGTATCGGTGTACGCGCTCGTCACTTGGTCAGTCCTCGTCAGGAGCTATCCTATCCCGGAGCAGGGTCGGAGTACCATGCTGCTCCCCGGCCGCATGTGAATGACGGAATGAATTCACCGGCCGGTACTAGTCTAGCAGTGCGTTCTGGCCCTAGACATCTGACAGGTAGGCAACGGCAAGGACCAAACGTGAGATATATGGGTAGTACGGCCGCAAGTAATACTCCTGCTATTGCGCTGAGCACGCGTCATTAAGCCATAATCATATGCAGTTCTAAGCAAACACTGACGAATAGAGAGATGATTTATGAGATGCTAGTGCTCACTATTATTGTATGGTCTCAGCGTTTGTTCAGCTGCGTGCAGCTTGCGGTTGCAGCCTTGCAGGGGGGCAAAATGATCCTCCCTTCCTTCCCAATTAATTACATGTGATACAGTCTCTAGGCAGGTTGCCTGTACCCGGTGGGACTCATAGTCTGCCCGACTGATGATGGGGAAGGAGAGGGGTTCCGGCTGCTGGGACCGCGAGGATCCAGTCCCAGAGGACCCGGGTGCCCGATGGACCGATGTTATGGAATTGCGGTGGAAAGGTCAGTCCGTCGGCCGGGCGCTGTCCTCCCGGGAGCGGCGGAGCACAATGCGGACTGCCATTGCCTCCTCCAACCCGCACGGGATGACACCCAGTCAAACGGATCCCAACTGGTCGGAGTAGGATCCGCTGCCTATCATGCCGGAGAAGGCCGGAAACCGCGGGAGGTGACCTCGGGTGGCAGAGGGGAGTGAAGTGAAGGGGCTAGGGTTTGCTCTGGCGAGCAGATGGGGACGAATATATGTGGGGTCGGGTGGGCCAGCATGTGCCGGATCCGACGTGGCGGGCGTGCCCGGGCGCCCATATCCGCCCTATATTTGGGCTGGATATGAGGGGTGCCGGTTAGCCCGGACGTTTGAGCCATCCGTCTAGGTCGAAAAATCATGACCGGTCAGTGACCAGGCGGCCACCCAAACGTTTGAGGAGTGTTTGGAGCGCCCGGCTGTAGATGCTCAAACTATTAGGACTTCTAGTACTAGCTGGCTGGCATGGTGTGTGCATATGCATTGCTCGACCTAATTATATGTTTCATGGTGTATATCGTTATCTGGCTGCTACTCCCTCCGTCTCATAATATAATAATATAAGAGCGTTCCATTGGAAACCACGGAACCAGCCCCCTATCCAATTCCACTGTTCCATTGACCGAACCCACCCACACTCTCCCCACGCATTGCCCGGTCAGTCGCCGTACGTGCACGCGGCCGCGGCAGGGGAGAAAAAAGACGGGAAAAGTGACCCGAGAAAGAAAACGATATGTATCGACCGACGCGCGCGCTCGATCGTCAGTCAGGGTTTATCCTCCTCCTAGCTAGCACGTTGTTCTTCCCGGCAGGCATGGCATGTGACCGGCCGGCCGGTGCTACGTCGTCGTCTCTACTGGTAGTAGTACTATGGTATGTACTCCTAGCAGCTAGCCCAGCGACGGCGAGTTAAGCAAAGTAGTAGCAAACACGTGAAGACGCGTACGTACTGGGACTCGATAGTATTACGGCATGTCCAACGCACTGCCCCAACGTGCTGCCCCGTAGAGCCACGCGGGGCTCGGACTGCAGACTGTAGATTCGGGTATAGCTTCAAGTGTGTCAGTGCTGCTTGCAGAAGAGGCTGGTGCTCTAGGAAAAAGAAAATAAAAAAACACAGGATAGAGAGAGGAGGGTGCAGTGGCGGAGCTTAGTGAGGGCCAAAGGGGGCAATGGCCCCCCTACCAAATTTATTTCTTTGTATAAACACATAGTAATATTTAATAATATTTGGACAAACTTTAATAGAATACACTAGATGAGACCCCTCAACTCTATTTAAGACTCATTTAGCCCCCTCTGAAATCGCGTTGAAGCTCCGCCACTGGGAGGGTGGTACGCACGCATGCAGGAGGAAAAGCGTGGAAAGGAAAAAGGTAGAATGGGGTCCGTTGTGGAATGAACTAGTGCTCCCTTTGGATGTTGCACGGTTTGAACCGTGGTTCCAGGGCTTCAGATGGATGGGACTATCGTTTGGTATATCCTCCATTGCTCATGCCCTTATTGGTGCCGTAGTACTAACTGTTCGAAAATAAAAAAAGTGATGCAGTACCACTTCGTACCCCTACTTTATTATGCATTGGGCTCGCGCCATCAGGCTGTAATAATCGTATGGACCTTGTTTTTCTTTTTCCTAACTAATGGCAAAATGGCATGGCAAGTCTCGAACTTATTTTTTCTGACATTTTCTATTTTGCGAAAGGGCCCAAGGCCATGTATTAACATTAAGTATCATAGGTCCTTGCAAACACACACATGCAGATAGATAAAAATACAATCAAATCCTTGGCGGCAAAGAGCAGCAGCCTCCACGGCGCCGCGCAGGCTTTGCCTGACGGCTCACCCTGACGGCGGCGAGAGGGATCAAATCAAGTTTTGGTGGCTAGGGTTGGTTCGCCAATCCGTGGCTTTCTCAAAAGCATTATTTTCTTGGTTACCAACCTGTGATGTGGCCAATATCCTAATTTCATCAATTGAAATTATTCCGATCCATAGCTTTAGATTTTCATAAAATTGGAAGGAGTACCGTCTATTCGTTAATGAAAGATTTGTTACAATTAGTATTTACATAATGAGCACGTTTGAAATGGGACCTTCATAGGGCAAATTCCGATGGATTAAAATACTACAAATTAAGGACAGTATAACTGGACCTAAACCGAGCTCTCACAGCGATTAGAGTTTTCGGCCGTCCGTTTTTTTGATCTGGGACTTCCTGGCCGTTGGATTTCGTGGTTGTGGCTATCTATTCCACAGTCTGTGTTAACTGGACCAAGCTGTCCTGTGGGCTGCTGCTCCAGGGCCAAAACCGACGCCTGTGGTGCATTCGGCCTTGGGCGAGCCGGCAGCCCACTCGAAGGAGGGAGAGCGACCGCGTCGGCTTTACTCACGTGCCCAAACGAAAAAGCTAGCGAACCCTAATCAAAGGAGGGGAACGGGAGCGCATCGATCCGGAATCGAGCCGCCATCCTTCGAAGACCGCCGGGGTGCGTCCGTCCACAGGGATGGGATTGAGTCCGGTCGATCCCAGCGACCGGAGGAGCAGGATCCAGGTGAAGACGAGTCCATCCTGTCTATTCCAGCGACCGGCGGAGCAGGATCCGGGTCGAGCCGATCCAATCCAGCGCGTGGCAGAGATGTGAGGTGCGGGCGAGGGAGAGACACCTCGTGTACTGGTAACTTCTCTCCTCTCCTTCAATCTCGCATTCATGGCATTTTTCTGCTGGAAACTGCTCTGCTCCCCTTCAAGCTCGCGATTATGGCCTATTATCATTCGCTCATTCATGCCTATTATTATTCCTTCATTTGCTAAATGCCTGGTAAAGTCGCAAACCTTGCAGGTACTATATAATGCTTCCCTCTCTGGCTGTCTATGCACATCTTACTCCAGCAGCAACATCTTTGCTCAGGTATGCTACCTGCAAATTGCATCAATGTCCTCATGTCATAGAAAAAAAAGATACTCATATCCTCCCCCAACAAAAATATGTGCAGGTGATGGTTCATGCTACGTGTTGACAATTGATTTGGGTAGATTCTGCAGCTTCCTATTGTCCATTGTTGTGCTCAGTAGTTCATCATCTCAAATGGCTTTTGGACATGTAATTACTCCTTTCAGCTTTTGCTATCAAATTTAATACTATGCTGCAAATCCTTTTACATAATATGTTCCTCTGGGATATGGAACAGGTGTGTTAGAAAAGTAGTATTACAATGCGCAAAAAATGTAACCATTCCGTCATAGAAGGAGCTGAAGCCTCAACTTCTTCTGCCTGTACTAACAAATGAGCAAAGTCCAATTCTGTGGACAACTTTTTCCCTAAGTACCCTACGCGACATTCAAATGAAAATTGTTTCGACCGCATTAAATTCAGAAGACAGAAGAAATTAGTACAATCAGGGCCACTGCATGATGCCAATGGCCATGTGAAACTTCCTCTTAGTGAGGAGTATTCAGACGCCCTCAATATATATTTTTCAGTTCACCTATGAATGTACGATTCATTCTTCCAGCAAGCAATTGAATTGTTCTGATTTTGTCTCATTCCAAAAACTGTACATATAGGTGTTTCATGCTTGCTGTGGTCGATTGATTTGGGCAGTTCATGGAGACTGTACTCGCCATTTTTCTACTTCGGCAGCTCACGATCATCTATGGCTTCTGCACAGGTAACTCATCTTTGTGGAAATATAACCAATTCTGATTTACTCCCTTCCCAACAGGAAGAAGTTAGAGAATTCAGTGAGTTGGTTTTCAGGCCAATTTGCATCTATTAGAAGATCTGAAGCCATCCCTCGGTGTGTCACTGCGCTTTCACGTGTAGCTCTTGTATGATATCCCTAGAAGGCATTGAACGCATCTTGAATTGTCTTTGTTGATGAACAAGCCTACTAGAAATTTATTAATATAACGTCCTTGTGTTTTATACTGATCTTCTATCGAAACAATATGTATGAAGAGGTAAGTGTGATGAATGCAAAAAATATTCAGGGAAAACTCAAGGAGGGTAATGTTTTCCTCATCAACGAGTCCTTTGTGAAATTAGCAAAGAACATGTATAAGGCTGTGGAAGCAAGTTCCATGAAAATAACTCCATGGTCGAAGGTTTAGGCGCAGCGTTATGTCCCTATCAATTATCCTGATTATGCATGTTCACTCACCAATTTTATACCTCTACCCTCTATGGTTGGAAAGACAGGTAGGCAAGGAAAATCTACTTTAGTGCACGCACAATTATTCCTTTGTTCCCTCCACTTTGCTGCTTTATCATCTTTCTTGTTCATTATCATGCTCATGTTTCAATGTGCAGATGTCGGAATAGTTTTGGTGATTTCAGATCTCCTTTAAGGTTTGACTGCCTGCTCGAGCCCAGGATTCTGACAAAAATAACCTCCAGATAACAGATACTGAGTACGCTTTCTCATCTAAATTACGAGACCGTCTATTATCTTAACTTTCATAAGAGTCACAAGACTATCTATTATCCTCTGAACTCTCACTATAATAGCTGAATCGCATGTACTTAGTGTATATAATCATGTCTCAGATTACCAACTATAGGGTCATTATCCTCTGAACTCTCACTATATTAGCTGAATCGCATGTAACTTAGTGTATATAATCATGTCTCAGATTACCGACTACAGAGCCATTATCATAATTGTCGGGGACAAGTTATAACTAAAAGTAACTATATTTGTGATCTCTGAACTTTTCCAATGACAGGTGAACACTAGCTAGCACCAACAGAATTGAGATTATGTTGATCTCTCGTGCACATGGTCACGTACTTAGTACACCAGTATAGTCCTCTCTCAAATTATAAAGTACTTTATTTCTTCACTGCACCAACATATCACAAAAATTTATGGGCAAAAAACGCCACTGCCAGCCAGCCAACAGACACCGGAAGATCCAAATTGCACTTGTCAATAATGCTTCCATTAGCACAAACAAGAAAAAGGCAAAAAGGTAAATAGCCACATTATTATACTAAACTCCCTGTTCAAGATTCTATTTTTTAACGTACATATATATTGACACCTATCTTCATGATTTACAGTTCTGCAACTGACACAATCAAGACCTCTTCTTCAAAAAAGAAACTTCATCTCCCTGAGCAAAGATTGGCTCATCTACTTTGGGAGCTATTAAATAAATGGAGATGTTATGACTGTGACCACCCTTTTTGGACGTTTTACTTATGTCGTCTGCCTGCGACAACTATCACCGGGTTACGTGACAAGACTTTGTGTTTGCCAATTCCGGCTTATCTGTACTGTGTTTTCAGAGAACCATTGCTCCTGTCTGAACTGAATTATCCAAGACTTGCATCCCTTATTTATCCTCCAAAGTGATGTTTTTGTTCTTTGCTACATTATGATCCCGTGTCTCTATTTCTATTACTACTAGATGACCCGGTTGCGCCAATGGCGCAAGAAGCAAAATAGAAAGAATGTTAGTATTGAGTAAGTAGGAGATGTAGTTGGGAATATAATGCAATATGGATTGTATTACATCATGTATTAACCACAAATCATGAAATCAGTACCAGAGAACCAAATAATGTACTAACAACCAACATTTCAGCATAAGGAGTATCATAAGAGTGTTTATTTGCACATCAGGAGTATCACAATTACAACTAAGGAGGCATTGTCCCCACTGCTGTCCCTGAGCCCTTCACAAGAAGAGTTTCAAGCCTCGCAACTTCTTCCTCCAGCTCTGCACATACCCTCAGTTACGAACCTAATCCTCAGCTATGATTATTTCAAGATCAACTTTGTTTCATCGTGGGAAAGCTATCATCCATGCGCATCAGTGATTTCTCACGTGTTCTGCTTAATGAAAACATATACATACATGTATATAATATCACCATCAGTCCCCATGTAAGGCACTTTTCAGTTTACCACTGTAAGGCAATATAAGCCATTCACTTAACATCCATGCAAATAATTAATCGTCCAAAAATGGAAGTAGCTGACTAACATCATATAGCTGGCCAATAAAAAATAGTTGAAAAACAGTACTAACACTACAGTGGTAGATCAACACATTTAGCTACCACATGGTATTGGTAAGAACGGGATAACATGATAAAGATAAGCTGCTAAATGCGTATAAGTTGAATCAGAGAGCAACATAATATATGGGCATTCGAAAAGAGAAGGTAAATTCTACAATAAGATACAGTTGTGGCCTTATGGGAACTGGTCAAATTTTACAATATGGGCTTCTGAGGTATCATATGATATGTATCAAGCTAAATTCAAGTGTCTAATTATAAATTCAAATAAAAAGAAAATTTATGTGGTGTCTAGCCTTAAGTTTCTTCCATTATTTAGTTATATTGTCACTGTAATCGTGCAGTTCAAAGCGTAGAATTATTCAGTAAACTGATGTACTGAAACGAAGTGGCTGTCATCTTTTTCTTTCCTAATTCAGAATCTTCAACCTTAGGTACAGATCATGCCATCGGTCCACATAGCAAAGATAATGATGCAGCCCCTGCCAACAATAGAGCTCTCTCCTCATATTCCTAAAGTAATAAAAAAACAATCAAATGGTTGCCATCTTTTTCTTACTAATTCAGAATCTCCAAACTTAGGTACAGATCCTGCCATCGTCCACATAGCAAAGATCAACCATATCCCTTGTGGAGATGATGCAGTCACTGCCAACAATAGAGTTCTCTCGTCATATCCCTAAAAATATGAAAAACAAACAAATCAAAATTTATGTATAAAAGCACACTCAAATAAGCAAATCTGAGGCAATATGCACCATGGCTTGATCGGAGTGCAAGACAACAAGAGGAGAAGAGAAAGGCTAGAACCTGCAAGCTCAAGAAGCAGAGCATGTTGTTGAGGCAAGGAATGAGAGAAATCTGAATCGCCGGGTCGTGTCGTCTCGGAAGGTGATGACCACAGGCATACCCTCTTCCACCCCCGCGCCTTCGCCCTCTTCCTCGGGCAGCTCTCGTGGCTTCCAGGTCCAGCTGTTCGATCCTAAAGCAACAGAGTAAATATCGACAATACTTAATTACCATTATAGAGATTCTCTCCTACAAATTCATATGAAACATAGTGTGCATAGAAGCAACACGTACAGGTCAACTCCATATATTTGAATGAACACATGCAAAGTATTCCACGGCCTTCTATATGAAATTTAGACCATTTTTGATGCCAAGGTTATAGAGCATTACTTGTCCTGTTTCTGGCACAAAACAATCTATGACTTCAAAAAAAAAGAAACGAACTGAATTCTTGCAGCTGAACACCGCGAAATAAAATGCAGTAATGCCTTGTCTCATTCACTGAGTACTATAGTTGAACAAATTACATGTGAACCTCACAGAAATAACAATGCACTGTAAAGGACATGAGAAACTTGAGGCCTAGACTGGGTTCAGCTCACCTTCTAGCACATGACGAACTCATCTGGACAACAATACACCTAACTTGAATTACTTTTTATTCTTCCCACACTTTGGGTGCCTGTAATCAAAGCACACGCCGAAGAAAATTCTATATGAAAACATTGCAAAAAGGCTATGGTACAGGTTAGCAAGTAATCCTATGCATAACCGAGGGAATTACAGAAAAACAGATTCAGAATAAGGGAAGTGAACGTGCAAACCTCATTCAGGTTGCTCTCCTCGCCGAGTTGCTTCAAAGTAGGAGGAACAGCTCGGCAAGATTAGGGAGGAAGAGGTTTCCAATCCTCACGCTCCTGTAGCCCACGTCCTCATCGATGATACGAAGAGGAGAGACGAGCTGCTGCTTCCGCCGATGTCATCTCTCTCTACTCAGCACCACCGCCGCCTTCGCCGCCATCTCTCTTTTCCCAGCGCTGCCATCCCCATCTCTCTCTGCCCAACATCACGGGCTGGAAAACTGAAAGAAACGATTCACAAAATGTACAAACTTTATTCTACACACTGCTGCAAGCTATGAAAAACAGAATATCCTCAGGTGCAGGTTCTTCAAAACAACTTCAATTGGTTGCACCTTAGTCATATCAAAGCTTATTTGAAAGAATAACATCAAAGAGTCCTCTCACCAAGTGCCCAGGCAATGGGAAGCACATGCAAAAACCATTGATGCTCCTTTCCATAGAAGAAATAAGTGAATGGACAATCTTCTCATCTCTATATATTCTCTCGTACAATCCAGCTTGCAAAACAGGTGCAAGGAACAGACTGTTGCGTAATAATATTAGCAAACTTTAACCATGAACAGTTTTCCTTCGCATAACCATAAGCAATGGATCTTCATAACCCACATGATAAAATCCAACAAACCATTGATTCCCTTCCCCGTGCCTGGTGAAAAATAAATAAAGACATAAACCTGTAGCATCAAGTGAAGCAGCATTTGTGACTGTTACAACAGAACAGATATGTACATGATCAAATAACAAAAAGACATTTTGATACTTCTCAACCGATACCCCTATATTCTCATAAAGTAGGTGATACATACAAGATATGTCTAATACCTTCAATGGTAGGGAATTGGATAATTAAAAAGAATAACTCCAGTCATCTTTACTTGTAGTGAAAACCATATTTTAACAATTTGTCCCAGGAAGCAGTTTGAGCTTTTAAACTGGCAGTCAACTTACTATCAACGGGAAACACCACGCTGCACTCTGAAATCCTGAGCAGTATCTATGCATGTTTTTAGCATGGTAATAAGCAAAAATTGTTACCGGATGTAAATATAGCATACCAATACATATAGTTGAACAATCACTATATCATAGGACCCCTCTCCTCTTTCCTCTCACTTTCTCCATCGTGGGCGGGGGCGGCGGCGGCGGCTCATGAGGAATGAGGGTAGGGTCACGGGGTGGGCTAGGTCTCTCTGTCTCGCTGCCCGCTCGCCTTCACCTACCCTCTTGAACTGGCCGCCGTCATCGAGCAGCGACGGGAGCGCACCCACATCCGCCGGCCCACCAACCCCTGCTGCGCCTCCACCACGAGCCCGCTCACATCTGCCGGTCCACCAATCCCTGCTGCGGAGGGTTGGAGGCGCGGATCTTGGAGAGCTCGGGGGCGTGCGGCGGCCGGAGCTTGCCGGAACCGGCCGGCGTGGGTGAGGGTCCTTCCTAGCAGTTCTTGAGGGTTTATATGTTAACATGATTGCGTTTAAACACAATAGCTATTCGCTACAGGAAAAGGAATCCCATATTCATGCAATCCCTTGTTCAAAAGGATATAAAGAGCCAATGAACTTCCATTGTGGTTAACAACTTCTATTTATTTATGGTCCCACATTGTAACCAACAACCTAAAGCACTGAGCCACTGCACCTTTCATTTGCATTTTCACATAGAATTATTTATCTATCCAACATCTAAACTCAAAGAACATATGTTTGACTGACACAACTGAGCAATAACAACAGACTGTAACAGAATGGAGAGACAAGTAGACAACCACACGGACCTTCAAATGCTTGATCAGGGGCTCTAAAAACCCTAGGAACTCAATCCCATCGAGCACCTTGAAGACATATTCAGCATTGATCTTATGTATCTTTCCGTCCTTGCAAACATGTCATAGGTCTTCCCTGCAAATAAGATCACACTCATGTTACTATCATCATTCGATAAACATCACATCACGGGGAGAAGCCTAATATTATGATCTTGGACGTCTTCCCCTCGACCAAAGAACAGAGCAATTAGCTAAAGACCTCAACGATGCAGATCCTAAACCAGCAGGCTAACTAATGCGAATAAATTAACTACCGCTATTTTCTCCCCCTAAGAAACCCCAAATATTTCACACAAGCATCAAATTCGCCAACCAGATTACCAAAAAAACTGCATCAAATCAATAAGGATTACTCCCAAAAACATAGCAAAAACAGGGATGAGGAAGAACAAGGAGATGCAAGGCAGGAGGCACGTCCGTGGCGGAGAAGTAGTGGATGAAGATGAGGACGCTCTCGGCGAAGGTGGCCATGGGGTCCTTGTCCACGACACCTCCGCCTTCCCGCTTTGCCGGCGCCGGCCATGACGACCCGGACGAGCTTGCTCTTGACCAATCCCCGGTGACCTAGGGGATCTGATCCGCCTCCACTTCTGCCAACGCTGCCGGCGGCGAAGGCTTGGCCTTGGACCCCCTCCCCTGCGTCTCATTGGTCTCCCCCGCCATAGATCCTTGGCTGCTTCTTTTCTGGTCTCCCCCATGCCACCTCCTCTTCCTTTTTTCTTCCAGCGGCGGCGCAGTCCCCCCATGGCCTCTTGGTGGTGAGGGCTCACGATTTGGGAGGAGAAGAGGAGCCCGTGGCTTCTTGGTGGTGAGGGCTCACGTATTGGGGAGGAGAAGAGGAGGCGGCGGATTGGGGAGGAGGAGAGGAGTCGGGGATTGGGAGAAGAGGAGGCATTGGATTGGGGATGAGAGGAGGCTGTCGATAGGCTTATTAAAATGCCTCGACGGGACACAAAATTTGCAGGCGATGGCACAAGTACTGTTCGTGATTTAAAGGCGGCGTGGCTGGCTTCGTTGTGCCTAGGAGTTCTTCAGGGTTTATATGTTCAATGGTAAATCTGGATAGTTGCCCTACTATCAGCCTGTCTCTCTGTTTTTTACGGGTGAGCAGCTGCTACATCTTTCATCATAAAGGTCTCTTGTATTATACTTTTGCACTGTGAGCATCCTGCGTTTTCCTCTTCTCTATTTTCATGTTTGACATGCTACAAAATAATACCACCAAATAGTATTAATGGGAATGCTTTCTTGAATTTATCACAAGCTCATGTGGATAGTTATATAGGTGTATATTTCACATATATTATCCCATTCAGATTGATAATTTCCTACTCAGACTCATTTTATTTCATAAAGAATATCATGTTGAAGTGACTTCAGTAGTTGGCTGTAAAGCTAAATGCTGGGTATGAAGCTCACTTGGTGCTTGGTATATATTAAATTTCTTATCTTCTACTTGGATGAATGATGGAATGTAATTCACTATGCACGCACCCCTCAATGATTTTTTTTTTGTGGGAAACTTATTTCGGTTGTACCAAAATTTGCAATGCCTTATTTCGGTTTTAAAAAATTCTGTAAAACTGTACCACACAACCTTCCAAATAGACGGGCGCGGCAATGCGCGCCTTCAATGATCTAGTTCTTAGAAAAACCCTTCAATCGAAAGGTGCTCTATATTTACATCCAATTGTTTAAGCATTTGGTTGACTTAGAAATAACTGTTCTCCAAACGATTCACCAGTGTCAAATTCGTTTGGTCATGTCACACTACAATTTAATGAACTCTTACGTTAATTGGGTTAGAGACGTCTCATGATTTTGTTCTTTCAAAAGCTCATATATAATCCATTTTTCTTGTTGTTCAACAGCATGTACAAGACACTAGAGCGGTACCGCAGCTGCAACTTCAACTCCGAGGCAACTACAGCTCCGGAGACTGAACTAGTAACCTTTTGAACACTGTTGCTTCATATACATTTCATGTGCAAAACCAAACAGTATGTACTAGACACTAGAGCGGTGTTTCTAGAAGTATATACATAGCATGCCACGTGCATTTTGTGAATTGTTGTCTTGGGTAGGATTTATGTTCAGGATCAGATGATGGTAATTTAGTGACTGGAATTGATGTGTTTAATGTAATTTCATGGGTCATGGCAAATCACGTATCAATGCAGAAAGCAAAATAATAATTCAAATTGGATGTTTGGATGTAAACTGTTAACTAAATGCAGTGGTATATGGTGAAAATAAGAGCTCCGTCCACTGCTTCTGTGTAGCAGCAAGTATTTAACGGAATTAAATAGAACTTTCTGAACATTTGCACATGTACAGAGCTCTCACATGATGTATCTAGTATCCCTTTCTGAAAACAAAACTAATTAACTCTGGAGAGTGTGCGAGCGGTGAAACGTCTTGCCCTGATGGGGGCGACGTGTGCATGTTATATAGGAGGGAGCCAAAACCCTAGATGGCTTTACATGGTGCGGTTACAAGAGGAGATAAGAGAGAATCAAGATACAACTTGGAAGAGAAGAAAAGGAGGAGATGGTTACAAGAATATCTCATACAAACTACCTCCTAGCCATATCTCGATATCTCCACCAGATGCCGCATATGTGATGTTTAACACCCCCCCCCCCCCCCCCCCTTAATCACAACTTCATCAAGTTGAGATTATGTTTAAACTCTTCAAAGCTTTTGATAGGCAGGGCTTTAGTAAACCCATCTGCAACTTGATGCTTGGAGTGAATGAACCGAATATCAAGTTGTTTTCTTGCAACTCTTTCTCTGACAAAGTGAGAATCTATCTCTATGTGCTTTGTTCTGGCATGAAAAACTGGATTTGCAGATAAGTAGGTAGCACCAAGATTATCACACCATAAGCATGGAGCTTGAGAACTTTTTATACCAAGTTCTCTTAGCATTGATTGAACCCATATGATTTCAGCTGTAGCATTTGCCAATGCCTTGTACTCTGCCTTTGTGCTAGACCTAGACACTGTGGCCTGTTTTCTTGCACACCATGAAATCAAGTTTGGTCCAAAAAATATTGCAAACCCACCAGTAGAGCGTCTATCATCCAGACAGCCTGCCCAATCAGAATAAGAGAAAGCACTAACAAGAGTTGAGGATGACTTTGCTGAAGTTGAGACCAATGTTCAAAGTATGTTTGACATATCTGACAATACGTTTTGCAGCAGTCCAATGAACAGTGGTGGGTGCATGCAGAAACTGACATACCTTGTTGACAGCAAAAGAGATATCAGGCCTTGTTAAAGTCAAGTATTGTAATGCACCTACCAAACTCCTGTACTTTGTACTATCTTCTTGAGTCAAGAGTTGACCTTCTATGAGAGATAGCTTTTCTGAGCTAGATAATGGAGTGAAAGAGGGTTTACAACCTTGCAAGCCTGCCTTTCTTACCAAATCAGTTGCATACTTTTCTTGAGAGAGATGAAGTCCATCCTTGTGTTTCTTCACCTCAATCCCAAGGAAAAAATGCAAATCTCCAAGATCCTTGAGAGCAAATTCTGCACTTAAATCCTTCAACAATGATGCAATGGCCTCACTAGATGAACTTGTAACAATAATATCATCAACATAGATGAGAACAAAGATGCATGTATTGAGCTTATTGTAAATAAATAGTGAGGTGTCTGACTTGGAAGGAACAAAACCAAGTGATTGCATCCTGTGACTGAGACGGGAGTACCATGCCCTTGGAGCCTGCTTCAAGCCATAGAGTGCTTTATCAAGCTTGCAAACAAATGAGGGATTAGACTTGCTCTCAAACCCAGGAGGCTGTTTCATATACACCTCTTCTTTCAGAACACCATGAAGAAACGCGTTCTATACATCTAGCTATCTGAGACTCCATCCTCTGGACACAGCAATAGACAGAATAAGGCGAATGGTAGCAGCTTTTATAACGGGACTAAATGTATCCTCATAGTCAATACCATATCTTTGCTTAAAACCTTTAGCAACAAGCCTAGCCTTGTATCTATCAATAGTTCCATCAGATTTCCTTTTAACTCTGAACACCCACTTGCAATCTATAAGATTTTTACCTCTCTGTGGGGGAACTAAATGCCATGTTTCATTTTTCTTCAGTGCCACATATTCTTCCATCATTGCTTTTCTCCACTTATCATCTCCAAGTGCCTCATCCAAGTTTCTTGGTTCGGCATGTTCATCTGTAGAACAAACAAGGCCATATTTGCTTAGATTTTTGTAATTAATGGGTTGAGTTACACCTTTTTGTAGCCGCGTGAGCCGCCTGGACTGTACTACGGAATCAGCCGGCGCAGAAGATCCGGAGGCAGGCACAGGAGTCCCTGGTACAGGCGATCCCAAGGCGGATTCAGCTGACACCCGTGCCGGATCTTCTGTGGTTTCAGCATGTGATGGCGGAGTTGGATCAGCCGCAGAAGATCCTGGCGCTCCTCCTACCACGCCAGCAGGCTCATCATGGGCCAATGATTGCATGGGGCCACGAGGATCAACACCGAATCCCGCGCCCTCCTGGTTAGTCGGGTCGGCACTGGAACCCGCGCCCACGCCCGCGCCGGTCGGCCGCGCCTGGGCCCTCGCGCCGGTCGGCTGCACCTGGGCCCGCCGCTGGTAGCAGTGCGGTTGGTCAGGGAACCGCGCGCCGCCCTCTCCACTGGGACACCGCCGCGTGGCATCGGGGGACCCACCAGCCGGGGCTGGTCCACACATGCGGAAGATTCCATCGCAGGCCGGCCTGGCGCGTCTGCCAGCACGGATCGCGGCGCAGATCTGCTGGACTGCAGCTGATTCGGCGCTGATCCCAAGGGAGATTTGTTCCCCAAATCTGGACACAGCCAATATGGCACTTGGGGGGCCATTTTCTTCATGATTTTCTTCGCTGATTGTTCCTGCAACGTCACAAGAGAGCTCGGGTGCACCATTAGGAGAGTCAGTGAACATTAAATCATCACAAGTAATTCCCCCATGATCAAGGCCGGTGAGAGAAGGGGGTAGAAGTAGGATTTCTTTGCGAAGTAAGACACCGGCGTTGGGATGAAGATCAGCGAAAGGAAACTTTGTTTCATCAAAAACAACATCACGGGAGATGTAGACTCGTCCCGTGGACACATCTAGGCACTTGACACCTTTGTGTTGGGCACTATACCCAAGAAATACACATTGCTTTGATCGAAACATAAGTTTGCGTTGATTGTATGGATGAAGATTAGGCCAACATGCACACCCAAAAACACGTAGAGACGTGTAGTCAGGTTTGGTGTGGAGTAGCCGTTCTACTGGAGTTTCATTATTGATAACGCGACTAGGAAGCATATTAATGATGTGGACAGCAGTGAGAAAGGTTTCATCCTAAAATTTTAAAGGCATGGAGGCGCCAGCTAAGAGAGCTAGGCCGACCTCAACAATGTGCCTGTGCTTGCGTTCAGCAGAGCCGTTTTGTTGGTGAGCGTGGGGGCATGACACATGGTGAGAGATTCCAAGAGTTTGGAAGAAAGAGTTTAATTTCTCATACTCTCCCCCCAGTCTGATTGGACAGCAAGTATCTTGCTGTCAAATTAACGTTCAACGAGTGCTTGAAAATTCTTAAAGACTTGAAAAACATCGGATCTTTTCTTAAGAAGATAAATCCAGGAGAATTTATAGTCATCAATAAAACTCACGTAGTATGTATGTCTACCTACTGAGTTGGGGGCAGGACCCCACACATCTGAAAAAATTAATTGCAATGGTTCGATAGATACACTGGTGGATATAGGATAGGGTAGCCGATGACTCTTAGCTCGTTGACAGGAATCACAAATAGTTTCAATATTATGCTCACCAACAAACGGGAGTTTATTCTTCCTAAGTAATTTTTCAACTAAGGAAAAAGAAGCATGTCCTAAACGATCATGCCATCGTGTGGATGAAAGCTTGATAGCACCACAAGCTTGTTTATTCAGTCTCCTAAGCTCCGGAATCAACGGGTAGAGTCCACGAACGCATCTACCTCGATAGAGAATTCTCCTCGTCACCTGATCCTTGATCAAAAAGAAGTAAGGGTGAAACTCAAGGAAGACATGATTATCAAGAGCAATTCTATGGACAGAGAGGAGACTTTTGTCGGCATTAGGGACATGCAAAAAATTTCTAAGATGGATTTTACGAGAAGGGGTACTAAAACTTGACTGACCAACGTGACTAATCTTCATACCTTCACCACTAGCCGTGTGGATTTGGTCCTTGCCGCGGTATTTCTCCTTCACGGTTACCTTCTCGAGCTCGTTGGTGATGTGATTTGTGGCACCACTGTCGACATACCAGTTGGTGTCGACGCCATAGGAGCCATCTGCAGTCGCCGCCACCTTTTCATCATCTTGAGAGGAGTCGTCATCCTCTTCATAGCGGTACCAGCAATCTTTTGCTGTGTGCCCCAACTTGCCACATATCTGGCAGCGAGGAGCATCAGGGCGTGCGCGAGGGTTGTCGCCGCCGCGGTGAGTGCGGTTGTTGGAGGAGACACGCCCGCCGTTGCGGGAGTTGGAGCCGCCACCGTTCCCGCCTCCACTGGACCTCCCCCTGCCACGGGAGAAGCCGCCGCGCCGAGAGGAGCCACCACGACCGCGAGAGGCTGAGTTCGTGGAAGACTTGAAGCCGCCGCCACTGGATCCGTGGAAGTGCACCATCCTCTGATCAAAATTGGAGAGCATAGCGAACAACTCATCGAGGGTGACATGAGTCACGCGAGCGTCCAGAGCAGAGATCAGAGGCTGGTAGTCAGCGTCGAGGCCATGGATGATGTAGGAGATGAGCTCGTCGTCGAGGATCGCCTTGCCCGCCGCGGCCAGCTCGTCGGCGTAGCCACGCATGGTGGCGAAGTAGGAGGCGACGGAGAGGTTGCCCTTCTGCGCATTGATGAGAGAGGTCCGAATATTGTTGATGCGACTTACTGATTGTGACGAGTAGATGCCGGCGAGCGTCATCCAGAGCGCGCCCGCGGTGGTGACCGTGGTCACCGTGAGGAGCACCTCCTTTGTGAGGTTGCTCAGCAGGTAGCCAAGGACCTGCTGGTCCTCCCGGACCCAGATTGGGTGGAGAGGGTTGGGCGTTGAAGTCTGCTTGCCTTCCTTGTCGGTGGTGACGAGCAGCTTCGCCGGTTCCGGCTGGGTGCCATCAACGTAGCCGAAGACCCCGGTGCCGCACAGTTGAGGGATCATCTACGTGCGCCACAACACGTAGTTCATGCGGGATAGCTTCTCGGTGACCTGGCCATTGAGATTAGCCGGGAGGGAAGCGCCGGAGGAGGAAGACATGGTGGCTTCGGTACAGATGGTTTTTGGTAGCTAGATGAGTTGAAGAAGAGGGGCTCTGATTACCATGTGCGAGCGGTGAAACGTCTTGCCCTGATGGGGGCGACGTGTGCATGTTATATAGGAGGGAGCCAAAACCCTAGATGGCTTTACATGGTGCGGTTACAAGAGGAGATAAGAGAGAATCAAGATAAAACTTGGAAGAGAAGAAAAGGAGGAGATGGTTACACGAATATCTCATACAAACTACCTCCTAGCCATATCTCTATATCTCCACCACATGCCGCATATGTGATGTTTAACAGAGAGGACTTATCCCCTAACTTCAATGCGATGTACAGACTACTCCCTCCGTAAAGAAATATAAGAGCGTTTAGATCACTACTTTAGTGATCTAAACGCTCTTATATTTCTTTACCGAGGAAGTACTATATATACTAATTTATGTACGTTTTGTCATTCATATTATCAACTTTGAAATACTTAATCAGCAGCATCTTATAGTATGCCATTCCCTTCTATTTTCATTGTTACATAGCTAGTATCTTCTAGAAAGTTTTTGCAGTGCCTTGTAAACAACCGTACATATCTATGGTTTATGCATAATGTAGTTCTGTATTATAGTCATGATTTCACTCGATTACTTGACCAGTGGGTTGTTAATTTCTCTTATCCAAACTAGATCAATTACCAGGAGTACTTGAAGCTGAAGACAAGAGTTGAGTTCCTACAGACAACTCAGAGGTATGTAGTCCCTAGCTAGCCAACTATACGAAATGTTAGATATATCGATCATGTCGATCATTAATTACTTACCAGGTGATCGATTGCTACTCAATATTGTCATTCATTTTAGAGTTGAGTTAGTGGCTAAGCGAGCATGGATGACATGGACTTAGCATGCGTGTTCTTAGAGGGAGATGGAGGTAAACACACATTAGTAGACGCAGACATGTGTGTGTTGTGTGGCTGCATGCGTTTTAGTTGCTGCATTAGAAGATTAATTGGTGGATTAAGTGTGATCGCATGGAATGCATGTAAGAAAAGATCATAGATAAGGAGAAGTGCATGTATATAGTTTGTTTGGTTCACAGAAGGTTCCCGAGTCGTCTTGATCATGGAGAGAGTTTAGGAAGCGATGAGAGCATGGAATGATTAATGGAGTATTTGTGTATGTGTTGAGCCTATATCACTATGTGCGTACTCGAGAGTTGAGAGAAGATAGAGAGATTACAGAGAGAAGAGAGGAGCTATTAGTGCCTAAATTTTTTGATATTTTACAGAAATCTTCTTGGCGAGGACTTGGGCCCACTTAACATGAAGGAACTTGAGCAGCTTGAGAACCAAATTGAGATCTCTCTCAAACATATCAGGGCGACAAAGGTACATCATCATAGTCAAGTAAATTCATTGGCGATCATAATTCCACATATATATGTACTTCTCAAGTCGTAGGTTCAGATGCATTCTGTAATAATATATAAATGTTTGAGATCAGATGTATTTAACATGTAGAATGTCATACTGACTAGCTATTTCTATGTATGACTTATACAGAGCCAACAGTCACTTGATCAGCTCTTTGAGCTCAAGCGCAAGGTAACTCATGTGTCGCCTTGTTAAGCCCTGATCTTGTTCAATATATTTCTTTAGGCGTAGATGCCGCAGAATTACTAATTACTAATTTGTGCAGAAACAACAACTGCAAGATGTTAATAAAGACTTACGGAAGAAGGTATAGTACATCAATATGAATGATAAACCACATCTCTTCCCTCACGGTTTTTAATCATTTTATTTTATTTCCAGCATTGGCTTAGCTTGAATGTTCCATATATACACAAATTAGTTTGGTTAATCCTCATTTAGATATGAGTTCCATACACAGTACAGGGAAGCCTCAGTGATAAAACAAAAACATATATATGAAGGGAAAGTTAGCACTAGCCAACATTGTATTGTTTCGGTTATTTCATTAAATTGTCAATCATCTACTCCTGAAAGAAAGATCGTGCAACTGAAAATATGAGACATGGCACGATTATAACGTCCTGCTCTTTCAACAGTTTTTTTGAACATGTATTTCTTTGCTTATTCGATGGAAATGCACAACTGGCCATAGAATTCTTGGCAATGGTTAATTGATGGCTGAGTTTGTCATGTATATTCAAAAGAATGTGAGCTATGCATGCTTCAATTTTTACCTCTTTGTTGTACCAGATACAAGAAACTAGTGCGGAAAATGTGCTGCAAATGTCTTGCCAGGATGTTGGACCTAGTGGGGCTAGTGGCCATGCTAATCAAGCTAATCAACAGGAGCATTTTCATCCTGCTTGTGACACTTTCCTGCGTATAGGGTAATTTTTTTTCTTCAGATATTAATAAAAGACTCCAAATGATGCCTTATTAACATTAACTATGTTCTTTAAATATAAATAACCTCAGCAAAAAGGAAAATTCATATCAACAGCTCATACTTTAGTAAATTATATGAATTGATTTTTAAACATTCTTTTTGAAAGGAATACAGTACTATATTTGAACAAGATTGCCAACATGTAAAAAAAGGAATAAAATCCCAATTTGCATTACCAACAGAAACTGAAGTATCACACTAGAACAGGTTGTGCAGAATCAGTAAAAAGGTTTCCTTTTTAAACATGTCTTTGTCTATTTTTTTTTCATAACTACCTATTACGATCGTGTGCAGGTATCAACGAAATTTCCTGGACCAATTGAACAAAGAATGAATGGTTGTATTAGCTGAGCCTGAGCGCAGATGTCCTATGTTGGGTCGATGTGATATAAATTTAATGCAATGCTTTCTTTTATCCATGGGTTCTAACTTAAAACAACCTATTATGTACTATTCAATCATATTGTGTGCTATTTAAAACTTGAGAGGAGAATTATCTGAATGTTGGATGCTGCATTGACCACACAATCTCTCAGTTTGAACTGAGGGTACTGAAAAGTGCACCATGTCAGTGCATAGCTACAAACAACAAGTCACCACTGCACTGACATGTTATCCGTAAATGTTCATAAAAGTATAGCAATTCATCTCCATTTCCATAACGAAAATAAAGTAAAAATTAGGTAACTATACCATAATTATGAAATGAGAAACATGTTTCGAACATTAATTCAATATATAATAAACAGTTCATTTTCAAGCCATATACACATGGTCTTATTTACCATTTTTATCATGTCAATATGGATTCCATAATACATTTGAAGGTCGTCATATAATCTATGGAAACATCCAGAAGGTCGTCATATATATAATCTATGAAAACAAAGGTCGTCATATTATCTATAAATAGCATTGCTCCATAGTAACATCCAAAAGGTCGTCATATCACCTATAAATAGCATGCATATATGATAGTGTCAAGTCTGTGTACGTGTGACCAGCTCAACTAGATCCATCTCCTCCTTCACCTGGACTGTCTTGATTTCTGTAGGACCTACCGCTGTCACCAATGGCGATGATCCAGATTCAATGTTTGCGAGTGCGTCATCACACCACGCCATCTCCATATCTATCTCATGGTCAATCTTAATAGTGTAGTCCATATGGTTGAAGATATAGTCCATGTCAACATCATCATCTATGCTGTAAACCGAGTATTGCGCATCCCCCTTTGTGTCAAATAAACCATCACACATGTCAATAGAAAAATCATCACATGTAGGGACTAGAACTTCTTCACAAGAGTCAGCCTCTCTATCATCTGTGGTGAATAGTCCTTGGGTGATCATTGTGTTGGATGGGTTGGATTCTGACCAACTGTCATTCACCTGTGCCAGATTTTGTGTTGGGGCTGCTGGGGAAGATGGTGACAGTGGAGGTTCTTTTGGGGCTAGAGGAGCAGCAGTGACCTTGCTAGAGCCAATTCCAAGGCTTTTGATGTAGTTCTGCAGAAGGGTCCCAGATTTGGGATTCTTGGCGCTTGTGCGGGTCCGCCTCCGCGCAAACTGCCTTCTCTTGGTTGCATTCCAATGATTTTTTATGGAGTTTTCAGTTCTCCCAGGGAGGCGCTTAGCTATCTCTGCCCATTTGTTGCCAACCTCCTTGTGTGTTTGTATTAGAACCATGTCTTCCTCCTCACTCCAAGTATCTTTCTGCATGTGTGGTTTCATCCACGCACAAAAAGTTTATTTCAAGCATGGATACTACACAGATAATATGAGAAGTCTTCAGAAAAAAGAACTTGACAAAAATATTACAGATTTGGAGACATCCATGCACATTTTTTGTGTTTCACCATGATATTTACCCATTATTGTTATTTACAATTAAACATTTCGTAATTTTTTAAAATTTAACAAGGGCAAAGGTTATTTGAACTTCTATAGCTCTGGTTGACAACATGATTTTCCATGTTTCTAGTTATCCTAATAATATTTCCCCTCAGTTTATGTTTTCTTGTCACATGTGGCTCACTGGAAGGGTAGAAAAATAGTTTTTGAGTGCCGGTTTGAGTTTCTATCATCATGGATAAGAACCATTATAGTACTAAGTACTATCCCCATTCCCCACCCATCAACCTGATAAAAGCTAACCAAAAAAGATATCACTTATATTACTCATAAAATTTAGTGCACCCTTAATAAAGGGCAGGCCCAATGACATTCAAATATCCCTCAGTGTGTCCAAACTAGTTTTTTAATCTTAATTAGATTGCCAATCTAGTGCTAAATACTATCCCCACCCATGAATCTCATATAAGCAAACGAAAATGACATCATGTATGTAATTCCCAAAATTTAGTGCGCCCATAATGAATTGCAGACTGACCCAACGACATTCGAATTAGTTTTTTTTAGCTTAATAAGTTTACTATTTCATTAAACACGGTCAAAGCAAAAAGACATAACTGTAGGCATTCCATTTATTACAGAATATAAAGGAAATTAAAATAGATTTGACTCCTCGGTTCAGCTCAAATGGAAGTTGGAGAGACAAACCTTGATGTTAGTTCTCAAATGGTTGTGCCATCTTTCTCTGCATTGCTTTCCAACTCTTCCAGGCAACATCTGCGCTATCTGAGACCACTTACTCAATCCAAACTGCTCCACTAACTTCACCAACTTCCCGTAAAATTTGCAAGAACGAACTTAACATCGCAGATAGCAAGTATAACACAGACTTACAGCGCTGCAAGCAGAGACAATACTGAACGAAGCATGAAACAACATTTCTAATTCTTACCTGTCTTCTTCCAGTGTCCATAGCCCTTTGACAACATTAGCCCTCTTGAGAGCCTTACTGGAGGCCTTCTTTCTTGGGAAAAACCTGCGGCTCATCTCATAGGTCTTGTACGATCCAAGGCCGCCTCCTATGAGTTGTGAAACCTCAAGTTTTGGTGTCAGCAGAGGCAGGTGAGGTCCAGAACTATGAACGATTGATGATGAAGAGTCCCCACCGGTGACAGCTTTCATCGTCGCGCCTTGTGGGTACTGGTAGTAGTCAGGATAGAAGGCCGCAAAGGGGCCGATCGATCCACCGACAGGCTCGAACGAACGATCAAGGGAGTGGAGATTATAGTGGGCACTCTGCTGCACATGGAAATCAAGAGGCATGTCATCGCAGCTCCCTGCGTGGGGCTGGAAGCAACCGAAATCCATGGAGGGGTTTCAGGAGCTGTGGTAGGACTAGGGTTCCTACCAGCGCGGCTACGTAGGTTATAGGGATGAGGTGGAGGTGGACGAGGGCTGGAGCGGGCGCGCCGGCGAGTAGGCGCTGTCGCGGCTAGGGTTTAGGGGCGGTGGCGGTTGGCTGGTGTCGGCTAGGGTTCCGGCTCCTTAGGGAGCCGGGCAACAGAAGATGATAATATCTTTATTGCTTGATCTCAAACGATGTCTTACAACTAGTATTTATAACTTTAGCCTAAGATAACTTGCCTAAAATAACTTGTCTAAGATAACTTTGTGGGTCAAGCCCCTAATACTAATGCCCGATGGGCCTCTTCCTTGTATAGACCAAACCGGTCATAACATCTCTCCCCGCCTGCGCAAACAGCTCGTCCTCGAGCTGAAAGTCTGGATAGTGTTTGCGGAATTCTTCACGCTGCTCCCAAGTAGCCTCCTCCTCCGGAAGGCCTGCCCACTGAACGAGGATGAACCAGACGCCACGATGGAGCTGCGCCTGCAATACCTTTGCCGGCTCTGGAAGAATGCGACCATTGGCGATGGGAGGAAGCGCCGATGGAGCCGCCGGTGGCTCGCCACGGAAAGGCTTGAGCAGCCCCACATGGAAAACGTCATGGATGCGAGCGCGGGCTGGAAGCTGAAGACGATAGGTCACCTTCCCAATGCGCTCCAAGATAGGGAAGGGCCCGGCGTAGTGAGGGCCGAGCTTGCGCTTCGCGCGTGGGTCGAGGGACTGCGTAGAGCGACGGAGAAGACGCAGCCACACCCAATCACCCACCGCGAACTCCGCCTCGCGATGATGATCGTCGTAGTAGTGCTTGGCCAGCTGCTAGGCCTGAAGGAGACGCTGACGAACCTCAGCAAGCATCTCGTCACGAGTGCGGATGAGGTCACCCGCAACCTCCGTCCGAGCTGTCTCCGGATCCACCGGAAGTATAGGCGGGGGTGGTCGACCATAGACCACCTCAAATGGCGTAGCTCGCAGGGCGGAGTGATAAGAGGTGTTGTAGCAGTACTCCGCCCAAGAGAGCCAGTCCACCCAAGCGCGAGGCCGATCACCTGTCACACAACGCAAATACATGGCAATGACCTTGTTAACCACCTCGGACTGACCGTCCGTCTGAGGATGGAATGCCGTACTCAGGCGGAGCTGGACACCCGCCATCCTGAAGAGGTCGTGCCAGACATGGCCTGTGAACACGGGGTCTCGATCACTGACGATCGAAGCAGGGAACCCGTGTAGACGGACGATGCCGTCGAAGAAGGCCCGGGCCACGGACGCCGCCGTGTATGGATGGTCGAGCGCTATGAAGTGGGCGTACTTGGAGAAGCGGTCGACCACCGTGAGGATGACCGACTTGCCGCCCACCTTGGGAAGGCCCTCAATGAAGTCCATGGATATGTCCGCTCAGACCTGAGATGGCACCTCCAAGGGCTGGAGTAACCCGGCCGGCCTGAGAGTCTCTGCCTTGTTGCGCTGGCATGTCTGACAAGACCGAACCCAGTCACGGACCAGGGCGCGATCGCCAGGGATGTAGAAGTCGGCACGAAGACGATGGAGGGTTTTCTGCATACCCTCATGACCCGCCGAGTGGGCGAGCTATAACACCTGGTGACGGAGATCATCCTGCGCCGGAACAAAGACCCGGCGCCCATGGAGGAGCAGTCCGTCAGGAAAGCGCCAAGGCTCTTCCAGGTCGCCGGCCGTAAGCTGCTGCTGAAGACGGATGGCGTCGTCGGCCGTCGCAGTGGCGCGACGAATGTCGGCGAAGAGGCCGAACGTCGGCCCGGAGCGGATGCATAGGGCCGCCCCGGCGGACTCGTCAACGGAGGAAGCGAGGTCGGAGTCGTGACGGGACAGCGCGATGGCCACGGTGTTAAGGCGGCCCGGCCGATACTCAACGGAGAAGTCGAAGCCGAAGAGCTTGCTGATCCACTGGTGCTGCGGCACGGTCGACAGCCGTTGGTCCCGCAAAAACTTCAGGCTGTAGTGGTCGGTGCGAATCTGGAAGGACCGTCCCCACAAGTACGGCCGCCAATGACGAACGACCTGTACAAGGCCAATGAGCTCCCGCTCATATGCTGCCAGCTTACGATGACGCGGAGCGAAAGGCCGGCTGAAGAAGGCGAGGGGCCCATCGCCCTGATGAAGCACGGCGCCGAACCCTGCGCCCGAGGCGTCACAGTCCACCATGAACGGGCGGTCGAAGTCGGGCATCTGGAGGACGGGGCCCATCGTGAGGGCCCCCTTGAGGGCCTCGAACGCCGTCGTCGCCTTGTCGTCCCAGGCGAAAGCGTCGCGGCGAAGCAACCGCGTGAGGGGCGCCGCGATAAGCCCGAACTCCCGGATAAATTTCCGGTAGTAGCCGGCGAGGCCGAGGAACCCGCGGAGAGCCCGCGACGAGTGAGGCGTTGGCCATGCGGAGACAGCTGCATGGGGGCTGAGCTACGGGCTCGAGCGGGACGAGGCTAGGGTGCACGGAGGGAGGCTTGGGTGGTGGCATTGGGTTTCTTGGGAGGTCCTGAGCACGTTCCAGTGCTTGGACGCAAGCGGCGGCGGCTTTGGCCACGACGGCATCGAGGCCAGCGGCGAGGAGCTCACGGCTCCGGCGGTTGGCGCGGTTAGAGGAAGAACAATACGGCGGGGCTAGGGGGAGATGAGTCAGGAGCTCACAGGGAGGCGGCGCAGTAGGTCAGTGGGCTCGGGGACGTCCTTGACGGCGCGAATCGACGGCGAGGGGCTCGGGTGCCCGAGGTTGAAGATGACCGCGATGGCGATCAAGCAGGGCCTCCTGGCGTCTCATAGCTCGATTGGGAGGACGGGGAGGTTTCGGCGGTGCTTCTGGACTCGGCGGAAGGGTGAGGGCTGCACGATGGCCGCGGCTATGGCGAACGGCGGCGACGGTCTCCGTTCGGTTGCGAGAGGGAGAGAGAGCAGAGGAGGATAGGGACGGAGGGAGAAGTGGACGTGGCGCCAGGGAGGTGCGTGGCATCTCCAGGGGGGTCGGGGAAGCGAGCAGAGAGGCAGGAGGTGGCGGCGTCTGCGCGCCTGCGGCGGCCACACGCTCTGCCTACCGGCTTGGGGAGGAAGACGACAGGAGGCGCCAGGTGGGCCGGGCTAGTGAACTGGGCTGCACAGTGCTGGGCCTCTGGGCTGTAGGTAAGCGCCAGGTAGGGTCAGGTGAGCCTCTGTTCTTTTCCTATTTTTATTTTCTGTTATTTTGTTTTGATTTAGTTTGAGAACTAAATCATTTTAAAACTTTCTGTAAATTTTTGTGTGACCTCAGAGAGATAGTCCAAGGCCACATGCAAATTTACAAAAATATTTGAACATTATTTCTTATATAGCAGAAATAATTTCAACCCAAATATGTTATTGATGTAAATCAAAGGCCCAAAATAAATTATTTCTGTGCCTCCAAAAATATTGGTTTGAGTTTTACCTCATGCCAATATTTTCACAGAATAACAGGAACATTTTCTTGGACTCATTTGATGAGATTTAAATGTTGGTTATTTTTAGAGGTTTTTCCGGGGCTTTTGAAAATTCCTCAATTCAAGTTTCATTTGAATTTAAACATGATGCTCACATGAAGGACTAGCCTAGTGCATACCAAAACTAGGGATGTGACAATAAGAAAGCAAGGAGCAATGTGAGGAGCAGTAAGAAAATTAAAGCAGACAGCTCGTTGCTAACGCTAAGAGGCTTGCATGTGTGTTGTTATTCACTCTCTCCATTTATGTGTCCAACTACCCATTGATCCAGACATACTGATTGTGGCCTGAAATTTAGTTTGAAGGTCCGAAACACAAGCAACTTCTGAAAATTTCTGGCAATTAATCTTCACATACATGACAGGTGCTTTTCATGATGAGGTGTTTGGTTTTTGCGGAGGTAACTCTTATGATGTAACTTAAAATGAAGCCATCCAAAGCATGTTTCACACAATATATATTCCTGGAACAATATAAGTAACACATTTAAGAAAACAATATGAAATTTAAATGAAAACATCTATAAATTTATTGTTTTCTCACAAACCACTTTATGAAAATATGAGTGGGGTTGTGCACGGTTAAATCATGAGCAAATGCAGTCAACTAAGAGTTAAGTAGTAGAGTTTATTTTGATTCAGAATTAATTATGCCATAAATGTCTTTTTTCAAAAAGCAGGATAGCCTCCGACCTCTGCATCGAGCGATGCAGACAACCATCTTTATTATATTATTCAGCAAAGACTAACAATAACAAATACATAATTGAACCCAAAGCCACCTTCCTGGCAACTTGAAGAGTAAGCCTTTGAGGAAAGAATTATACATAGCTAATATCCTATCTATATCTAGCTGGTTCTTTTATGTACCGCCGGCAGTGTTGGAGCTAGAAGGAGAAACCTGGGCGGGCCGCGCTAAATGGGAACAGATACAAAATTCAACTCAGGCTAAGGATGGTAAGCTGCTGCTCAAAAGTCTTCGTAAACTTCATATGTAATCATGTCATCTCTTTTTATATTGACTAGGCCAGCGCACGTTCGTTCGGTGTATATATAGCGAATTAGCGAGCGACCAAGAAAAAAGAAAAAGAAAAAGGAATCGGAAACATGCGCGTTCACACCCGTATTTGCATGCATGCATGCGCGTTCACACCCTAGACCAAGAGCCAGTCGCCGGAGATGCCTTCACACGGTAGCGCTGCAATACGGTGGTGGCCATGGTGGAGTAGCGTGGCCACGGCCTCAGGGTCACCGTCGCAGATGCCAGGCTTCGGCAAGCCGTTGGACCACGCTCTCTCATCAGGAGCCTCGCCAAGTCCCACAAGGTGATCATCACCATCGAGGAAGGGTCCATCGGCGGGTTCGATCGGCTCTCATGGGGCTCAGTTGATTGGCGAATAAGCCACGGCGACGAGCTGGGCACGTCAAGTGCTGGTATGGACGCGCGCCGGGAATGTCGAGCGCGTCGGGTCCGAGGAGTAGGGCGTGGGTGTGTGCGTGCGTTGGGTGCATGGGCGTGTCTGTGCACCAGGGCACGTAGTGTGTGTGTGTGTCTGTTGGCGAGCCGTTGGCAGCCTGATCGGGCGCGAGCCGTTGGAGCTGGGCGTGTGATGCGGGCGTCGGGGCGCAGCGCGGGCGCGGTCAGAGCGTGGGCATGATCAGGGGTGAGTGGAGGCGTGGGTGCGTGCCCAGTGCGCTAGCTCGGGGTATAAAGCCGCATGGTGGCGTTATAACAAGAAGGGACATGGTCGAGTTCGTGCTCGAGAGAACAAGGAGGCGTTCGTGCGCCGGAAAACCTACTGTGTCCACCATTTTTCTGAGCTTCTTCTTCCTCCTTCTTTTGATCGAGCCACGGCAAGCGAGAGTGAGCTTAGTGAGAGGGAGAGGAGAGCTAGGGCTAGGGATTGGCGGTTCCAACATCATTCCCTCTTAATACAAACCAAACCGGACAAGCTCAAAATGTGTAGCAACGTGTCATCCTAGCACGAAGTTCACCATGGAATAGATATAAAATCATGCATGTTATACAATAACACAACAAAGATCACCAGTGAAGTAGCTAGTGAGGCAAAATCTAGAGCTACGACAAAAAAGAGGTGGGATTTCACAAAGGTCTAACCAAGATGTGCCATCCGATGTTAATCAAGCACTGGATATAGTCCTCCGTACATAAACATACCCGAGCCACCTCGCTCATCAGCAACGTGCCTACGGATCCTCCCAAATCCCCCCTCGCCCCAATCCTTTCCCCACGAGTTCTTGAAGCGCCAATACTTAATGCCATCAGGATCCGTACCATAACCGACAACCAGGACAGCATGCCATGTAGTTGCGCTACCATCAGGTAGAGCTTCACACTCCATGATGCCTCCATTGTAGTTAAATAGATCAGGCGTACCCTGTAGATGGACAACCACGGGCCGCTTCGCTACTGCTTCCTCAAGAGCATCCTCGGTCGAGTCGACGCACCAAAAGCCTAATATAAGTGTTGTTTCTGCCACCGTCTTGTCCCTCTTGCAACCCGAAGCACTTCTCTTGGCCATGTATGGGTAGGATGATTCGCTCGAGAGTCCATTGTTCCGTATGTACTTGAAGGCATGTTGATAGTAGCCACCGTTGCAACCGTCATTCTCTGTGTTGCAGTCGATAAGCTCTTGAACTGATAGGGAGATCGATTGCAAGGTTTGCAGATAGTGTGCGGCTTCGACCGATGCTGTCGTAGCCATGGCCCAACAACAGCCTGCAACAAATCCCCAAGTTAAGGTTGTGGTGTATGCTAGCTATGTCAACAACTGCGTTGCGTAATTATTCTTAATTAAGCGATCCCTGCCTGCAGAGTTGGAAATAAACTACTACCTCTGTAAATTAACATAAGACGTTTTAGATCACTGTGGAGGGAGTAAGATCTAATAATTGAGCGAATTCAAACACATGCATGTCAACAGCGAAGAAGACCCTTACCACAACCGCCTTGTTTCCTCACAATCGGAGAGACGGCGCCAGCTTCGACCCAGTCGATCTCTGATGGGCGGGTAGACTTCTCAGCATGCTCTCCAGTCTTCTTCATATGCCAAACTCCAAGACCAAGATCAATGTGTACGGTGCACCATGCAGGGATTGCTATGGCATGCATCTTATAGTCCCTGGATAAACGGATGCAACAACATACTTAGTTATGAGAAACCTCATGAGCAATCTGAATATAGCCCTGTAATGTATATGATTTGATCAATAGAGGGACATGATGCACGTTTACATTGTGGCAACCATGCATATATTCTAGGGTTTGCTCTCTGAGGAAACATGATGCATGTCTATGATGATGAAACTATAAGAGTCAGCCGCCGTGGGTTTGACAGATTTACTACTACGTACCTCGCAAAGAGCCCAAAGCGCCGGACACTCCAAGACTGCAATTTGGTCACCAATGGTTGAAAGACCGAATTAAGCGAGGGGCGTAGGTGTAGCAGCCTAGCTCCCGACGGCCTCAACAGTAACCCTGCCGCCGGCGCGGCCTGGCAGCGGCGGGGCAACAGGATCCTACCCACGGCGCCTAATATAGGACGAAACATGCCAGCCTGCACCAGCTCGCTATCTCCATTGCCCGCTCGACAACGGAGCCGATGAATATAGCGGATGAGGAGGAGGACGAGTGTTGGGCAAGAAAACGAGATCTCTGAGCTGCCGCTCGGACACGAGAAAGAGCAGCTAAATCGCCTCAAATCCAAAGCTCATGTATGGAGCGGCCCATTGGCACGGCCCATTAGCCCATCTTTTTATTTTCAACTTTTTTGGTGGGTGTTTTCTACAGAGGAAAAATCAAGTAACAGAATTATTTATAAAACGTGAAAAGTAAAAAAATGTTAACATACCTCAGTCTAAATGTTTAAGTATATGGAATAAAGATTGATATCATATTTTTAAAAGGTTCCTGTAGATATAAGAAAACATTCATGTACTGGAAAATATCCATATATTCCTAAAAAACAAATTTTAGGCTTAAGCAAGGTTCTTTCACGCACGTTTGGATATATGTTAATATAGTTTCACATTTTTTTTCCCAAAAGGGAAAGGGAAAGTGAGAAGGGAAACTAAAAAAATATCAGATAAAACAAAAAAATTTAACAAGTGAAAATAATAGGCAAGGAGAAAAAAGTGAAAAAAAAAACAGCTAGGGAAAATAAAAGGAAGATGAAAAAAGAACATGAAAGGGAGAGAAAAAAATAGCCAAAGAAGGGAAGGTGCTTCAACGTTTTAGCCGCGACCTATGGGCTGAATACATAACATCATGGAGGAGGGCCTTAGTGCCCCTCCTCCGTGTGGAAGGTCTTTTAAAATTTAGCCCATCAAACGGCCCCTTATTCTTCAACTACTTATATTCTCTCCGTTAAAAAAGCGGTTCCTAGGCAAATTTTTAAATTTAGCTCTTAGAAATATTCACACAAATTTGAACATCAATAGCCCAATTTGATCAAAACTACATTGCATAACAGATATAACCATAGATAGCACCAATATGTTCAAACTACAGTGCATAAACATGAACTTAATCTCATTGATTCGAACGAAACAATAAAAATTAGTCGAATTAAACCTAATCAGAGTCTACTTCCGTGTCCTCGTTGGCAACCCCTTTCTTGTACAGCTTAAGCCGCCGGTCACTACTATGGAAAAGCCTATACACAGAATCTTAGCAGCAGCGCGGTTCAAAATGGGGCGCTGCTACTAACTAGTTGTAGCGCGTGTTATGTAAACTCGCTGCTGATAAGGATTTAGCAGTAGCGCGCTCGGCCAGAAACGCGCTGCTACAAATATCGACCGGCGGTGTCCCCCTAACTCTAAGTAGCAGTAGCGCGGTCGCAAGAACAACGCTACTGCTAAGTATGTAGTAGTAGCGCGCTTTGTTCTAGATCGCTGCTGGTAAGTTTCAAATTGCCACAATTTTTTGTCCCAGTTAGCAGTAGCGCCGTACCGCAAAGCGCGATGCTGCTAAATTCTTAGTAGCAGCGCGTTTTCGCTCCCGCGCTACTGCTAATCCGCACCAACCCAACACCTTTCCCCACCCGTCCCTCCCCTCCCCCTCCTCTTTTCCCTTCCCCCTACCTCCCCCCTCCTCTCTTTCCTTCCCCCTACCTCCACCACATTCTCCCACTCTCACTCTTCTTCTTCTCCTCAATACTTCTCCCCCATTACTCTCTCTCTCTTCTATCCACCTTTCTCTCTCTTCATTACTCCTACATAACTACACCACCTCCATTAATGCATCTCCTTTCTCTTTTTCCTTCCCTCTCCACTAGTTGAAGTTGTCTCCTCCCAAATTAGGTAGCTAGGTAGATGTAGGATTTAGTTAAGTGACCTATTTGCCCCCTAACTAGATCTATCTTTGTGAAGAAGAGCTTTGTGCACTTTTGATCTCCCTACAACATCATCTTCACCGTGTGCTCGATCTCGATCGAGATAGAGGTGATGAAAATTTCATGCTTTTGCAAAATGGAAATGTGTTTATGTGTGTGTGATATGTTTGTGGAAATTGTGTGTGTGGCATGAGTTGACGCCGCCAAATTGTGCTTTTGAGTTGCCTATGTTTTGCCGAAATGTCGATTTATTTCCGTTTCGGCGAATTCCGGGCAAACTCTTGATCCATATATGTCCTATTTTTAGGGAAGGTCATGCCAAAATTTTTTATGACTTTGATGCATGCATGCATTTTTATAATCAAGTTTTTTTATTATTACCGTGCAGAGTTGACGATGGTCAGTGGAACGATGGTGGACAGGTGGTTGCGGTCGGCGGTGCAGGACATGAAAGAAAATAACCGGACAGAGGTTTTATGTCCGTGTCGAAAATGCAAAGGAATAGTTTGGCTCGACCCCCATGACGATGGTCGTGTCGAAGCGCACCTGCTCATGACTGGTTTCATGGATGGCTATACTCGGTGGATAATTGAAGATGAGGATGACGATGTTGAGGATGCCGACGGGGCAGGCAATGATGACACGGGGCAAGACGAAGAGATGATCGATAATGGCGGCGGGGAAGAGGCCGGACATGGCGGCGGAGAAGAGGCCGGACATGGCGGAGGAGAAGGGGCCGGACATGGCGGCGGAGAGAACGACATGGACTCCACGCAGCAGAGTTCGTCGGTACTAAGTTCAATTGTGCGGGACCCTCATGTTCAAGCATTGCTTCGCAAGGAGACGAGTACTGAGAGAGCTGCTTCTAGAGAGGAGGCTAAGCTAGAGCAACTGGTGGTAGACTCGAACACTCCATTGTATGATGGTTGCAATCCTGAGGTGACCCGGTTGAGTTTCACGCTCCAACTCCTGAAGACAAAGGCTAAAAACAAATGGACCGACACTAGCCTCGATGAGCATCTCAAGTACCTAAAGGATGTTCTTCCCGCGGGTAATCTATGTCCTACTAGTGTTGATGAGGCCAAGAAGATCGTGTGCCCTCTTGATCTGCCACACGTTAGATACCATGCATGCATCAACGATTGCATAATTTATCAGAAGGAGCACGCGGAAAAAACAAGCTGTCCGGTGTGCAATGCTTCTCGATACAAGAAGGCCGGGAAGAAATGTCCCCAGAAAGTTGTATGGTACTTACCGATCACTCCCCGTCTCCAGAGGTATTTTGTAGATCCCAAGGAAGCAAAGCTAATGCGCTGGCACGTAGAGAGGAAGAAGCCCGACGATGGAGATGATCCGAAGCTGAGACACGTGAAGGATGGAAGCCAGTGGAGAGCGTTGAACAGCTTCTATCGGTATTTTGAATGTGATGCAAGGAACATCGTGCTCGGCGCGTGTACCGATGGCATGAATCCGTTTGGCAACCAGAACACCAACCATAGTACATGGCCCGTGTTTGTATGGATGTACAACCTCCCCCCTGGTTGTGCATGAAATCGAAGTACATTCACATGAGCATGCTTATTCAAGGGCCGAAACAACCAGGAAATAATATTAATTTGTATCTGGGGCTACTTCAAGAGGAGTTAGACACGTTATGGAAAACACCGGCCAAGACATGGGACGCCAGCAAAGGTGAGTATTTCAACATGAGAGCCGCGCTGATCACGACAGTGCAGGACTATCTCGGTTACGGATATGTGGCGGGCCAGGTGTGCCATGGATATTGCGGATGCACGCGGTGCATGGATGCTACAACGTCTCAGCAGCTAACGTCAAGGAAAGATGGCGGGTCTGGGAAAATCGTGTACATGGGGCATCGAAGATGGCTTGAACAGGACGACCCGTGGAGAAACCGTGGAGATCTATTCAATGGTCACGGTGAGCATCGAGGACCTCCACATAAGCGGAGCGGTGCCGAAATCGATGAGCTGTTGAAAAACTGGAAGGAGTGCCCCACGCCGGGAAAGACGATGAGAAAGGCGCCGGAGCCGCTGCTGAAGGTATGGAAGACGAGGTCTGTGTTCTGGGACTTGGAGTACTGGCACAAACTCGATACACCTCATTGCCTTGATCAAATGCATATATGTAAGAATGTCCTTGAGAGCTTGCTCGCAACACTGATGAACATGCCGGATAAGACCAAGGATGGGCCGAAGGCAAGAAAAGACTTGCAAGATTTGAACATCAGGGAAGATCTGCACATGCCGCCCCGTAAAATGTCAGACGAGACAGAGACGGAGACAGAGGCACGGGAGAAGAAGGGCAAGAAAATAAAGAAAGAGGATTATTGCCCCCCTTCTTGCTTCACCTTAAGTCAGGCTGAGATCAATCAATTCTTTAAGTGCCTTACCGGAGTGAAAGTTAGTTCCGGTTACTGTGGCAAGATAAGCAGATATCTAGACACGGACAAGAAAAGGTTCAGCGGGATGAAGTCTCATGACTGTCATGTGATGATGACGCAGATACTACCTGTTGCCCTTAGAGGGATAATGGACAAGCACGTCTGTGACACGCTTATTGGTCTCTGCAACTTTTTTGACGTCATCTCTCGAAAGTCGATCAGTGTGAAGCAGCTCCAAAGGCTACAGGAAGAGATCGTTGTGATACTGAATGAGCTTGAGATGTACTTCCCGCCCGTGTTCTTCGACGTGATGATGCATCTGTGTGTCCATATTGTGAATGACATAATAGACCTGGGGCCGTCATTCCTGCACAACATGATGCCGTTTGAGAGGATGAATGGGATCATCAAAGGATTCGTTCGTAACATGTCCCGTCCGGATGGAAGCATCGTCCAGGGCTATTTGGCACAAGAGTGCATCTCTTTCTGTGAGAATTTTCTATATGGCGCAGACCAGCCGCCTGGTGTTAGTGTTGGTTTGCCCGTTAACAAGCACGATGGGAGGCTCAAAGGAGATGGTCACTGCAACGGTCGCAGGGAACTGCACGTGGCATACTCAGATCGACGCAGCGACTTTGACAGAGCAAACTTGGTAGTGCTACAACACCTAGACGAGGTAGATCCTTTCGTGGCACTGCACAAAGAAATTATCGCAAAGAAGTATCGTGATCGGGGGGTATGCAGGACGGACGCCGAAGTTACTAGAGAGCACAACTCCACTTTCCTGCATTGGTTCAAAGAGCATATTATTGCTAATCCCCCGGAGGAGGGCTCTAAGGACGGATTGCTCATATACGCCTTAGCACATGGCCCCTCGCCCAACCTCGTAACCTATTAGGCATATGATATCAACGGATACACGTTCTACACGGAGGCAAAAGATATGGACAGTGATGATCGGAACTCAGGGGTGACGATGGAATGCATGACCGGCAGCGACAACGGCACAACTGAACGATTTTATGGAAGGGTCGAGGAGATCTGGGAGCTTGACTACTCTGGACTGCACAACACGACGATGTTCCGTGTCAGATGGGCTAAGAATGTCGAAAGAGAAAGCCGGATGTTCACTACCATGACTATACCCGACGCCAAGAGTGCTACCGTGAACGCTATCGCAAAAAACGAGCCATGGGTACACGCTAAGCACGTGACACAATGCTTCTTCATAACTGACCCGCGCAATCCCAGCCGTGTTGTCGTGAGGAGAGGCAAAAGGAACATCATTGGAATGGATGGAGTCGCCAACGAGGAAGACTATGATCAGTACGGCAACCCAATGAGGGAAGATGACGATGATGATGAAGTATACGTCAAAAGCAGAATCAATACTACATTACCTAAGAAAAATCATAATCCATGGAAAAGGCAAAGTCACAATGAGGGGCTCAATTATTCTTCGACGAACAAGAAGGGAAAGAAGCTAACTCAAAAACAAAAACATCAGCACTGAGGAAACGTATGTATGTTATGGGTCCAATGATGTGTAATATATATATGTTCCTATTTTGTATACACACTTAGCCATTATTATGCATGGGTCCAATGATGTGTAATATATATGTTCCTATTTTGCATACATATTTAACCGTCAAATGATGCAATATATATCGCCCTCCCTTTGTTCACTGCCCTCGGGAAATAAAAGTGGGATAAAATAAAGGAAAAGAAAAAGGAAAACTGGCAGTAGCGACGGTAGTCGCAGCGCGTTTCTCCTAAAACGCTGCAGCTACAGATCTTAGTAGTAGCGCGTTTCTACTAAACCGCTGCAGCTACAGAATTTAGTAGTAGCGCGTTTCTCCTAAACCGCTGCAGCTACTGAATTTAGTAGCAACGCGTTTTGACATAACGCGCTACTGCTACGTCCACTTAACCCAAAATTCTCACTCGCCCTGCTTCATCCCGCCATTTCCCCCCAAATCCCCACTCTCTCTCCCCCGTCGCACCGCCGCGCCCGACCCGGCCCCGGCGCTCGCCCCCGACTCCACTGGCGCTGGCGCTAGCCCCGGCGCTCGCCCCCGTCCCGGCCCTCGACCCCGACCCCGGCGCCGGCGCTAGCCCCCGACCATGCCGCTCGCCCCCGTCCCAGCCGCTCGCCCCCGACTTCGGCGCCGGCGCTCGCCCCCGACCCCGACGCGCTCGCCCCCGACCCATCGGCCCTCGCCTCCCTCCTCTCCCCTGCCGGCCGTCGTCGGGCCTGCCTCCTCGCCCATGCACTCTCTGTAAACCCCCCCCCTCTGCTAGGGTTCTTCATGTTAATTAATTAGGTTATCTATTTAGTTATGAATTTAGCTAGGTTTCAAAATTAGCTGAATTTATACATAAATTTGAACTGGACATGTGATATGTGCATATGTCATGTTTTGGACATGTCATGTTTGGAAAATGATCCGAGTGGCCTATGTTACGCCGGAATGTTGATTCATTTCCGTTTCGGTGAATTTCAGGCGCTCGATATGTCCATTTTTTAGCAAAGGTCATGCCAAAATTTCCGTGAATAAAGGCATGATTTGTGCTACATAGTTGGCATATCGAGTGCTGGCACATAGATTTCTTTTTATGTCATTTCTCATTTATTCATACTTTTAGAAATAAATGAGGCCACTTAATCATGGGAAACATGTCGAGCAACGAAGAAACTTGGCCTTCTGACCAAGATGCAGACGAGATGGATTATGAGGGTGAACAAGAGTACCTTGACTATTTGACTGCTAAGCAAGGTTTGCAGGTCGGCCTCGATGATGGTACTGACGCCGACATCGACACCGACGGCGCCGGCACCGATGGCGGCACCGGGTGGGGAAGGTACCGGCGGGGAAGGTACCGACCCCGATGCCGCTACCGAAAAGAGGAAGCATAAGAAGCAGAGGATACGAAAACCTAACAAACTAGGGATTGGACGACTTGTGATCACAAAGATGGCACCTGGCAAGTTTGAGCCGTTAGAGCCAGAAGAACCTCGCAAGTGCTATGGGAACCAAGTAGGATGCATCCTGCGGGAATGCGCGAGCATCAACGACGATGACTTAAGGAGTAAAGAACATTTGACGCAGTTGCTCCTAACGAAGTTGCACAAGAGATTCAAGTTCCCCGACCGGGATGATAACATAGAACAACCGTGGGATGATCCGAAGATGAAAAAGATTAACAATCACGCCATGGGCATGTTCAACAATGATTTGGCCTCCTGGAAAGGGAGGGTGAAACGGGCTATTGAGGCTGACGAACCCCTGTCCAAGATTCTGGAGGAAAATCCGACACTTACGGAAGAGGAGTTCGAAAAGTTCAAGGACACTTGCACTACCGAGGCAGCCTAGGCTAAGGCTGCGAAATTCAAAAGCCTTCAGCTCCGGAACACGGGGAAGCATCGCCTCGGAAGCCGTGGCTACCTCGGTAAAAGGCCCATATGGGATAAGGAGGACGCGGAACGTGAAGCCGCGGGTCTCCCAGACCCCTTCGCGAAGTTCACCAACCCCTTGGAGCATGACTTCATCAGGGCCCGCTACAAGTGGGACAAGGAGAAAAAGGTTTTTTACACGGACAAGATCACGAGGAAATTGATTAGACTACTGGAGAAGCAACACCGGCTTGCAGCCGAAAGCCCTACTTCTCCGATGAGGCCCAAGTGGGACACCCCTCTCAACCGGGCCTTGAACGAACTTAAGGGACTCCCGTTGGACCAGCGGCCGCAATATGATCGTGTGCACGGCGCTGGAGACGGCGCCACGTGGAAGGTGTTTTACAACAACGGCCTGGAGGCCAAGAAGCAGAAAGAGAAGTTTAGTCAGGTGGACATCGACGCAAAGGTGAAGCTTGCGGTCGAGAAAAAAGCAGCTGAGGATGCGAAAAAAGCAGCCGAGGACAAATATGAGTTGCTACAGCAGGCAGTCAATGCAGCTTTAACTGCCTACAGAAATGATTTTGCTACTAACTTGGTTCCAGTTATCATCAACTGGGCGAAGGAAAATCCAGACAAGACGGTACATGATTTCCCGATGCCCAGTTTCGTCGCGAGCAACTCCATGAACAACAACACCATCGCACCATCACTTGCTCAAGCAACCGGGCCTCCTCTCGCATCCACTCCCGCTCATAGCAGCCCGT
Organism: Triticum timopheevii; assembly: GCA_963921465.1. Lineage (NCBI taxonomy): Eukaryota > Viridiplantae > Streptophyta > Magnoliopsida > Poales > Poaceae > Triticum > Triticum timopheevii. The sequence continues at coordinate 51,406,376 of OY997271.1, read as the reverse complement.
CCTCAGTCTCAGGCACGCTAGGTGGGCTTTCGTCTTTGGCTGAGCTCGAGGCCGTCACGGTAATTACATGTCGCACCAATATATATATATATATATATATATATATATATATATATATATATATATATATATTGGTGCGACATGTAATTACCGTGACGGCCTCGAGCTCAGCCAAAGACGAATATATAGATAATATTCCAATTTTGTTGCCTTTCGGTTGTTTTACGCCACAGACATATGTGTTTGCACGCGAAAGAAACCCCGTGCACCATACTCTACTTGATCAAAGGCCAGAAGGTGGACGTGGGAAAGGGGATGATAATGGACCCCTCTCAACGCACGTTCCACAACCAGCCGATCCCCGCTGGGCACTTCAGGGTTAACTTGACCAGTGTGAAATCGGGGCACGAGGATTTGCCTCCTCCAGTACAGCATGTGGGAGCGGACGACGAGACCCCGCCGCGGATTGGAAGCTGCAAGGGTTGGGTGCTGCTATGGCCGAAGAATCTTATTCGTCTGGAGCCGGCCGAGAGCACACCAATAACTACCACACATCAACAAGCATGTGCGGAGACCACCACCCCGCCTACGCAATTACCAGCTCCTGTAGTGCCGGGTGAGAGCGGCGGACGACATGATGAAGGGGGTGCAATAGTACTGGCTGATGTAATTTATCCTGTAGAATAGAGAATGGATGATGAGACGGAGGTCGACCCTATGGATTACCTCAATACAAACGCGTATGACTGTGACATAGATATGATGAGTCAACCATATGACGAATCAGGCTATCAGCTTGCTAATGAGGATATGGATGATATGCCCGGGCAGGGTCGTACCATGGATTGCAAAAAGTCTCTCTTCATGAAATCCTCACAGGACACGCCTGAAGATGCCGCCTCAACACAGGGTCAACTAGCCGGACGCGAGGGTCGTACAGTACTTAGCCCGGGAACACTTGGGCAGGGGTTAAGGAAGGGTCTGGAAGGTGTGCCCAAGAAAAAGGAGAGGAAGAGATCGGGGAAGGTAACTGCCTCCAAACAAGCCAGAGCACACAACAGCCAGACGATGCATTCTGAAGAGCGTGTACCCGTGAAAGGTGCTGTCATGTTCCATCTCACGGGCGAGCCGATGCTACCGCCGAAACCGCTGGAGGCACTATCAGGGGATCTCAGGAGACTGCACGACCATGTGCTGTCGACTGAGAAAAGCCTACTAGCCTCAAAGGATCCAGGATATCCGACATACGCGGCTCGTGTGCCTGAGGGGAAGTGCTACGTCGACACACGGCCCGCGGAGGTGTTCTTCCTGCGGTTTGACCATATCTTTGAGATGTTTCTAACAAGGTGGCTTGATTTTACTATCGTCCGCCTTTTTGCGCTACATATGAGCTCCGTCATGAAGAGTGAAGAAGTCTCGCAAATCTGTGTGGTGGATCCGTACTACATGCACGAGTCTTTCTTGAGTCTCGGCGACTTTGAGCGTGAAACTGCTAGGGAGTACCTCCAAAACTTCATGGTACAGAATAAGGACCGGGAAATTATCCTCGTGCCTTATCATCCAAAGTAAGTCAGTTCCGGACAACCCTTTCGTACATTTCAATCATTCCTTCTCTCTCATATGGGGAATAATTTGAGGTGTCTTTTCCCCGCAGCAACGGGCGCGCTGTCCTTATCGTTCTTTACCCGCAAGTCTCCCACGCCGTGTATTTTGACCCTTCCAGAGACTACGAGAAAAAGGACTACACCCACATAATGAATATTATAGATGATGCTCTCCAAGGCTTCAGCTTTAGAGGTGGCCACGTGCATATCAAGAAACAAAGGAACAAGAAGATGGGTTTCGCGCATAAAGGATGGATTCTACATCGTCCATCTCATGATTCAGTTCAACACGGATCACCAAAAGCTTCGCATTAACAACAGAAATGATGATCGTATCCACAAGTGGCTAGAATCTCATGGAGAAGCGAATTATAAACTTAGAGATGACTTATTTCGCATCCAAAGCGACATTGCGACGATCATCATGAAAGAAGTCGTCGATGAGAAGGGGATGTTCCACCACGGCCCTATATCGCGAACTGACGTCCGAACTCGCATAGGCATGCAACGTCTAGACCTCACGACGTTCAAGAAGCTAGGGTTCGTCCTCGATGATATGGAAGGATGGAACTTCTAGTGATTTAGGATGCCGATGATGATGATATGTGTCGGTTGAACTTGTATACTTTTTGTAGCGATGAAACTTTGTGATGTCCACGGTCCCTGCCGAACTTGCGTAACGCTACTTTGTTAGTTTGCGTACGATGACCTGCGTACCTCTAGTTAATTAATTTGTGTACTGTATATGTTGCATCTAGTTGCTAACCTTTCTTTTTTGGTGTTGCTCTAGTATATTTTGTTGCATATATATGATTGTACATCCTCTTCATGGACATGCATCTCTAACAGGTACCTAGTTTCTTGATGGCGAGATGGAAATGCTATGTTGTGTACAAAGGGAAGGTTCCGGGGGTGTACAACAAGTGGCATGAGTGTCAGGCGCAAGTGAATGGGTTCACGGGCGCCAGCCATAAAGGCTTCAAAAGCAGACAAGAAGGAGAAACTAGTTACTTGAGGTTCACGCTAGCGCGAGAGAGGACTCGTAACCGCCACCTCCAGTACTGCATAGTTCCGCTCTCACTCATAGTGATAGCACTTATTGCGTATACCTTTGTTTAGATGGATGAAGTTGTTGTAGTTGCAAGTATTCGAGACTTGCATGTATTGCTATTTTTGAGATGATGACAAGATATCACTTTGTGTTGCATGATGATTATGATGAGACTATTTGTATGTACATGCTATGATTACATTTGTGGTCTCGCAGGCATTTGTATGTGTATCATGATGACATTTCTATGTGCTAAAGATTCTTCTACAAAGCCGGTTCAAATACAAAACAAATATGCCAAAAAAAAACTACTTAAATTAGCAGTAGCGAGTGTATAAAAGTTAGCAGCAGCGCCTCAATAGCAGTAGCGCGTCCAGCCAAAGAGCGCTAGCGCTACTAGCGGTAGCAAGCTTCCTCTAACCGCGCTGCTGCTACACTTGTGTAGCGCGGGTACCCGCGCTGCTATGAGTTAGCTGTATCGCCTTATTAGTAGCGCGGGTACCCGCGCTACTGATATATCTAAAACCCGCGCTGCTGCTAGCCTTTTTCCTAGTAGTGGGTGCTTCTCGGAGACGAGCTTCGGATGCATTCGGTGGAGGTCGGCCATATACTGCCCTTCAGTGTGCCCGCCTCTAGCCGCTCGAAAGCCTCCCGGTTCTCCCGCAACTTGTGGCGGGAGACCAATCGGGGTTTCAATCTCGACGGGGCCGGGACATTGCGGCTGTCAATGGGGAAGCTGAATTTCGTTGCACTGTCGTAGAGGGCCACCACATTGCGTATACCCTCGCTGCCAGCTTGACTGGAATGAGCCAAGCCAGTACCAGACAACGGTGTCCGTGTCCTTTTATTTCAGACACCCATATCCCCCACGGTTGCTGCCGCACGTTGTGGTACTTCTTGTTTGGCGATGGTGCCTGCAGGTCAGCCGCGAAGGAGCGGGAGAAAAGGGCGCCACCACGGTGGCCTTAGGTGGGTTGTATGTCGGGGCATGCATCCACACTTCTAATCCGCGGCGACGACCTCCGGCGACTGGGTTCCGCCATTTTGGAGCATCGTAGGTTGATTGGAAGGTTGGATGGAGGTGTGTCATGGCTGCAGGAGAGCCCGCGGGGAGGTGCGGGCTGTATTTGGTTGGCGGTGGCCTCGATGCGGGAGGGGGAAGGTGTGTCATCACCTGACGAGTAATTATATAAGGGTCGGCCGATGCGAGGAGTAAATTTGTTTCTTCTCTAAAGACTATATAAGGGATGGGTTAGGTTCGGTTTAGTCTCTTAATAAAATGAGTTTTTTATACTCATCTAAAGGCTTTTAAGGGATGGAAAAGCAAATAGATTTTGCGTTAATTACCCTTAGAAAATCACACCCTTCTGATTGTGATCGTTAACCACAATTGGTAGAAAGTCTCTTCTCATAAATGTGTTCGAACATTCACCGTGAAGTACCACATACATTCCATCGAACACGAAATTCACAATAAGTACAATATGTCGTGGGAGATAAATTTGACCAGTGAAAAGATGTTTAGGGTATCAAAATTCCATGGGATCGTAAATTATAATGGAATATTTCCCTGGCAAAAGAATCTATTTGCACCGTCTCGTGTATGTTTGGCCTTCTCGATAAGACACTTCGATGCCAACTGTGAAAATTTATAATGCCAAGTTTCTGACACAATAAAATCAGACAAGGATCAAGCTAAATAATATACTGGGCTAACTTACATGAAATCGTAAATTATAATGGAATCCTTCGCTGGGAAAAGAATCTATTTGCACCGTCTCGTGTATGTTTGGCCTTCTCCAAAAGACACTTCGAAGCCAACTGTGAAAATTTATAATGGCCAAGTTCCTGACACAATAAAATCAGACAAGGATCAAGCTAAATAATATACTGGGCTACCTTACATGAAATCGTAAATTATAAATGGAATACTTCGCTGGAAAAAGAATCTATTTGCACTGTTCGTGTATGTTTGGCCTTCTCGACAAGACACTTCGATGCCAACTGTGAAAATTTATAATGGCCAAGTTCCTGACACAATAAAATCAGACAAGGATCAAGCTAAAGAATATATTGGGCTAACTTACATGAAGTGATCAAATAAATATGTGTTTGTATTTCTCTTTTACAGTGGGCTTTTCCACATGTCCTTTTGAATATAAGAAAATGGTGCACCTCAGATTGTAACAGTGTTGCACTTCTCTCCTGATGAGTACGAGTTCGTCGAGAGTTGAAACAAATATAATACCGGCCTCCCTTGCAAAAAGTAGCACCCAGCCATGCACCAAGTATCAACGGAAGACGCTGGAGCTTGTAGGAGATCATCTCTTCTTTGTTGCAGGATCAATTGATATCATGTAAATTTTGCCGTTGTACAACACATTTGAGTTCCTGTTGCCTACCAATCCCAAGACACACCCTGGCTTATGATCCATTCAGAGCTTAACGGAGCTTTCCTTATCGGTTTGAGTATGTCTTCTCCCTCTAGTGATGAGAGCCGAGCTCATATGCTGCTTTTTTATATGATGAAGCTAGGCATACATGTACCATGGTGTGTGGTGTGCCCTTCCATGCAACCATGAAGAAAGTATACAGCATGCACTTGTCAGTAAGATAACTTGGTGTAGTAATATGGCACATCCAGATGTGTTATACCAAAAGTGTTCTGTTCCACGAAATAGGGTTTCCCCCCGCTTTATATTACAAAGCATACCGCCAATCGACAGGCTCAATGTTCATGGGCAAAAACAACAAAAAATAAAATAGGCCTGGCTGGGGGCACAGCACAACAAACCCCAAAAGAAAGCAACTAGCTAACCAGGCTACGGGAGTGGAGGAGCGAGATGACAGTGGAGCGAAGTCCGGCGGTGATGGTGTTGATGCCGTCCCGATGACGCCGCTTGCTAAGCGGCCACCAGAGCTGCAAGAATCCGCACATTTTGTAAATGGCATCAGTCGTCCGAAGCGGAATCACATGTTCAATCACAAGTCTATTGGACACATTCCAGAGCGTCCAAGCTATCACACTAATTGCCACCCAAAGGGTGGGGCGAGTTCTACACTGGGAATCAATAATTTCCCGGAAGAGATCTGGGAGGTTGTCATGGGCCCAATTTCCTCCTACTGTCTCTCGAAGGCAGCTCCATAAGAAAATGGCAGACGAACAGTGGAAGAAAATATGGTTAGTGTCCTCAGGGACACCGCACAGGGGCCAATTACCATCCCTAGGGCCATTGCGCTTGCGCACTTCCGTCCCGGATGGAAGGCGGCCTCGCACCCATTGCCAAAGGAAGATTTGAATCTTCAGTGGTACTCTAATCTCCCAAAGGAGATTTAACTCCTGAGGCCCAGGAGTAGCCACCAGGGCTTGGTACAAGGACCTGGTGGAGAAGTGCCCACTGGGCTCTAAATGCCAAGAGATGGCATCCAGCTCAAGGGACGTAGCATGAAGGGCAATGCATTCTAGCAGCTCCTCCCGTTGGCCCCGCTCGTGGGGGCCGAACGTACGCCTAAAGGTCACGCGAGAAAGGTCGGCCAGAGTGGCTCCCACCGTGAGTTGGGGAGTGGCACATATCAAGAAGAGCGACTAGAACCATTCCGCAAAGGGTCTAGTGCCTGGCCAACGGTCGAGCGAGAATAGCGTGTTCAAACCCGAACCAATCGTGATTGAAGACCCAAGCCGCAGGACTGGCAACAGTTGAATAATCGTCTGCCAGAACTGGGAACCGCCCATCCGAGGTGCAAAGGCAAGTGGCTGGCCCCGAAGGTATTTAGGGCGGATGATGTGAAGCCAGAGGCCGCCATCTTCGGTCTCAATATGCCAAAGCCACTTAGAGAGGAGGGCAATGTTCATTCGTTTAGAGATGAAGCCAAGCCCTCCCTGGTCTTTAGGCTTGCATATTTCCGACCACTTCACCATATGGTATTTCTGTTTATTGCCCTTACCTACCCAGAAGAATTAAGACTGGTATTTGGCGATTTCCTCATGCAGGGATTCATGAAGACTATAGAATCCCATCAGGAACATCAAAATGCTAATCATAGAAGAGTTGATAAGCACAACCCTCGCAGCCTTGGAGAGCCATCGGCCCTGCCAGGGCTCCACACGTTGTTGGACCTTGGATACCATCGGTCGTAGGTCCTTTTCCTGGATCCTACTATCACTGACCGGTAGCCCAAGGTAGGTTGTGGGGAAAGACCCCAGCCGATAATTTAGCCTGTTCGCAATGCCAAGGCCCTCCTCCTCCGAGTATCCCAAGACCATCACCTAGCTCTTGGCGAAGTTAATGGTCAAGCCCGACATCTCCTGGAAGCTAACAGGAGGAACTTATGGCTGGTGATATCTGCATCCGATCCTTCTACCATAAGGATCGTGTTGTCCGCGTACTGGAGGTGGGTCAAGCCACCTCCAGGGATGAGATGGGGGCATATCCTACGAATATGCCCCGCGAGCCGAGCTTTATCAAGGATCATAACAAGGGGATCAACCACTAGGTTGAAGAGGAAAGGGGAGAGGGGGTCCCCCTGTCTAACTCCCTGCTCGGTGGGGAAGCATGGCCCCACAACCCCATTAATATTGATTTCCGTGTGGCCACTCGAGACGAGCTGCATGACCCAAGCAATACACTGTTGGTCAAAGCCACGCCGAATCAAAACTTCCCGAAGGAAGTGTTGGGGAACGTTGCAGAAAATTAAATTTTTTCCTACGGTTTCACCAAGATCCATCTATGAGTTCATCTAAGCAACGAGTCAAGGGAGTGAGTTTGCATCTACATACCACTTGTAGATCGCGTGCGGAAGCTTGCAAGGGGATGGTGATGATGGAGTCGTACTCGACGTGATTCAGATCACCGATGTCCAAGTGCTGAACGGACAGCACCTCCGCGTTCAACACACGTACGGGACGGGAGACGTCTCCTCCTTCTTGATCCAGCAAGGGGGAAGGAGAGGTTGATGATGATCCAGCAGCACGACGGCGTGGTGGTGGATGCAGCAGAACTCCAGCAGGGCTTCGCCAAGCGACTACGGTAGGAGGACGAGGTCTAGCAGGGGGAGGGAGGCGCCAAGCACAAGGGTGCGGCTGCCCTCCCCCCTGCCCTCCTTTATATAGGCCCCCAGGGGGGGCGCCGGCCCTGGGAGATTGGATCTCCCAAGGGGGCGGTGGCCAAGGGGGGAGGAGTGCCCCCCAAGGCATGTGGTGCGCCCCCCCACCCTAGGGTTTCAACCCTAGGCGCAGGGGGTGGGCCTAGGGGGGCGCACCAGCCCACTATGGGCTGGCTCCCCTCCCACGTCAGCCCATGGGGCCCTCCGGGATGGGTGGCCCCACCCGGTGGACCCCCGGGACCCTTCCGGTGGTCCCGGTACATTACCGGGAGACCCCGAAACTTTTCCCGATGGCCGAAATACCACTTCCTATATATTATTCTTTACCTCCGGACCATTCCGAAACTCCTCGTGACGTCCGAGATCTCATCCGGGACTCCGAAAAACATTCGGTATGCTGCATACTCATATTCATACAACCCTAGCGTCACCGAACCTTAAGTGTGTAGACCCTACGGGTTCGGAGACACGCAGACATGACCGAGACGACTCTCGGGCAATAACCAACAGCGGGATCTGGATACCCATGTTGGCTCCCACATGCTCCTCAATGATTTCATCGGTTGAACCACGATGTCGAGGATTCGATCAAACCCCGTATACAATTCCCTTTGTCAATCGGTACGTTACTTGCCCGAGACTCGATCGTCGGTATCCCAATACCTTGTTCAGTCTCGTTACCGGCAAGTCACTTTACTCGTACCGTAATGCATGATCCCGTGGCCAACACCTTGGTCACCTTGAGCTCATTATGCTGATGCATTACCGAGTGGGCCCAGAGATACCTCTCCGTCATACGGAGTGACAAATCCCAGTCTCGATCCGTGTCAACCCAACAGACACTTTCGGAGATACCTGTAGTGCACCTTTATAGTCACCCAGTTACGTTGTGACGTTTTATACACCCAAAGCACTCCTACGGTATCCGGGAGTTACATGATCTCATGGTCGAAGGAAGAGATACTTGACATTGGAAAAGCTCTAGCAAACGAACTACACGATCTTTGAGCTATGCTTAGGATTGGGTCTTGTCCATCACATCATTCTCCTAATGATGTGATCCCGTTATCAACGACATCCAATGTCCATAGCCAGGAAACCATGACTATCTGTTGATCACAACGAGCTAGTCAACTAGAGGTTCACTAGGGACATATTGTGGTCTATGTGTTCACACGTGTACGATTTCCGGATAATACAGTTATAGCATGAACAAAAGACAATTATCATGAACAATGAAATATAATAATACTTTTATTATTGCCTCTAGGGCATATTTCCAACAGTCTCCCACTTGCACTAGAGTCACCAATCTAGTTACATTGTGATGAATCGAACACCCATAGAGTTCTGGTGTTGATCATGTTTTGCTCGTGAGAGAGGTTTAGTCAACGGATCTGCGACATTCAGATCCGTATGTACTTTGCAAATATCTATGTCTCAATCTTGAACATTTTCACGGATGGAGTTGAAACGACGCTTGATGTGCCTGGTCTTCTTGTGAAACCTGGGCTCCTTGGCAAGGGCAATAGTTCTAGTGTTGTCACAGAAGAGTTTGATCGGCCCCGACGCATTGGGTATGACTCCTAGGTCGGTGATGAACTCCTTCACCCAAATCGCTTCATGCGCTGCCTCCGAGGCTGCCATGTACTCCGCTTCACACGTAGATCCCGCCACGATGCTCTGCTTGCAGCTGCACCAGCTTACTGCTCCACCATTCAACATATACACGTATCCGGTTTGTGAATTAGAGTCATCCAGATCTGAGTCGAAGCTAGCGTCGACGTAACCCTTTACGACGAGCTCTTCGTCTCCTCCATAAATGAGAAACATGTCCTTTGTCCTTTTCAGGTACTTCAGGATATTCTTGACCGCTGTCCAGTGTTCCTTGTCGGGATTACTTTGGTATCTTGCTACCAAACTTACGGCAAGGTTTACATCAGGTCTGGTACACAGCATGGCATACATAATAGATCCTATGGCTGAAGCATAGGGGATGACACTCATCTCTTCTTTATCTTTTGCTGGGGTCGGTGACTGAGTCGAGCTCAATCTCACACCTTGTAACATAGGCAAGAACCCTTTCTTGGACTGATCCATTTTTAACCTCTTCAAAATCTTATCAAGGTATGTGCTTTGTGAAAGACCTATGAGGCGTCTCGATCTATCTCTATAGATCTTGATGCCTAATATATAAGCAGCTTCTCCAAGGTCCTTCATTGAAAAACACTTATTCAAGTAGGCCTTAATGCTGTCCAAAAGTTCTATATTATTTCCCATCAAGAGTATGTCATCTACATATAATATGAGAAATGCTACAGAGCTCCCACTCACTTTCTTGTAAACGCAGGCTTCTCCATAAGTCTGCATAAAGCCAAGTGCTTTGATCATCTCATCAAAGCGAATGTTCCAACTCCGAGATGCTTGCACCAGCCCATAAATGGATCGCTGGAGCTTGCATACTTTGTTAGCGTTCTTAGGATCGACAAAACCTTCCGGCTGCATCATATACAGCTCTTCCTTAAGATGTCCGTTAAGGAATGCCGTTTTGACGTCCATCTGCCATATCTCACAATCATAGTATGCGGCAATTGCTAACATGATTCGGACGGACTTCAGCTTCGCTACGGGAGAGAATGTCTCGTCATAGTCAATCCCTTGAACTTGTCGATAACCCTTAGCGACAAGTCGAGCTTTATAGATGGTAACATTACAATCAGCGTCCGTCTTCTTCTTAAAAATCCATTTGTTTTCTATCGCTCGCCGATCATCGGGCTAGTCTGTCAAAGTCCATACTTTGTTTTCATACATGGATTCTATCTCGGATTTCATGGCTTCAAGCCATTTGTTGGAATCTGGGCCCGCCATCGCTTCTTCATAGTTCGAAGGTTCACCGTTGTCTAACAACATGATTTCTAGGACAGGGTTGCCATACCACTCTGGTGCGGAACGTGTCCTTGTGGACCTACGAAGTTCAGTAGCAACTTGATTCGAAGTACCTTGATCATCATCATTGTTTTCCTCTTCAGTTGGTGTGGGCATCACAGGAACATTTTCCTGCGCTGCACCACTTTCCCGTTCGAGAGGTAGTACTTCATCGAGTTCTACTTTCCTCCCACTTACTTCTTTCGAGAGAAACTCTTTTTCCAGAAAGCATCCGTTCTTGGCAACAAAGATCTTGCCCTCGGATCTTAAGTAGAAGGTATACCCAACCGTTTCCTTAGGGTATCCTATGAAGACGCATTTTTCCGACTTGGGTTCGAGCTTTTCAGGTTGAAGTTTCTTGACATAAGCATCGCATCCCCAAACTTTTAGAAACGACAGCTTAGGTTTCTTCCCAAACCATAATTCATACGGTGTCATCTCAACGGATTTAGACGGTGCCCTATTTAAAGTGAATGTAGCTGTCTCTAGAGCGTATCCCCAAAATGATAGCGGTAAATCGATAAGAGACATCATAGACCGCACCATATCCAATAGAGTGCGATTACGACGTTCGGACACACCATTTCGCTGAGGTGTTCCAGGCGGCGTGAGTTGTGAAATGATTCCACATTTCCTTAAGTGTGTGCCAAATTCGTGACTTAAGTATTCTCCTCCATGATCTGATCATAGGAACTTTATCTTTGGTCACGTTGATTTTCCACCTCATTCTGAAATTCCTTGAACTTTTGAAAGGTCTCAGACTTGTGTTTCATTAAGTAGACATACCCATATCTACTCAAGTCATCAGTGAGAGTGAGAACATAACGATATCCTCCGCGAGCCTCAACGCTCATTGGACCGCACACATCGGTATGTATGATTTCCAACAAGTTGGTTGCTCGCTCCATTGTTCCGGAGAACGGAGTCTTGGTCATTTTGCCCATGAGGCATGGTTCGCATGTGTCAAATGATTCATAATCAAGAGACTCTAAAAGTCCATCAGCATGGATCTTCTTCATGCGCTTGACACCAATGTGACCAAGGCAGCAGTGCCACAAGTATGTGGGACTATCGTTATCAACTTTACATCTTTTGGCATCCACACTATGAACATGTGTAATATTACGCTCGAGATTCATTAAGAATAAACCATTGACCATCGGAGCATGACCATAAAACATATCTCTCATATAAATCGAACAACCATTATTCTCGGACTTAAATGAGTAGCCATCTCGTATTAAACGAGATCCAGATACAATGTTCATGCTCAAACTTGGCACTAAATAACAATTATTAAGGCTCAAAACTAATCCCATAGGTAAATGTAGAGGCAGCGTGCCGACGGCGATCACATCGACTCTGGAACCATTCCCGACGCGCATCGTCACCTCGTCCTTCGCCAGTCTTCGTTTATTCCGCAGCTCCTGCTGTGAGTTACAAATATGAGCAACGGCACCGGTATCAAATACCCAGGAGTTACTACGAGTACTGGTAAGGTACACATCAATTACATGTATATCAAATATACCTTTGGTGTTGCCGGCCTTCTTATCCGCTAAGTATTTGGGGCAGTTCCGCTTCCAGTGACCCTTCCCCTTGCAATAAAAGCACTCAGTCTCAGGCTTGGGTCCATTCTTTGACTTCTTCCCGGTAACTAGCTTACCGGGCGCGGCAACATCCTTGCCGTCCTTCTTGAAGTTCTTCTTCCCCTTGCCCTTCTTGAACTTAGTGGTCTTATTGACCATCAACACTTGATGTTCTTTCTTGATTTCAGCCTCTGCTGACTTCAGCATTGAGAACACTTCAGGAATGGTCTTCACCATCCCCTGCATGTTGTAGTTCATCACAAAGCTCTTGTAGCTTGGTGGGAGCGACTGGAGGATTCTGTCAATGACCGCCTCATCTGGGAGGTTAATGTTCAGCTGGGTCATACGGTTGTGCAACCTAGACATCTTGAGGATGCGCTCACTGACAGAACTGTTTTCCTCCATCTTACAACTGTAGAACTTGTCGGAGACATCATATCTCTCGACCCGGGAATGATCTTGGAAAACTAGTTTCAGCTCTTCGAACATCTCATATGCTCCGTGATGCTCAAAACGCTTTTGGAGCCCCGGTTCTAAGCTGTAAAGCATGCCGCACTGAACGAGGGAGTAATCATCAGCACGAGTTTGCCAAGCGTTCATAACGTCTTGGTTCTCTGGGACGGGAGCGTCGCCTAGCGGTCCTTCTAGGACATATTGCTTCCTGGCAGCTATGAGGATGATCCTCAGGTTCCGGACCAAGTCCGTATAGTTGCTGCCATCATTTTTCAGCTTGGTTTTCTCTAGGAACGCGTTGAAGTTCATGTTGACATTAGCATTGGCCATTTGATCTACAAGACATATTTGCAAAGGTTTTTAGACTAAGTTCATGATAATTAAGTTCATATAATCAAATTATGAACTCCCACTCAGATTGGACATCCCTCTAGTCATCTAAGTGTTACACGATCCGAGTCGACTAGCCCGTGTCCGATCATCACGTGAGATGGACTAGTCATCGTCGGTGAACATCTTTATGTTGATCGTATCTTCCATACGACTCGTGTTCGACCTTTCAGTCTCCGTGTTCCGAGGCCATGTCTGCACATGCTAGGCTCGTCAAGTTAACCCTAAGTGTTTTTTTGCTGTGTAAAACTGTCTTACACCCGTTGTATGTGAACGTAAGGATCTATCACACCCGATCATCACGTGGTGCTTCGAAACGACGAACTGTAGCAATGGTGCACAGTTAGGGGAGAACACTTCTTGAAATTGTTGTAAGGGTTCATCTTGTTTACTACCGTCGTTCTAAGTAAATAAGATGCATAAACATAATAAACATCACATGCAATTATATAGTTGTGACATGATAAGGCCAATATCATATAGCTCCATTGATCTCCATCTTCGGGGCTCCATGATCATCTTGTCACCGGCTTGACACCATGATCTCCATCATCATGATCTCCATCATCGTGTCTTCATGAAGTTGTCACGCCAACGACTACTTCTACTTCTATGGCTAACGCGTTTAGCAATAAATTTAAGTAGTTTACATGGCGTTCTTCAATGACACGCAGGTCATACAAAAAATAAAGACAACTCCTATGGCTCCTGCCGGTTGTCATACTCATCGACATGCATGTCGTGAATCCTATTACAAGAACATGATCTCATACATCACAATTCATCATTCATCACAACTTCTGGCCATATCACATCACATGAACAATCACTGCAAAAACAAGTTAGACGTCCTCTAATTGTTGTTGCATCTTTTACGTGGCTGCAATTGGGTTTGAGCAAGAACGCTTTCTTACCTACAAATAACCACAACGTGATTTTGTCAACTTCTATTTACCCTTCATAAGGACCCTTTTCATCGAATCTGCTCCAACTAAAGTGGGAGAGACAGACACCCGCCAGCCACCTTATGCAACTAGTGCATGTCAATCGGTGGAACCGGTCTCACGTAAGCGTACGTGTAAGGTTGGTCCGGGCCGCTTCATCCCACAATACCACTGAATCAAGAAAAGACAAGTAGTGGCAAGCAAGTTGACAAGAGGCACGCCCACAACAAAATTGTGTTCTACTCGTGCATTAGAGAACTACGCATAGACCTAGCTTTGATACCACTGTTGGGGAACGTTGCAGAAAATTAAAATTTTTCCTACGGTTTCACCGAGATCCATCTATGAGTTCATCTAAGCAACGAGTCAAGGGAGTGAGTTTGCATCTACATACCACTTGTAGATCGCATGCGGAAGCTTGCAAGGGGATGGTGATGATGGAGTCGTACTCGACGTGATTCAGATCACCGATGTCCAAGTGCTGAACGGACAGCACCTCCGCGTTCAACACACGTACGGGACGGGAGACGTCTCCTCCTTCTTGATCCAGCAAGGGGGAAGGAGAGGTTGATGATGATCCAGCAGCACGACGGCGTGGTGGTGGATGCAGCAGAACTCCAGCAGGGTTTCGCCAAGCGACTACGGTAGGAGGACGAGGTCTAGCAGGGGGAGGGAGGTGCCAAGCACAAGGGTGCGGCTGCCCTCCCCCCTGCCCTTCTTTATATAGGCCCCCAGGGGGGGCGCTGGCCCTGGGAGATTGGATCTCCCAAGGGGGCGGCGGCCAAGGGGGGAGGAGTGCCCCTCAAGGCATGTGGTGCGCCCCCCCCCCACCCTAGGGTTTCAACCCTAGGCGCAGGGGGTGGGCCTAGGGGGGCGCACCAGCCCACTATGGGCTGGCTCCCCTCCCACGTCAGCCCATGGGGCCCTCCGGGATGGGTGGCCCCACCCGGTGGACCCCCTGGACCCTTCCGGTGGTCCCGGTACATTACCGGGAGACCCCGAAACTTTCCCGATGGCCGAAATACCACTTCCTATATATTATTCTTTACCTCCGGACCATTCTGAAACTCCTCGTGACGTCCGGGATCTCATCCGGGACTCCGAACAACATTCGGTATGCTGCATACTCATATTCATACAACCCTAGCGTCACCGAACCTTAAGTGTGTAGACCCTACGGGTTCGGGAGACACGCAGACATGACCGAGACGACTCTCGGGCAATAACCAACAGCGGGATCTGGATACCCATGTTGGCTCCCACATGCTCCTCGATGATTTCATCGGTTGAACCACGATGTCGAGGATTCGATCAAACCCCGTATACAATTCCCTTTGTCAATCGGTACGTTACTTGCCCGAGACTCGATCGTCGGTATCCCAATACCTTGTTCAGTCTCGTTACCGGCAAGTCACTTTACTCGTACCGTAATGCATGATCCCGTGGCCAACACCTTGGTCACCTTGAGCTCATTATGATGATGCATTACCGAGTGGGCCCAGAGATACCTCTCCGTCATACGGAGTGACAAATCCCAGTCTCGATCCGTGTCAACCCAATAGACACTTTCGGAGATACCTGTAGTGCACCTTTATAGTCACCCAGTTACGTTGTGACGTTTTATACACCCAAAGCACTCCTACGGTATCCGGGAGTTACACGATCTCATGGTCGAAGGAAGAGATACTTGACATTGGAAAAGCTCTAGCAAACGAACTACACGATCTTTGAGCTATGCTTAGGATTGGGTCTTGTCCATCACATCATTCTCCTAATGATGTGATCCCGTTATCAACGACATCCAATGTCCATAGCCAGGAAACCATGACTATCTGTTGATCACAACGAGCTAGTCAACTAGAGGCTCACTAGGGACATATTGTGGTCTATGTGTTCACACGTGTATTACGATTTCCGGATAATACAGTTATAGCATGAACAAAAGACAATTATCATGAACAATGAAATATAATAATACTTTTATTATTGCCTCTAGGGCATATTTCCAATAGGAAGGACCAATGGACTGTGTCATAAGCTTTGTGAAAGTCAATCTTGAAGAACACAACATGCTGGTGTCTTCTCTTGACCTCATGGAGGACCTCGTGAAGGACGAGGACTCAATCGAGGATAAACCGTCCCTTAGTGAACGCCGACTGATTAGGATGATGGATCCTCAGCGCAATAAGGGCCACCCTAGTGGCATACCCTTTGACCAAGATACGGAATATCATGCTGATAACCGTAATGGGGCGGAACTGTCTAATATCCGAGGGCCCCTGGACCTTCGGAATGAGCGAGATGATCCCGTAGTTTAGGCAGGATATGTCCAAAGTTCCACAAGTAAAGTCGTGGAGCAGAACAATGACATCCCGCTTGATGGACTGCCAAAATACTTGGAAGAAGTGGACTGGCAGCCCATCTGTCCCAGGGGGCGAAGCCGGGTTCATGGATTTGATGAAGGCCTCTATCTCAGTGTCCTAGAAGGGGGCCAATAACTCATCATTCTCTTGTGGAGAGATAAGTTGGTCCCCGACCCAGATGTCGTCAATAACACCTCCCTAGGGCGGCCCGCGAATAAGGCCTTATTAAAGGCATCTATGTGGGTCCGGAGTTCCTCCGGATCCTGGATCAAGCGATCCCCATCCCATAGGAGGGGGATAGGACACCGTCTCCACTGACCATTCGCGATTGCCTGGAAATAGGCGGTGTTGGCATCACCAAAGAGGATCCCGTTCATGGATCCTCGCTTCCTCCAATATTCCTCCTCCTTGGAATAAATATCCATCAGCGTGTCCTCAAGGCTATACCGTAATGCACACTCATCCGAGGATAAGCCGGTGCCATCGGCACGGAGATAATGGACCTAAATCTTGGCGAGGATAGCAGCCTTCTGTAATTGCAGATCCCTGCCCACATTAGCGCCCCAACCCTTCATAAATTGTCGTGAGAGTTTGGCGAGATGGTGCCATTCCTGGCGGAGAAGCCTCCCAATGATCCCTGCCCGAGAAGCCTCCCAATGATCTTGCACAGCCGGGATGAACCCTTCCTGGCGGAGCCAGAAGGATTCAAACCGAAACCGAGGGGGAGGGCGGGGGCGCTCATCCACCGAAGTGAGCATTAGGGGCACATGGTCGGACCCGATGCGAGTGATTGCCTGGAGGGTGGCCAAAGGGAACTAAAGATCCCAATCCAGGGACATAAAAACTTAGTCAAGAACACTCTGGGTGGGAGACACCTGTCTATTAGTCCCGGTAAACCTTGCCACCACCCGTTCTGGTTCACAAAGACCCAAATCCACAACCTAGTAAATGAAGCATTGGATGCTCTGTAGGTCGACTCGAGCGTTATTCTTATCTGCCGAAGACCGAAGGAGATTAAAATCACCACCAAGCACCACCGGGAGGGTGGCCGAACTAATCTTTAGGTGGAGTTCTTCTAGGAAAGTCGGGTAACGACGATGTTCGGCGGGACCGTAAACCACGATCACCTTCCATTTGAAGTTGGCCGCGCGTTCCCAGATTTCCATGCTAACAAAGAACTCACCCCGATTCATAGACACGACCTCAAAGGTGGTATCCTTGACACCTGGCAGGATACCACCGGAGTAACCAGCCACTCCACTAGATAGCAGTGCCATACAAACAACTGCTGACTAAGGCCTTCGAGTTCTGACACAGAGAACTCGGTACGCATCGTCTCCTGAATAGCCACAATGTCAATGGCTTCATCCGGGATGTATTCTATGAGCTGCCTGCGACGGCCATCATGGCCAAAAGCCGCGCAGGTTCCAGAAGAGCGAACACATCTACTCATCTACCGGGCCCACTCTGGAACCTACAGGGGTGGAGGCACTCAGTGCTCGACAGAGCTGGGTGGTACGAGACCGGATGCGTAAACTGGGTCTCTGCTCCCTCAGAAGTGGCAGCCACATGGGCGCGAGCAGTCGCAAGGCGGCCCTCGAGAATCTACCTAGCCTGTAGGGAAGCAATCTGCTCTAAGGCAGGACCCTTTTCCTCGCGGAAAATAATCGCAATATCAGTCACAATCTTAGCCAAATGCCCTAATGGGACACCCGCTAGCGCCGAGAAGGAATCATCACATGGATCATCAACATCAGAAGAAGGGACAGAGCTGGATGACGAACCTGCATCGAGGTTGTGCATCGCCGCCCGACGGAGGGTGTCGGTGTCAAAACCGGCGGATCTCGGGTAGGGGGTCCCGAACTGTGCGTCTAGGCGGATGGTAACAGGAGACAAGGGACACAATGTTTTACCCAGGTTCGGGCCCTCTCGATGGAGGTAAAACCCTACGTCCTGCTTGATTAATATTGATGATATGGGTAGTACAAGAGTAGATCTACCACGATATCAAGGAGGCTAAACCCTAGAAGCTAGCCTATGGTATGATTGTTGTAATGTATGTTGTCCTACGGACTAAAGCCCTCCGGTTTATATAGACCCGGAGAGGGCTAGGGTTACACAGAGTCGGTTACAATGGTAGGAGATCTACATATCCGTATCGCCAAGCTTGCCTTCCACGCCAAGGAAAGTACCATCCGGACACGAGCCGGAGTCTTCAATCTTCTATCTTCGTAGTCTTGGAGTCCGGCGGATAATGATAGTCCGGCTGTCCGGACACCCCCTAGTCCAGGACTCCCTCAGTAGCCCCTGAACCAGTCTTCAATGACGATAAGTCCGGCGTGCATAATGTTCGGCATTGCAAGGCGGGTTCCTCTCTTGAATAATCCAGAGAAGATCATGAACACCAGGATAGTGTCCGGCTCTGCAAAATAAAATCCACATTCCACCGTAGAGAGAATAAAATGTACACTTAGTTCAATCTGCTGACGTATTATGCGGCGTGAAATCACACCGCCACAAGGCCTTTGTTTGAATTACTATACCACCTCAGCACGTTTAGCGAAGCGGTTTCCTTGGCACGTCTTGTCGAAGCAGAGATCGTGTTCCCCTTATTCCGGGATTCTCATCAATACGTGCGTGGGTAACCCAACCGCTCCCGTCGCCACGCCTCCTCTATCGAAGAGGAATCCCAAACGGTCACGGAGACGGCCCTTGGTATTTCTTCCCCTTTATAAGAGGACCAAGGCTCGCCATTGTTCTTCAATCTTGCATCGAATCTCTTCCCTGCTCCCAGTTCCAACACCCAGAGCCTCAGATTCGAGCGCTTCGGATCCTCAATCATGTCCGGCTCTGACCTCCAGGGCCGGTGGATGCCCTCCTCCGTCACGGAGGAGGACATATTGAAGTTGCGTGAGGCCAAGTACCTGGCCTATGAGGTTTCGCACAGGTTGCCTGCCCAAGGGCAGGCCGTGCCAGCCCCCGAGCCCGGTGAATATGTTGTTTTCGTATCCCACCTCCGTCGGGGTTTAGGCTTCCCGACAGATCCCTTCGTGAGGGGGCTCCTGTTCTACTATGGGCTAGACTTTCACGACTTGGCTCCGGAGTCCATCCTCCATATCTCCGCATTCATTATCGTCTGCGAAGCCTTCCTCCGCGTCATTCCCCACTTTGGCCTATGTCTGAATACCTTCAAGGTGGAGCCGAAGATGATCGGGGGGCGTCAAGCGGAGTGCGGCGGGGCGACCATAAGCAAAAAGGTCAATGCCCCGTGGCCCGAGGGTTCCTTCCAAGAGGAACTTGGACTGTGGCAGCAGGAGTGGTTCTATATCACCGCTCCAAGGGGCAGCAGGCAAAAGCCGCCGCCCTTATTCCGCCCGGGACCTCCACGCCAACTGATGTTGTGGGTCAACCAATGGCTCAATTGGGGGCTGTCCGAAGACGTGCCTTCACTGCAGGGCTGGATTCGAGATCTCCAAGCGAGGGAGATCGACCTGATCAAGGTGATGCAGGTTATGCTAATCAGGCATCTTCTGCCCTGCAAACGCCGTCCTCTCCGCCTATGGGAGTTCAACCCGGAGGGACCTCGGATTCTCCAACACTTCATGGGTGGCGTGTCCAGATTTAGCCGAGGATGCAGGCCTAAGCCGCGATCGCCTGGATACTCAGGTAAGTAGCTCAGAGTCCGGACATTCTGTTTATGTGCCTTTCTAGAGTTCGCCTCCTAACCCTTTGTTCTTTACAGGAGTGGGTGGCGCGATCAAGGCTGATAAGGTGTCCGGCTCCCCTCCCAGAGACCGCACTGGAGCCCGTGCTGGTCAGAATGTTGGAGGTTGCGCCCACAGAAGGGGGCGACGGGGAAAATAGAGGAGCTAATATTTCGCCCAAAGGGGCGACTGAAGAGGGGGGAAGCAAGAACCCCTCCCTTCAGGGGGAGAAGAGGACCGCCTTCAAAGATCCGGAGGCCAAAGCCCCTAAGCATGGGAAGAGATCTTCCCCGGGGGGTCCGGCGCCCGGAAAGAATCCGGACGCACAATCATCATCAAAGGATCGGCCCTCCAGCGAGCCGTGAGTATGAAAGAGGGAGTTAATTAGTAAGGAAATACCTTCATTTGTGCTTCTGTAGATAACCGAAATATTTATATTGCAGTTCGGATCTGCAGCCTTCTCAGATGAGTTCATCTTTGGGGGACCTTCTTCCGGAGATGATGGAGAGCGATACGCCTCCGTCCGCAGCACCGCCAGATGAGGCAGGCGAACCCGAAGTGTCATCACGGAGGGTATCCCCGAGTCCGGAGGGGCCAGAGAGTTCGGCACCTACTAGTGTCCGGCCGGGAGAACTGAAGAATCTGCTTGAGAGGGCGTCCATTTCAGAAGATCACCGTGTGTTAATGCGTATGGTGATTGGAAGGATTTCGTACGCTGAGAGCGAATTGCGTAATGCCGCCATGAGTTTGCTGGCGGGATTTGAGGTATGCGAGAATGACGCACCCCTTTGTCTTTTACCAGTTTTGCATATAAAAAATGCGCCCTGTATAGATAGTAGCCCCTGAGACTCAGTAGGTTGTCGGAAACGACAGCATACCGAGGATCGAAATCTAAAGGAATGAATTCCGTCGTTCCTATGCAGGTGGCGGATAGTCCGGGGGCTAGCCGGACTAGTGAGTTTGCCGAGTTAAATTGGCAATTTGCCTTGGCAGATGCGGACATCGCACTTGTCAACAGGCGACTTGACGAGTCGCAAGGTAAAAGAGCTCTCCGTAGTCGCTTTATTAAGGGGGTCGAAGCCCTCCTCTGATAAATTATATGTTGTTTGTACAGACGGTGCTGCTGCTGTGGAGGGCCTTCGGGCCGAACTTGCTCGAGCAAAGGAGCAAGCCCGAAGGAGTGAAGCGGCTGCCTCGAGGGCGGCCGAGGAGTTGAAAGCCGAAAAGGCTGCGCACTGCCTAAGCAGGGCCGAGGTGGCCAAATTGGCCATGAAAGTAAAGGATGCTGCCGACCGCAATGAGGCTCTTGAAAAGGAGCGCTTATCGGAGCGGGAAGACCTGAAGAAGGCCACCGCCGAAGCCAAGGATGCCCGCTCTGTAATGCGGGCTATGAAGGAGGAACTGCGCCAGGCCGGAGAGATCGTGGCTGGCAAGCCTTTTCTGCTGCGTCGCTGGTTTATGGATGGAAAGTATGCTCAATTTGAGCGGCTGTGGAGTCCGGAGGATCCGTATATGGACTTAGCTGCAAGTGCGGCCGATGCCATTAAGAACTTCCGGAGCCAGAAGGATCACGAGACAGAAGAGCTGTATTGGTCTCAATTCCACAGTCCGGATCGCCCACTTCCATTGACAGACCGGTTGGCCGAATGGGCCGAGCT
Source organism: Triticum timopheevii (assembly GCA_963921465.1). Classification (NCBI taxonomy): domain Eukaryota; kingdom Viridiplantae; phylum Streptophyta; class Magnoliopsida; order Poales; family Poaceae; genus Triticum; species Triticum timopheevii. The sequence goes on along the minus strand of OY997271.1, from coordinate 51,384,592 downwards.
AAATAGATTGTCCGGACTTGCCATGACTGACATCGTGGCCCATGTCTGGCCAGAGAGGTCCAAGGCGACGAGCTACTTTGGCTTACTACAGCAATTCCTTGGAGCGGTGCCGCATATAAAGGAGATGAAGCGGTCGGCCTGCATAGAGGGCGCGCGGATGGCTCTTGCCCGTGTGAAGGCGCATTGTCCAGAGATGGACGCCACCGCTGTTGCTGCCCAGGGTTCGGATGAAGACCGGCTCCCTGCCGAGCACTATTTCGGGGAAGTTATGCGTGGCGCTCGTGTAATAGAGTCGCAGTGCTCGAATAATGTAACGTTCAGATGAACGCATTAGCTTGTAAATCGATGATTATGTTATAACTGCTTTTTATACTTGTGCGTCCAAGTAGTAAAACTTCTCCTGTGCGGCCGTTTACGTATACTTGTGTATAACTTGAAAGATGGCAGTCTTTGGCTTCAGCCCCCACGCACAAGGTGCTGGGGTGTTCGCAAAAATAGCACGTTTTCACACTTAATCCGACGTCTCGGTCCTGTTATAAGGAGGTGGTAGTGTAGCGAACGAGGCAATCCGGACTATAATGCTTTATCACTTTCACTTAGCCCGTGGAGCTCGAGGGTGGGGCTACGATATAGCCCCTGGTGGCATCGCCCTTCTCCGAAGTCGGAGCGCGTGTGCCTGACCGGGAAACGGCCCTTCGTCAAAGCGGGGAATTCTAAACATTCCGGTAGTCGATCGAGTGGCTGACCAGTCTCTCGCTGTATCATGAAAGTCAGTTTTCGGCTTTCTCTACTGAGGTGCTCGCCCAGCCGAACTGGGGCACAATCGCAGTAGTTCTCCTGGTGCCGCGTTAGCCGATGATACGGAACGTAAGGCAGCAAAACACAAGAGCCGGGCAAACCCAACATTTGACCAAAGACATGATTCGGAGCTGATGCATATAATGCCTAACTCGAGACGCCGAACACTCCCTAAGGTGTTCGGTCTTTATAATAATGGGCAGAATGATGCCCTAAGCCCCTAGTGTCCAGGTACGGGCATGGTCTTCTGACGCGGCCGATGCCAAAGCGTCAGGCTCCGCTTTGGCTATAGGAAGAAACCAAGGGAAAATAACAACAAGAGACAGTAAAAAAGGTTTACGCAGGGTCTTAATCTGAAAAGAATCCTCACAACGGGTCCCTACTGCACGTCTGCGCCTGTGTCTCCGTTGCGCCGTTATCCTGGACGGGTATGCACGTTGTTCATCTGTAGAAAGAGAGGAACGTTTAGTTTAAAAAACAATTCGTGCGAAAAATATTAGAAATATAAATAATTAAAGCGGGGTTTGTATGAACCCACGGTTATTTGTGCGTGCAGCCCCCTGTGAAGGGGTATGTGGCTAGGGAGCCCCTAGCCCACTGACGCCGGATTCGTCTATCCAAGTCCGGGGTCTTTAAGTGACCCTCGCACTAAAATTACGCCACGCGGTCCGGGCATCTTGAGTGTAAGAGACGCGTAATGCGGTATGGCGTTGAAGCGGACAAAAGCCTTTCGTCCCAAGAGTGCTTGATATTCACTTTCAAATGGGACGATGTGAAAAAGTAATTTTTCGCATCGAGAATTGTTTGGCGATCCGAACACGACTTCTAGTAATATGGAGCCTGTGCACTTGGTGTAATGGCCTGGCGTCACTCCTTTGAAGGAAGTGCGGCTGTGTCGAATTTTGGTAGGGTCTATCCCCATCCTACGGATTGTGTTTGAATATAGCAGGTTTAAGTCACTGCCTCCGTCCATTAGGACGTTAGTAAATTGCAATCCGTCTATTATCGGATTCAATATCAGGGGAGTCCGTCCCGCATTTCGAACGCTTCTGGAATAGTCCAGGTGGTCGAAAGTGATTGGTTTTGATATCTAATCTCTACGGTCTGCTGGGTTGGACCGCGTGAAGCTCTTTTTAGAAAGTGCCGCACTATTTTTCCGTATTATCACATGAAGTGAGTTTACTGCTTTGACCCCTTGTGGGAAAGTCTTTTGTTTTCCGGTGCTCTACTGGTGGGGTTTATCTTCTTTGCTTGACGCGTCGAGCCCCTTGTGTTCGGCATTTAGTCGGCCGGACTGTTTGAAAACCCAACAATCCCTATGGGTGTGATTTGCAGGCCTTCCGGGGGTACTGTGGATTTGACATATCCGACCCAAAATTTTGTTTAAGTTGGACAATTCGTCACTGTCATCCTTAAGAGGCTGTGTTTTGTTATTGGGCCGCGAGCTTTTGAATCCGGCGTTGACTGCCGCGCTCTTTGGGCTTTTCTCTTTATTCCGGCGCTGCTCTTTTCTGCGCCGTGATTTTCCGTTTCCATCTCTTATCTCTGATGTACTTGGGTCGCTGGTGCTGCATCGCGCTAACCAGCTATCCTCGCCCGCACAGAAGCGGGTCATGAGGCTTGTTAGTGCGGACATTGTCCTTGGTTTCTCTTGACCGAGGTGCCCGGCGAGCCATTCGTCTCGGACATTTTGCTTGAAAGCTGCTAAGGCTTCGGCGTCCGGACAGTCGACTATTTGGTTCTTTTTTGTAAGGAACCTGTTCCAGAATTTCCGCGCTGACTCTCCGGTCTGTTGAGTTATATGACTTAGATCATCTGCATCCGGAGGACGGACGTAAGTCCCTTGAAAATTTGCTCTAAACGCGTCCTCGAGCTCTTCCCAACTTCCAACAGTATTTTCTGGGAGGCTTTTAAGCCAATGACGGGCTAGCCCTTTGAGCTTGAGGGGTAGGTATTTTATGGCGTGGAGATCATCTCCTCTGGCCATATGTATATGTAGTATATAATCTTCTATCCAGACTCCAGGGTCTGTTGTTCCATCGTAGGCCTCTATGTTTATGGGTTTAAATCCTGCTGGGAATTCATGGTCCAACACCTCGTCAGTGAAACATAGTGGGTGTGCGGCGCCCCTGTATTTGTGTGTGCCGCTATGATCGGACACTTGACGTGTTGCCTTGCTTCCTGGGGCCTTCTCCTTTGGCCCGTAGATGGATCTGGCTGGGCCATCTATCCTTCCAAGTTCGTTGGTTGGTTTATGTGTGCCGCTGTCAGAATTTGGCCTATCATCTGGCCGTCTATCCAGCCAGGCAGCCCCTTTATTTTTGGGCGATGGGGGCTCTATGGCCTCCTCGTCGAATTCTGGTAGCAGCTTGTGCTTCGGGTTGCTCTTTGATTGGTGGCCATTGCCGTACTTATCTGCGGTTTTGAGCACTTTGCTCCATCTCATTCTGAGTGTGTCTTCCGCTGTTTTGAGCCTCCATTTTTCCTTCTTCAGGCTTTTTGCAGTACTGACGAGTCTTTTCCGAAGGTTCTTGCTCTCCGACAGTGTGTCCGGCGTGAGGTCGTCCGGACTATTGTTTTCACCTGGCCTGGACTGATTATCTGACTCGTCATGGTCGGACGGTTGCTTATCTGTGTGTTCGTCGTCCGTTTGTGAGCCCTGCCGTATTGCGGGCTCTTTGGGAGCGTTGTTGTCGAGGTGGGACTTAGGACGGCGCCTGCGCCGCCGTTTTGGTCGTTTATCGGCGTGGTCATCTTCTACTGCGGCCCGTTGATCCTCGTTATCGCTCTCCTTTGGGGTGTCTACCATATATATGTCATGTGACGAGGTAGTCCTCCCATGCCTTATAGGCTCTGTTTCTTGTTCGTCTCCAGCATTGTCGTCTATTCCGTCAATGTCTTCGGAGTCAAGGTCTAGCATGTCGGTTAGATCGTCGACAGTGGCTATGAATTGGGTGGTGGGTGGGCTCTGAATTCCTTCGTCGTCCGTTCCCCAACCGTCCTAGCCATAGTCCGGCCAAGACTCTCCTGATAACGAGAGATGCTTTAGTGAATTCAAGATATCGCCGAAAGGCGAGCATTGGAAGATGTCCGCGGCGGTGAATTCCATAACCGGCGCCCAATCCGGATCGATTGGCAGGGGCGCGGGAGGTTCGGAGTCTGGCAAGGAGTCCGGCGCCTCGGAGTCACGAGTTTCGCAGGGGACAAGATTAGTGTTCGGCTCCTTCGTCGTGGATGTTGAAGCCCCCAGGGCGGCGCCTATCCACCGACCATCGATCTGGGCGATCGGCTCCGGGCTAATGGCCGAAGCGGATCCATGTGCGGCCACCAAGGCACTGTTCGGCGGCAGAGCTAGATCATGCCCATCGTCACAGTGCGGCGCGCTCGGCTGTGGCTCGTGTCCGTCGAGGATCAAGTCTCCGCGGACATCGGCCGTGAAGTTTAAGCTTCCAAATCTGACCTGGCGGCCAGGGGCGTAGCTTTCGATCTGCTCCAGACGGCCAAGTGAATTGGCCCGCAGTGCGAAGCCACCGAATACGAAGATCTGTCCGGGGAGAAAAGTCTCACCCTGGACAGCGTCGTTGGTTGAAGATGCCATCAAGCCTATCGGTGACGACACAGAGGAACTCTCAATGAAAGCACCAATGTCGGTGTCAAAACCGGCGGATCTCGGGTAGGGGGTCCCGAACTGTGCATCTAGGCAGATGGTAACAGGAGACAAGGGACACAATGTTTTACCCAGGTTCGGGCCCTCTCGATGGAGGTAAAACCCTACGTCCTGCTTGATTAATATTGATGATATGGGTAGTACAAGAGTAGATCTACCACGAGATCAAGGAGGCTAAACCCTAGAAGCTAGCCTATGGTATGATTGTTGTAATGTATGTTGTCCTACGGACTAAAGCCCTCCGGTTTATATAGACACCGGAGAGGGCTAGGGTTACACAGAGTCGGTTACAATGGTAGGAGATCTACATATCCGTATCACCAAGCTTGCCTTCCACGCCAAGGAAAGTACCATCCGGACACGAGCTGGAATCTTCAATCTTGTATCTTCGTAGTCTTGGAGTCCGGCGGATAATGATAGTCCGGCTGTCCGGACACCCCCTAGTCCAGGACTCCCTCAGAGAGCCTTCTCCATCGCATTGGGCATAGGCCCGCCCGTAAGTGAGGCAGAGCCCAAGCGGGAGCTCTTCCGTGTGGACGAAGGCGACGAAGATGCTGACCGTGGCCGACCCGAGGCACAGGAGGGTCGGGCCGCGGGGGGAACCACCACGGGGGTCGTGTCTGGGGACGTGGACCCCAGAGGTGGAGCAGGCGTGGGGGACGGAGCAGCATGGTCCGCGGCGGAGAGGGTGGTCGGAGAGGCCGAGCGCAGGGACGATGGCGGGCAGACAACGAATCCCACCGAGCTCACCTTGCTGCCCCCTTCGTCGCCAGACGAGTCGACTGAAGAGGCGAGGAGCAGCGTTGGAGAGGCGGCAGGGTGGATGGTGGATGTAGCCTCCAAGATGGCCGCAATGGCCGGCAGGTCCACCCCAGCCTCTAGGATTGCATCCTGATCAACGGCTTTGAAACCAGCCACAGACGAGGGACGAGACGGGGAGGCACCCTGGCCCGGGGAGTCCTCACCCTCCGTCGAGATGGGTGAGCGGTTGCGGTTGTGAGCCCGGCGGCGGTGGTGGTCAGCATCGTCACCATCATCACCATCCTGGTCGGGGTCAGTACCCCCCGTCTTAGTTGGAGCAGGCGTGGCAGTAGGGGAGGCATCCTCGACTGAGATGCGGAGATCGTAACAAGCGTTGTTGAAGTAGAAGCGCAATGTGGTCTGGAGCTTGGACGAGTCGGGGCACTTGACCCTAGCATGGACTGTCGGGCCACGGAGGAGAGAAGCTGCGTCAATGTCCATGCTCTTGCCGAGGAGCCGGGACATGCTACGAATGACCCTCTCCTTCCTGGCAATAGGAGGAAGCACACGGATCTGAATCTAGACAGGGGCTAGAACGGCTACAGCCATGGGATCCACCGTGGGCACCGAGATGTTAACCTGGAGCTTGTTGAAGGCGAGGGTGAGCTCGGCGCTGTGAGTGCCATAGCGGAGACTGACCGAGTCCGGGAAGACGGCCGTGAACTCGTGGGCCAAGATCGGGGTCACCTCCCAATCTCAGTCCGGCGGAAGAGGTGACAGAGCTCATCAGTGATGATCGCAGGGGAAGTCGTCTTGCTACCCAGGATCGAGATGAGGGCTATCAGAGACGGGGGGCCTCAGGTTCCAAGTGATCAAGTTCAGATGTGCTAAATAGCGCGTGCCAGTGCTTGATGCTTCCTGAATGTTTACACTCTTGTGCAACTTACAACTTACGCAGAATGCTTGGGATGAGTTCTTTAGATGTTTCTTTTTCCTTCAATATTTTGAGCAGATAATTTATTTAGATAACGTACGCCCGCACACACGCATCATCGTTAACTAAAACTAAGCCTGCTTGGGCGAGATGGTGAGCAGCAGGCCGAAGCCACCCCCTGTCGTTGTAGTAGGTAACGCCTTGTATGACCTCGCACTACTAGGAAAAGGCCTACTAGTGGCGCACCAGTTTTGCCTACTAATGGCGCACTACTGGTGCGCCACTAGTACCACGCCACTAGTATTAAATTCTAATGGCGCACCACTGGTGCGCCATTAGTATCTGGTGTTCTAGTGGTGCACCACGTAGTGCGCCATTAGTATTGCCCACAGTGCGCCACTAGTGTCTGCTATACTAATGGCGCACCACATGGTAGTGCGCCATTAGTAACAATTTTTTAAAATTTCTTTTTTGTTTTTTCTTAATCTCAGGTCACTATTTCACATATGAGATATCCAACACATATATATACAACAAGCATCCATATAACAATCATATCCAACACACAAGTTTCATCATATATACATACATAGCCAACACATAGTTCCATCGTTACATATTACAAAAGTTTCACATTGTTCATCCAACACCGTTATCCATCAATTCACAAAAGTTTCACATTGATACAAAATAAAAACACAAATGGAAAAGAAGCACTCCATCCATGCAAGCTTCCGTGAATTAAATCAAATCTGCAAAATGATAAACAAGAAGTTAGAAGAAGAAGAAGAAGAAGAGAAGAAGAAGAAGAAGAAGAAGAAGAGAAGAATACTAGAAGAAGAAGAATACTAGAAGAAGAATAAGAAGAAGAATAAGAAGAACACTATAAGCTTATTATGTAAACTTGATCATTTTATGCTAACATAAGTTATTTTGGAGCTAACCTATAGGAAACTAGGCATATAAGCTCTAAGTTAGCATATTAGAGCCAACTTAGGTAAAATGAAGCTAACCTATGTCATTTTGGAAAAGAAGAAGAATAAGAAGAAGACTATAAGCTTATTATGTAAACTTGATCATTTTGTGCTAACATAAGTTATTTTGGAGCTAACCTATAGGAAACTAAGCATATAAGCTCTAAGTTAGCATATTAGAGCCAACTTAGGTAAAATGAAGCTAACCTATAGGAAACTAAGCATATTAGAGATAACATAGGTAACTAAGTATATATATATATATATATATATATATATATATATATATATATATATATATATATATATATATATCATTTTGGAGATCTGACATACCTGACATAGTTCAGTTCTCATTGTTCTTCTCCTCCTCCTTCCTCAGCCTGATGCGCCAAGAGCGGCGAGGCGGTGGAGGCAGTGGGATGTAGTCTTCTACCACAATTGGCGTGGTCATGTCACCCAGCTGTGGGATCGCCGGCGCCACCACCGGTGCGTGGTCATTGTTAGGCACCACCACCATCGCGAGGCCACATTCAGGCAGGACGGGCACGACCATCGCTAGGTCATCCTCAGCCACCTCCATCTCTTGCCCATTGTCAGCCACCACCATCTCCTGCCCATGGTTAGCCACCACCATCTCTTGCCCTTGGTCAGCCACCACCAGCGCTAGGTCATCCTCAGCCTGATGCCCATCGTCATCCTGCAGCTCCTCATCCCCACTCTGCTCCTCTTCTCCTGCACTCCAGTCTGGATCATCCTTCTAGTTGTCTTTGGTGCTGCCAGAATCGCTGCTGCTTTCACTAAAGCCAGAATCGCTGTTACTTTTGCTACAGCCATAGTCGCTGCTGCTTTGGCTGTAGCCAGTGTCGCTGCTGCTGCTCCCATTGCCTGTCCAAATGCAACAATGATCGTTAACAATCAATGTGAGACAAAGCCAAATGTAGAGGAATAAGAAGAGGCAGAACATACTGGCATCATCATCATCAGCGTAGCGCATGCGACACATAGTCGCGTTGAACACCTTCACGATGAGCATGGTGGCGTCGTCGTCGTACCTGAAGAGAAGGAAGAACCCCAGCCGCAGGTCGTAGGCACAATAGAACTTCTCCCACTCACGATACAAGTACATGTGGCCCTCCTTGATCACCAACTCCACATCCCGCAGCCTGTGTAACCCGCTGCCGGCCTGTCGCAGCTTCACATTATTTGGCGGATCTTCACCCAGCATGTTCATAAAACTGTCAGGCAGCCTCTGTAGTTTGGGACGATGAGTGATGTAGCAAACAACAGATATCATAATGAGATGGGTGAAGGGGAGATCTCTCGTTTTATATACCTGCGTCATGGATGATACTTACGTCCCAAGTATGATACTGAATAAACTCGGAAGCATCCAACTCGTACTGCGGTGTGGCAGAGCGGCGGTGGCTGCTTCCCCCCATCTCTGATAAGCAGCAGAAGAGACCAATTAGTACCCAGGAAATTAATGAATTAAAGCTTTAAACACTTGCTAAATAGTTATAGCAGCACATCGCAAGTAAGTACTAAGTAAACAGCAGTTCAGCAGCACAACACAACTAACTAGCAGCAGCAGAGCACAAAGCAACACACTACGTATAGCAGCAAGCAACAGTGCAGCATAGCACAAGGAAACACAGTACAGAGCACCATCGCGCCAGTATACCAGCAACCAGCAGCAGCAGAGCATGACCAGCTGCAAGAAAACAGCACCAGCAACAAGTAGCTTGAAAATGTTCAGTTAGAATCAAAATGGTTGGCCACAGTCCACAGATCCAATAAATCTGCAGCACACATGACTACATGAGCATATCTGTATATGACACAATAGAGCAGCCGCAACTACACTACAGAACTACTAGCAGCCTAGCACTAGCAGAAGCCAACGAGCAACCGAAGTAACTAACAACAACACACGAGCAGCAGACTAGCAGTAGCACATCCATCACAAGTAGCAGACTAGCAGTAGTACCAGTGCCCCACCAACAAGTAGCAGTAGCAACATACAGCAGCAGCCAACAGCCAACAGCCAAAAAATCATGGATTGCTGTTAACTGAAAATCATGGATTGCTTATAACTAAAAATCATGGGTTGCTGTTAACTAAAAATCATGGATTGCTGTTAACTAAAAAAAACATGGATTGCTGTTGACCTAAACACTAGTCAAATACAGTAGGAAATATATTGCATCCAACTATCATAGATGCAGTGCAAGTGTGTAACTACAGCTTTAGTGTTTAGCTCTTCGGTTCGTCCCTCCTCCAATACATGTACAACAAAAGGACTCAACATACAACGTACGAGTCCTTTTGTTGTACATGTATTGAAGGAGGGACGAACCGAAGAGCTCAACTCCAGTGTGCAATTACATTATTCAGAACAGCTGAAAAGAAGATTGTCATGTATCTCTTGCCAAAATCATTCAGCACAACAAAATGAAGCTAGCAGAATAACACAACATACAGAGACAGTAGTGGACAAAGAAAATATAATAGTTCGGTGCAGTGTGCGGAATAAATATGGTGAATAGGATGATAACTATAGAGCAGAAGCATTCCCTTTTGTCAGGCAGATGTTTCAAGATTTCAGAGATAAAGGCTGTGTTCGGCAACCCTCCACTCCTCTACCACAGAGCGGAGCGGGCGGAGCATCATTTTAGCTGCTCCATAAATTACAACTGGATGCCGCTCCGCTCCAGAACGGAGTTGCGGAGCCGGAGGGAGAAGTCAAATTGATGTAGGAGATCATACTTGGGCACATCGGCAATGCACCAATATAATTCAAAAGTCAACTAGCTCCTAGGCTATGTTGAGCATTCTTGATTTAGGCTATGGCAGACTGGTGGCATGGCTTGAGCATTGTGTCATCTACAAATGTCAATTAGCCATATGCAGGCACAAGGCCTTTTAAGTCATCTAAGGCATATTGGATACATCTTTTCAAAAAATAAAACAGACTGTAGCCAAGTGGTTTAGACCTTTTTAGTGCAAGCTGAACTTTGAGCCTAATTTGAACCTAATTTTTTGAACCTAATTTGACCTAAATTAGAGAGGGATTTGACCTAAACCTAACAATAGAGAGAAGAAGAGGGCATGGCCGGGAGGGAGGAGAGGAGGAAGAGAGGAGAAGAGAGGCAGAGGGAGGAGGGTTACCTAACCACGATGAGGTGGTGGCCGGAGCGGAGACGACGGAGGGCGGAGATGGCGAGCTTGGGGGAGGCGGGGATAGACGGCGGGGAGGTCGCGGGCCTCCTCTCCTGGTGGACGTGGGGCCTCCTCTCCTGGTAGACGTGGGGCGGCGCCGAGGCTCCAAGTCTCCGGCGGCTCCGAGGGTTAGGGAGGGAGGCGAGGGAGGCGGCGCTCGCGGGGGAGGCGGGGCTCAGGGGGGAGGCGGCGCTCGAGGGGGAGCAAGGGGAGAGGGAGGCGGCGGGGGTGCGTGGGCGGCTGCGGCGGACGCAGGGGGCGGCAGTGCTCGAGGGGGAGGAAGGGGAGAGGGAGGCGGCGGGGGCGTGTGGGCGGCTGCGGCGGACGGAGGGGGCAGCGGCGTACGGTTGGGGACTCTGGCGAGGGAGGGAGTTTTGCAAAAAAAAAAGGAATAAAAAAAAACAACAGTAGTGGCGCACTATGTGGCCGGTGCGCCATTACTAGTTAGCACTAGTAATGGCGCACCTTGCCTTGATGCGCCATTAGTATCTTCGGAAAATAAGAAGATTTTTTTTTTACTAGTGGCGCACCGTGTGCCTGGTGCGCCATTAGTGTCTTCCACACTAATGGCGCACCTGCAGATGGTGCGCCACTGCTATATAGTAGTGGCGCACCACATGACAGGTGCGCCATTATTGCCCATTCCATCTATAGCCCTTTTCCTAGTAGTGTCGGTCCCGACCATCTCGATGCTGTCCAGGTCGAAGTCCCTGAGCTTGCAGAGAAACCTATCCGGCCGTCCACCCCGGCTTGAACCCCCGGAGCATCGGATTCGCCACCGAGTCGTAGGTCCACCCGCCAGCCCGTTGCCACCCCGCAGCTCGCAGCCGGCGTCCACCCACCCCGACCCCGGGGGATGGGGAAGGGGCCGTCGAGGTCGTCGTCCCAGTTCATGTCACCGGCAAGAAACCCTCTGGAATTGGTGGTGGCCGCAGCCATGCTGGCCTGGGATCGATGTGACGTGGGTCCACTTTATGCAACTTGGTCAGCTGGAGCAGATTATATGCGTTATTAGTACAGACAGTTAATCAGCAGATTATATACACTAGTGCATTCTTTGAAGGGTTACCAGAATCAAACCAGGAGCCGGACCAGTGAATTCCCTGTACTTGTACTGTCTCCACCATGGAGATCTCCGAATGATGTCCTTAATATAACACGTGACCTCCTACACCTTGGCAAATCCATGAGTTATCGGCATCTCAACACAAACTTGCTAATGTTAAGCATGTGGCTGGCCTGTGTTTTTATGTTGGCTGCACTTTTTTCAACACAAAGTTGCTAATGTTAAGCCAACTTTATGCTAGCCTGTACTTGCCCAGATCTCAACACAAACTTGCCTAAAAAAATATCATAACCCTACAGCACCAAACCAGCTGCTCATACAACCTACAAGCCCAAAAACTACCCAAACCAGACCAAAACCTCATGGGAAAAACAACAAAAAACAGATTCTCCAAGGGCTTCTCTTTCTTCTAACTAGCAAAGTGGCCCGCTCGATGCGCGGGCTAGAACTTTAGGAGGTTCAATAATGAGACTTCATTTGTGTCTTAGAAATACTACTATTGCGAAAATAGTTTGTCTTACAACTGTGATGTGTTTAGTGCTATGAACTTCTTACATTAAAAGTATTACATCACAAAGTAATGGATAAACAATTCAGTTCAGGGAGTCGACAATTTGGAACTTGGTAGACCCTCGCCACTTTTTATTATGTAGCATTCTCTTGCTTTCCAAATCATCTTACTCGGGCAGCCATAATATTTGAAGGATCCATCAGATCTTAATGTTCATAAATCTATGTTAACGATATTTATAATCTCTAAAATCCATTTGGATAGCCAATTAAAATAAACTCTTGAATAAAATAAGAACATGTATCTTGTACTTATAAGGGCTATGGAGTATGCAGAACAAAATAGTTGACTTCTTTCCATAGTCAGTGTTTGTACTTTGGCTAATCGCCTTGTTTGTAAATAGAAGATATTTTCATTAGGAAAGATTTCTGTAGCTAAAATGCACCTTTTCCTATGTATGTTTACCTTACATTAATGTCCTACGTGTAACTAACTATAACAAAATCCTAAGTTTACCAGAACATCATTCTCCTACCCTTTCATTATGTAGTATCGTAAGAGAACAAAACTTTCTTTTACATTAGATCTCCAAGATCACGGTTTTGATCTAATGGTACAAACATACATACCAATCGCTAAGAAATTGAGGGTTTGCGTTATGTTGACGAAGTATGATGGTGAGTCTGTTGAAGTGCTTCGCCGGATTTCTCCACCATGTTGCTGCTTGCTTCATAGCTGATTCGGCTGATCCATGGTCTTGCTTCATTATCATATCCATTGTCTTGTGATACCTTGGCGCTTCCTTCTGTAGTCTGACATATTTGACATATAGGAGTATCTTGCTGAATGCATTGATCAGGTGAGTGTGTTCTATGGCATTGTTTTTGTACCCAAGTGTGTCAACCTGACACCGCGGATAAGCGTACACCTATTTAATTACATCCCTGAACATTTCTGAATTAAGGAGAAGAATGTGACATTATGACAAATAAGGCACTTAGCAATTTTTTATATTATAGATTCAATGAAGAGTAAGATTGCAACAGAAGTAGTCCAGGATTAATGATTAAATAATTAATTTGGTCTCAAGTAAACCCTATTGTCGTGCATAGGAGTCAGGGCTTAGGTATATGTGCGGAACATATATGCGGCATAAGTGCTTGTTTAAACAGTCGTTTGTCTACTTTTGTGTGGAACATATATGGCCTCGTTATTAGTATTTACGTGTGATTGTGGCGGCATCGGCAAGATGAGAAGCGATTGTGGAGGGATTAGCAAGTAACATATTTCTTATAGACATCCCTATTAAATTTTGATTAATCACTCATGATGCTCCCGAATTCAATAGGGCAGTTATTTCTTCTGGACCCTTTCCTTTTCCTAACTCAAATCTGGAAGGCTGAAGTTACCTAAACAATGGGTCAGCCTGTACATGAACAATTACATCATAAATTTCTTGTACTGATATACTGTTTTATTTCAAAGAAATACATCTACCAATATAGTTAATCCTAATTGGTATATTCTACTTCCAAAGCACAAATCTTAAATTTAATATTGAGGCAATATGCCCTGAAAAAACATATGCAAACTACAATGCAAGAAGAGCTAGAACATATGCCAACAAATCTGTAAAAAAAAGAACACATCCCAACTAAAACTACATGAACAACGTGAGATGGAGCATATTGGAATTAACCACGATATGTGGTGTCCTGTCGAGCTTTGACATTAAAACAATCACCGATTAGGATTGTATTTAGGTAGCATATGTTAGTGTAAATCACTACTGGATTCTTTTGCAATCAAATCCAGTCATGTGCATGTGTTTCTTGGGGGCGTTCTCCATCCGGCAAGATTCCATCAAGTCCTCTTGTAGGTCAGTACGTGTGCATCCAAGCAAACATTAAGAATTAATCAACCTGCTTCCGTACGTGTGCTCCAGTCCCCTCTTGTATGTACTGTCTGATCCATCGCAGGAAAAGCATAGGGCTGGGCAATCCATCATCCAGCTTCAGAGCAAATAGTAGAATTAACAAAAGTAACCAATGAGAAACAACATGGGAGCCGGATCATACCTTTGAGCGATGGGAGATACATGCATATCTAGATTCTTTTTCATCTTACTTAGGGTAGCACACAAGACGTCAACAACAGGGAGGAGGCATCAGGGGAGAGTAGCTACATATGGGTTGAAGTTTAGGACATATGATCAGCCCATGGAGAGGCTTCATCCATCTCGCCAGCGACTCCATCGCCCGAATTGGCCGCCGCCATGGAGATGATAGAGGGGTTATGCGGGCGTGCTGTTTTTACTTTTTACCCTAGGTGCTAGGCTGTTTTTTTGTTAGATCCGACTTGTGGGAATTTTCTTTGGTTAATTTGTTTTAGCCTGGATTGGGTCACGTGAGGTTTGTGGACTCTTTTCTTCATAGAAGGCGTGTGGACTCCTTTTAACGTGAGGAGGTGTATGGACTCTGGTTTGTGGACTCCTTTTTAACGTGGGGAGGTGTATTTTCTTAAAAAAAAGATCGCAGGGAATTGTTTGTGAACATCCGTTGGCTAATATTGAAAGTTTTTTCCGGTGCTATCAGATTAACGGACAGATGTTTCTAATTATTCTGGGATTTTCTAGGGTATTTATGTTTTTTCTGGTAGCTCGTAAAGCATTTTTTTTATATAATTGATGATGTTTAGTTTGACGCAAGTATAATTAAGGTTTGTGGTCAATCATACAACATCCAATTACTTCCTAAATAAGACCCTTTTTGATAGAAAGGAAGTATGAAAGAAGGTCCTAGATTTTGGTTATAGCTGCATTCTAGATATTTGATTAAACAGAAAAGACACACATCTCGCTAATACATCAAGCTATCATTTTCATCCTAATAGATCCATATCCTTATACATAATGAATTTATTTATCAATTGTTGAAGTAGAAACAAAGAAAAAGAAAATATACCTAAATGAGCATCAGTAGAAAGGAGAGTTGATTTCCCTATAGCGTACAAAAAGAAACAAATAATTGAAATGATTTCCTGACCGTACTCAGTATCGCCTCAAATCAAAACAAATTTACTTGTGCTAAAAGATTAACAAAATGAAGAGCACACGTCAATGCCTTCTATTAAATATATAATCGGTATATGATATAGGATAAACTACATAAAAAAAACGAATATTGCACTAACAAAAATTAACCATCTTGGTCGGATGTATCTGTTCGTGTTGTGGCAAAAATAAGAACTTAAATAAGTATTGAATTTTCTCAAATAAACAATTTTATGTGATTATATACACTTCTACTTACATACCCCGTAACGTTGGAGTTCTTCTATGGCTCTACAGTACACATTATCATTGCCAAGTAATTGACTATCTGTAGATCAAAACATCATGTGATCTAAAATGAATCATACATATGCAATTATTGAATTATCAGGACACCGAGGTCTAACAGGTTATGTTAGGTGAACCAACCTCGTGTTTCATAGGAGCATGCAGGCAATCCTATTGAAGAGCTCGGCTAGAAATTCTCCAAGCTCATGTGCATTGTTCTAATAAGAACATGTGCTATTCTAGCCACATATCTTAAATTTTAATAAATTGTTTTTTCTGATGATTCTGTTAACATACATCAAAGAGAGTAGATGCATTTCTTATGCTATTAATGATCAAGTTTCTAAATATTTTTGTTAAAATTGAAGTCGGGATTCGGCCCATTGGCAGCACATATACGTATCAACATATGAAATAGATTAAATAATCGCGTGTGTGTGTATGTGTGTGTGTTCGGCAAAAGGCTTAGTACGTGCATGGAGGCTTAATTAAGTTTGCATTTGTAATTATATTTTGTAGAACAAATTTTCTTCCACTCATTACTAAATTTAAAGATACGTGTGTGGGCAACATACATCAGCAATACACCCCTTACAAAATATACTATGAAGCCTTGCTTCTAATAAATATATTGATTTTCCGGCCACTGCGTCTTAATGTAAAAAGAAGTAAACTAATCATGTGAGTATTACGCCCTATCCAAGCATAGATGTATACAACGGGAGGCACGAGATCTAGCTAGCACGGCACGTACATGCATGCCTATGGAGGCGCTTATGAAAGGAACTGCAGCCAGCTAGTCCTTGGTTACTTACCTGGGTTCAAACAATCTGCATGCCGATCTGCTGCTTGCTAAGATTAGGGCAGGCCCAACGCTTCTCCAATCTGACTCTTTCACGGCCAGTGAATTAGTTAGGGCTCGAGAGCAAGGCGTACCTAGTTGGATCCATCAACGATGTATCACGGCCGGCACCGAACCATGCATCTTCCACTTGACGATTAAGCGAACACGGCGGCGGCAGCTTTTTTAGGCGTTTTCTCTGCTTTTAGGATGAGAAGTCTAGGGCTTGCTTTTTTTCCTTTCCTTGATGGGAGGACGTGAGCATGCTATTTCTCCTCCCAGGTAAGATACGTGCGCATAGGTGGAGCTGTTTTTTTTTTTTTTTGACGTGGCGAACATAACTTATCAAGGGCATTGGTGGGTAATATTTTTGATCTTTTAATCCATTGGTTGTACTTGCTTGATGGGTTAAAATTGACGGCTAGATGTTTCTAATTATTATGAGATTTTCTAGGCTAATTCTCTTTTTTCTGGTTAGCCCATAAAGCACTTTTTATATATAAATAGATAGATTCACCTAAAAAACATGAGTTGCCTGCGTATTAACTACCAACACGAACTTTCTTAGAACACCCACGTAGTAGCTGGTTGAATACATATTACACGGGTTTTGGGTTACTTTTTTGTTACAACACACATGAAGTTTTTTCTTGTTCATGCATAGCTAAGACTTGTTTTATCTCTGTCCAGAAAAAGAGGTAGATCTGAAGAGACCGTGAAGGAGAGGAGTGGAGAAGCTCATGTTTCTATGCTGGAGCCATTGACAGGGAGGTGCTGGGTGGTGGGCGTGGGGAGGATGGAGTCCTTGGAACTCAATGATTTTCTCAGATTTTGGATGGCGAGGGAATAAGCAAAGCAAATGCATGAGAAGGGGTGTGCGATCGGGTTGAAAAAGGTCTCACCCATGTGCGCTGGCCACTGGGAAGGAAAGATACCATGTCACGTGCGCATTGAGGAGGATGTAATTGTTGCTTTCCTTTTTTTATGACTGTTTTTTTTAGCAACATTTTTTTTATGACAGCTGACAACGGGGGGATGGACCACTGTCATATTTGGGTGTGTGCCCTGGAGCGCTGGCTAGTCGCGTCCATGGGAAGCGCTTCGGTACACCCCTCTCATAACGTTTTATGGACTTTTCCCAATCGCCGTGTACATATACGCTGTACAGGGCTAGTTTAGAAACCGGCGCACAACTCCCTCGCTACGGCCTGGGCGTGGCCCATGTGGAAACCGGCGCACATCTCTCCTCCTAGGCCTGGGATTGGCCAAAAAATGGACGTTTGTAGGATTCCATACTTTAACCTCACGGTTCAACTCTTAGCAAAACTACCAGCTCGGCCACCACATGTTACGTGCCTATAAACTGTTTTTGCTTTTGTTGTGCGTTAACTATGTAACACTAAAACGAGGATCTGATTATATATTTTGTTTTTTCTTTTGCCGGGTTTTCTACAGTGTTTAATTTTCTGTTTTATTATTTATTTTCTTATTTTCTGTTTTCTTTATTAAAAGCATGAGCTTTTTCAATTTTCATCAACTTTTATTCAGTTTTTGCTAACCATCTAGTGATCTTTTTTTCAAATACGTGAACTTTTCCCAGTTTTTTGCAAAAAAAATTAGTGAACTTGTTTTTTAAAGTTCGTGTTTTTTTAGGAAACTGTGAACTTTTCTCAAACCCATGATTTTTTTTCTTCGAAATAGATGAACTTTTTTGTTCAAAATCCGTGATCTTTTTCAAATCCATGAATATTTTTTCAAAATTGATGAACTTCTTTCAAATCCATGAACTTACTGGTCAAAATCAATGAACATTTTTCAAACCCGAGAACCTTTTTTCAAAATTCGTGAAGTTTCTTTCAAATCCGATGATTTTTTATAACCCGTTCAGTGCCAATTTCAATGATTTTTGACAATGTATGGATTTTCTAAGGTTTTCCTGGCGAAAAAACCCTAAAATAGAGGCCGGATGTGACAAAACGTGCGTTCGGTCTCCAAATTCGTTCAAATTTTGCGTGGAGTGGTCCAATGGTCATGCCCACTAGCTGGCAAAAGTTGGATAAATTTCATGAATGTACACCGGTCGCCTCTAATTCACCGTTCAAATTAGAGGCCCCATTTTTCATAACCCGAACATCCTTGGAATGGCCCCATTTTTTAAACCTTGTATTGAAGAATGTCCAGAAAAACACCATCTTCAACGTAGGATGTGTCAGGTCTGGGCGCTTCAGCCTTCTGATTATATTCTCAGTATATCTTCACAGAACCTTGAACCTTTTGAATAAATTGCATGCACGTGGTTGTTTGAGATCTATAGAGAATAACTAATACTCCCTCCGTTTCTAAATATTTGTCTTTCTAGAGATTTTAACAAGTGACTACATACGGAGCAAATATTTAAGAACGGAGGGAGTAGAACATTTTGTGCTTTATATGTCACGAGCAGTGGAGTAGTCGAGTGGTAAGGTCCTGTAACCACAAGGATGAGGTACGAACATCGATTCCTGATGCTTCTCTTTTACTCAAGATTTTTAGTTGCACGTTGAAATAGCAAGTGGCGGCCTGATGGGCTGGCCCAGTCACACCGCTGGGCTGTAATTATTGTTCTCAGGTGGGCTATATGTTACTCGGGGCATCAAAGAGCAAACGAATCTCAGTATCATGAGCGAGGGAGAACCGAGAGGGTGTGGGGACAAAGGAGAATTCGTTAGAACAATCAAAGATCCTTGTACAAGATTGGACATCCTTTCTAACTCTTCCATTCCGTGTGCCTCCGGTTCCTACATGCTCGAAGTGATTTTGCCTTGAAAACAAACAAGGAGAACCACCAAGTTTCTCACATGGTGGGTGGTCCGAGCTCCTTCCCGGGTGGATTGTAACCTGTTGCTTCGGTGGTGCGGGGATGTTTGTAGCTGATAACCCCTCCCTCCCCCCCCCCCCCCCACCCCTTTTCTCTCTCTCTCTCCCCCATGGAGGCTTTCGGAGCTTTGTAATGACTGAACCTCTGTCATATTATTAATAAAAAATGAGTTCAGGTGGGTGATTGCCCCCCGTTGACTGCTCAAAAAATATATTATTGTGATACTTTAGAGAGTTTTAGGCACAAATAAGAGATGGACCAACATAGGAAGATCCATCCTGATGATGAATGAAACATTTGATATGTACATGTGTAGCTCTCAATTTTCTTATAAAGTGGCTATGGTGAATTATGTCATGGTTTTTTGTTAGGTAGATTAATGATAGGTCTAACTTCATTGGTTGTTGTTGCCAATACCACTGATGTGATTGAATTGAAGCATCACTTACCAAACTGGTTGGGTTGTGTTGTAAAAGGAAATAAAAATTGCGGGAAGATCCTTCGATCGATGGGGCCCTGGGACGACGAGCAACATACAGACTCCCTTTAATAATATGACATAGTTAAAAAGACATAATTTTCATGTAAGCTATAACATACTAGTAGCTACACCTCATATAAACGCAATCCAATGGCAACCACCTCACCTTTCAGCTTCCCTTTTACCAAGCGCGCCATCACATGTCTTTATTTCCCCTTCCCAATATGGCTGGACTTGCATGTGCTTGATTGTGAGGAGATGCCCAAGAAGGCGATGCATTCCCTCTTTACTTCGTCCACTCATCTAGATCCCCTTTATACCCTCAAACCCTAGGCATGCAAAATGGTGGCGATGGACAAAATGGTGCGTGACTAGGTATATGAATTAGTGCGTGAGTAGGTATGTACAAATACCTAAGATCTTGTATTCACAAACTCATTTCTTAATACATGTATATGCCTTGAAGACATACCCAAAAATAATATATCAGAAAAAATATAACACATCAATGTTGTGCATGTACCATGCATGGACCATTAATTGTTGATTTTCTCTTTTTTATTTTTTAATGAGGGCATTAAGTATCCATATCAGGCAATAATTCTTTCGTAATGAAAGAGTCAACATTTAACCCATTACTTCTAGTACTAATACAAGTGCACACATCTTAGTGTAATCTACGGTTTGTAGGCAAGGTTTCAGGCACCTATAGGTGCCCCAACTGGCCAACACAAACCTACCCTTAAATCACCTACCAACCATTGTTACCCATCATATCTGTCGACCCGGTCACGAGGCTCCACCTCCCACGGCCAGCGGTATCACCCGCAGCTTTTGTCCCACATGGCGTGTAGTCCCACCATCTGCATCCCGAGGTGCCACCCAGGTTACGTCTGCCAACTCGGTCGCGCTGCCGCCCCTCCCACCAACGGTGGTCCCACCCAAAGCTCCTGTCCGGCGCACGGTGCAGCCCAACCGTCAGTAAGACGATGTGCCACCTTGGCGTCTGCAACCCGACCTTCCAACCGATTTGCTCATGTCATTGCTTCTCCGGCTGTCTGTAGTGCCTTAGCGAAGGTTCCACCCAATACATGGCTCTTACATATTGAGCCGAGGAGCCGCACAACCCATGCATCCCACAATGCCACTTTAGTTGTCCCTCTTCTACCAACGACAATGACTCCCCTATCCCCCCTTGTCCCTGCCTCCTCTGAATTCAACAGCTGCAGCCTGCAGGTAAGCTTGATCATCGTTTCTTCTTTTATGTGATTCTTCGTGAATGTGTGATTTCCCATGATATCTTCCTCGTTCAGCTTTGATCAGTACAAGATCATCTCCGCAACGTGTTCAATTGAATCTATACTAGTAAATATGCCCGTGCGTTGCAACGGGAGAAATGATGTTTCTTTTCATGTCTCTAGCTCAAGTACCTATGCATCATCGCAAGGAAGAACAACACATATGAGTGATATAGTTAGTGATGCTATTAAGATTCGTCATTACGAGAACTTTCTCATTTTCCAATTTAACTTAGGCACATTGTCTCACCCTTAACTCACATTTTCCGACAGCCACACCTACTTCCTCGCCTCGTCCCCGTGTCCAATGAGTTCCTAGCTCCCCCTCATCGTTGCAGGCTTTGGCCTCGAGCTCCGCATGGCTTCCTTCCAAATTGACTTGCACCCCAAAAAAATGCCCCTTGCGTTGCACCGGGTTAGATTGTCGATTTTCGAATCATGAATTTTGTATTTAAAAAGCCCCTCACCTGCTCAAAACAATATGTTTGGAAACCTCAAAAATAATTTACCAATCAAAAACTTTACTTGCATTAGGTTCTTGAGAACGTGTTTGTCTAGCAGATACTGATCACAATAATATTTTGAGACAAGGTGAAATTCACTACTCCTATATATGTGATAGGAACCTTGTGCACTCTATGTCTCATCATATAGATGCCCATCTCGAGAACCATTTCAAAACTAAAGAACGTACGCCATTATTGCGTACATGATTCTTCCCAGTATTTTTTCCACTGGTCATACAAAATATAACCACAAAAATTTCCATATATCTATGGTAACAGTACTCCTTGTACTGCCTGCTATCATGCTGTGCTACTTAACCAAATATAGCTATCAGTAGTTGGAAGATTTATTGGTTCAAACATATCAGCATGACAGACATGGGAAAGGTTTGAGATATATGAAGAAAAATAATGTAAAATAATACTCTCTAGTTTAATATACAAAGAAAAATGAAAAGATCATTATGGCAGACATGGGAAAGGTTTTAGATATGTTCTATATTGGTGCTCAGAAATTCACTATCTAGCTCAGAAAGTCATTTTACTTTTGATAGCAATATCAATTTAATCTTTATTTTTCAAGTGAATAACAACTCCTTATTGTCACCAACAACACAATAAAAAATGTGAATAAAGGCTACAGTAAGATTTAAGGGAGAATACCTCCAGGGAGTTCCACCACTACACTCAAATGGCTTGATGTTGTTGTTATTATTGGCGCACTTCACATAACGATCGCGCATCAAGTGAAAATGATCCGGCAGCACGGAGTTCAAAACTGCGCTAATAGCCTTTGTACCATGGAGAATAAGCACCATGGTATTCTGCGGACCGGCAGATCTGGAGGGCGTCTATAGGCAGGCATGGTGGGCCTGACGGCGCTGGCTTAGGCACTGTGGTGGTGCCGTAGCCGGTCAGGCGGCGGCGGCCTGGATCCATCGTCCGGTCCCCGGCACAGATGGCTGCGATCCCGTGCACGAGATGCTTGATGGAGGTCCTTCGAACAGATCCGAGTGAAAACTTGCTTTCGGCTTACTGCCAAAGCCGGCGGTGGCAGCGCTATTTTGCGCCATTCCCTTCTTGAAGGCATCGCCGGGGAGAAGTTCAAGGCCACTGGCTACTACCTCCGGGGGAAACCCTAGATCAGTAGATCGGAAGACGGCGACGTTCTTATGTCGTTTCCCCCTTGGGGGTGTCGTTCTTGGAGGTGTGCATGGGCTCGAGGGACTAGTGGACCGCATCTTTGGTGGAGCGGTGCTTCATCCTACACATTGATGGCGACGGATCTCGACGGCGTGGCGCAGTGCAGATTCGATGTCCGATGTGCGAGGATGGACTCGCGCAGAAGGACGACACTGTCTGGCGTCGTGGTGGCGTCGATGGCAGAGAGACCTGGCACGGTTGATGCAACAATACAACTCTGAAGATGGACTAATGGCAGGTGGCTGCGGCGGCCTCATACCCGGCAGACGTCCTGGTTGAGGAGTGCGCCGGACTGGTAGGTGCCCCATACCGGCAGGCGTCCTGGTTGGGACCTCAGGTCTTAGATAATTTGGTTTGGCTGCGAGGTTTGTTTGGTACTAGGCCCAGACTATCGGCATTCCTTCATCTACTGGATAGGAGTAGCGACATATGTTGCCTAGACGGTGGCTTTAGTCTTATTGTTATATGACTTTGCAAGGTCTTGTGTGAATTATTAATAAAGTGGCCGCATGCATCGTCCAGATGCAGAGGCTGGGGGTCCTCCTCCTTTTCTAAAAAAAAACCCATGGAGAATAAGCATCTTCTTGCCATTCTCAACCTGGGGAACAAATATTAGAGCAAGGTAAAACACAAAAATACTATTTTTAGTTTCTCAACATGGAAGGTTCAAAAGCAACATCTTTTCTAATAGCACTGGAAAAAAAAATCTTATGTAGGTCTCCACATGATACATATGGCATAAGAGTTTTTACCATAACTGATCCAAGTTTTCTGCACATGATTTGTAAATAATCTGATTACTCCTAATCACAGCCAGAACTTCTTATTTAAAGGTACAAAATCATAGGATCAATTTTTGTTCTCAATGTCTACCAAATGCCCACAAGTAAGAACCACATCCAAAAAGCGAGCATTTTCTTGAGAATTGGCAAAAGCACGCACACACACACATACCATGAACGTTTGTTGAACAACAAATCAAGCTACTGATTTCCATCATATGGCAACTGAAAAAAAATCATATGTGGCTATGTACTACTTATATCCTAATTGACGTCCAACCAATAAAGTCACATCACATTGAACATCTAGTAATATTTATCCACTCGGACTAACATATCAAGACCAAAGTCTGCTCACCATAGCTGGCTGGAGTTATGTATCTAAGCAGTGGCTGCCAATGCGTGGCCACCGGCCGGCTACCACTGAAGCGTCCATTCGTTTTCTTCCTGTTCACAAGTACCTAGCAGAGGCATAAATATCTACATATCATGAATGGATTGCAATCAGCAAGCAGCAGCCTTGCTTGTGGAGATGTGTAACAGTAAGCAAGTAGGAGCTTGAACAAAATCAGTAGTAATAGGCTGCTGCTCTCTTCTTCGATCTCTATATATACGGAACAGTGGTATTAGCCAAGAGTGGCAAATATAGCAAAAGCATAGCAGCCTCAGCAAGGCAACATATACCTCTATAAAGGAAGACTACTAATTTTTTTTCTTAACTCATCAGATATTAAAACTGCAGTAAAGCGTATAACTACTTCTGATCTAATTAATCAGAGTGCTCTTTCTCATCTAGCTGAAGAATCTCTTCCCCTGAAAAAAACTATACAAACTTCCTAAGTAAAAGAAAACCAAGGGCATAGACAGAAACAATTTCTTCCCTGTCAACTGAAGCTGGATGGAAAAAGCAACTTCTGATCTAATTAATCAGAGTGCTCTTTCTTATCTAGCCGGAGAATCAGGCGCTCGTGGGCCACCACTCGGTGCCGGTGCAGCCCAATTAGCAGAAGAGAGAAATTGACAAGTTTCAGATACCTGATGTTTAACGAAACGTCTTGGTTTTTCTCATTAGTTCCAAATACCTGATTTTTAACGAAACATACTTGCAGCAATAGCAGGAACGTCCATTAGCAGGCAATACAGCAAGACCACACCCACTTTGACCAAATACAGAGCCTTAATTAGCATACTAATTGCACAGAAACTAAACAAAGAGGATGCTCTCGCCAACTTATGCGGCAGATACACCACCATTGTCAGACAAGATAAGCTCCAGGTCAAATATAGATGACCATACAACACCGATGTCAGACATGATGCTCCGCCAACTTATTGCAACCAAAAGCGCCCTACTACATACCACGAGTCTATTTTTAAGTTGTAGCACAGCCTTAATCGGCACCATCCCCAACCTTCAACACATTAGCCTGACCTCCAGCATCTCAGCAGTACTCTCATCTTGATGGTCATCTAAGGAACCTTCAGCTTGCAGGGCCTCCACGCCTAGTTCCAGCACCTCCTCCTCAATACCTGTCCAACATGTCAAAATTATGCACAACCATAATGCAGATATTCAGAAGCTTGTTTGTTTACAACAACTCTCGGTATTGGGTACACTTGGCAAATCACTAAAAGGAAACACATAAAGAAGCTATAGCAGAATAGCTGTGATAAAACACAAGGGCTTAAAACAAACGATACGCATGATACACGGAAAATCAACTATCAGGTCTCTTTTCTCCCATGGTTCAGTTACTAATATTGACCTCAAACACCTCACTTTTGTTTGTTTACCAAATTGCAATACAAGAGTAAATACATAGCAACACAAAGGCATGCAATCGTTTAGAAATAAATCATAGAAGAATTTTCAAGTCATAAAGAAATGGCAGCTTCATGTTGAGTTTCATGATAGAAGAATTTGCTAGTGCTATTATTACGCGAAGTAATTCCGTCTTGGTCGCAGTGCTCTCGCCGACGACAACTGCCAGCTAGTAGGGCAGGAGAGTAGCGACGCTGCAGTGCTATCTCGACTGGCCTACGGCGGAGGGCCAAACCATATTGGAGATGCTCTAAGCCATCCAAACACAAAAATAAACGGACAATATTGATCTGATGTACTGTAAAAGGTCTCTTGCCGTTTTGGTGCAAAGTGGTGGACGCATGCCGACTGGGTACCCCGTCTGCGCCACCCCGGTACGGGAAGGGGTAGCTTTGCCCGCTCAGCCGCGACGACAGAGCATAAAGTCATCATCATCTACCTCCGTCGCATCCTCCTCTGCTGCTATCCATCCATCAGAATTCAGAATCCGAGGCAGCTTTAGCTCAGCCTCCATGTTCCATTGTTTTCTTGAGCATTTTGCTGCTTCAGTGAAAACAGTAGTATTACTCATTATGTACAACAGTACCAGGCTATGCTAATGGCCAGCCATTCAACCAAGTAGCCATTTTAGGGAGCAAAATAGAAAATTGATGACTAACCCGCAAAAGTAATACTACCACTTATTTTGAGACGGAGAGTGGCAGTTAACAGAGCAACTGTAAAATATATTAAGGTCGTAAATTTTGTTCGAGTAAATCATGCATTTCAGGCATTTTCTACTAGCACAAATGATCTTTCTTTTCTTTTTCGAACCATATCAGGAACACTTCCTGCTCTAAATAACATCAGCTATGCTGTTTTGAGCTATTTGGGTAAGATGAAATGGTTTCAGACAACATCAACAGAACTAAAATGATGTTTCCCCAGAAAAAGGAAACGATTGATGTTCTTCAGCCTCCACAGTTGCAAGTTCATCAATGAATAGAACTATAATATAGCTTCAGCCTTCATGTAACAAACACATTCTTTTTCCCGCAAATTTTATAAGTGTGGTTACTTTCATAAATTTCAAAAATCAACTCCACCAAACACTGCAGCACTGCTTCCGCTTGCATGTGCGTGGCTGCCTTGTGAGGCTGCCGATGATCTTGCAACAAAAGGGCAATATGTGATGCATTTCTGATCCCTGTTCCCATACAAACAGAGAACACAACGTGGGCACACAGAGATTCCAAAAAAAAAAAAAATCATTTCAGAAGCCAGAACACAACGTGCACAAAGAGGCGCAAATCATCTGCAAATCCACCCATACCGGGGTTTTCCATCATAAAATCATAATACTAGGGTTCATGTGCATCCCAACGATGATAACTGTAGTAATGGCCATGGTGATTAGGTTTGAGAGGCCGGGCTAATTCAGGCTAACTTAGTGAGACAAAGGCGCAGGTGAAGCTCGCCGGAGTCTCCGTGCAGCATGTTGGGGTTGACATGGGCGTGGAGCCACCCCTGCTCCATGTCCACGGCGCCGGGCACGGAGCAGCTCGCCACCATCGCCTTCAGCTTCAAGCTGGCCCCGAGCGGCTGCCGCGGGGGCGCCGGAGGCCCGTCCACCCAGAGCACGCCCGTGTACAGAGGCTTGGCGTCCGCGTCGGCGTTGCCCCTGACACACACGACGGTGACGGGGCGGCGGCCGCCTGGCTCCCTGCCGGCGCCCACGGCCAGGAGGAACACGCGGCCGTCCTCCGTTACCAGCAGGCGGCGCTGGTCCTCGGACGACGCCGGCACGACGAACGGCTGGGGCTCCTCGTATTTGATCTTCTCCACGGGCCACGCGTGCTCGCCGGACGGCGCCGCCAGGTGGCGCACGAGCTTCGCCGGCAAGCGCACGAAGCGGCAGTCGAAGCAGAAGCAGGGCGCGTGCTTGCACCTGGCCTTGGTGTCGGCGGCCGAGTGGTATGAGATGTCGTCCATGGTGCAGCCGTGGTTCTTGTAGAGGCACGGCACCTTGTAGGCGTCCACCACGCCGTCCATGAAGCGGGAGCGGGTGTAGGACACGTCGCGCCCGCATGGACCGCAATGCCTGTTCGTGCCGCCGTCACCGTTGCCGTCGCCGCCGCCGCAGCAGGCGTGGCACACGAAATGCTCGTTCTCGCACTGCGATCCACACGTATGATTCAACCTTCAGTTTCCTTCCACGGGTAATTCTAGCTACTAGTTCAAATGTAGGAGTCGGATCGATGATTACCTTGAATACTGGAGGCTTGAGGGGGATTAGACAGGCGGCGCAGTGAAACAACTTCTTCCGCAAGTCCAAGCTGGCGACATCTTCCGCCGCCCCGGCTGCCATTGCCGCATCTTCTTGTTCGGCCACTTCGTCTTCCGGCTTCACCGCGCGGGCTGGCTTCACAATGGCCACTGGACTGGTCGGCTCCAGGTACACCACCATGGCAGCTGAACTGGGGACGACCGGCGACGGCGCCATGGCGGCCCTGGACTGGTCACCACGACCGTGGCGGCTGGCGTCGTCATGTCTCCCTCCGTCGTGGCCGCTGGACTGGGCGGCATGGTGGCCAGAGGACTGGTCACCGCCACCGTGGGGGCCGGCTTTGCCATGGCAACGGGGCTGGGCGCCGCAGGTGACGATGGTGGCACAATGGCCACCGGGCTGCAGGATAGCGCCACGATGCTCGACTTCTTGCCGCTGCCGCCTGCCGCTCCCCTCCGCGTTCATGGAGCGGCGTGACCTCTTCTTGTGCTGCTGCTCCTCCATAGAGATCCACCGGAGCGCTCACCTGAAATTTTGACCGGCTGGTGAGGGAGAGAGTCACTGGAAGAACCGAAGAAGAGGCTAGAATGGTGCCAATGTTGCTGTGGTGGGCAGGGCACCGTTGTTGGGTTGCTCTGCTTTGACCAATGGTGCCAATGGTAAAGTGTTCACTGTCTCCTTGGGACAGTAGTCCAGCTGACGACCAGAGCTCTTCATGTCTCACCAACGATTCTATCATGCACGGTATCTACTGTCAGCGCCCCCACCGCGCCAAGGCCACGCAACATCGCTGACAAGGCAGACCCAGGCGACTCGCCTCGCTCGTCCGCTGCCCAAAGACCGGCCCATGTCAAGAAGCCCAACCCACACAGCGCTGGGCCGGAGTTGACCCAGTAAGGCCCAAGCTGCAGCCCCTACTTGTACCATCACCGTCTAGTGGAGACGGAGAACGAACCGGCGGCCACCTACTCTGCTCGTTCCCCTTTCTCTTGTAACCCTAGTTCATCTGAATTGGAGAGAATTCGTCTTGTAACTGCTACCAGCTACTCGAGATCGTGAGCAATACATCCCCACTCTTACATCTACCGTGCATGTATCAGCCACTCATCATTTTTGAGATCCTGACACATGCATGTATGTATTTAGTGCAGTCCTTAGTTCATCTCAATCTGTGGCCCCCAGTTTCAGCAGTTAACACCATGTCAATCAGTCACCTTTTCAGTACATAACTTTCCCTAGTTTCCCGCAACATATCTCATCCATGCTTTTTTTATGATTCAAAGTTTAAATCCAGTTTTTTCTGAATCGTAAGTCTGATGTGTGATACGTTTACAAAGCATATGTGCTTATTTCCTGTTTGTAGACATATTAAAGTGTATTTGAGCCGTAAGAAAAAAGAAGTTTTCAAAAACATATTCAATATTGGTCATGTTTTAAATATCCCCGATAGAATGTAAAATACACTTTTGTACTTAGAAGATATGAGGTATTTAAATCGTTTACATAGATGGAGATAATATATTAGTTGCAATGAGGGGCACAACCATACACAGGGCAGGACATTAATCACGAAAAGCACTGACACACCCAACCTGAGCATGTGACAGGAGGGGTGCACTAGTAGAAAAAGGGTCAAATGTGAAGTATAATAGTGCCGGTTTGAATTTCAGCCGGCACTAATGTGTACAATAGCACCGGTTCGTGGCGGCGATCAATAGCACCGGTTCGTGGCGAACCTTTAGTACCGGTTCATGCCACGAACCGGTACTAAAGGGGCTGTGTCAGCATGCGGTCAGGCTATGGCCCCACCATCACCATTTAGTGCCGGTTCGTACCACGAACCGGTAGTAATGAGGTTATGGCAAGCTGTTTTTAGTCCCACCTCGCTCCCCTAACAAGGCTTTTACCACCTTAAATATGTTATTTCTCAAACTATCACAAGCACTTGGTCTTCATTGAACTCTATGTGTAGAATTTGTGGCCGCAATATGAGTCTTCATCGGTTTATAAATCGTTGATGACTCATATTGACAATTCAGATTGTACACACAAAGATCATTGATGATCAAAGTATTTTTGATGTTATAAGATCATATTGACAGTTTAAACTCATCTGTTACAAAGGTATTTCATTTTTTTAACTTATTACAACTCCAGACTTTTTGTGCATTTAGTATGCATCATTCAAAGCGACGCCATCAACTTTCAACCATTTCTGCCTTTATTTGCTATTTTTCATGCATTCAATGATTTGTTTTGAGAACTAAATGACCTGAAAATTGAAAAGCACTACAAATGAACTCTGAAAAAGTTGAAACTTGACATGGTATTATCATTTCACCCACATAGATTGTTCAAAAAAGTAGAGAGGGTTACAGCAAAAATTGGATGCACTTCGTTTACAAACTGGACAATCTCTTTCGAAGTATTCAGGTTTCTAACGAAATTAAACTCATCTGTTACAAAGGCATTTCATTTTTTTAAACTTATTACAACTCCAGACTTTTTGTGCATTCAGTATGCACCATTCAAAGCGACGCCATCAACTTTCAACCATTTCTGCCTTCATTTGGTATTTTGCATGCATTCAGTGATTTGTTTTTAGAACTAAATGACCTGGAAATTGAAAAGCACTACAAATGAACTCTGAAAAAGTTGAAACTTGGCATGGTATCATCATTTCACCCACATAGATTGTTCAAAAAAGTAGAGAGGGTTACGGCAAAAACTGGATGCACTTCGTTTACAAACTGGACAATCTCTTTCGAAGTATTAAGGTTTCTGACGAAATTAAACTCATCTGTTACAAAGGCATTTCATTTTTTCTAACTTATTACAACTCCAGACTTTTTGTGCATTCAGTATGCATCATTCAAAGCGACGCCATCAACTTTCAACCATTTCTGCCTTCATTTGCTATTTTTCACGCATTCAATGATTTGTTTTGAGAACTAAATGACCTGGAAATTGAAAAGCACTACAAATGAACTCTGAAAAAGTTGAAACTTGGCAATGGTATCATCATTTCACCCACATAGATTGTTCAAAAAAGTAGAGAGGGTTACGGCAAAAACTGGATGCACTTCGTTTACAAACTGGACAATCTCTTTCGAAGTATTCAGGTTTCTGACGAAAAAATAAAGCAGAAAAGAAATAACTATATAAAAAAATTACTCAAAAATAAATAGAAGAAAATAAATAATGCAGAAAAGAAAAAAAAATATAAAGCAAAAATATTCACAAAGAAACTAAATACGACAAAAAACTACTCAGAAATAAATAGAAGAAAAAATAAAGCAGAAAATAAATAACTATATAAAAAATTACTCAAAAATAAATAGAAGAAAATAAATAATGCAGAAAAGAAAAAAAATTATATAAAGAAAAAATATTCACAAAGAAACTAAATACGGCAAAAAACTACTCGGAAATAAATAGAAGAAAAAAATAAAGCAGAAAATTAACAACTATTTAAAAAAATTACTCAAAAATAAGTAGAAGAAAATAAATAATGCAGAAAAGAAAAAAAATTTAAAAAATGTTGGGGCGCTGCCCGGTGGGCCTGCCAGACCTAGGGTGTGCAAATGCAGGCCCACAAGGGCCAGCAGGCTCACAGGGCAGCGCGCCCTAGTTAGGCCCAGAAGCCTGCTATATAGAGGAGTTCGAAAGGGCAACCGCGGCTGGGTTTATAAACCAGTCCGGCTGCCCTTCGCTCGGCGAGGTGGGACTAAACATAGCGCACCGCGGGTGGCAGCGCACGGCCATTAGTACCGGTTGGTGGCTCCAACCGGTACTAATGTGTTGGCCTTTAGTACCGGTTGGAGCCCTCGTTTCCCGCTGCTTGGGCTGGCCAAAATTGGCCTTTAGTACCGGTTGGTGGCTCCAACCGGTACTAAAGGCTCCCCCTATATATATGACACTTACGAAAAATCAGTTATCGTCGCCACTTTGTTCCACTTCTCGCGCGAGAGAGTCTCGATCTCGACGACGCCGCCCCTGCCGCGCCGCCGTGCCGTCGCCCTCGCCGCCCCCGCCGCCCGTCGTCGTCGTCGCTACGCGCCCCCGCTGCCCGTCGTCGTCGCCGCCCCTGCCGCCCGTCGTCGTCGCCGCCCCCGCCGCCCGTTGTCGTCGCCGCGCGCCCGTCTCGTCGCCATATCGCCGCCGCCGGCCCGTCTCGTCGCCGTCCCCAGCCACCGCCGCCCATCTCGTCGCCGTCCCGAGCCCCCGCCGCCCGTCGTCGCTGCCCCGCGCCACCCATACGCGCCCGGTGGCCCACTCCATATATATATACGTACACACGCATACACACATACACACACACACACACACGCACTACACACACACAGACACACACACACACACATACACACACACTACACACACACGCATACACACACACACATACACACAGACACGTACACACACACACACACACTACACGTACACACACACACATACACACACACGTATAGACACACACACATATTTTTTTACTTATTTTCTGTTTTCTATATATAATGTTTAGATGAATTAGAACTATCTAGTTTATTTTTAGAATGTTAGAAATGTTATCATCGATGAATTAGAAATATGTTAATGTTTAGTTTGAACTAGTGAATTAATATATAGAACGAACTAGTTTATTTTTACTAAATGCTTAGTTGAACTAATTGAATTAATATATATAACTAGTTTATTTTTAGTAAATGCTTAGTTGAACTAGTTGAATTAATATATATAACTAGTTTGTTTTTAGTAAATGCTTAGTTGAACTAGTTGAATTAATATAATAACTTGTTTATTTTTAGTAAATATAATGCTTAGTTGAACTAGTTGAATTAATATATAGAACTAGTTTATTTTTAGAAAATGCTTAGTTGAACTTGTTGAATTAATATATAGAATTAGTTTATTTTTAGTAAATGCTTAATTAGTTGAACTAGTTGAATTAATATAACTAGTTTATTTTTAGTAAATGCTTAGTTGAACTAGTTGAATTAATAGATTTTTCTGTTAATAGATTTTTTTTCTGTTAATAGATTTTTTTGGTGATATTATTATTGAATATGCATGTTTGGTGATATTATTGTTAATAGATTTTTTTGGTGATATTTAGATTGTGTAATTAATTTTGTTCATGGAATTTTAATGATTTTTTTGTTCATAGTATTTAGAAAAAGGAAAAAAAAAGAAGTAGTTTATATATAGTTGAACTAGCTAGTTGATTTAACAAACTAATTTAGTTTACTATATATATATATATAGAAGTAGTTTGTTTTTAGTAAGTACTACTTATTTATTTATAGTAAGTGCTTAGTAGTTGAACTAGATAGTTGACTTAATTAATAAAACTAAATTATGAACGTAGGCCGGAAATGTCGTACTCATCGGACGACGAAAACCGCCCGGGGGAGTGCGACTGGTGCCACGACGACCGAGGTATCTGCGACAGGTTCATTGAGCTGGACGAAGATCGGCGCTTCAGCATTAAGCTCGAGGAGATTCATACGGTACGCAACGACGATAATAGTTTTTTTCGTAATTAAGCACGACTTCAACTATTTTAATGTGTGTTTTTCATCTTTTCCAATTCGACTAGCTTATCCCATGCTTTGCAAGACGCTATGTCTTGGAGAGGATGGGTTTTGAAGACCATGAAAATTTCGAAACCAAAAAAATTATCCTAAGTACCGAACATGGTGTGGATTTTCAAGTAAAGCTGTACAATGCTCAGAGTGTAACCCATTTTAGTTGCAAAAATTGGGATGCATTTTGCAAGATGTATGGTCTTGATGAGGGTATGCTCGTCACCATGGATCTTGGTGATCCTACAATCGAGCAAGAGACACCTTCGATTTGGGTCTTTGTGGATACACCTCCAGTTCTTCCCTCATGTGAGCTAAACATAGTTATTAAGTAATTTATATTGTTTATTTCAAAATATAATGTTGACAACTTATCTCCATTGACAGCTTATTTTCATTCTTCAAAGAATGTGCGGAAGATGATAGACAGAACGTACTACACCGAAGGCTCCGAATTAACTTATCAGGAGAAAAATCATCTGGTCGGATTTTGTACTGATCTTGAGAATTACAATATCTACAATCAAACTCCTCAACATTATGGTCAATGCATGCCACTAGTGGACGTGTTGAACTACGGTAGCTACCATGAAGATACCCTGGTAAGATTATTTTTTACTATTACAACATCCATGCATCTTTTTGCACACTTCTAAAACTAGTACATCATTGCTAACTACGAAGTTATTACTATGTTTTTAAACAGATAATCCCGAATGATTGTGTGCCTCATCTGATATATACGCGTGGTAGCCTTCATGTTTTGAACATACGACCAGGTCGTCCTACGAATCTCAACTGTCCATACCGGGTTTTTAAAAGAAGTGGAGACATAACAATCAAAGAATGGCAAAAATGTATGGACAGTCGTAAGGAGCTTCTTGAAAGCAATAAGCAGCGAAGGGCAAGAATTGGAGACAGGATGATCGCCATTCTTCATAATGGAGAGTCAGGGTCTATATTGTTTTATGCTATTTTATCTTAAGGGTGTTTAGGTCCTACCTGATACTGATGATCATGTGCTAAGAATAATTATGTAGGGTTGGGTTCGATGACTATATATGAGGATGATGATCGTATGACTTATTATTAATAACGAGTAGAAGTTGTATGATGATGCACGATTAGTAGGACTTGTTATTATATATATATGATGATGTAGTGATGCAAAGCATGCATGAGCATGTTATATCTGCGGGTGCAATGAACATAGCAGCAGCGTTGATAAACAAAGCATGCATGATGTATGATGCATAACGTGTATAACGTGTAGAATCATAAAATACCAGCAAACAAAAAAGAATTAAAATGGAAACACAAAATTAAATGAAAAAGAAATCATAAAATTAAAAACCCACCAAACCTTATAGTACCGGTTGGTGTTACCAACCGGTACTAAAGGGCTCTAGGCCCCCGGAGCTGGCTCGTGCCACGTGGTTGCCCTTTAGCACCGGTTCGTGCTGAACCGGTACTAAAGGGGGGGGGGGGGCCTTTAGTGACCACAATTTAGTGCCAGTTATGTAACCGGCACTAAAGGGCCTTACGAACCGGTGCTATTACCCGGTTCTGCACTAGTGGTGGTGATTACTGGCTTGCATGTGCATGCACACGTTGATTTCTTTTGGGCACGAATCTCGGTATAAAAATGAATGGCAGATTTAGGCATGGTATATACCGTGCAAGGTAGTTTTACCGCTCTCCCATATCTTCTGCGACTAAGAGCATCTCCAGCCGCGCCCCCAACAGACCCCCTTAAGGCCGTTTTTTAGTGCTGGCGCCGAAAAATTGGCCCAGTCGTGCCCCCACGAGCCTGTTTTTCGCCGGATTGGGCCGAAATTGGCGCCAGCGCACCCAACCCGAACCCGGCGCGCTGGGGGGCGCCCGGGGGCGCCAGCGCGACCGTTTTGGCGCGAAAGAGTGGCAGGACCGGCGCGTCAGTGAGACGAAGCCTGGTCGTCCTCATCGTCCTGGTTTTCCCGCGGGGAATCCATGCCAAGGCTGCCACCGGTCAGCCTGTCATTGATTCACGGGTGGCGCAGTACGGCGATGCCGCCCCCCCGCCCGCCACGCGTTCGCATGCGGCCGCCCCCGAGCCGCTATAAAAGGCGCCCCCGGCCGCGCCGGTGAGGCACCCATCCATCGGCAGTCCTCCCCCTCCTCGCCGTCGCACTTCCTCCCCTCTCTCCTCCCTTCGAGCCCCTCTCTATCCCCCGTCAAACATGAGCGCGAGGTTTCCTGGCGACGCGGCGGCAGCCAATGGTTTCAGCCGCCACTCGCCGCATGAGTGGGAGGCCTACCTCCTCCACGAGGCCAACTACCCCGCGCCGCCCGATGTCCGCGTTCCGTCGTGGTGGAGGCTCAGCGCCGGCGGGGTCCCCGTCCCCCCTCCGCCCTTCCTCGAGACGCCCGGCTATTTCCACGCCGAGATCGAGCGTGCGCGGGCGTCCCTGACGTTCGCGGAGCGGGCGCTCCCAGAGTACGCCACCGACAACCACGCGGCGTGGGCGGCGTACTTCGAACGCCGGCAGGACGAGCGGCTCGCCTCCACCAACAACGCACCGATGCCGCGCGGCCACAACAACAGCGAGAGCTGACGCCTGTGGTGGGGCGTCCCTGGCCGCACGCTCAGCGGCGTGCTCGAGCACCTCGAGGGCGGCAACGACCCGCCGCTCGAGTACCCGACCGCTCGGAGCGGCGGCGCGTGGATGCCGAGGAGGATGATGGGTTGGTCCTCGTCCTCCTCCTGCTCGGCCGGCTCTTCCTCCCACTCCACCGGGGCAACGCCGTTCGTCACCGTCAAACCCGAGCCCAGCGAAACGCCGCTCGGCCGGCGCACGCGCAGTTCCGGCCTCACCATCAACGAAGGTGGTGGCCGTGCCTCCTCGTCGGCTCCCCCTCGCCTTGTGAAGCCGAAGAGGGAGCCAGGACTGGCGACGGTGAAGCTGGAGCCGGGGCTCGCAGCCGTGAAGCCGGAGCCTGGCCTCGCCGAGGAGACCGACGAAGAAGAGGCCGCCCTGAAGTGGGCCCGTGAGGACTACGCTCGCATGGAGGTGGAGCGCCAGTGCCGCGCCCTGGAGGAGATAGCCGACCGCCGCCGCAAGGAAGAGATCGCTGAGCGCCGCCGCCGTGAAGCAGCGGAGCCATCCGTGTCAAGGAGGAGAAGCAGGAGGAGGAGGACGACGCAGCGACGACTACGCCCTGCTCAGCGCCTACTTCGGCCGTAGTTTAGGGTTTTTTTGTCCCTTTTTCGTGTAAAAAACGCCTAAATTTAGCAGAAATATGCCGTGTTTGTTCAAAATTGGCCGTGTTTGCTGAATTTTGGCCGAACTGTGGGCGCGACCTGGGGGCCGCGGCTGGGAACATGCTCGCCCCCACGCCTAAAAAAACGCTTGATCGCCCCCAAGCGGCGATTTTCGGCGCGTCTTGGGGGCGCAACGGCTGGAGATGCTGTAAGTTATTTTACCGGAGTTGGGAGGTACCGGTGTTGGTGTTGGAAATATGCCCTAGAGGCAATAATAAAAGTATTATTATATTTCTTTGTTCATGATAATTGTCTTTTATTCATGCTATAACTGTATTATCCGGAAATCATAATACACGTGTGAATACATAGACCTCAATATGTCCCTAGTGAGCCTCTAGTTGACTAGCTCGTTGTGATCAACAGATAGTCATGGTTTCCTGGCTATGGACATTGGATGTCGTTGATAACGGGATCACATCATTAGGAGAATGATGTGATGGACAAGACCCAATCCTAAGCATAGCACAAAGGTCGTTTAGTTCGTTTGCTAGAGCTTTGCCAATGTCAAGTATCTCTTCCTTCGACCATGAGATCGTGTAACTCCCGGATACCGTAGGAGTGCCTTGGGTGTATCAAACGTCACAACGTAACTGGGTGACTATAAAGGTGCATTACAGGTATCTCCGAAAGTATCTGTTGGGTTGACACGGATCGAGACTGGGATTTGTCACTCCGTATGACGGAGAGGTATCTCTGGGCCCACTCGGTAATGCATCATCATAATGAGCTCTAGGTGACCAAGGTGTTGGCCACGGTATCATGCATTACGGTACGAGTAAAGTGACTTGCCAGGAACGAGACTGAACAAGGTATTGGGATACCGACGATTGAGTCTCGGGCAAGTAATGTACCGATTGACAAAGGCAATTGTATACAGGGTTTGATCGAATCCTCGACATCGTGGTTCATCCGATGACAACATCGAGGAGCATGTGGGAGCCAACATGGGTATCCAGATCCCGCTGTTGGTTATTGACCTTAGAGCGTCTCGGTCATGTCTGCATGTCTCCCGAACCCGTAGGGTCTACACACTTAAGGTTCGGTGACGCTAGGGCTATTAGGAAGACTAGTATGTGACTACCGAATGTTGTTCGGAGTCCCGGATGAGATCCTGGACGTCACGAGGAGTTCCGGAAGGGTCCGGAGGTAAAGATTTATATATGGGAAGTTGTCAAACGGACATCGGTAAGTTTCGGGGTCATACCGGGGCCACCGGAAGGGTTCCGGAGGTCCACCGGGTGGGGCCACCCCTCCCGGGGGACCACATGGGCTGCGTGGGGCAGGGAGCCAGCCCCTAGTGGGCTGGGCGCGCCTCCCCACCTAGGCCCATGCGGCTAGGGCAAGTGGAGGGGTAACCCTAAAGGGGCGCCCCCTGGCTTGGGGGGCAAGCCACCCTTTCCCCTCTCCCTTTGGCAGCCGCCCCCCTAGGGTTTTCCCTAGAGGGCCGGCCCCCCTTGCCCCCTTCCCCTATATATAGAGGGGTGAGGGGAGGGCTGCAATACACATCTCCAAGGCGCAGCCCCTCCCCTCCCCAACACCTCTCCTCCTCCATACGTGCTTGGCGAAGCTCTGTCGGAGTACTGCTGCACCAACTGCACCACGCCGTCGTGCTACCGTTGGAGCGATCTTCCTCAACCTCTCCTCCCCCCTTGCTGGATCAAGAAGGAGGAGACGTCTCCCGTCCCGTACGTGTGTTGAACGCGGAGGTGCTGTCCGTTCAGTACTTGGTCATCGGTGATCCGAATCACGTCGAGTACGACTCCATCATCACCATCCCCTTGCAAGCTTCCGCACGTGATCTACAAGTGGTATGTAGATGCAAACTCACTCCCTTGACTCGTTGCTTAGATGAACTCATAGATGGATCTTGGTGAAACCGTAGGAAATTTTTTAATTTTCTGCTACGTTCCCCAACAGTGGCATCATGAGCTAGGTCTATGCGTAGTTCTCTTTGCACGAGTAAAACACAATTTTGTTGTGGGCGTGGATCTTGTCAACTTACTTGCCTCTACTAGTCTTTTCTTGCTTCAACGGTATTGTGGGATGAAGCGGCCAGGACCAACCTTACACGTATGCCAACGTGAGACCGGTTCCACCGATTGACATGCACTAGTTGCATAAGGTGGCTGGCGGGTGTCTGTCTCTCCCATTTTAGTTGGAGTGGATTCGATGAAAAGGGCCCTTATGAAGGGTAAATAGAAGTTGACAAAATCACGTTGTGGTTATTCTTAGGTAAGAAAACGTTCTTGCTAGAACCCAATTGCAGCCACGTAAAAGATGCAACAACAATTAGAGGACGTCTAACTTGTTTTTGCAGCGATTGATCATGTGATGTGATATGGCCAGAAGTTGTGATGAATGATGAATTGTGATGTATGAGATCATGTTCTTGTAATAGGATTCACGACTTGCATGTCGATGAGTATGACAACCGGCAGGAGCCATAGGAGTTGTCTTTATTTTTGTATGACCTGCGTGTCATTGAAGAACGCCATGTAAACTACTTTATTTCATTGCTAAACGCGTTAGCCATAGAAGTAGAAGTAGTCGTTGGCGTGACAACTTCATGAAGACACGATGATGGAGATCATGATGATGGAGATCATGGTGTCAAGCCGGTGACAAGATGATCATGGAGCCCCGAAGATGGAGATCAATGGAGCTATGTGATATTGGCCTTATCATGTCACAACTATATAATTGCATGTGATGTTTATTATGTTTTTGCATCTTGTTTACTTAGGACGACTGTAGTAAATAAGATGATCCCTTACAAAAATTTCAAGAAGTGTTCTCCCCTAACTGTGCACCGTTGCTACAGTTCGTCACTTCTAAGCACCACGTGATGATCGAGTGTGATGGATTCTTACGTTCACATACAACGGGTGTAAGACAGTTTTACACAGCGAAAACACTTAGGGTTAACTTGACGAGCCTAGCATGTGCAGACATGGCCTCGGAACACGAAGACCGAAAGGTCGAACACGAGTCGTATAGAAGATACGATCAACATGAAAATGTTCACCGACGATGACTAGTCCGTCTCACGTGATGATCGGACACGGGCTAGTCAACTCGGATCGTGTAACACTTAGATGACCAAAGGGATGTCTAATCTGAGTGGGAGTTCTTAATTTGATTAGAACTTAATTATCATGAACTTAGTCTAAAACCTTTGCAAATATGTCTTGTAGATCAAATGGCCAACGCTCATGTCAACATGAACTTCAACGCGTTCCTAGAGAAAACCAAGCTGAAAGATGATGGCAGCAACTATACGGACTGGGTCCGGAACCTGAGGATCATCCTCATAGCTGCCAGGAAACAATATGTCCTAGAAGGACCGCTAGGTGACGCTCCCGTCCCAGAGAACCAAGACATTATGAATGCTTGGCAAACTCGTGCTGATGATTACTCTCTCGTTCAGTGCGGCATGCTTTACAGCTTAGAACCGGGGCTCCAAAAGCGTTTCGAGCATCACGGAGCATATGAGATGTTCGAAGAGCTGAAACTAGTTTTCCAAGCTCATGCCCGGGTCGAGAGATATGATGTCTCCTACAAGTTCTATAGTTGTAAGATGGAGGAAAACAGTTCTGTCAATGAGCACATACTCAAGATGTCTGGGTTGCACAACCGTATGACCCAGCTGAACATTAACCTCCCAGATGAGGCAGTCATTGACAGAATCCTCCAGTCGCTCCCACCAAGCTACAAGAGCTTTGTGATGAACTACAACATGCAGGGGATGGAAAAGACCATTCCTGAAGTGTTCTCAATGCTGAAGTCAGCAGAGGCTGAAATCAAGAAAGAACATCAAGTGTTGATGGTCAATAAGACCACTAAGTTCAAGAAGGGCAAGGGCAAGAAGAACTTCAAGAAGGACGGCAAGGATGTTGCCGCGCCTGGTAAGCCTGTTACCGGGAAGAAGTCAAAGAATGGACCCAAGCCTGAGACTGAGTGCTTTTATTGCAAGGGAAAGGGTCACTCGAAGCGGAACTGCCCCAAATACTTAGCGGATAAGAAGGCCGGCAACACCAAAGGTATATTTGATATACATGTAATTGATGTGTACCTTACCAGTACTCGTGGTAACTCCTGGGTATTTGATACCGGTGCCGTTGCTCATATTTGTAACTCACAGCAGGAGCTGCGGAATAAACGGAGACTGGCGAAGGACGAGGTGACGATGCGCGTCGGGAATGGTTCCAGAGTCGATGAGATCGCCGTCGGCACGCTGCCTCTACATTTACCCACAGGATTAGTTTTGAACCTTAATAATTGTTATTTAGTGCCAAGTTTGAGCATGAACATTGTATCTGGATCTCGTTTAATACGAGATGGCTACTCATTTAAGTCTGAGAATAATGGTTGTTCGATTTATATGAGAGATATGTTTTATGGTCATGCTCTGATGGTCAATGGTTTATTCTTAATGAATCTCGAGCATAATGTTACACATGTTCATAGTGTGGATGCCAAAAGATGTAAAGTTGATAACGATAGTCCCACATACTTGTGGCACTGCCGCCTTGGTCACATTGGTGTCAAGCGCATGAAGAAGCTCCATGCTGATGGACTTTTAGAGTCTCTTGATTATGAATCGTTTGACACATGCGAACCATGCCT
Source organism: Triticum timopheevii (assembly GCA_963921465.1). Taxonomy (NCBI): domain Eukaryota; kingdom Viridiplantae; phylum Streptophyta; class Magnoliopsida; order Poales; family Poaceae; genus Triticum; species Triticum timopheevii. The sequence continues at coordinate 51,343,768 of OY997271.1, read as the reverse complement.
CATGGGCAAAATGACCAAGACTCCGCTCTCTGGACCAATGGAGCGAGCAACCAACTTGTTGGAAATCATACATACCGATGTATGCGGTCCAATGAGCGTTGAGGCTCGCGGAGGATATCGTTATGTTCTCACTCTCACTGATGATTTGAGTAGATATGGGTATGTTTACTTAATGAAACACAAGTCTGAAACCTTTGAAAAGTTCAAGGAATTTAAGAATGAGGTAGAGAATCAACGTGACCGAAAGATAAAGTTCCTACGATCAGATCGTGGAGGAGAATACTTAAGTCACGAATTTGGTACACACTTAAAGAAATGTGGAATCGTTTCACAACTCACGCCGCCTGGAACACCTCAGCGTAACGGTGTGTCCGAACGTCGTAATCGCACTCTATTAGATATGGTGCGGTCTATGATGTCTCTTACCGATTTACCGCTGTCATTTTGGGGATACGCTCTAGAGACAGCTACATTCACTTTAAATAGGGCACCGTCTAAATCCGTTGAGACGACACCGTATGAATTATGGTTTGGGAAGAAACCTAAGCTGTCGTTTCTAAAAGTTTGGGGATGCGATGCTTATGTCAAGAAACTTCAACCTGAAAAGCTCGAACCCAAGTAGGAAAAATGCGTCTTCATAGGATACCCTAAGGAAACTGTCGGGTATACCTTCTACTTAAGATCCGAGGGCAAGATCTTTGTTGCCAAGAACGGATGCTTTCTAGAAAAAGAGTTTCTCTCGAAATAAGTAAGTGGGAGGAAAGTAGAACTCGATGAAGTACTACCTCTCGAACGGGAAAGTGGTGCAGCTCAGGAAAATGTTCCTGTGATGCCCACACCAACTGAAGAGGAAACCAATGATGATGATCAAGGTACTTCGGATCAAGTTGCTACTAAACTTCGTAGGTCCACAAGGACACGTTCCGCACCAGAGTGGTACGGCAACCCTGTCCTGGAAATCATGTTGTTAGACAACGGTGAACCTTCGAACTATGAAGAAGCGATGGCGGGCCCAGATTCCAACAAATGGCTTGAAGCCATGAAATCCGAGATAGAATCCATGTATGAAAACAAAGTATGGACTTTGACAGACTTGCCCGATGATCGGCGAGCGATAGAAAACAAATGGATTTTCAAGAAGAAGACGGACGCGGATGGAAATGTTACCATCTATAAAGCTCGGCTTGTCGCTAAGGGTTATCGACAAGTTCAAGGAATTGACTACGACGAGACATTCTCTCCCGTAGCGAAGCTGAAGTCCGTCCGAATCATGTTAGCAATTGCCGCATACTATGATTATGAGATATGGCAGATGGACGTCAAAATGGCATTCCTTAACGGACATCTTAAGGAAGAGCTGTATATGATACAGCCGGAAGGTTTTGTCGATCCTAAGAACGCTAACAAAGTATGCAAGCTCCAGCGATCCATTTATGGGCTGGTGCAAGCATCTTGGAGTTGGAATATTCGCTTTGATGAGATGATCAAAGCGTTTGTTGTTTATGCAGACTTATGGAGAAGCCTGCGTTTACAAGAAAGTGAGTGGGAGCTCTGTAGCATTTCTCATATTATATGTAGATGACATACTCTTGATGGGAAATAATATAGAATTTCTGGACAGCATTAAGGCCTACTTGAACAAATGTTTTTCAATGAAGGACCTTGGAGAAGCTGCTTATATATTAGGAATCAAGATCTATAGAGATAGATCGAGACGCCTCATAGGTCTTTCACAAAGCACATACCTTGATAAGATTTTGAAAAAGGTTCAAAATGGATCAGTCCAAGAAAGGGTTCTTGCCTATGTTACAAGGTGTGAGATTGAGCACGGCTCAGTCACCGACCACGGCAAAAGATAAAGAAGAGATGAGTGCCATCCCCTATGCTTCAGCCATAGGATCTATTATGTATGCCATGCTGTGTACCAGACCTGATGTAAACCTTGCCGTAAGTTTGGTAGCAAGATACCAAAGTAATCCCGGCAAGGAACACTGGACAACGGTTAAGAATATCCTGAAGTACCTGAAAAGGACAAAGGACATGTTTCTCGTTTATGGAGGAGACGAAGAGCTTGTCGTAAAGGGTTACGTCGATGCTAGCTTCGACTCAAATCCGGATGACTCTAAGTCACAAACCGGATACGTGTATATGTTGAATGGTGGAGCAATAAGCTGGTGCAGCTGCAAGCAGAGCGTCGTGGCGGGATCTACGTGTGAAGCGGAGTACATGGCAGCCTCGGAGGCAGCGCATGAAGGAGTTCATCACCGACCTAGGAGTCATACCCAATGCGTCGGGGCCAATCAAACTCTTCTGTGACAACACTGGAGCTATTGCCCTTGCCAAGGAGCCCAGGTTTCACAAGAAGACCAGGCACATCAAGCGTCGTTTCAACTCCATCCGTGAAAATGTTCAAGATGGAGACATAGAAATTTGCAAAGTACATATGGATCTGAATGTCGTAGATCCGTTGACTAAACCTCTCTCGCGAGCAAAACATGATCAACACCAGAACTCTATGGGTGTTCGATTCATCACAATGTAACTAGATTGGTGACTCTAGTGCAAGTGGGAGACTGTTGGAAATATGCCCTAGAGGCAATAATAAAAGTATTATTATATTTCTTTGTTCATGATAATTGTCTTTTATTCATGCTATAACTGTATTATCCGGAAATCATAATACACGTGTGAATACATAGACCTCAATATGTCCCTAGTGAGCCTCTAGTTGACTAGCTCGTTGTGATCAACAGATAGTCATGGTTTCCTGGCTATGGACATTGGATGTCGTTGATAACGGGATCACATCATTAGGAGAATGATGTGATGGACAAGACCCAATCCTAAGCATAGCACAAAGGTCGTTTAGTTCGTTTGCTAGAGCTTTGCCAATGTCAAGTATCTCTTCCTTCGACCATGAGATCGTGTAACTCCCGGATACCGTAGGAGTGCCTTGGGTGTATCAAACGTCACAACGTAACTAGGTGACTATAAAGGTGCATTACAGGTATCTCCGAAAGTATCTATTGGGTTGACACGGATCGAGACTGGGATTTGTCACTCCGTATGACGGAGAGGTATCTCTGGGCCCACTCGGTAATGCATCATCATAATGAGCTCAAGGTGACCAAGGTGTTGGCCACGGGATCATGCATTACGGTACAAGTAAAGTGACTTGCCAGGAACGAGACTGAACAAGGTATTGGGATACCGACGATCGAGTCTCGGGCAAGTAACGTACCGATTGACAAAGGGAATTGTATACAGGGTTTGATCGAATCCTCGACATCGTGGTTCATCCGATGACAACATCGAGGAGCATGTGGGAGCCAACATGGGTATCCAGATCCCGCTGTTGGTTATTGACCTGAGAGCGTCTCGGTCATGTCTGCATGTCTCCCGAACCCGTAGGGTCTACACACTTAAGGTTCGATGACGCTAGGGTTATCAGGAAGACTAGTATGTGACTACCGAATGTTGTTCGGAGTCCCGGATGAGATCCCGGACGTCACGAGGAGTTCCGAAAGGGTCCGGAGGTAAAGATTTATATATGGGAAGTTGTCAAACGGACATCGGTAAGTTTCGGGGTCATACCGGGGCCACCGGAAGGGTTCCGGAGGTCCACCGGGTGGGGCCACCCCTCCCGGGGGACCACATGGGCTGCGTGGGGCAGGGAGCCAGCCCCTAGTGGGCTGGGCGCGCCTCCCCACCTAGGCCCATGCGGCTAGGGCAAGGGGAGGGGAAACCCTAAAGGGGGCGCCCCCTGGCTTGGGGGGCAAGCCACCCTTTCCCCTCTCCCTTTGGCCGCCCCCCCCCCTAGGGTTTTCCCTAGAGGGCCGGCCCCCCTTGCCCCCTTCCCCTATATATAGAGGGGTGAGGGGAGGGCTGCAATACACATCTCCAAGGCGCAGCCCCTCCCCTCCCCAACACCTCTCCTCCTCCATACGTGCTTGGCGAAGCTCTGTCGGAGTACTGCTGCACCAACTGCACCACGCCGTCGTGCTACCGTTGGAGCGATCTTCCTCAACCTCTCCTCCCCCCTTGCTGGATCAAGAAGGAGGAGACGTCTCCCGTCCCGTACGTGTGTTGAACGCAGAGGTGCTGTCCGTTCAGTACTTGGTCATCGGTGATCCGAATCACGTCGAGTACGACTCCATCATCACCATCCCCTTGCAAGCTTCCGCACGCGATCTACAAGTGGTATGTAGATGCAAACTCACTCCCCTGACTCGTTGCTTAGATGAACTCATAGATGGATCTTGGTGAAACCGTAGGAAATTTTTTTAATTTTCTGCTACGTTCCCCAACAGTTGGATCAACCATTGGTCACTTTCGTCAAGATTTGTGCTTCCCCCTACGTATAAGTTAGTAATTGCAGCGACAACTTTATACAGTGGTAATACCACAGTCCAGACTGACACGTTTGTACAGAATACATGTGGGTCCTTTGCATGCTACGGTGACTTTGTAAATCTCAAGATGACATGCCGGCTCAGTCTCTCGGAGGTGCTCATAGGGGTAGGATGTGTGTGTGTGCGTTCATAGGGATGAGTGTCTGCGGGTATGTATGAGTGCTTGCGTCTGTACTGATGTTAAAAAAAGCTTTTATCAGGAGAGAGAGAAAATGTTCATAGAAGGCCGGTTGCATGCAAGTTAAAATATTCCCTCTCTCCTCATCAAAAGACTTTCACTTAATTTCATTGTGAAATTTTGGATGATATATATCTTTTGAATGATACCTCCAATTTTGAATATTTTTATATATTTGAATTCACAGCGACAAGACCTTCAGAATAAGATCAAGTATGGATATATTTGAACTAGTATATAGGAACATGGCTCAACCACTCGATGCTATTAGACTTGAATGAATTGCCGACCATCTGACGCCTTTTTTATCTTGTGCAAATCATACCTCCTAGTCCTAGCTGTAAATACCAAAAAATAATAATTCCATTTATTGGGCTTGGACTATACTCTGGAGGCAGAGTATAAAGAAACATCCAACCATTTATTTAGCAGACTAAAATTTATAGCCATTAGATATGTTTTAGGTGAAAAATTACCCACCACTGCCATTTTGAGAAAAACCTTTCGTTCAAATTGACATATTATAATAGAGCAAAGCTAGCGTGGGTCTTTCCTCAAAAAGAAAAAAAAAACAGCGTTGGCCTTTCAAAAAAATCTAGCGTGAGATGAGATGATGCCTTTCTATTTGCGTGCATGCATTCCTCCCTTGTAGGACTCTAGAAAAACAAGGAGAAATATCTAGAAAATCCCACAAAAATTAAAAACATCCAACCATTTATTTAGCAGACTAAAATTTATAGCCATTAGATATGTTTTAGGTGAAAAATTACCCACCACTGCCATTATGAGAAAAACCTTTCGTTCAAATTGACATATTATAATAGAGCAACGGAAATGTACGTGTGGGCGTTTGCACATCGCCCACACGCCATCATCACCACTCATTTTGCCACGTATGAATAGATGACATCAGCAGAATTTTTTTTTTGTTTTCGGCTTAAAAATGTTGTATCTCCTAAATAAAAAAGCGAACTAAAAATCCGTTTTCACCACTAAATCCGTCTCGACGAGATCTTCAAAACTAGACCCTATGTTGATATGTTTCGACGAATTTTTTTTTGGCCAGAAGTTGCCACGATGTATACACTGCAGTTGCCATAGGGCTTAGACTAAAGTTGCCATGTGGCAATTTTAGTTTGTAGATCATGACAATTTTAGTATTTTGATGATGGCAACTCCAGTACTTTGACCATGAAAATTATTTTTTGTATGAACCATGGCAATTTTACGTGCATGTATCATGGCAATTTTAGTTTATGGTTCATGGCAAGTCTAGTTTCTTAATTCCCCGTTATATAAATGTCAACATTTACTTTTAAATGTAGAAGAAAATAGCTGAAACATATCATAGCAACTTCAGTGTAAACATCATGGCAATTCATATGCAATAGACATGGCAACTTTTAATCCAATTTTTTTTCATCAAAACATATCAACATGGGATCTAGTTTTGAAGATCTCATCGCGAGGGATTTAATGGTGAAAACGGATGTTCAATCGGATTTTTCGTTTAAGAGATAAAACATTTTAAAAACTGAAAATCCAAAAAGATTTCTGCATGCGTGCATGCGATGACGTGGCAATCTGTTTACACTAGAAACATGTGGTGCGTCTCTCTTCCTGCCACACGTATGGTAGTTAGCGCGACCCTAGAGCAAAGCTAGCGTGGGTCTTTCCTCAAAAAGAAAGAAAACAACGTTGGCCTTTCAAAAAAATCTAGCGTGAGAAGGATGATGCCTTTCAAAAAAATCATGCATTCCTCCCTTGTAGGACTCTAGAAAAACATGCGTGCCCTGGCCTCATACCTTTTTTTTGTGACAGTGGCCTCATTCCTTTCTATATACATGTCATCCATTCTTTAGTGAGGACGTATATTGAACCTACATATATTTGCACATTTTTTAATATGCATTTTAGATGCGCTAAAAAATGTTAAAAATATCAAAATAAAAATTCATGCTTACATCTCCACAAAAAATTGTATGTGAAAACAGTTTATATAAAAAAATGACATTTTATTTTGGCACCGCAAAAAGTCAAATTTCATCCTTGGAAAAAGACATTCCACGAAACATTTTTTGTTGTATTTGCACAGGCCAAAGGAAAGTCGGTTTTCGTGAGGAAGTACTGAACCTACATCTGCACCCTTTTTACAAATGCAATGCGCTTTAAAATTTCAAAAAACTCCCAAAAAAGTTTATGCCTACATCTCCATAAAAAATGTGGATGGCACAAAGTTTTGCGAAAAATGACTTTTTATTTTTCCATGGCAAAAAGGCAAATTTCAGTATTGGAAAAATATATTCCATGAATTTTTTTGTCGTTCCTGCACATGCTAAAGAAAAGTCGTTTTTCCACAAAACTTTCTGAGCGCACATAGAACATGGAGACATACATGCCCAACTTCTTTTTTTCGGAATTTTTTGGCATTTAGAGATGTGTCTTCCAAAGTGGGTCCAGATGTACTCGGGTTCATCAAGTATTATTTCCATGCATTCTTCCATTGCTATATTAATGCGTGAAAAAAGTACCTACCTAAATTATTTTACTTAAGCTAGCCTAGGATGTGGATGCATTTCTACATGCATGCATGCATTCACACCTTGATACACGGACACATTAAAAAGAACTAGGTGCATTACCCTGATCGGGTCCTCTGGTGATGTTTACCATCAAGAGCTCCAACATGTCTTCCAGCTGTGTGGAGCGGAATAACCAAACCGGGAGAAGGGGATCAAGTCATTAAGACATTTTGATTAAATATAATTGGGAAAAGTTATCCATCATTGGAATACGATAGTAATATATCCTCTTTCGTTATTAACCATCATGTCGACCACACAGTTCATGTTACATCAATGGATCGATATATTCATCATCCATGCACGGATTTATTTTAGTAAGATTTGTGTGCTGAGAAAGTTTGAGAAATAATTCGTCCATACCTTCCCTGATCAGAAGTAGCAATGATTCATTGCCCGGGTAAGTTGATGACCGCCTAAAGTAGCAAAACATTAATGTAGCGAACATGTGCATACCCACATTACACCTGAAGTAATAGTCAATTTAATATATTGCAAGTGTGTATATAGTAGACAAATCAGTTTGCGTTATCATTTGTATGATGGACAGATCAATCCGTGTTATCTTTCCATGTCGCCCATAGAATTTCTGAATCTGTGATGAGAATAAGATCACGTCTCAAAACCATTCATCTAATTATGCATGCAAGGGCATGCATACATTGATACTCTACATGAGGTACACTGTAAATGATAATGGTAAAAATAAATGAAAAGGAAATAAGAAAAAAAATCTTTGTAGAATAAAATTTCTAATTGGCCAAATCTTATATTTACTAATTGGAAGCACCAACGGAGACTCCACGTTAATCCTTGAGAATAAGATTATTGTCCATTAGATCTTATTAATAGTTATTAATAGCCGTTAGATGTACATAGAGTCCTTGCATGATGTCCCACATGTTTCTCCATAGAGAAAAAAAAAACATGAGTTACCAAGGAACAATTGATGTGCTATCCCAGAGTCCATGCGTGATGACCCACAAGTTTCATCATAGAGAAAAAAAACATGGGACAGACATAACTATGATCCTACAGTCCGGTTCAAAAAAGACATCCATCCGTTCCTTCCTTTTAAAATAAAGAAAGAGATAGACTCCATCTGGAAAAAACATGGCCTACTACCTTTACAACACCTCCTATAAAAACCCTCAAATAAAAAACTTCCTATAAAAAGGAAAAGGATGGGATACGTGAAACTCTTATGCCAATTTAAAAAGGCCATGCATAACACGACTAGCTCTATGCGTAATTTGTTAAAAGAACGTGTACGTACGGTACTTAAGTCTGCTGTGTGTACATCTGGGTACATGGAATAATGTTTCCCGGTAGAATTAAGTCAATTAAATATCTCATCCAAAAATCACCACACACACACACAATCACAAATATGTGTGTATATACCAACGTCGGCCATAAAAAATCTTAATTAATAAATTATAATTATTTAACAGTACGAATGTGCTCACGTCCAGATAAATTGAAAAGGTAGGCATTAGCCCTATCAAACTATATAGCTAGAGTACCTGCTATAGTACACAACTATGGAGAGTAATGAAATGATTGCCTGGTCATAATTCACAGGTTGGATATTTTTTGGTTTCAGTTTGTCTTTGTGATATGAATATGTGATCATGTTAATGATTTTGCTACAGTTTTCTTTGTCAAAGTTGACCCCCGGACGATTTATGCATGTCGGCAAGTTGTTTCCTCTGACTATGTAAACTATTCATTTTCTATGTATTCTAAATGGTGACCAGGGCATATATTAGTAGCCTGCACCACCCTTCACATGGATTCTAAAACCTGAGCAACAACCGAATTCCATAATTTCCATGTATAAAGATTGACATCTATAAGTAAACTATTCATTTTTATTTTATCTGCTACATTGATATGGGGTTCTACGATGTTGGTGATAGCTACCATGCAACTTATATTGTAAAAATATATTGGAATCTTCCTTTTGCACTAAAAGCTTAAGCAAGTGGCAACGGTATTTCATGGCTGCATATCTCCCCAAATAGATTGACAAAACTAAATGTGTACTTCTATGATAGTATTAAAACATACAAAGTTTGTGTTGGTCAATCATTACTATAATATAACATAATTGATTTAGAATCACTAGCCCGTGCAGTAGCACGGGTTGATGACTAGTTTAAATAACTGTAGGAAAGTATGACATGGTAACGCCACAATAATATAGGCATTAATACCTATTTAAAGGAATGGACATATACATGTATCTCTCACGTTATATATTAAGCTAATATTTTATGTCGTGAAAGTAAATCACAAGAAATCCTAATTACAAGCATGAACGTTAATAGTTATTCCACAAATGGAGTGAATATAATTAGTTTACTCAGTAACACTTAGGACATATATTATTACTAGAAGGTTAATGTAGTAGATTTACACATGTATATATATTAACCTAAATTTCTCGAGTTCTTAAAAATAACTAAATATTAAATGTAATATTTCTAGAATGACTAAATATAATTGAATCAGGAGAACATTATATGGAGAACGGAAGCTTAATTGAAGCAGGAGAACATTTTAGCAGGATTGAACTGCATGCGATGGCATGAAACGTTCACATCTCAAAATTATGGTCCATGAGGGTCGAAACGCAAGAGAACTCCTAGGGTGCACAAATGTTGATGTCAGAAAGTTGCTGCCTAGGCCAAGCTCCATATCACTCCTTATCCGTGCAAGAACTTTTGTGTTTTTTCATTATCACAAATAAAATATTCTAACTACAATGTGGCAAAAAAACATTTGGATTTCCCGTGCATCAGAAATACTTAAAAGTAATTTTTTACTAAAAAACTGATTTTGTATATTCATGTTGGACCAGAAAATCCAAAAGGTTTTTCAGACATTGAAGGTCTAAAGTTTGGTTCACCTTCAAAGTTCGAATTCCATATGTTGTTTCATTTTAGAGAAAAAAAAGGAAACTTACATATAGTAAATCAGTCCGTTGGGACAGATCTCAAGGAAATGTTGGAGGGGTTAGGATAAAGGGTGCGTTGGAGCCCGGACTACGGAAAAACACTCTCGATTGATGCCTGGAATAAACATGAAAGGAGAGTGGGCAAATTATTTCACATATAAATTTCCACCACCAACCATAATGACAAAATATACAATGTGAGAGTACGTGGTTATTTTTTTAAATAACGTTGAATCAACGCTTTAATGATGAATACAAAACAAAGTTAACAAAACAAAGAGCTTTTCCATGCAACACAACAAATAGCTTATATTATGTTGTCAAAATTATTAAGTGATTTGTAATCACAATTTACATAGTGTTATTAGGCATCACCATGAAAAATTGTAACATGAAAACCAAAGCCTTTGGAAATATAAATATGTCCAAAGTATTTACGACAATACTAATTGTGTACTTAAAGAGTTGGTATGTAAGGATTTGTTGGTTGGTCTTTAACCATTTACGTATATTCATATGGATTTGGAGACTCATTGTTAAACTTTAAAATTTCTAGCCCGCGCATCGAGCGGGCCACTTTGCTAGTTATCTAGAACGGAGCATGTATGGTGCATCTAATGACTTTGACTGGATCCGGGATTCTGGGTCAATGCAGCATGTTCCAGCGGAACAACGGCAGACCCACAGTCGTTCCCGAGGATTCTGCATGGAGCTAAACTTCATCATACAGTAGGGGTGGAGTGAAGAGCGGATGGTGAATGAGGTCGTCGAGGGTAGAAGGTGAAATTGGGATCTAGACCATCGGAGTTCGATTTATGAACCGGGAGGGGAGAAGACATTAGATGCCAATACTTTTGTATTGTAGGGAGATAATGAGGGGTCGATGAATCATGAATGTTGTGGTGCGCACTTCCGTTTCATGAGCATTGTGGCTGGGAGAGCGTACAATCAAGAAGGTGTGGTGGATTGGTGGAAGGGGTAGTGGCGATAGTTATAGAGGCAGGGAGAAGATGAACAAATAAGTTGGAGTTAATGCACATTTGTGGTTCGGCGGAAAGGCTAGCAGTGGTGTCTGGCTAGGGGAGCGTTGGCCGTGTCGACCGAAAGGTCAGCGCGACAGTTGGCCATGACGATTGAGGGTTTAGTGGCTGTGATCAGCAGTGGGATAATCCGTCGTGGAAGCAGAAGGGTGAGCAGCGGCTACTAGCCGGGGGAGTTTGGGTCGTCGCGCCCGAATCGGTCGTGGCAGCGGCTGCCTGGGAAGCACAGGTCGTGTCAGCCACAACATACGCCATGATGAAGATAAACTCCAAGTGATGTCGATTGACATGAGCTATTTTCCCTCATGAGCTTTGAGCATCCAAAATGGCATTTGCTCCCACCATCAAACTGATGCAGCGACCTGAGCCCATTTCTGAACCAAAGCGGCCAGCTAAAGAGCCCAAAACTTTCCTCCGATAGACCATGTCAAGACATTGGGTTCGTGCACGGTGCTGTCCTGGCATTGTGAATCGGGGATGTGGTGAGCCTTTAACGCGCGGGGTGATGCGAGGAAAGTCAAAAACAAAAATAAAAGTGATGACATGGCAGGCTGTGCATGCATGAGAAGAGTTAAGTGGGGAAGCTCTTTTACATGGGGGGGGGGGGGGGGGGGGGCATTTGATGATGTCGATATGTTGCATGCTTAGATAAACAGGTTAGTGGGGTGGTTCTCTTATAGGTATATAGGATAGGTTAGTGGGGTGGTTCTCTTAGGTATAAAGAATTTGTTTACAGAGGTAGTAGCACAATTTGATGTCCTATTTTACATCATCTATTGGAAATATGTTGTTATATCTGTTATTCCTAAATTGTATCAACACTAAGACTAATTCTCTCAACATGCGGCTTTTCACTTCATCAAGTGTGCAATGTAAGCATCCACTAACATTATTTTGCAACAGCATGCAAACCATATGCATACTTTTTGTTCACACATACTGCAAGTATGAAACATTTCTTCATTAAAATAGTAGCTCTGGATTAAGATCATTTCTTCATACATAATACATCTGAAAATAATCTTCAAATTCCCACTGCAACGCGCGGGCAATCACCTGGTTGTCCAAAAAGGTGGGGAGTATCTTTGATGGACAATATATGATATTAATTACCTCCAACTATATACATGTGGCATCATCGATCAGAGCATCATTAGGGTGCAGTTCCATTCACACAGTTTGATACAGGACTCGTAAATTCCCTCAACAAATGAACTTATGATATGCCTTCAATGATAGTAGATAGAGCAGGAATCTTATATTGAATTAATGTCATAGAACATTTCCCTTTGCATGTTAGAGCATGCAATGCTTACTCAAATGCTCATGATATAAGAGGTTGTAGCATTGCTTATTTTCAACATCTCTTCTCATACCATCCATGCAATACCATAGATATAGCTAACATAAATACAAGAGAGAAACCTAGCTTGGAGAAGATAATTCATGTCTAGAGTCTCATCCATTGGAATGAGAGGAATCAGAAACACAAGAAGATACACGACCTCGTGTAGGCGACATCGCTAACAGCAGCGACGATCCAATCAGCACCATATGGCCTGGCGGCTAGCAGTAGCAGCACACCAGGAGGTTGCATCCAACATGGCAGACAATGACTACCTCCTAGGGGCTGTCGGCGATGCATGCACAACCATCGCAACCGTTGATAAAGCGCGGTCGACACACTTCATGGGAGCAGCCTGTTGTATGACTTGCGCCGCTCGCCGAAGGGAGTGCTTCTCCTGTACGGCCGCTCCACCGATCGTGGATGACCATGTTGGTCTGAAGACACAAATTGTAACTCCTTTGCGGGACTGCCGGACAGTATTCTGCCGATGCATAACCACAGACCGTTGTGCCTCGTCACGTGCCTATGTTGTCCTGACTCCTGCTACATACGTACTATCTGATTCAGTGCAACCTCTCCCACCGCATGATTATACGGAGGCATCGATGGTCGTGTCCTCTCCTCTAGCACTTGGCATGAGTGCGCTGGCGGGACTACGCAGCCCAGGGGCAGCTTCGAGGCTGGACCTCCACATCGACAATGGCCTAGCAAACGTCCAACGAAGTGAAGGCACCGAACTGTAGTGAACTGCTGGCTATGACTAGATGAGGGGCTGAGGCCTTTGTAATGTGAGGAGAGAGGTGGACTCAATCAGAGATGAACCTAGTGCCTTGTTCCTCTTTCCTGTCTGTCTCTTCCTCTCCTCCTCTCTAAACTGATGCACCAATTCGTCTTGGGTCTGATAGTAATCTCTGCTAAATTCTATTTGATGAGTACCATTAGGTTTGGTTCATGACATCTCGATTCCCATGCCTTCTCCTTTTCTTGTTTGGTTTGTAATAACATCTCATCGCATGCACATTTAACCAGATCATTTCGAAGGAATCCGCATTAGCTGCAGCTAGACACTTTGAGATGCTGGGCAAGAACTAGAAGTGGCGCGGAGATTCTTCGTAGGAAATAAATGTGCATGCTTGTGGGTAACTGGTTGAACTTTGTATGCGACTACCAAGTGCAGGCAGGTGACACCAGCATCTTGGTACCAGCAAAGGGTGGGGAAAGGTCCACATTCATGGTCCATATAGTCCATGCGGAAGCTACTCATTGTAGGGGTGTTAAAAGGTTCGCAAAGCCATGATTCTTAAATTGATGGGCAAGGAATGGCACATATAGATGTTCTTTAGGAATGGCACATGACAGATGCTTGTTATTGGTTAGAATCAAGCATGTCCAAGGCAATGGTCTTTATTCTGGGGACATGTACCATGGTTGTTCATATCATTTTTAGATTTGGAAGCGGAGAGGGCTTCCGAAATTATTCGTAATCTTGCTTCTATCAAACCCATGAATGATAGTGAAATGAACAATTTAGGAATGGTTGATCTAGCAAATTTATGTAATAATCTGTTACCTAGTATGGAGGCCAAGGATGAGGATGGATCGGAGAATATAGATACGGTAGAACCTCTCCTGATGGAGGGCGCAGGTTCTGTCATCGCCAATCCTACTTTTCCGCAGGGTGTTGGGGAGAAGCCTAAACGACCCTGGAAGCGGAAAATTTATCCTACTTCAGCAGTAAGTAGAAGTGCTAGAGTTAAGATTAAGAAAAAAAATTCATGATGATTTATGAAAGGAATCTTTTGAAATAGCAGAGGTCTAGCTGACTTGGCTAAACAGAGGTTCTTAGCGGAGACAACGATAGAACATCACTTAGACTTTATAGCACTTTTGGAAACAGGACGAGACAATTTCACATCACAATTTCTCCAAACTCTTTTGAGTGGGATCGATTTTGATTGGCACATCTTACCTCCTAGAGGAAGATCCGACGGGATTTTACTAGGAGTGCGGTGTGAGACGCTAGAGGTGCTTAATGTGGTTCTGGGAGACTTTTTGGTTAAATTCAGGGTAAGATCAAAACTTGATGGGTTCCGGTGGTCTCTTGTGGCTGTATATGGGGCAGCACAACCTGAATCCAATCCAGACTTTTTGGCCGACCTAGTGTGGATTTGTGGAATGAAAATCTGCCAATACTTGTCGTGGGGGCTTTTAATATAATCAGGAGGGGAGATGAAAAGAAAATTGACAATTTTGATGGCCGTTGGTCTATGATGTTTAACATGATTATCGAGAGTCTTAATTTGAGAGAAATAGAACTCACCGGTAGACAATTTACATGGGCCAACTCACTCCGACTTATGAAAAGTTAGATAGGGTACTTGCCAGTATTGAGTGGGAACAAAAATATCCATTGGTGTCAGTCCATGCGATGCAGAGAGTGATCTCGGACCACACACCACTTTTATTAGACTCGGGTGAGGCTACCCATGTGGCAAATAAAAATAACTTCTCTTTTGAACAAAGTTAGTCCGAGAAAGAAGGATTTTTGGAGCTTATTGCACATGAGTGGGCTAAGCCTGTTAGTGGGAGGACGCCTGTTGAGAGATGGCAAAATAAAATTAGACATCTCCGATAGTTTTTGAGAGTGTGGGCCAGAAATGAGAGTGGGATTTACAAACAAGAAAAAGAGTGTCTTACTCAGTTAATTGAGGCACTAGACTTAAAGGCAGAAGACACTCTTCTTTATGTTAGTGAGCAAAGAACCAAGTCCGAGGCTGAGCAAGGTCTACGAGCTCTCTTGAGAGAGGAGGAGCTCAAGTGGGCATTGCGTGCTAAAACGCTTAAGGTTGTCCAAGGGGATGACAATACACAATTCTTCCATATGGTTGCAAATGGCAAACATAGGAAGAAGAAAATTATACAGGTTGAACAGGACGAGGGGACAATAGTGGGACATGAAAACTGAAAGCGTATATCTCGAAATATTATAAGAACCTTTTTGGATCCCCGAACAAAAGTATGGTGACACTCGATGAATCTGTGATTGATGATCTTCCTCGATTACAGACAGCAGAGAATGATATTCTCTCTGCACCGTTTAGTGAAAAAGAGGTTCTTCTGGAAATATCACAAATGAAGTCGAATAAAGCACCAGGACCAGACAGGTTTCCTGCTGAATTCTATAAGAAATGTTAGCATATTATTTAAGATGATCTTATGCCTATGTTTCATGATTTTTTCAATGGTAATTTAGAGTTGGTTCATCTTAACTTCGGTACGATAACGCTGCTACCTAAGAAAGATGAGGTAGTCCGGATCGAACAATTCCAGCCTATATGTCTGTTGAATGTGAGTTTCAAAATTTTCACAAAGGTAGGAACCAATAGATTGACACAAATTGCTCATTCAGTGATCCAACCCAGCCAGACAACGTTCATGTCGGGGCGACACATACTGGGAAGGGTGGTCGTGTTGCATGAAACGCTTCATGAGATCCACTCAAAGAAACTGGATGGGGTTATCTTCAAAGTGGATTTTGAGAAGGCGTATGATAAAGTAAAGTGGCCTTTTCTTCAGCAGGCAATGCGCATGAAGAGTTTCAGTGAAGCTTGGAGGAACCAAGTGGATACCCAAGTCTAGAAGCGTAGTGTCGGAATCAAGGTGAACGATGATATCGATCACTATTTTCAGACACACAAGGGGCTGAGACAAGGGGATTCCATGTCTCCTCTTCTGTTCAATATTGTGGCAGATATGTTGGCCGTTATTATTGGCAGGGCCAAGCAGCATGGCCATGTAGAGGTTTAGTTCCTCATCTTGTTGATGGAGGAGTATCCCCATTCTACACTATGCTGATGACACTATCTTATTCATGGAACATGACATGGCAAAGGGACGTAATATGAAACTTATCTTATGCCTCTTCGAACAATTGTCTGGTTTAAAATTTAATTTTCATAAGAGCGAGTTGTTCTGCTTTGGGAAGGCCAAAGACGAGGAACACACTTACAGACAATTGTTCGGATGTGAATTAGGTGCTTTACCATTCAGTTACTTGGGTATTCCGATCCATCACCGTAAGCTATCCAATAAAGAATGGAAGTGTATTGAAGAATGAATTGAAAAAACTTAGCTGCTGGACGGGCAAGCTTATGTCATATGGAGGTCGATTAGTCCTGATTAACTCAGTACTGACTAGTATGCTGATGTTTCTACTTTCGTTCTTCGAAATTCTAAAAGGGGTTCAGAAGCGACTTGATTTCTTTAGATCTCGTTTCTTCTGGCAGTCTGATGAGGCCAACAGGAAATACCGCCTCGCGAGATGGGACATCCTTTGTCAGCCTAAAGACCAAGGGGGTCTCGGTATTGAGAACTTAGAAATTAAGAATAATTGTCTTATGAGTAAATGGTTATACAGGCTAGAGATTGAGCCGGAAGGTATGTGGTCACAAATCCTGCGCAATAAGTATTTACACTCGAAAACACTGGCTCAGGTTACCATGTGACCAACTGAATCGCCATTCTGGAAGGGACTTATGAGAATGAAGGACTTGTTCTTTCGTAGGGTCAAATTCTTGGTGGGCAATGGGATGTCAACAAGATTTTGGTAGGATACATGGTTAGGAGAGACGCCCCTGGCCGTCCAATACCCTACCCTATATAATATTGTGCAATGTAAGGAGGGTTACATAGGCACAGTCCTTCAAACTATTCCCTTGAACATCCAGTTCAGACAGGTGTTAGTTGGTGAGAGATGGACCGCCTGGATGCATTTGGTTTGGAGACTGATAAACGTTCAACTCTCCGACTAGCCGAATGCGTCACAATGGAAGTTAACTAAGAATGGGATTTTTACAGTGAAATCATTCTATATGGATTTGATTAATTCTGGCCCACTCTCAAGGTCGTTGCACATTTGGAAGGTTAAGGTTCCTTTGCATTTTACAATCTTTACGTGGTTTGTCCACAAGCAAGTGATACTCACAAAGGACGACTTAATTAAAAGGAGATGGGTATGAAGTTCGCGGTGTTGTTTTTGTGATCATGATGAAACAATACAACACTTATTCCTTGATTGTCCACTTGCCAAGCTACTTTGGAGAACGATTCATATAGCTTTCAAAATTACTCCTCCAGTTGATATTGCGTCATTGTTTGGGTCGTGGTTAGCTGGGGTCGAATAGATTACTGCGGCCCGTATTCGGATTGGAATATGTGCACTACTATGGGCTATATGGAACTGCCGGAATGATATGATTTTTAACAGACAACAGACTTTTACTTTCTTGCAGGTCATCTTCAGGGCTACTGCTTGGATCCGTACGTGGTCCTTACTCACTCCTATGGACTCCAAGGATCCTTTGGTTACTGGGTGTAACCAACGGGAGATGGTAGCTCGGGCTATATTCAGCCGGTTCGGATGGCGCTCGCATAACAAGATAGGAGTCTAGGGAGCTTATCCTTCCTATTACCGCATCGGTTGCCTTTGTCAGGATGTAATTTTCCTTTTTCATTTTGTTCTGCTCCGTTTGCGAGCTGTAACACCTTTATGACGATACTTTCTGGATTTTTAATAAGATGGCTGCATGCATCATTATGATGCAGAGGCCGGGGCATGCATCCCTGCATCTCCTTAGCTATCAGCACCAGGCCGCCAACGCTCTCCAAAAGGCTAGCAGCTTCTGTCGAGGTCTTGCCATCAGCTGGGGATGCTGAAGACCCCAGGCCCGTTGCATCGATCATTCCAGCGCAGTTTGGTTGAACAGCCGCGGCGAGAAGACGTTTCCCACTGCCGACCACCTCGGGGCCCTATTATGCTCTGCTGCCGGTTCCGCGAAGATGAAGGACTAAAGGGAGATATGTGAGAAAACTGAGACCTAGTGATGTTGAAACGAGTATAGCTAGACATGTTTATCAAGAGAAGGAATCAGGAAGAAAGAGAAGGGCAAAAAAATTGTGGGTTGCTAAGGGTCACCCGGACAGGCTGATTCACCATGATACGTTCATTGTGACACGAGACAGCGGACGTCTACACTATTTGATCAGATCTCAAAACCTATTGTTGCATCGACGGACCCTGAGGACCAGGGCCGCAGGGACCAATGAATTGCCTGGCCTGGAATTGTCGAGGACTGGGGTTGGACTCGACAGTGGGCGAGCTTCGAGACCAGATTAGGTCGTACAACCCAGCGGTGGTATTTCTGAGCGAGACCAAAAAAACGGCGAGAGAGATGGAGAGACTCAAGTGGAGCCTTGGATTCAGAAACGGTGTGGCGATGGATTCTGTGGGTAGAAGTAGGGGATTAGCATTGTGGTGGAGAGATCATCTACAAGTTACAGTTAGGCCCTGGTCCCAATATTTCATTGGTGCAGAGATTGTGCTTGATGGGAGGACCTGTAGACTCACTGGTTTCTACGGGGAGCCACGCACGAAGCTCCGGAAGAAGTCATGGGATGCTATTAGATATCTTACAGGCCAGGATAATCTTCCATGATTATGTGCAGGTGATTTCAATGAGGCGATGATTCAAACAGACCAGCGGCGGGGTGGGGGGGGGGGTGGCAACTTGAGAACTTTTTCACGGATGGAGGATTTTAGGGACTGCCTGGCTGACTGTGGCCTTGTGGACCTAGGTTTCTCAGGGTACCCGTACACATGGGATAACAAGCAAGAGGGTGATAGAAATGTTCAGGTCAGACTTGACTGGGGGACATGCAATGATGGGTTTTTGGCCATGTTTACGGAGACTTCCGTAGAGCATATTGTCATGGAAGAATCAGACCATGTGGCCCTACTGATTTGCGCCACGGAGACAACTCCTATGCGTGGTCGGGGTGGAGAGAGATAGTTTCGGTATGAAGAAGCATGGACGAGACATGAAGCTTATGAGGGAATGGTTGCAGCAGCTTGGGAGGCAGCATGGTAGAACGACATGGGTATTAATGCTACATGCAACAAGCTGGGTAAGCTAACAGTGAGCATGCAAGAGTGGGCCAGGGTTGTTTTTGGCTCTAGTAGACACTAGATAAAGCAGCTTAAATCGCAGCTCCAAGATGCTAAGTACAGAGCGCTGGATTCCGGACTCTCACTGGAGGTCCGTGACCTAGAGAAACAACCGCGCGAGGTTAATTTATGCTCGCGAGGAACTGTTTTATAGACAGAGATCACAGATGGATTGGTTGGCTGCCGCTGATCAAAACACTAAATATTTTCAGGGGCGTGCAACGCATCGAAAGAGGAAAAATACTGTGAAATCACTTGTTAAGGAAGATGGATCAAGGTGTACATTGGATGAAGAAGTGAGAGAGATGGCGGCAAATTTCTATGGTAATTTATTTCCATCAGAGGGCTCGGCAGGAGCTAATGGCCTATTGGAAAACATTGTTCCAATGGTGTCGGAGGAGATGAACAACAACTTGTGTGCACCCGCGTCTGACAACGAGATAGAAACGACACTGTTTCAAATGGGCCCTGAGAGAGTGCTGGACTAGAGGGTGTCCGGATAGCCGGACTATCATCATCGGTCGGATTCCAAGACTATGAAGATACAAGATTGAAGACTTCATCCCGTGTCCGGATGAGACTTTCCTTGGCGTGGAAGGCAAGCTTGGCAATACGGATATGTAGATTTCCTACCATTGTAACCGACCCTGTGTAACCCTAGCCCTCCCCGGTGTCTATATAAATCGGAGGGTTTTAGTCCGTAGGACAACAACCATTACATCAATCATACCATAGGCTAGCTTCTAGGGTTTAGCCTCCTTGATGTCATGGTAGATCCACTCTTGTACTACCCATATCATCAATATCAATCAAGCAGGAGTAGGGTTTTACCTCCATCGAGAGGGCCCGAACCTGGGTAAAAACATCGTGTCCCTTGTCTCCTGTTACCATCCGCCTAGACGCACAGTTCGGGACCCCCTACCCGAGATCCGCCGGTTTTGACACCGACATTGGTGCTTTCATTGAGAGTTCCTCTGTGTCGTCACCGATAGGCTTGATGGCTTCTTCAATCAACAACAACGCAGTCCAGGGTGAGACTTTTCTCCCCGGACAGATCTTCGTATTCGGCAGCTTTGCGCTGCGGGCCAATTCACTTGGCCATCTGGAGCAGATCGAAAGCTACTCCCCTGGCCATCAGGTCAGGTTTGGAAGCCTAAACTTCACGGCCGACATCCGTGGAGACTTGATCTTCGACGGATTCGAGCCACAGCCGAGCGTGCCGCGCTGTCACGATGGGCATGATTTAGCTCTGCCGCCGGACAGTGCCCTGGCGGCCGCACCCGAGTCCGCTCTAACCCATAGTTCGGAGCAGACCGTGCAGATCGAGGACAGGTGGCTGGACACCGCCTCGGGGGCTGCGACTTCTACGGTGATGGAGCCGAATACCGACCTTGTCCCTTATAAAGCCCGTGACTCCGAGGCGCCGGACTCCTTGCCGGACTCCAAACCTCCTGCGCCCCTGCCAATCGAATCCGATTGGGCGCCTATCACGGAATTCACCGCCGCGGACATCTTTCAGCACTCACCCTTTGGCGACATCCTAAATTCGCTAAAGCATCTCTCGTTATCAGGAGAGCCCTGGCCGGACTGCGGTCAGGATGGTTGGGATGCGGACAACGAAGAGATTGAAAGCCCACCCACCACCCACTTTGTGGCCACTATCGACGATCTAACCGACATGCTAGACTACGACTCCGAGGACATCGACGGTATGGACGACGATGCCGGAGACGATCAAGAACCAGCGCCCACAGGGCACTGGAAGACCACCTCGTCATATGACATATACATGGTGGACACCCCAATGGACGGGGACGGCGGAGAAGCAGCGGAGGCAGATTCCCTAAAGAAATAGCGCAAGCGCCGACGTCAGCGGCACCGCTCTAAATCCCGCCACAGCAAGAATGGAAATTCCGGCACAGGAGATAATAACACCCTAGAAAGTGCCGAAGACAATCCCCTCCAGCAAGATTCAGCGTAGGAGGATGCAGAAGCCAGCCCTCACGAGAGAGCGGCAGACGAAGAGGTCGAGGATGATAATTGCATACCTCCCTCCGGAGACGAGGCAAGCCTCGACGACGAGAATTCGTCGTGCCTGAGGATCCCGTCGAACAAGAGCGTTTTAAACGCAGGCTAATAGCCACAACAAATAGCCTAAAGAAAAAGCATCAACAGCTTCAAGCTGATCAAGACCTGCTGGCCGACAGATGGACCGAGGTCCTCGCGACCGAAGAGTATGAACTCGAACGCCCCTCCAAGAGCTACACAAAATGCAAGTTGGTCCCCCGACTAGAGGAGGAAGCATACATACCTTCATCACCAGCGCACAATACGGCAGACCGACTACCCCGTGGTTGCGACAGAGAGGCATCTAGGCCCGCCATCAAGACCGTACCCCGGCACCGCTCGAAAAGTACGAAGCCACGAGGGAATGCGCCGGACTTGCGGGATATATTGGAGGACAAGGCAAGACAATCCAGATCTATTTATGGATCACGTGGGCGCCCCACGACCCAGGACGACTACCGTCGCGCCGGATACAACAACTCCGGCCGGGCCGAACACAGCAGACAACGCTCCCTTGAGCTACATCGTGATATTGCTCAATATAGAGGTGCCGCACACCCACTATGCTTCACTGACAAAGTAATGGATCATTAAATCCCTGAAGGGTTTAAACCCATGAACATTGAATCCTACGATGGCACAACATACCCCGCGGTTTGGATCGAAGATTATCTCCTTCATATCCATATGGCCCGCGGCGACGATCTTCACGCCATCAAGTATCTCCCACTCAAGCTTAAAGGACCAGCTCGGCATTGGCTTAACAGCTTGCCCGCAGAGTCAATTGGGTGTTGGGAGGACCTAGAAGCCGCATTCCTCGACAACTTCCAGGGCACATATGTGCGACCACCAGACGCCGATGACCTAAGCCACATAATTCAGCAGCCAGACGAATTGGCCAGGCAATTCTGGACATAGTTCTTAACAAAGAAAAATCAAATCGTCGACCGTCCGGATGCACAGGCCCTCGCAGCCTTCAAACATAACATCCGCGACGAGTGGCTAGCCCGGCACCTAGGACATGAAAAGCCGAAATCCATGGCAGCCCTCAAATCACTGATGACCCACTTCTGTGCGGGAGAGGATGGCTGGCTAGCTCGCAGCAACAACCTTAGTAAAAATGCTGGCAGTCCGGATACTAAGGACCACAATGGCAGGTCGCGTCGAAAAAAAAAACAAACGCTGTGTTAACGGCGACAACAATGAGGATACGGTAGTCAACGCCGGATTCCGAGGCTCTAAACCCGGTCAGCGGAAGAAGCCATTCAAAAGAACCACTCCGGGTCCGTCCAATTTGGACCGAATACTCGATCGCTCTTGCCAGATACATGGCACCCCCGAAAAGCCAGCTATTCACACCAACAGAGATCGTTGGGTATTCAAGCAGGCAGGCAAGTTAATTGCCGAAAACAATGACAAGGGGTTGCACAGCGATGACGAGGAAGAGACCCGGCCGCCGAACAGTAGAGGACAGAAGGGCTTCCCCCCACAAGTGCGGACAGTAAACATGATATAGGCAACCCATATACCCAAGAGGGAGCGGAAGCATGCACTCAGGGACGTATATGCGATGGAGCCAGTCGCCCCGAAGTTCAATCCATGGTCCTCTTGCCTGATCACTTCTGATCGAAGAGACCACCCGAGCAGTATCCGCCATGGCGGATTCGCCCCATTGGTTTTAGACCCAATCGTCGATGGATTTCACCTCACAAGAGTCCTGATGGACGGCGGTAGTAGCCTGACCTGCTTTATCAGGATACAGTGCGCAAGATGGGCATAGACCCCTCAAGGATTAAACCTACAAAGACAACCTTCAAAGGCATCATACCAGGTGTGGAGGCCAATTGTACAGGCTCAGTCACACTGGAAGTGGTCTTCGGATCCCCGGATAATTTCCGAAGCGAGGAGTTAATCCTCGACATAGTCCCGTTCCGCAGCGGCTATCACTCTCTGCTCGGACGAACCGCGTTCACAAAGTTCAACGCGGTGCCGCATTATGCATACCTCAAGCTCAAGATGCCAGGCCCTCGTGGAGTCATCACGGTCAACGGAAATACGGAACGCTCCCTCCGAACGGAGGAACACACAGCGGCTCTCGCGGCAGAAGTACAGAGCAGCCTCTTAAGGCAATTTTCGAGTCCGGCCGTTAAACGACCGGACACGACCTAACGCGCCCGGAGCAACATCAACCAAGACCACCTGGCACGTTCCGAGCACGCGTAGTAATGCGGCCCCAACCCCAGTCCTCGCATGATTGCAAGACCAGCTCTCCGCGTACATCATTACGCTCTGGAGATACCATGGGCATAGGGGGAGGGGCACGACCACAACAGGCCCAGAGTGCGGCTCGACCACACCAGGGGCTCCCAAGTGCGTCGCTCTTTTCATTTTTATTTTCCTTCTTTTTATACACAGGACTCTGTTCACCAGAGGCCCTGTCCGGCGCCGAACCTGCCGAACTCACGATGCAACAGCCAGGGAGGGAAAAAGGCTGCGACGAACACTCAGGTGGTCTCCATTACGAGCATTAAATTTGTTAAATACACCAGTCCGCAGCCCACCCCTGGAGGGGGACATGTTTAATTAGTCCAATCCCTTGCTTACCGCACTATCTGTACCATTCTGCCCTCATGGCAGAATTCCTTGAATAAACAATGCATCACCATTTGCCTATAATTGCATTACTTTACAGATATGTTCATTAATGACATCTCACACCCGTATATTTTGGTACGGCCGAATACACCAGGGGCTTATGTTCCCCGCATTATGGTGTGATAAGTCTGAATACTTTCACAAGTGCGGCACCCCGAACTTATAGCATTATATGAATCGGCTCCGAATCATGTCTTGGGTCAATAGTTGGGTTTGCCCGGCTCCCATGTTTTGGTACCTTACGTTACATTCTGTCAGCTAAGGTAGCACTGGGAGAACCACTGTGATTGCCCCCCGGTTGAGCTAGGCGAGCGCCTCAGTGGCGAAAGCTAAAACTGACTGTCATGATAAGGCGAGAGACTGGTCGCTGTTCGAGAGGTCCTTTTGAGTCCCTAAAGACTTATGCCGCTTCGAGCGAAGAACCGGATAATGTCCGGCCAAGGCGTGGATAGCGCCCTGAACTCGGTCTACCGAATACTAGGGGCTTCTCCGAAATTTAAAATTATAGAATTCTATGGCTAAGTGAGAGTGTTCAAGCATTATAAGTCCGGTTGCCTTGCTCGTTGTGTTGAGCGCCTCCCTAGATGGACCCAAAAATGGGAACAAGAGTGCTCAAGTTTATCCCGAACACCCCAGCACTAGTGGCATGGGGGCTGAAGCCGACGACTTGCCATCTCTCAGATTTTATAAACGGCCGCACAGAAGGTGATATTTTAAATCAATAAGCGTTGCTTAGCGCATATGAACAAAGTTTTCAGCGCACAGGATAACACATTGCGAGTATACGCAATAATTACATCTCTGGGGCACTCATCCGCAATCTTGCGGGCACCCTTCAGGACAGTCTTATAGTACATCTCGGGCGTACGATATTCCTTTCCCGCTGGCGGCGCGTCAGTGATAAGCCTCTTCGCATCCAGCCTGCCCCAGTGCACCTTTGCACGGGCAAGGGCCCGACGGGCACCTTCAATACAGGGGGAGCGTTTGATGACCTCCACCCAGGGGCACGCATCCACCAGCCGCCGCACGAGGCCGAAGTAGCTCCCAGGCATGGCCTCTCCAGGCCACAGCCGGACTATGAGGCCCTTCATGGCCTGCTCGGCTACCTTGTGGAGCTCGACCAGCTGCTTCAGCTGGTCGCTAGGGGGTACCGGATGTCCGGCCTCAGCGTACTGAGACCAGAAGACCTTCTCCGTTGAGCTCCCTGCTTGCCACGGTAGAAGGCGGCGGCATCAGACACGCTGCGTGGCAGATCTGCAAACGCCCATGGAGAGCTCCGAATTCGGGTAAGTAACAGGTAATTTACATTAACATGCTTGCTTTGCATGAAAAATGCCTTACCCGCCACTATTTTCGTCACATCCTCAACCTCCTGGAGGGCCTTATGGGCCTCGGCCTTAGCGGCTTTGGCACTTTCAAGAGCCGAGGCAAGCTCGGACTCTCGAATCTTCGAGTCACGCTCCAAACTCTCATGCTTTTCCATGAGAGCCTGGAGCTCTTGCCGCACCTCCGCCACCCACGCCTCCTGCTTATCTCGCTCCGCTCGTTCCGCGGCCGCATTGCGTTCGGCCGCGGAGACGGCCTCCTTCAGGGTCGCCACCTCGTTCGTGGCCCCTGCAGTACCCACGTTATCCTTGTTATTTTTATTGCAACCAAAATCCTTTTCTGTAAGGTACAAATTTTAAAGTGGTGTTACTCACCTTCTTTGTCCTCGAGCTGCTTCTTGGCAAGGCCGAACTCTTGCTCGGACCGCTCGAGGTCCTACTTCAAAGCACCTACCTCCGCAGACAGTGCGGCAGAGGTCAGCAGCGCAGCCTGCAAACCCATATTGACATAATTTTTAGCACTCCTGCGTATATCTTTTTTAGATCCTCAATCCGGTTTTTCTTTCCGAACATCGAACCGAGCATCAGGGGCTACTGTCTATGCGGTATTACATTACATATTTTAAACTTCTTACCTCAAAACCTGTTAGAAGGCTACTGCAGGCTTCGGTCAGCCCGCTCTTGGCGAGCTGAACCTTCTGAATCACCGCACTCATAATAGTGCGGTGTTCTTCCTCGATGGAAGCGCCGTTGAGCACCTCCAACAAGTTGTCCAGCGCCTCCGGTTGGACGGAGGCTGCCGGTGTCACGGTCTTGCCCTTCTTACGAAGGGGCCGCCTGCCGGACTCCGGAACCACTGCGGGTTCCGGCGCGGAGTCCGGCGCAGAGTCCGGGAGGTTGCCTTGCGGCACCTCCGGAGCCTCCTCCTAATGGGTCCCCTCCTGGGATCCCACCTCGGTGTCGTCAGCACCGCGAGGGGTGGAGGCGGTCGGAATGGAATCCACGTCCGACGGAGCCAAGGACCTGCTCGATGAAGCGGGGAGATCATCATCGGCCGGACTACAGGCAGTATGCGGCATTAGAAGGACACTATGTGACACAAAAGATAAATTATGAATCATTCAGGAATCCGGATACTTCCGATCTTGCTGGAGGCCTGGCCCTTGAGGGCCACTCTTCGTCGCCAACATTGGCGTTGGCAGAGCTGTTCGGGGGAATAGTCCTTCCCCTCTTGGACCCTTCGGCCTCCCCCATTGGCGGAGCCTTCCTCTTCCTCTCTCCCTCCTCTGGGAGAGAGTCCTCTTTTTCCTCCTCGTCTTCGGGGGAGGAGTCCGCCTCGGAGCCATCGGACGATGAGTCCGATATCACCTGGCGCCGGGAACTTCTTCGAGTTCCCGTGGCCTTCTTCTTGGCCTTCTTCTCCGGCACCACATAAAGTGCCGGGACTAGCAGCCCCGCTAACCGGGCGTCCGCTGGTTCTTTGGGAAGGGGAGCCGGACAGTCTACCTGTCCGGACATCCTCTGCCAGTCCTGTCAAAGGCATTGGGAGTTTTAGATCCCACATAACATTAAATTGTGAAAGAAAATAAATGTCCCATAGAGGATAACAAAGCTTACCTCGCTAGCCGGGCGCTTGGTGCTGAATCCGCGGTCTTCCATCGCGGACGCGGGGGCTTCTCCGCCCTTGAACAGCACCCTCCAGGCATCTTCGTACGTCGTGTCGAAGAGCCAGCTCAGGGTCCGGTGCTGTGCCGAATCAAACTCCCACAAATTAAAGGCCCGCTGTTGGCAGGGGAGAATCCGGTGGACGAGCATGACCTAGATCACATTGACAAGCCTAAGCTTCTTGTTCACCAAGGTCTGGAGACAGGACTGGAGTCCTGTCAGCTCCTCCGAACTGCCCCATAGCATGCCCTTCTCTTTCTAGGAGGTGAGCTGCATCGGGATACCAGATCTGAACTCGGGGGCTGCCGCCCATTTTGGGTCACGTGGCTCGGTGATGTAGAACCACCCCGATTGCCACCCCTTGACGGACTCCACGAAGGCCCCTTCGAACCAGATGACGTTGGGCATCTTGCCCAACATGGCGCCTCCGCACTCCGCTTGGACACCCTTCACTACCTTCGGCTTGACGTTGAAGGTCTTGAGCCACTGGCCGAAGTGGGGCTGGATGCAGAGGAAGGCCTCGCACACGACGATAAACGCCGGGATGTTGAGGATGAAGTTTGGCGCCAGATCGTGGAAATCCAGGCCGTAATAGTACATGAGCCCCCGGACGAAGGGATGCAACGTGAAACCCAGTCCGCGGAGGAAGTGGGGAAGGAATACTACCCTCTCATGGGGCCTGGGGGTGGGGATGAGCTGCCCCTTGTCGGGCAGCCGGTGCGCGATGTCGCCGGACAGGTATCCGGCGCCGCGCAGCTTTTTGATGTGCCCCTCCGTAACGGAGGAAGCCAACCACTTCCCTCCCGCTCCGGACATGACTGGAGAAGGTCGAGATGAAATGTGCAGGCTTGGGGCGCTGGAGCTTGAGTGTGCGGAGATGGATAAGCAAAGGAGGAAGAAGGCGTAGGTAAAAAGGTGGATCCTTATCCCCTTATATATGGGCGGACGAAGACCATGCGTCCCCACCGGCCTGGTAAAACACGCTTATCTCCCAAGCGCCACCATCGATGGCGCGGTTGGGTTACCCACGTCCGTATTGATGAGAATCCCAGAATAAGGGGAACACGATCTCTGCTTCGACAAGACGTGCCAAGGAAACCGCTTCGCTAAACGCGTTGAGGTGGTATAATAAAAAACGATTCAAGTAAAGGCTTGGTGGTGGTGTGACGTCATGCCACAAAATACGTCAGCGGATTGAACTTGTGTACATAATATTCTCTCTACAGTGGAATGTGGAAATTACTTTGCAGAGCCGGACACTATCCTGGTGTTCACAATCTTCTATGAACTATTCGGAGGAGGAACCCGCCTTGCAATGCCGAACAATATGCGCGCCGGACTCATCGTCATTGAAGCCTGATTCAGGGGCTACTGAGGGAGTCCTGAACTAGAGGGTGTCCGGATAGCCGGACTATCATCATCGGCCGGACTCCAAGACTATGAAGATACAAGATTGAAGACTTCGTCCCATGTCCGGATGGGACTTTCCTTGGCGTGGAAGGCAAGCTTGGCAATACGGATATGTAGATCTCCTACCATTGTAACAGACTCTATGTGACCCTAGCCCTCCCCGGTGTCTATATAAACCGGAGGGTTTTAGTCCGTAGGACAACAATCATTACATCAATCATACCATAGGCTAGCTTCTAGGGTTTAGCCTCCTTGATCTCGTGGTAGATCCACTCTTGTACTACCCATATCATCAATATCAATCAAGCAGGAGTAGGGTTTTACCTCCATCGAGAGGGCCCGAACCTGGGTAAAAACATCGTGTCCCTTGTCTCCTGTTACCATCCGCCTAGACGCACAGTTCGGGACCCCCTACCCGAGATCCGCCGGTTTTGACACCGACAGGCCCCACTAAAGCACCTGGTCCGGATGGGCTGCCAGCACTATTTTACCAACGACACTGGTCATTGCTCAAAGATGATGTGTGTAGGGCAGTGAGAGATTTCTTGGGGGGTGTGGCAGCGCCTGACGCATTTAATGCGACAATCATAGTCATGATTCCTAAAGTCAACTCACCGGAGTTGCTTTCCCACTTTAGACCGATAAGTTTATGTAATGCATTATATAAGATTGCATCAAAGGTCTTTGCTAACAGGATCAAGGTAATCTTGCCAGTGTTAATTTCAGAGGAGCAAAGTGCTTTTGTACCTGGGCGGCTCATCACGGATAATGTCTTGGTAGCGTATGAGTGTGTACATTGCCATACGATCCAGGAAACGTAAGAAACCTTTGTGCGCGGTCAAACTGGAATGATGAAGGCATACGATAGAGTGGAATGGATTTTTCTCGATCAGATGTTGTCAAGGTTTGGCTCTCATCTAGGGTGAATCTCTATGATTATGCGATGTGTGACGTCTTCAAATTTCAGGGTAAAGTTAAATGGGGGAATGTCGATGCCCTTCACGCCATCTAGGGGGCTCCGACAAGGTGATCCTTTGTCTCCATATTTATTCCTATTTTGCATGGAGGGTTTCTCAGCATTGTTAAAAAAAGCACAGGAGGAGGAGGAGGTGATAAAAGGGGTCTCTTTTGGGTGCACTGGCCCCCAAGTGACACACCTTTTGTTTGCAGATGATAGTATAGTGTTTCTTCAAGGAACAGATGGATGCCTCTAGTTTCTCAAAGATATTCTCACAAGGTATGAAGAGGCCTCGGGTCATAAAGTAAATTTGCGAAAGTCCTCAATCTTCTTTGGGAAGGGCTGCTCAGACGATGACAAGGTGGCCTTGAAGCATGTGTTAGGTGTTCAAACAGAGGCCCTTTCAGAGAGGTATTTGGGGCTGCCTACTGTTGTTGGGAGATCGAAGGACGGGACCTTTAAATATGTGACAGAGGCTATGAAAGGTAAAGTTGCAGGGTTGAAGGGCCAAGGACTATCTAAAGCAGCAAGAGAAGCACAAGTTAAATCAGTCTTACAAGCCACACCTACGTTTACCATGAGTTGTTTTCACCTCACGAAGAAGATGTGCCGGAACCTGACCTCTATCTCTTTGAAATTCTGGTGGGCTGCAACGAATGGCGAGCGGAAAGTGCATTGGATTGCTTGGGACAAAATGTGCATAGCGAAGCGAGATGGTGGGATGGGCTTTAGAGATCCAGAAGCGTTTAATCAGGCTTTACTGGCCAAGCAGGCATGGAGGATTGTCCAACATCCTGAGTCACTATGTGCAAGGGTTCTCAAAGCTAGGTACTTCCCTGAAGGATTAATGATGAATGCAATGTGCCCATCTGGAGGTTCTTACACTTTTAGAAGCATTATTCATGGACGCAAACTTCTACGACAAGGGTCTGTTTGGCGAATTGGCAGTGGAACAAGTGTGAATATTCACCATGATCCATGAATCCCAAGGCAAGGTAGTTTGACACCACCGGGTGCAGACTATGTGCATGGCGTCATTAAGGTGCGTGATTTGATGTTACAATCCGGGAGGGCGTGGGACACACTTAAAATAGAGAACATGTTCTCCACTAGTGATTCCAGTGATATTAAGCAACTAGCTATTGGGGGCCGGATATGGATGATTATTTAGCATGGAATCATGCTAAGAACGGGCAATTTACGGTCCTGTCAGCATATCACTTGAAGATGGCCATGAATAGGCCGAAAACTGGACAGCCGGAATCGTCTTTGTCAGTGGCACGACATAAAGGATGGCTCGGGCTCTGGGATACAAGTGCTCCGAATAAGGCTAAAATTCATGTTTGGTGGCTGATTAGGAATGGTCTGGCGGTTGGCTAGGAGCTGCATAGGCGTCAGACCAAACCTGGTATTTTCTGCCCGGTTTGTGGCAGGGAGGAGACGTTCTTTCACAGATTTTGGAGCTGCCCACATTCGGTACTGTTTTGGAAGCAACTACGCTCGGAAAAGGGAATTCCGGTGGCGATCCCACCGGTCCACATAGATTCCTGGAGCGGAGTTGCGAAGATGGCTGTTGGGTTGGTTCGCTGATGCTCATGAGGATGAGGAGGTAATGGTTCAGGTGACATACGGACTTTGGCTAGCACGGAATGAAACACGGGAAGGGAAGAAGATCTCTGAACCACATGAAATATTAAACTCGGTGCTGGCATATGTCAATGAGTGGAAGACGTTTCATGCAAGCAGGGAGAAGGTGCACAAGCTGGAGATAAAACAGAGCTGGGTGCCACCGGATGAGGGTTGTGTCAAGGCAAATTTTGATGGAGCTGTTCACAAACAAGGAGCAAAGTGTGGTGTTGGTGCTGTACTTCGGGACCACTCGGGAGGTTTTAGAGCTGCTACTTGCCATTTCTTTGATGGCGTCTCTGATCCTGAGCTTGCTGAAATTTATGCATGCAAGCGAGATCTTCAAGTGGCGACTGAACTCCATACGTCCAAGCTTCTGCTGGAAACAGATTGTGCTAATCTTGCCAAAATCCTGAGTATGCAAGAGAAAAATCTCTCAGCAGCTGGACCCCTTGTGGAGGAGATCAAAGAGAGGATGAAGATGTTCCAAGAAGTGAAGGTGTCATGGGTAAGGTGTAGTGCAAATTCTGCCGCGGATAAATTAGCTAAAGTAGGTTTAAGTAATGAACTGTGTAAAACTTGGCTTGCTGCTCCCCCAGATTGTATCCTGGGGATTGTGTCGGACGAGATTCCTAGCTTCGTTTAAGTTTTCAATATAACGGCAGTTTTTCACCCTAAAAAATGGCTAATTGCTGCGTGATCGTCTTCACCTATACAGTTACATGATCGAGGCCGGAGCCCTAGAGGATTCGATCCTAATATCTCCGCCGCCACTCGATTCCCGCAATCAGCCAGCGTTCGGAAGCGGTTACCGGTGGCGAACGTTGTGTTTCCTTCTCCAGCGTCAAAACAAGGGCAAGCCATGATGACTGCGGCTGTCCTCTCATCACCGTTGCTGGCTCACGGTAAGCCTGTGCCATGCTCCAAGGAACTCACCACTAGATTGATTTGAAAGGTATGTTTATACCCATAGTAATTCATTATCTGCTGCTCTGATCTGATACAGTAGTGTCTAGTGATCCTTTGGTTAGTAGCGGTTGTTGTGTTTACTAGATGATAAAACTCTAATTAATTCTGTTTTTGAGATTTTATCTATACTTCCTAGATAAAAATAGGAACAAAGAATCCTTTTTCCAGGTCACTTGCTTCAAAGCAGGAGTTCTTTGGATTAATCGTATATATAATCCGATCATGTACATAGTAATCGTAGAGCTAAGTGAAAAAAATGTTTTAAAACATGTTTTGTTTTGTCATACACAAATTAATGCTCAAATCCTGGCTCCACCCCTGCCTCTGATCGATATCTCCGGCATGCTCGTCGGTCACCTTGTTGCCTGACATGATGCTGGGCAAGTACCTCTGGACCGGAGACGAGTGTCAGCTCATGGCGTGTGGCTGAAGCGGAGCTTGTGATGGTGGATGCCATTGCGCCGGCAGCGGCTACTGCGAACAATGTTGTACGTACCACCCAAGAAGCAAAAGTTTGCGTCTTGTGTTTGCCAACAAACGTCGGGGACAGCAACACTGGCCAGCCGCTCATGGCCGTTCTCGCTGGCGATCGTCATATGCAGCACGCGTTCCCCACAACAATGGAAGGTGAACCCATCGACGTTGTCCCCCTGCACTACCAGAATAAACCCCTATGCCTACGGCCCAGGCCGTAGGCGTAGCCCTGATTCCCGTCGGGATAGGCCTATGCCGACGGCCCCGTAGGCATAGGGCCGTCGGCATAATATGCGTCGGCGTATCTCGGGATGCCGTCCGCATAGATGATATGCCGACGGTGTCCGTACATCTATGAGGACGGCCAGGGCCGTCGGGCCGTCGGTCCACGCTAACGGTGGCAGCCGGCGCCGCCGTCAAGTGCTGCCCATAGAGGAGACGCCACGTGGCGGCATCTACTAGCTCCGTGGGCAAGGCTATGCCTACGGCATAGCGGTAGGCATAGTTTTAGATATATGCCGACGGCCAAGCTGTAGGCATAGCCCTGAGCTCCGTGGGCAGGGCTATGCCTACAGCTTGGCCGTCGGCATATATCTAAAACTATGCCTACGGCTGTAGGCATAGGTGCCAGGCTATGCCTACGGCTTAGCCGTAAGCATAGTTTTAGATATATGCTAACTGTAGGCATAGGCTCCACGTGGCGTCCTCTGCTAGCTCATGGTAGCACTTTTTTTTTTCCTTTTTGCTGTTTGATTTCAATTCAAATTCACAGCATATATATATATATATATGATGAAATAGACATGCACAACATATATAAGTATCATCCTCACAACAAACACCATCACAACAATATAAGTATCATGACAAACATAACCATCATCACAAACATAAGCATCTAAAGAAGCACACAAGTCATCTAAAAGACCATAAAAGACCACAAGTCGTGTAAAAGACCATAAAAGACCACAAGTCATCTAAAGAACACAAGTTTATGATCACCACCACCGGCACCCAAAGGCTTAAGCGCCAGGACATCCACCACCACCGCCAAGGTCATCACCGCCAAGTCCGCCGAAGCCTAGGTCATCACTGCCAGCGGCAGCGCTACCGCCAAGACAGCCACCGCCACCGCCTCCGTGGATCGGAGTGACCGGGCTCTGTGACTCGGGAGTGATGCCAAGACCAGCACCACCACCAACGGTAGATCCACCGGTTCCCTGGATGTTGAAAAGACATGTTAAGGGGATATATGATTGTGTTGAATAAACAGTATGCTTTGGGTGAATAGTTTGAGATGTACTAACCGGTGAGGGGCCAGGGTTCTGTGTCAGAAACTCCTCAAAAGTAAGAAGCACTGGTTATGGTGGAGGAGATGGTGCTGGTTGCAATTGAGGAACCCTGTCGGCCGCCATTTCCTCAAGGAAGTGTTGCATTGTGCGATCCCTCTGCTGATGGTATGCATGAAGGCTCTCGTGCCACTCCATGGTCTCCTGGCATGTGTACTCCATGTAGGCCTACGGTATGGCATGATGGAACTCACAAAACATCTCAATGCGGAAAATAAAGTGAGCAATGAAGATAAGAGGGATGAGGGAGTCCTGGACTAGGGGGTGTCCGGATAGCCGAACTCTCACCGTCGGTCGGACTCCAAGACTATGAAGATACAAGATTGAAGACTTCGTCCCGTGTCCGGATGGGACTTTCCTTGGCGTGGAAGGCAAGCTTGGCGATACGGGTATGTAGATCTCCTGCCATTGTAACCGACTCTGTGTAACCCTAGCCCTCTTCGGTGTCTATATAAACCGGAGGGTTTTAGTCCATAGGACGAACAACAATCATACCATAGGCTAGCTTCTAGGGTTTAGCCTCCTTGATCTCGTGGTAGATCTACTCTTGTACTACCCATATCATCAATATTAATCAAGCAGGAGTAGGGTTTTACCTCAACCGAGAGGGCCCGAACCTGGGTAAAAACATCGTGTCCCTTGTCTCCTGTTACCATCCGCCTAGATGCACAGTTCAGGACCCCCTACCCCGTGATCCGCCGGTTTTGACACCGACATTGGTGCTTTCATTGAGAGTTCCTCTGTGTCGTCACCCATAGGCCCGATGGCTCCTTCGATCATCAACAACGACATGGTCCAGGGCAAGACTTTTCTCCCCGGACAGATCTTCGTATTCGGCGGCTTTGCACTGCGGGCCAATTCACTTGGCCATCTAGAGCAGATCGAAAGCTACGCCCCTGGCCATCAGGTCAGATTTGGAAGTTTGAACTATACGGCCGACATCCACGGAGACTTGATCTTTGACGGATTCGAGCCACAGCCGGGTGTGCCACACTGTCACGATGGGCATGATTTGGCTCTGCTGCCGGATAGTGCCCTGGAGGCCGCACAAGAGTCCGCTCCGACCTTTAGCTCGAAGCCGACTGCGCCGATCGAGGATGTGTGGCCGGACACCACCTCGGGGGCTGCTACCTCTATGGCGATGGAGCCGAATACCTACCCTGTCCCTTATGAAGCTCGTAACTCCAAGGTGCCGGACTCCTCTCCTGACCCCGAACCTTCCGCGCCCCTGCCAATTGAATCCGATTGGGCGCCGATCATGGAGTTCACCGCTGCAGACATCTTTCAGCACTCGCCTTTTGGCAACATCCTGAATTCACTAAAGTGTCTCTCTTTATCAGGAGAGCCCTGGCCGGATTGTGGTCAGAACGGTTGGGATGTGGACAACGAAGGAATTCAAAGCCCACCCACCACCCACTTCGTAGCCACTGTCGATGACTTAACCGACATGCTAGACTTCGACTCCAAAGATATCGACGGTATGGACGACGATGCTGGAGACGACCAAGAACCAGCGCCTACAGGGCACTGGAAAGCCACTTCGTCATATGACATATACATGGTGGACACCCCAGAGGATGGGAATGGCGATGGAACAGCGGAGGACAACCCCTCCAAAAAGCAGCCTAAGCGCCGTCGTCAGCGGTGCCGCTCCAAATCCCGCCACAGCAAGAATTGAGATTCCGGCACCGGAGATAATAACACCCCGGACAGTGCCGAAGACAACCCCCTCCAGCAAGATTCAACACAGGAGGACGGAGAAGCCAGCCCTCGTGAGAGAGCGGCAGAGGAAGAGGTAGAGGACGATAATTACATGCCTCCCTCCGGAGACGAGGCAAGCCTCGACGACGACGAATTTGTCGTGCCTGAGGATCCCGTCGAACAAGAGCGTTTCAAACGCAGGCTTATGGCCACGGCAAGCAGCCTCAAGAAAAAGCAGCAACAACTTAGAGCTGACCAAGACTTGCTAGCCGACAGATGGACTGAAGTCCTCGCGGCCGAAGAGTATGAACTCGAACGCCCTTCCAAAAGCTACCCCAAACGCAAGCTGCTACCCCGATTAGAGCAGGATGCACATAAACCTACATCACCAGCACACAATACGGTCGACCGGCCACCTCGTGGCCGCGACAGAGAGGCCCCTAGGCCCTCCACTAAAGCCGCACCCCGGCGTCGCTCGAAAAGTACAAAGCCACGAGGGAACGTGCCAGACTTGCGAGAAATATTGGAGGATAAGGCGAGGCAAACAAGATCGATCTTCGGATCGCGTGGGCGACCTACGATACGCGATGACAACCGTCACGCCGGATACAGCAATCCCGACCGGGCCGAACACAGTAGACAAAGCTCGTTTGAGCTGCGTCGTGATATAGCCCAATACAGAGGCGCCGCACACCCACTATGCTTCACAGATGAAGTAATGGATCATCAAATCCCCGAAGGGTTCAAACCCGTGAACATTGAATCCTACGATGGCACAACAGATCCTGCGGTTTGGATCGAAGACTATCTCCTTCATATGCACATGGCCCGCGGTGATGATCTTCACGCCATCAAATACCTCCCACTCAAGCTTAAAGGACCAGCTCGGCATTGGCTCAATAGCCTGCCAACAGAATCAATTGGGTGTTGGGAGGACCTAGAAGCCGCATTCCTCGATAACTTCCAGGGCACATATGTGCGACCACCAGACGCCGATGACCTAAGCCACATAATTCAGCAGCCAGACAAATCGGCCAGACAATTCTGGACACGGTTCTTAACCAAGAAAAATCAAATCGTCGACTCTCTGGATGCAGAGGCCGTTGCAGCCTTCAAACACAACATCCGCAACGAATGGCTTGCCCGGCACCTAGGACAGGAAAAGACAAAATCAATGGCAGCCCTTACATCATTCATGACCCGCTTCAGCGCGGGAGAAGACAGCTGGCTAGCCCGCAGTAACAACCTAACCAAAAACTCTGGTAGTTCGGATACCAAAGACAGCCATGGCAGGTCGTGTCGCTATAAGCACAAGCGCCGCATTAACGGCGATAATACTGAAGATACGGCAGTCAACGCCGGATTCAGAGGCTCTAAACCCGGTCAGCGGAAAAAGCCATTCAAAAGAACTACTCCGGGCCCATCCAATTTGGACCGGATACTCCATCACTCGTGCCAGATACACGGCACCCCCGAAAAGCCAGCTAATCACACCAACAGAGATTGTTGGGTGTTCAAGCAGGCAGGCAAGTTAATCGCCGAAGGCAACGAAAGGGGCTGCAAAGCGATGACGAGGAGGAGACACGGCCACCGAACAATAGAGGACAGAAGGGATTCCCCCCACAAGTGCGGACGGTGAACATGATATACGCAACCCACATACCCAAAAGGGAGTGGAAGCGTGCGCTCAGGGACGTATACGCGATGGAGCCAGTCGCCCCAAAGTTAATTCCATGGTCCTCCTGCCCGATCACCTTTGATCGAAGGGACCACCCAACCAGCATCCGCCATGGCGGATTCGCCGCATTGGTGTTAGACCCAATCGTCGACGGATTTCACCTCACTAGAGTCCTGATGGACGGCCGCAGCAGCCTGAACCTGCTTTATCAGCATACAGTGCGCAAGATGGGCATAGACCCCTCAAGGATGAAACCCACAAAGACGACCTTCAAAGGCGTCATACCAGGTGTAGAGGCCAATTGTACAGGCTCAGTTACACTTGAAGTGGTCTTCGAATCCCCGGATAACTTCCGAAGCGAGGAGTTAATCTTCGACATAGTCCCGTTCCGCAGCGGCTACCATGCACTGCTCGGACGAACCGCATTAGCAAAGTTCAATGCGGTGCCGCACTATGCATACCTCAAGCTCAAGATGCCAGGCCCTCGAGGAGTCATCATGGTGAACGGAAACACCGAACGCTCTCTCCGAACGGAGGAGCATACAGCAGCTCTCGCAGCGGAAGTGCAGAGTAGCCTCTTAAGGCAATTCTCGAGTCCGGCTGTTAAGCGACCGGGCACCGTCAAGCGCGCCCGGAGTAACCTACAACAAGACCACTTGGCATGTCCCGAGCACGCATAGCCCCAACCCCAGCCCTCGCGAAATCGCGAGACCAGTGCCACGCGTACATCACTCCGCTCTAGAGATACCATGGGCATAGGGGGAGGGGCACAACCATGGCATGCCCAGAGTGCGGATCAACCACACCAGGGGCTCCCAAATTTGTCATTCTTCTTTTTTTTTCTTCTTATTCTCAGGACTCCGCTTTCCAGAAGCCCTGTCCGGCAGTA
Source organism: Triticum timopheevii (assembly GCA_963921465.1). Lineage (NCBI taxonomy): Eukaryota > Viridiplantae > Streptophyta > Magnoliopsida > Poales > Poaceae > Triticum > Triticum timopheevii. The sequence goes on along the minus strand of OY997271.1, from coordinate 51,305,477 downwards.
GATCTGCTGCACTCACGATGCAACAGCCAGGGAAGCAGAAAGGCTACGACGAGTATCCAGGTGGTCTCCATTATGAGCATTATACCTGTTTCACATACCATTCCGCAGCCTACCCCCGGAGCGGGACATGTTAAATAATCCCACACCTTGCTTATTGCACTATTTGTATCATTCTGCCTCCATTGCAGTATTTTCTGAATAAACAATGCACCGCTTTTTGCCTATCATTGCATTCCTTTCTATACATGTTCACTTATGACATGTTGCACCCGTACGCCTTGGTACGGCCAAATACACCAGGGGCTTAAGTTCCCCAAAGTATGGTGTGATAAGTCCGAACACTTTCACAAGTGCGGCACCCCGAACTTATAGCATTATATGCATCGGCTCCGAATCATGTCTTGGGTCAATAGTTGTGTTTGCCCGGCTCCCATGTTTTGGTACCTTACGTTCCGTTATATCGGCTAAGGTAGCGCTGGGAGAACCACTGCGATTGTGCCCCAGTTGAGCTGGGTTGAGCACCTCAGTGGAGAAAGCTAAAACTGACCGTCATGATAAGGCGAGAGCTGGTCGCTGTTCGAGAGGTCTTTTCGAGTCCCTAAAGACTTATGCCGCTTAGAGCGAGGAGCCGGCTTTGTCCGGCCCCAGGCGTGGATAGAGCCCCGAATTCGGCCTTCCGAACACTAGGGGCTTCGCCGAAATTTAAAATTATAGAATTCTATGGCTAAGTGAGAGTGTTCAAGCATTATAAGTCCGGTTGCCTCGTTCGTTGTGTTGAGCGCCTCCCTAGAAGGACCCAAAAATGGGAACAAGAGCGCTCAAGTTTATCCCGAACACCCCAGCACTCGTGGCATGGGGGCTGAAGCCAACGACTTGCCATCTCTCAGATTTGATAAACGGCCGCACAGAAGGTAATATTTTAAATTAACAAGCGTTGCTCAGCGCATATGAACAAAGTTTTCAGCGCACAGGATAACAAAATGTGAGTCTACTCAAAAGTTACATCTTTGGAGCATTCACCCGCAATAAGGCGGGCACCCTTCAGGACACCCTTATAATACATCTCGGGTGTGCGATACTCCTTGCCTGGCGGTGGTGCGTCCGTCACAAGCTTCTCGGCGTCCATCTTGCCCCAGTGCACTTTAGCACGGGCAATGGCCCGACGGGCACCTTCAATGTAGGCGGAATGCTTGACGACTTCAACCCATGGACAGGCGTCCACCAGCCGCCGCACCAGACCGAAGTAGCTCCCAGGCATGGCCTCTTTGGGCCACAGCCGAACTATGAGCACTAGTAGAAAAGGGGGCAATGGTCCAGGCCCGGCCAGCCAACGTGACATAGATTTTATTTATCTAGGAGGTTGTTGAACCAGAAATTCCAACCGACCCTATTGTCGAGAGGTTAAGTTTAGTTGAAGAAGAAAACAATTTGTTGAAGGAAAAAATTAGAAAAATTGAGGAGGAGCAGATGATATTGGAGTTGCATGTAGCGGATGTCGTCGATGATCACAAGATCAAGATGGATGCAATGCGCTTGAAGATTAGAAAGATTAGAAAATATGCCATTCATACCGAGGCTTGGTATCATTATGCCGTTGGATCAGTTGTTACATTGGTTGCGCTTATGATCGCATTTATTTTTGCATTGAAATGTTTTACATAGTTTCAGTGTATGGTTTAATTAATTTAGATGCTCTGCAGAGCTTTATGTTGTTAGATGAGAACTATGTATGTACTTTGGTTTTAATGTGATGATGAACTTCTATTAATTTGGTCACTTAATTATCTATTCATGATGTTCTGTAATAATTTTTGACACACTTAATTATATATAATGCACGCAGATGAACCAGCAATGGATGTACGGTTCAAGACACACCTCCGAGTATATTAAGGGCGTGCATGATTTTCTTGAAGTGGCTGAGGCAAACAAGCAGACTGGTTTTATGTGTTGTCCATGCCCTATATGTGGGAATACGAAGTCTTACTCTGACCAGAAAATCCTCCACACCCACCTGCTTTACAAGGGTTTCATGCCACACTATAATGTTTGGACAAGGCACGGAGAAATAGGGGTTATGATGGAAGACGGCGAAGAAGAAGAGTACGATGACAATTATGTGCCCCCTGAATACGGTGATGCTACTGAACATCAAGAGGAACCAGACGATGTGCACGATGATGCTGCAACGGGCAAAGCTGCTGAAGATCAAGAGGAACCAGACGATGTGCCCGATGATGATGATCTCCGCCGGGTCATTGTCGATGCAAGGACGCAATGCGAAAGTCAAAAGGAGAAGCTGAAGTTCGATCGCATGTTAGAGGTCCACAAAAAAGGGTTGTACCCCAATTGCGAAGATGGCAACACAAAGCTCGGTACCGTACTGGAATTGCTGCAGTGGAAGGCAGAGAATGTTATGCCTGACAAAGGATTTGAGAAGCTACTGAAAATATTGAAGAAGAAGCTTCCAAAGGATAACGAATTGCCCGACAGTACATACGCAGCAAAGAAGGCCGTATCCCTCTAGGATTGGAGGTGCAGAAGATACATGCATGCCCTAATGACTGCATCCTCTACCGTGGTGCGTACAAGGATCTGAACGCATGCCCGGTATGCGGTGCATTACGGTATAAGATCAGACGAGATGACCCTGGTGATGTTGACGGCGAGCCCCCCAGGAAGAGGGTTCCTGCGAAGGTGATGTGGTATGCTCCTATAATACCACGGTTGAAACGTCTGTTTAGAAACGGACAGCATGCCAAGTTGATGCGATGACACATTGAGGACCATAAGAAAGACGGAAAGTTGAGAGCACCCGCTGACGGGTCGCAGTGGAGAAAAATCAAGAGAAAGTACTGGGATGAGTTTGCAAGTGAGCCAAGGAATGTATGGTTTGCTTTAAGCGTGGATGGCATTAATCCTTTTAGGGAGCAGAGCAGCAATCACAACACCTGGCCCGTGACTCTATGTATGTATAACCTTCCTCCTTTGATGTGCATGAAGCGGAAGTTCATTATGATGCCAGTTCTCATCCAAGGCCCTAAGCAACCCGACAACGACATCGATGTGTACCTAAGGCCATTAGTTGAAGAACTTTTACAACTGTGGAATGGAAACAGTGTATGTACGTGGGATGAGCACAAACAGGAGGAATTTAACCTAAAGGCGTTGCTGTTCATGACCATCAACGATTGGCCCGCTCTCAGTAACCTTTCAGGACAGACAAACAAGGGATACCACGCATGCACGCATTGTTTACTTGACACCGATATTATATACCTGGCAAGCTGCAGGAAGAATGTGTACCTGGGCCATCGTTGATTTCTTCCGACCAACCATCAATGTCGAAAGAAAGACAAGCATTTCAAAGGCGAGGCATATCACTGGAAGAAGCCCGCCATGCGTACTGGTGATCACGTACTTGCTATGGTCAATGATTTACACGTAATCTTTGGAAAGGGTCCCGGCGGACTAGCTGTTCCGAGTGACGCTGGGGGACACACACCCATGTGGAAGAAGAAATCTATATTTTGGGACCTACCCTACTGGAAAGACCTAGAGGTCCGCTCTTCGATCGACGTGATGCACGTGACGAAGAACCTTTGCGTGAACCTGCTAGGCTTCTTGGGAGTGTATGGGAAGACAAAAGATACAGCTAAGGCACGGGAGGACCTGCAACGTTTGCACAAAAAAGACGGCATGCCTCCAAAGCAGTATGAAGGTCTTGCCACCTATGCTATTACCAAAGAAGAGAAGGAAATCTTCTTTGAATGCCTGCTTAGTATGAAGGTCCCGACTGGCTTCTCGTCGAATATATAAGGAATAATAAATATGGCAGAGAAAAAGTTTCAGAACCTAAAGTCTCATGACTACCACGTGATTATGATGCAACTGCTTCCGGTTGCATTGAGGGGGCTTCTACCGGAAAATGTCCGATTAGCTATTGTGAAGCTATGTGCATTCCTCAGTGCAATCTCTCAGAAGGTGATCGATCCAGAAATTATACCAAGGCTAAGGAGTGATGTGGTGCAATGTCTTGTCAGTTTCGAGCTGGTGTTCCCACCATCCTTCTTCAATATCATGGTGCACGTCCTAGTTCATCTAGTTGACGAGATTGTCATTCTAGGCCCCGTATTTCTACCCAATATGTTCCCCTTTGAGAGGTTCATGGGAGTCCTAGAGAAATATGTCCGTAACCCTTCATGGCCTGTTCGGCCACCTTGTGGAGCTCGACCAGCTGCTTCAGCTGGTCGCTCAGGGGCACCGAATGTCCGGCCTCAGCATACTGAGACCAGAACACCTTTTTCGTCGAGCTCCCCTCCTCGGCTCTGTAGAACGCGGCAGCATCGGACACGCTACGGGGCAGATCTGCGAACGCTCCTGGAGAGCTCCGAATTCGGGCAAGTAAAAAGTAATTCACTTTTACATGCTTGCTTTGCATGAAGAATGCCTTACCCGCCACTATCTTCTTCACTACCTCGATTTCCTGGAGGGCCTTTTGGGCTTCGGCCTTAGCGGCTTTGGCACTCTCAAGAGCCGACGCAAGCTCGGACTCTCGAGTCTTCGAGTCACGCTCCAAACTCTCGTGTTTCTCCACCAGAGCCTGGAGCTCTTGCCGCACCTCCGCCACCTGCGCATCCTGGTTCTCTCGCTCGGCGCGCTCCATGGCCGCATCGTGTTCGGCCGCGGACACCGCCTCCTTCAGGGTCGCCACCTCGTTTGTAGCCGCTACAATACCCACGTTATTCCTGTCATTTTTTGCAACCAAATCCTTTCTATAAGGTATCGCTTTAATAAGGCATTACTTACCTTCCTTGTCCTCGAGCTGCTTCTTGGCAAGGCCGAGCTCGCTCTCGGACCGCTCAAGGCTCTTCTTCAAGGCAGTGACCTCCGCAGTCAGTGCGGCAGAGGTCAGCAGCGCAGCCTGCATTCCCATATTGACATACTTACGTTAGACTCCTGCGTATATCTTATTAGATCCTCAGTCCGGCTTTTCTTTCCGAACAACGAACTGAGCATCAGGGGCTACTGTCTATACGGTACTATTTTTACATATCTTAAAACCCTTACCTCAAAGCCTATTAGAAGGCTGGTGCAGGCTTCGGTCAGCCCGCTCTTGGCGGACTGATCTTTCTGAATCACCGCACTCTTGCGGTGTTCCTCGTCGATGGAAGCGCCGTTGAGCGCCTCCAGCAAATTTTCCGGCGCCTCCGGTTCGACGGAGGTCACCGGCGTCGCAGTCTCGCCCTTCTTACGAAGGGGCCGCCCGCCGGACTCCGGAACCACTAAAGGTTCCGGTGCGGAGTCCGGACCAAAGTCCGGGAGGCTGCCCTGCGGCACCTCCGGGACCTCCTCCTCCTGGCCGGTCCCCTTCTGGGTCCCCGCCTCGGTGTCGTCTGCGTCACTAGGGGAGGAGGCGGTCGGAAGTGAAGCGCTATTCACATCCGACGAACCCAGGGACCCGCTCGACGAAGCGGGGAGATCATCATTGGGCGGGCTATATGGTTGTGTTCGGCATTAGAAGACACTATGCGGCAAAAGGAAAATCATAAGTTATTCTGGAATCCGGACACTTACGATCTCGACAGGGGCTTGGCCCTCGAGGGCCTCTCCTCTTCGCCGTCGTCGGCATTGGTGGAACAGTTCGGAATAAGGGTCCTTCCCTTCTTGGACCCTTCGGCCTCCCCCGTTGGGGAAGCCTTCCTCTTCTTCTCTCCCCGCACTGGGGGAGAGGCCTCTTTCTTCTCCTCCTCGTCTTCGTGGGAGGAGTCTGCCTCGGAGTCATCAGACGATGAGTCCGATAACACCTGGCGTCGGGAACTCCTCCGAGTTCCCGTGGCCTTCTTCTTGGCCTTCTTCTCCGGCACCACGTAAGGCGCCGGGGCCAGCAGCCCGGATAATCGGGCATCCGCTGGGTCTTCGGGCAAGGGAGCCGGGCAGTTAACCTGCCCGGACGTCTTCTGCCAAGCCTGTCAAAGGTAATGGGAGTTTTAGATCCCACATAGAGTCAAACTATGGAAAGCAAGTGTCCCGTAAAGGATAAATAGCTTACCTCGCCGGCTTGACGCTGCGAGCTGAATCTGCGATCTTCGGTAGCGGATGAGGGAGCCTCAGCGCCCTTGAACAACACCCTCCAGGCGTCTTCATACATAGTGTCGAAGAGCCTACTCAGGGTTGGGTGCTGTGCCGGATCAAACTCCCACAAATTGAAAGCCCGCTGTTGGCACGGGAGGATCTGGCGGATGAGCATGACCTGGATTACGTTGACAAGCTTGAGCTTCTCGTTCACCAGGGTTTGGACGCAGGATTGAAGTCCGGTCAGCTTCTCCAAATCGCCCCATGTCAGGCCCTTCTTTTTCCAGGAGGTGAGCCATGTGGGGATACCAGATCTGAATTCGGGGGCCGCTGCCCATTCAGGGTCATGCGGCTCGGTGATGTAGAACCACCCCGATTCACTAGTAGAAAACGGAGCTTTAGCGCCGGTTCGTAAGGGCCTTTAGTGCCGGTTCCATAACCGGCACTAAAAGGTGGTCACTAAAGGCCCCCCCTTTAGTACCGGTTCGGCACGAACCGGCGCTAAAGTGCCACCACGTGGCGTGAGCTCGCGCCCCGGTATGGGGGACCTTTAGTACCGGTTCGTGTTACCAACCGGCACTAAAGGTTTTTTTTTGAAAATTTTGGAAAAAAAATTGATTTTTTTTATTTTTAATTTTTCTGAATTATTTGATGATTTAGTCTTTAATCACCTCTCTTAATTGCTCAACTGTGGATCACTCATTCCAAATCATCTAACTTCCCGACCGGTCACCCATCCCTCTCACTACTCTAGCCCGAGCACGCTTAACTTTTGGGTTCTATTCTCCTTCGTTCCCGAGTCTGCACTTGTTGTTTTCCTGACAATAGTAAGATGTTAATCCTATTAACCCTCAGGAGTTTAGCTTGAGCATGAAGTCACACATTTCGCCGTTTGAGTTTGAAACTATTATTCTAAAAAACAGTAATTATTTAGTAACGCTAATATTTCTTGAATAAGTTTGACCATAGCTTGACCACAGTTTGACCATAGTTTGACCAGATTTGACCAAAATTCAAAAAATTGAAATAATTATCTAGTAACACTAATATTCTTGAATAATTATGTAGTAACATTAATACTTCTTGAATAAGTAGTTTGACCAGATTTAACCAATTTTTTTTAAAAAAAACTGAAATTATTTGACCATATCTTTTTTTCCTTTTGGAATTTGAGGATTCTAAATAATTCCAAATAGGCCGTAGGCTGTCTCCATCTGATGCGGGTTTTCGTGCTGAATTTTTTGATATATTATACGTTTTTTCCCGACATGGTATGCAAAAGTTATAGCCATTTTACATTTTCCCATCGGATGCGAAAATTGCCCTATAGTGCCGGTTTGTGGCACGAACCGGCACTATAGGTCAGACCCCTTTAGTATCGGTTCGTGGCACGAACCAGTACTAAAGGTCTAACCTTTAGTACCGGTTCGTGCCACCAACCGGTACTAAAGGTGATCATGGGGCCCCGGCCTGACGCCAGCCTGCCACCACCCCTTTAGTACCGGTTCGTGCCACGAACCGGTACTAAAGGTTCAACACGAACCGGCATTAATGCAAATCCGTTCGAACCGGCACTAATGTATACATTAGTGCCGGCTCTAATACAAACCGGCACTAATGTGCTGCACGTTTGACCCTTTTTCTACTAGTGATTGCCACCCCTTGATGGTTTCCACGAAGGCGCCCTCGAGCCATGTAATGTTGGCATCTTGCCCAACATGGCGCCTCCGCACTCTGCTTGGCGCCCGCCCACTACCTTCGGCTTGACATTAAAAGTCTTCAGCCATAAGCCGAAGTGGGGCTGGACGCAGAGGAAGGCCTCGCACACGACGATGAACGCCGAGATGTTGAGGATGAAATTCAGGGCCAGATCATGGAAATCCAGGCCGTAGTAGAACATGAGCCCCCGGACAAATGGGTGGAGTGGGAAGCCTAGTCCGCGGAGGAAATGGGGAAGGAACACCACCCTCTCATGGGGCCTGGGGGTGGGGATGAGCTGCCCCTCGTCGGGGAGTCGGTGGGTGAGGGAGTCCTGGGCTAGGGGGTGTCCAGACAGCCGGACTATCATCGTCCGCCGGACTCCAAGACTACGAAGATACAAGATTGAAGACTCTGTCCCGTGTCCGGATGGGACTTTCCTTGGCGTGAAAGGAAAGCTTGGCGATACAGATATGTAGATCTCCTGACATTGTAACCGACTCTATGTAACCCTAGCCCTCTCCGGTGTCTATATAAACCGGAGGGCTTTAGTCCGTAGGACACAACATACATTACCACAATCATACCATAGGCTAGCTTCTAGGGTTTAGCTTCCTTGATCTCGTCGTAGATCCACTCTCGCACTACCCATATCATCAATATTAATCAAGCAGGACGTAGGGTTTTACCCCCATCAAGAGGGCCCGAACATGGGTAAAACATCATGTCCCTTGTCTCCTATTACCATCCGCCTAGACGCACAGTTTGGGACCCCCTACCCGAGGTCCGCCGGTTTTGACACCGACATTGGTGCTTTCATTGAGAGTTCCTCTGTGTCGTCACCGATAGGAAGGATGCCTCCACCCGTCTTCAAGGACGGTATTTTCGCCAAAGGGGCCTTGGCCGCTGGCCAAACTATCCGGCTAGGTGGTTTTCTTATGACCGCCTGTCCGGCCACTGCTTCGACAATGACTTCTCAAGTCGTCAAAAGCAATCTCCATGTCAGCTCGGAATTCGCCGAGCTGCTAGATCCGATAGAGCTCTCGTCTGTCAACGAACTCTTGGATAGCATCGCCGCCCTGGGAGTCGCTACGGACTACAATCAGATTGGGCTTAAAACCGATCTGAGAGAGATTAACTCTCCCCAGGTCACCCACCACGTCGTAGTGGTAGAGGAACAATGCGGCGACTTTTCTCCTGTATTAAAAACTAGTCATGTTCGGGCTCCCGAACCCTCCATGCCAGATTTCCGTGGAGGAACGGACTTTGATCGAGCATTGAACTTAAAGTCAAGCATCGGACCTGACTCATTGGACAACGTCCAGCAATCCAAGCTTCCAAAATTGGAAACTTCACGGCCTTTAAGCCCCGAGATGGGTAGGGATCCGGATTTTATTCCACCCTCCCGCCTAGACATATGCGATCTATCTCTAATACGGCAAGAGCCCGCTGAAACAGTACATCACTACTGGGCCATATTCCTCCTGGTTATGGACAGGATAAAGGACTGCCGAGAGGAAAATGCAATCTCAATCTTTTGCAATAATTGCACGGACAAGGGAATATTGAACGCCATCAGCCGTCGTAAAATTACACGCTTCACCGATATGACGTCCATAGTACGAAAGTACTGTGCGATGGAGAGTTGCCGGAAAACCGAAAACCAGTTTTGGGACAATCCGGCCCCGAATACAACCCTAGTCCGCAACAAAAGGGTGCATCATAATCAGGCCCCAGATACAAAAACCAAAAAGCAAAAACCCCATAGAGGGAACGGAACCGTACTGGAGGGATGGCTCAGCGGACCCTGTAAGCTTCATAGCACAGAGGGCGCCGTCCCAACACATAGCCTTCGAGCATGTTGGATATTACGGCAGGTGGCCAAAAGTGGCGAGGAGCTTCTAGCCCCGGAGAACCACTCCAACAATACCGTACGGTATCAACAGTCTTCGAGACCTTCGCATCAAATAATATGCGAAAACGAACAATCCGCGGCCTCGCCGAAGTCTACCAAGTAGCAACAGCAAATCCATGGAGCGACACAGCCATCACCTTCGACGCCAGCGACGAACCTAAATTCCGAACAGCCCGAGCACCAGCTGCACTGGTGCTTAGTCCCACAGTGGACGGCTTTCGACTTACAAAGGTCCTCATGGATGGCGGCAGCGGACTAAACCTCATCTTTGAGGAAACTCTTCAAAAAATGGAAATAGACTAGAGCCGTATTGAGCGAAGCAGCACAACCTTCAGAGGAATAATCCCTAGCCGGGAAGCGCGCTGCACCGGAAAAATCACACTCGATGTGGTGTTCGGCTCGCCGGACAATTATAGATCCGAAGAAGTCACGTTCCAAGTGGCCCCGTTCAACAGCGGATATCACGCTATATTAGGACGAGAGGCATTCACAATTTTTCAAGCCATACCCCATTACGGGTACATGAAGCTCAAAATGCCTGGGCCCGGCGGAATAATCACTCTCGTTAGTGATCCGGACATAGCACCCCACGCCGAAAACAAGACAGCCGCACTAGCCCTGGAGGCACTATCCGAAACCCTAGCGGCAGAAGAACTCACCGCACTGCGCTCTACGGTGAACAGGGACGATGTGATACTCGATAAAAGATCCAAGTCCACCTCCTTCAAACCAGCAGATGAAATAGTAAAATTCCAGGTCCATCCAACGGACCCAACAAAGACGGCCTCCATTGGGGCACAATTGAACCCCGAGATAGACGCCGCACTGCGAGAATTCCTTTGGGAAAATTGGGACATTTTTGCCTGGCATCCTTCAGATATTCCCGGAATCCCACGCAGATTGGCAGAACACAGCCTAAACATCCTAAAAGGATTCAAGCCGGTCAAACAGGCTCTTCGACGATTTTCCGAACCCAAAAGACAGGCAATGGGAGAAGAGCTAGCCAAACTATTGGAAGCCGGATTCATCAGAGATATCAAACATCCGGATTGGCTAGCAAATCTGGTAATGGTACCAAAGAAGGACAAATCCTGGCGCCTGTGCGTCGATTTTAAAGACCTCAATAAGTCTTGCCCAAAGGATCCCTTCCCCCTCCCCCGCATCGACCAAATTATCGATGCTACCGCAGGGCACGATTCATTGTGCTTCCTCGACGCATACTCTGGCTACCATCAAATCAAGATGGCGGAAGCAGACCAAGCCGCAACGGCATTCATCACTCCATACGAACCATTCTGCTTCAACACGATGCCCTTCGGACTTAAAAACGCCGGCACAACATATCAGCGCATGATTCAAACATGTCTGGCCACCTAGATCGGCAAAACAGTTGAGGCATACGTAGACGACGTAGTCCTCAAAACCAAACACGTCAAAACTCTAGTAGACGATTTGAGGCTCACATTCGACAACCTCAGAGCATATGACATCAAGCTGAATCCAGAAAAATGCGTTTTCGGCGTACCAACCGGAAAGCTGATGGGCTTCATTGTATCCGGTAGAGGAATTGAAGCAAACCCGGCCAAGATCCGAGCTCTATCACAATTGGATATTCCAAAAGACCTCAAACAGATACAAAAATTGACTGGATGCGTGGCAGCTCTAAGCCGTTTTATCTCCCGCTTGGGAGAAAAGGCACTGCCCCTTTATCGCCTCCTTAGGCGCACCGAACACTTCGAGTGGACGGATGCTGCCACTGCCGAACTCGAAGAAATAAAGGCCATATTGGCAACAAATCCGGTCCTAGCTGCGCCAAACCTAGGCGAACCTATGTTGTTATTGAGAAACAGTATAACGCAGCTACCACCGAGCCTCTACAGTGTTTTCAGCCTGTCAGCCGTCGGGTCACTTGAAGGTACGATGTAGATCACCTCAGTCGTCCCCAGGTTGTCCTGGCGCTCCACGCACCATCTCGCGGGCCGCTGCTCTGCAGATCGAGCTCCCGTCCCTCTCCGTATTCGGGCCATCAAAGGCCCAGGCCAACTTCCCATTCGCACGGGGCAGGTGGTCCAGCTCTATCCCGTTCCCTCGACCTCTTCGTTTACTGTTCCTCGGTCCACGATGCGCCACCGTTCCTTCATCCATGATGCGCCGCCGTGGTCATCCGTCCCGTCGGCGACTCTCTACTACAGGTCTATCTCCGCGTCGGTACCCTCTACTCTCTATGTATTCTTCCTCCGTAGGCCCCTTTTTACTGTTTTTAATTTCCCATCTTGCAGCGTTCCTTCATGGCAGCTGCGGTGGACAGCTGCGCCGGCAGTACTCCTCCTACATCCTTCTCCATACTCTCGCAGCTATACCGCGCGTCACTTCCAATTTGAAACTAAAGCAAAAACTGCCGCGTAAGAAGGATCTCGAAAAGCTCCTTTCAGCGGCGGCGGCGGCACATGGAAGATTGGACCTCGGGAAGGTCCTTTTAGCTAGCGGCGGCGAGGCATGGATTGGAGGAGGAAGATACCGACACCTTCCGCTCGACTTCCACTTCCACCGTTCCTCCTCCTTCTCATGGATCTCCTATCTTCTTTGCTTATCCAAACCCATACGTGCCTGTGGTTGATGCTGGTGAGTCCTTTTCAGCTGCCCCTCCCACCTCCTTCCCATCACTTGTTTTTGGCATGATCATGTACTAATTTCTTCTAGGTTTCCGTTCCCGAGAAGAGACTACAAGAGAATCCATCCAAAGGCACTAATGTTGATTTCTGTATTGACATCTCTTCTTCGATTATTACTGCATTTTTTCAATAGTTAGTTTTGTAGTTTATGATGTGGAGGTTCACCCCACATATATGAAAACAATAACAATAATACTTAGCATTGATTGGTCTGCTAATTGCTATCAACTTTTGCATATCTACTATCTTTGATCCTTGAAAGGAAGAGATGAAAAATATATGTTGGGACACCTTATGTGTATACTGAATAAGCAATTTGATTATTGTGTTTTACAGTGTTTCTTGGTGTGCCCTTATGCTCGACAGAGGTCTTTTGAGGTATAGGAGATCTGGAGTTCTGGAAATCATGAAGAACACGGGCTTCAATGCACGCTGGTTTTTCAATCGGAGTATGGGGCCAAATCACTCTCTCTCTATCTCTCTCTTATATGATGCCCACATCTTCTGGTATAGACGACCTTTATTAATTTGGACCTATACTAATTTTGGTGTCAATTTCATTTATTTTTATGGTTTAGTTTCACCGAGCCTGTACTAAACAATGATGAGCATGCTATACTGATCACCTGGTACAACCAGCTATCACACACACCATTCAATGCACACGTCTTCACTATATAAACAATTGTTCATCTTTACTACAAGTGTCACAATGCACCTTTTGAAATTATCTATATCATTATTTCAAAATAAAAATGGTCAGAAGTCATGCCTTACTACCATATATTGGCATAAATTCCTATCATTCTAGCACACAAATGAACGGGCACGGCAACGCGTGCCATTATGGTCTAGTACATCGCAGCAACACATCAAGTTGTAAGCGCGGTACTCATCGTTCAACGAGAGACAGAAGGGCATAAATTCCCTCTTCAAAAACCAGTGTACTACGTATCCACTGTGTTAACCCCCTGCAAGTCCTGTTACCCGCACTATCAAAAGATAGCGTACGCGATGTTCATGGCATCCCGGAAGCTCCGACACTACTTCCAAGAGTGTTCGATAACAGTGGCCTCCGAAGTACCACTCAATGACATTATAAACAACCGCGACGCAACGGGCAGGATTGCAAAATGGGCCATTGAGCTCCTACCATTCGATATAACCTACAAACCTCGGCGAGCTATAAAGTCACAAGTTTTGGCTGACTTTGTCGCTGAATGGACCGAAGCCGAACTCCCTAAAGAGTACGGCGCATACTCCAATTGGACTATGCACTTCGACGGCTCCAAAATGTTGGCCGGACTGGGGGCTGGCGTCGTCTTGACGTCCCCAACCGGGGACACAGTCCAATACGTACTTCAAATAATGTACACGGACTCCAACAACGCAGCCGAATACGAGGCCCTTCTACATGGTCTCCGAATGGCAATCTCCATGGGCATTCAACGCCTAGAGGTGCGCGGGGATTCAAACCTCGCAATATCCCAAATAAACAGAGACTTTGACGCCAAGGATCCGAAAATGGCAGCATATCGCAACGCTGTCCTAAAAATGTCAGCTCGGTTTGGAGGACTTGAATTCCATCACATAGCCCGAGACAATAACCAAGCAGCCGACGTATTGGCACGCATCTGCGCAAAACGTGACGCTGTCCCTCCAAATATCTTCCTGGAACAGCTCTTCAAGCCGTCCGTACAATGGGAAGGGGAGTCCGGAAATGACAAATCGGAAACAACTGCGCCAACCGGCGATTCAGCCGATAACATAACACCTTCAGCCCACGACATAATGGCAGTAATCGCCCCGTGGACAGAGCCATTCCTAGCCTACTTGCTTAGGCAGGAACTTCCCGAGGACCAAAATGAGTCCCGCTGCATAGTCCGGCGATCGAAAGCCTACAAGGTCCATGAGGGAGAACTTTATAAGAAAAGTACAACCGGAGTCCTTCAAAGGTGTATCTCCGAAGAGGAAGGGCGAAACCTCCTGGCTGAAATTCATGCCGGACTAGGCGGACACCACGCAGCAGCCCGGGCCCTTGTAGGAAAGGCATTCCGTATAGGATTTTATTGGCCAACTGCCCGGGAAGATACCCAGGACTTAGTCCAGAGATGCGTCGGTTGTCAGCTCTTTGCTAATCAGAGCCATATGCCACCCACCGCCCTCAAAACTATACCCATTACCTGGCCGTTCGCGGTCTGGGGGCTTGATATGGTTGGACTCCTTAAAGGGGGAACCCACAAGCAAAGGTACCTATTGGTCATGGTGGATAAATTCACCAAATGGATATCGGCCAAATCGGTCAAAATGGCAGAGTCCGGACCAGTGATAGACTTTATATCCGAGGTCGTACACCGTTACGGTGTCCCCCACAGCATCATCACCGACAACGGCACGAACTTCACGGCCGACGAGGTTAAGTCATGGTGCAAAAACATGGGCATTAAGCTCGACTACGCTTCAGTCTATCACCCTCAAACCAACGGTCAAGTGGAACGAGCAAATGGTCTAATAATGAGCGGCATTAAACCCGGACTAGTGCGGTCACTTACAAAATCTGACACGCACTGGGTAGAGGAGCTCGACTCCGTACTCTGGGGGCTGCGGACAACGCCCAACCGTACTACCGGATTCACACCATTCTTTATGGTATATGGCGCAGAGGCAGTTTTGCCCTGCGACATCATTCATGACTCACCTCGAGTGCGCATGTACGAAGAACGAGAAGCCGAGCTGGATCGGCAGGACAGCTTGGACGCATTGGAGGAGGAACGCGACGTTGCCAAGGCTCGTTCCGCATTTTATCAGCAGCAGGCTCGAAGATATCAAAGCAGAGAAGTACGGGCCAAGACTTACAATGTTGGCGAACTAGTTCTACGCCTGCCAGACAAGAAAAAGGACAAGCTCAAGCCCAAATGGGAGGGTCCCTTCATTATCGACCAAGTCCTGACCGGCGGGGCGTACCGTCTGCGAAATGCATCGGACAACCGACTCGAGCCGAACCCATGGAACGCAGCCCGCCTCCGAAGATTCTACGCCTAGCGCCGGACTAAGAGTTCGTCCCCTTCCCCCGTCCAAATTTTTTTTTACACTCCAGCTGCACTTTGTTTCTCTTTCTTCTCTTAACTTTTTTTTTCATAAAAAGCCCTTAAGGGCCCACTTGCGCATTGTTCGCACACACTTGATGTGCCATCCGCACTCATTATACCTGGGGGCTTCTTTTCAAGAAGCTCAATTGTAAGGGCTTCACGCCTAGCACATGTGTCAAGCTTCCACATGTACCTTTTACTCACCATTATATGCATCGATATGACTTAAGTTTTTGGCCAAGCTGGGTTGCCTGGCTCCTGTGCTTACCCCTACGTTCCCGATTGTTCGGCTAGGAGGTAAAGGGAGCACCTCTGCGATTGTTACTGCCGGGTCAGCCGGATGTGTACCTCAGACTGGGTGAAGCCGAAAGCTAGCGTTCTTAAGGGAATATTCGGTCGGTGACTTGAAAGATGATTTTTTACCTACCTGTTTATCTGCCCCCAGATGTTTTTCTGCTTTTTTCGTAGTTCGGACATGCACTTTAGGGCATGCCTCCCAGGGAAAGGAACCCTTAACGGAACTATTCTCCCTGGAAGATGTTTCTTACTAACCATGTAATATAACATAACTAGTTGGGCACTTGTCTGATAAAGCACTAATGACCCCTACGCCTGGTCTCCATGCATACCCCGGTTGTTTCTTAACCAAAAAGGTATTCGGACACACTCCGGACTCTAGGGTCCCGAGGTCGAAGCGAAAAGGTCGGCAAAGACAAACGATCTACAATCCGGCTAGAGGGCATTTCATATGTCATTTTAAAATACATTGTCAAATTTACTGATTGTATTCCTCCTCAATCCCGTCTAACAGGCTGTCCAACTTACAGTCCCATTGGGAAAATTTAGCAGCCAACTCTACTTGGCTGTATACTAAACTCACAGGGATATCCTTCCCATCGGGCCCCACCGGTCCAACCTCGGCCATGTGGTTGGGATCCGCCTTCTTGTACCGCATCTTCACCATGGCCCAAGCCTCCCTGGCACCTTGGTGGCAGGCCGAAATCTTCCATAAACGATGGCGTTGCCGCACTCCCTGGAGCTTCTCCGCAGGCTCCCCAAGGCCCTCGGGTAGGGAGAAGGCTGGCCATAATGCCTGGACGACGCCGCTCATCGCCTGCCGAACTCATTCGAGCAGTTGCAACAGCTCGGGAAGTTGATCACCCGTTGATACGGGCATCTCCTCCGCAGGGCGACCTGTGAGTATACCTATAAGACATATTCTGTCAATCGATTTCCTCGCCGAACTCTTCTTTTCAAAGGAGTTCGCTCAAGCACTTACTATAGATGCCGCGACGAAGCCGCTGATTCTCCTTAACGGAGCCGGACAGCTCGACCCGAACGCCTTTCAGCTCTTCTCCAAGCTGGGCGTGGGCATCTTGAAGCTTGTGCCTTTCCTGCTGTACTCTATTCAGCATCCTCTCGCCGGCCTTCAGCTGGCGCAGCAGTTCCTGCCTGTCCGGATCTTGTCTGGCAGCACCTGCAATATCATTGTTAGATCTGCGCGCACGTCGCACAACGCTTATATTTCACAAACAAATATGTTACCAGGAGGGGCCTCTGTGTTTCCTCCTGCAGCAGCAAGTGCGGCCTCAAGTTGGGCCTTGCATTCTTGCAGCTCCTGAGACAGCTGGGTATTCTTCTCGGTAAGAGCCTGCGTTTCAAATGATCCTTAAATCAGTTAACATAACTACTTTAAGTCTTAGGTGCTACTGGCATATATAAAAACTAAATTCCCTTACCCATATGTCCTTTAGATACTGCTCCGTGGCTCTGGTAAAACCATCTTGAGCGGCACGGAGGTGCGTGTCCCCCGCGTTAAAGGCGTTCAACGCCTCAGGGGAGAAGCACGCTTCACGAAATACTGTCCGGCGGCGCCTGTGGTTCATGGCGCTCTCCACCTCAGGCTTGGTGGAGGACAGTCTGTCGGCGTCCTCCATTGGAGGAGTATCCGGCCCGCGCCTTGCGCTTGCCTCCCCCTCCAGGCCGCGCGCTGGAGCCTGGCTGGTATAGGTCGGACCGGCAACCTCTACGCCCGCAGTCCGGCGGGCGCTTTTTCTCCTACAAAGATCATGAGCACTCAGACGCTTCCTAGGAATGTTGCTCTGAATATTTAATACGAGCTATACCTTTGCGGCGACATTTCAGTCCGTTCCGCGCTCCTTTTCCGCCTGCTGGTCCAGACTAGCCTTTGTTGGTTAGCCGCCGCAGGCTCGGCTTCCCGCCTTGAAGGCGCTTCCTGTAAAACACCATCGTTCACGAAGGTCAGAAATGGGCAAGGAAGAGATAATGGTGTCCGGACCTCGGTCACAATCACCTAGAAAGCCAGATATAATCCGGGGTAGTCCGCCGTAATGGCGACTAAAGCGTTATCCATGCTGAGCTGGTGGAACACCCCGTCGATCAGCTCCACCTTGATATCCGGATCCTCTTCGGAGGCCGGATCCTGGGATGTCTCTAGATCCTCGGGTTGCGGAGCTGGACTTACCATGTCCTCCACAATCCGGCGCAGTTCCTGCGCCGAAGACATAATGTAAGAGGCTTAAACTTTGAAAGCATGGGTTGAGCCCTTAAAAGTGTTCGCTTACCCAGCCCCGAGGGTTATTCATGGAAAACCCATTCAAGGGATTCGTTCAAAGGAAGTCCTCCTTCTCCCCCTTGTACAGGCCGGACAGGATCTGCACCAGATCCTCGGTCGAATCCGGCCCTTTGCGGCCATGACGGGTGGCATCGTCTTCCACGTTGAAATCCCACATGGGGTGTCCCCTGTATTGCAATGGCTGTACCCCCCGCATGATGCATGTGGCCATGAATCCAATCATGGTCAACCCGGAATGGGCTAGTAATTTTATTCGGCCCATCAGGTAATGGACGCTCTTGTCTTCCTCCAATTGGGGGCTCCGCGGTCGCCATCTAAGGCGTTTCTTCAGAGGAGCAGCACTGAACTCCGGGAGGCCGACCCGGACTGGGTCCGGCAGCGGAGCGTCTTCTATGTAAAACCATTCCGAAGGCCAGTCTTCGGACGCCTTCTTAGGGGTTCCGGATGGATATCCGGTCCCGGCAATGCGCCATACTTCGGCGCCGCCCACTTGATATATAGATCCCTCGTGAGAACGGGGTACGAGGAAGAACAACCTCTTCCAAAGTGCAAAATGGGGCTCCATGCCCAGGAATAGCTCGCAAAGAGCTATGTAACCCGCGATATGCAGGACAGAGGCGGGTGTAAGGTGATGGAGCTGGAGTCCGTAGAACTCTAGGAGCCCACGGAGGAATGGATGTATCGGAAATCCGAGTCCCCTTATCAGATAGGGGACGAAGCATACCCGCTCCCCTTTGTTGGGACTTGGGGTAGCCTCCGCTTGCTTCCCACCTTGGTAGGTGGCCAGCCCGGCTCGAACCGGGACCATGAAGGCCGGAGGGAGATATCCCCCCGCTTGGAGCTTCACTAGCTCGTTGTGTGGAACAGAGCATCTCCTCCAATCTCCTGGCAGTGGGCTAGGAGCGCGAGAAGAGGAGCCGCGCCGACGGTCCATTATGGAATGGATTTTTGGGTCAAAGGTGCTCCGATGAGTATTCGCGGGAGGAAGATGATGTGATTTGGATCTGGATTTTTGCCTCTTTTGTAGGCGGATGACTTGCACGACTAGGGGGTGAAACATAAAAGACACCCTGGCTTTTGGCATTCGTGCGACGCGTGGAAGAAGGCCATTATTGGGCGCAGAAGCCAAGAAGCACAACATTTATGAGGAAGCCGGACACTGTTCGGCAGGTACATGGAACTTAAAGGGAGAACCTGCCTTGCAACGCCGAAGACTATATATGCGCTGGACTTATCGTCATTGAAGCCTGGTTCAGGGGCTACTGAGGGAGTCCTGGACTAGGGGGTGTCCGGACAGCCGGCTATCATCGTCCGCCGAACTCCAAGACTACGAAGACACAAGATTGAAGACTCCGTCCCCTGTCCGGATGGGACTTTCCTTGGCGTGGAAGGCAAGCTTGGCGATACGGATATGTAGATCTCCTACCATAGTAACCGACTCTGTGTAACCCTAGCCCTCTCCAGTGTCTATATAAACCGGAGGGCTTTAGTCCGTAGGACACAACATACATTACAACAATCATACCATAGGCTAGCTTCTAGGGTTTAGCCTCCTTGATCTCGTGGTAGATCCACTCTTGTACTACCCATATCATCAATATTAATCAAGCAGGACGTAGGGTTTTACCTCCATCAAGAGGGCCCGAACCTGGGTAAAACATCGTGTCCCTTGTCTCCTGTTACCATCCGCCTAGATGCACAGTTCGGGACCCCCTACCCGAGATCCGCCGGTTTTGACACCGACAGTGGGCGATATCGCTGGACAAGTATCCGGCCTTGCGCAGCCTCTTGATGTGCCCCTCCGTGACGGAGGAGGCCATCCACTTGCCTCCCGCTCCGGACATGGTTGGAGAAGGTTGAGGTGAGATATGCGGACATGGGCGCTGGAGCTCGAGTGCGCGGAGATAGATAAGCAAAGGAGGAAGAAGGCGTAGGTAAAAAGGTGGATCCTTATCCCCTTATATATGAGCGGACGAAACTATGCGTCCACACTAGCCCAGTAAAACTCGCTTATCTCCCAAGCACCGCAATCAATGGCGCGGTTGGGTTACCCACGCCCGTACTGATGAGAATCCCGGAATAAGGGGACATGATCTCTGCTTTGACAAGACGTGCCAAGGAAACCGCTTCGCTAAACGCGCTGAGGTGGAACAGTTAAAACGATTCAAGTAAAGGCTTGGCCGTGGTGTGATGTCATGCCACGAGATACATCAGCAGAGTGAACTTGTGTAAATATTATTCTCTCTATGGTGGAATGTGGAATTTATTTTGTAGAGCCAGACACTATCCTGGTGTTCAAAATCTTCTATGAATTATTCTAAGAAGGAACCCGCCTTGCAATGCCGAAGAAAATATGCGCGCCGAACTCGGCGTCATTGAAGCCTGGTTCAGGGGCTACTGAGGGAGTCCTTTACTAGGGGGTGTCCGGATAGCCGAACTCTCACCGTCGGCCGGACTCCAAGACTATGAAGATACAAGATTGAAGACTTCATCCCATGTCTGTATGGGTCTTTCCTTGGCGTGGAAGGCAAGCTTGGCGATACGGATATGTAGATCTCCTGCCATTGTAACCGACTCTGTGTAACCCTAGCCCTCTCCAGTGTCTATATAAACCGGAGGGTTTTAGTCCGTAGGACGAACAACAATCATACCATAGGCTAGCTTCTAGGGTTTAGCCTCCTTGATCTCGTGGTAGATCTACTCTTGTACTACCCATATCATCAATATTAATCAAGTGGGAGTAGGGTTTTACCTCCACCGAGAGGGCCCGAACCTGGCTAAAAACATCGTGTCCCTTGTCTCCTGTTACCATCCGCCTAGACGCACAGTTCGGGACCCCCTACCCGAGATCCCCCGGTTTTGACACCGACAAGGGAAAATACTTATAGAGTTCCGCTCAGCAAACAACCAAACAGAGGTTAGTCATACATAAGAAAGTGATGGTAAAAAGAAGAAGAAAAATGTTTAATGTACATAGATATACCTCAAGTGTCTTGTGAAGAAAGTGGTTTCGGTTTCCCTGAGCTTGTACTCCCTCCCTGCCTCTGTTAGCCTTGTTTCTGATGCTCGTAGCCACCAAAGCTCCATCCTTATCACACCACAGATCCACCAATGCTGCCCAGGACTCATCTTTTCCATAACACCAATTTGGACACACCTACATAATGAAAGCATACTGACATGTCAACACGAAATGATGAAATGTACCACAAACATCGGAAATGAAAATATTTTATACTTACCGCCAAGTACTGGTCCCTCTCCAAGGTAATGTCCGTCCTCCGCGCTTCTTCCTTGGTCATCTTCACACCAAGAGCGTCGTGATAGTATGTTGAGATGGCCACCTAACGCACCTCGTACTGCATCTGGCGGGCCTTACTCTTGGCTTGGCAAAGCACGATCTGGTCGGCAATGGTCTTGTGCTCCGGAAGAATTCGATAGTATTTCTACAATCATTCATGAAACCAGAATGGAAGAAGCCATGAGTTAAATCATTCATGAAACCAGAATGAACTTGTGCTTCTGAAGAGAACTCACCCAAAAATTGTTGGGGAACGTAGTAATTTCAAAAAATTTCCTACGCACACGCAAGATCATGGTGATGGTATAGCAACAAGAGGGGAGAGTGTTCGTCCACGTACCCTCGTAGACCGTAAGCGGAAGCGTTAGCACAACGCGGTTGATGTAGTCGTACGTCTTCACGATCCGACCGATCCAAGCACCGAACGTACGGAGCCTCCGAGTTCAGCACACGTTCAGCTTGATGACGATCTCCGGCCTTCGATCCAGCCGAGCTCCGAAGATGAGTTCCGTCAGCACGACGGCGTGGTGACGATGATGTTGTTCTACCGGCGCAGGGCTTCGCCTAAACTCCGCGATGATATGACCGAGGTGGAATATGGTGGAAGGGGGTACCGCACACGGCTAAGGAACGATCCGTAGATCAACTTGTGTGTCTATGGGGTGCCCCCCGCCCCCGTATATAAAGGAGCCAAGGGGGGAGGAGGCGGCCGGCCTAGAGGGCGCGCCAAGGGGGGAGTCCTACTCCCACCGGGAGTAGGACTCCCCTTTTCCAAGTAGGAGTAGGAGAAGGGGGAAAGAGGAGGAAGAGGGGAAGGAAAGGGGGGGCGTCGCCCCCCTTCCCTTGTCCTATTCGGACTAGGAGGGGGAGGGGCGCGCGGCCCCCTCCTGGCTCCTTCCCTCTTCTCCCTCTTGGCCCATGTAGGCCCATTAACCCCCCGGGGGGTTCCGGTA
Source organism: Triticum timopheevii (assembly GCA_963921465.1). Classification (NCBI taxonomy): domain Eukaryota; kingdom Viridiplantae; phylum Streptophyta; class Magnoliopsida; order Poales; family Poaceae; genus Triticum; species Triticum timopheevii. The sequence continues at coordinate 51,283,178 of OY997271.1, read as the reverse complement.
ACCTCCCGGTACTCCGGTAAAATGCCGATATCACCCGGAACCATTCCGATGTAAAAATATAGGCTTCCAATATATCAATATTTATGTCTCGACCATTCCGAGACTCCTCGTCATGTCCGTGATCACATCCGGGACTCCGAACAAACTTCGGTACATCAAAACTTATAAACTCATAATAAAACTGTCATCGAAACGTTAAGCGTGCGGACCCTACGGGTTCGAGAACTATGTAGACATGACCTAAAACCATTCTCGGTCAATAACCAATAGCGGGACCTGGATGCCCATATTGGTTCCTACATATTCTACGAAGATCTTTATCGGTCAAACCGCATAACAACATACTTTGTTCCCTTTGTCATCGGTATGTTACTTGCCCGAGATTTGATCGTCGGTATCCAATACCTAGTTCAATCTCGTTACCGGCAAGTCTCTTTACTCGTTCCGTAATACATCATCTCATAACTAACTCATTAGTTACATGCTTGCAAGGCTTAGGTGATGAGTATTACTGAGAGGGCCCAGAGATACCTCTCCGACAATCGGAGTGACAAAACCTAATCTCGAATTATGTCAACCAAAATGTACCTTCGGAAACACCTGTAGAGCACCTTTATAATCACCCAGTTACGTTGTGATGTTTGGTAGCACACAAAGTGTTCTTCCGGTATACGGGAGTTGCACAATCTCATTGTTGCAAGAACTTTGTATAAGTCATGAAGAAAGCAATAGCAGTATACTAAATGATCAAGTGCTAGGCTAACGGAATGGGTCATGTCAATCACATCATTCTCCTAATGATGTGATCCCACTAATCAAATGACAACACATGTCTATGGTTAGGAAACATAACCATCTTTGATTAATGAGATAGTCAAGTAGAGGCATACTAGTGACTATTGTTTTGTCTATGTATTCACACATGTATCATGTTTCCGGTTAATACAATTCTAGCATGAATAATAAACATTTATCATGATATGAGGAAATAAATAATAACTTTATTATTGCCTCTAGGGCATATTTCCTTCAGTCTCCCACTTACACTAGAGTCAATAATCTAGATTACATAGTAATGATTCTGACACCCATGGAGTCTTGGTGCTGATCATGTTTTGCTCATGAGAGAGGCTTAGTCAATGGGTCTGCAACATTCAGATCCGTATGTATCTTGCAAATCTCTATGTCTCCCACTTGGACTTGGTCCCGAATGGAATTGAAGCGTCTCTTGATGTGCTTGGTCCTCTTGTGAAATCTGGATTCCTTTGCCAAGGCAATTGCACCAGTATTGTCACAGAAGATCTTCATTGGTCCCGATGCACTAGGTATGACACCTAGATCGGAAATGAACTCCTTCATCCAGACTCCTTCATTCGCTGCTTCAGAAGTAGCTATGTACTCTGCTTCACATGTAGATCCCGCCACGACACTTTGTTTAGAACTGCACCAACTTACAGCTCCACCGTTTAATAAAAACACGTATCCGGTTTGCGATTTGGAATCGTCCGGATCAGTGTCAAAGCTTGCATCGACGTAACCATTTACGACTAGCTCTTTGTCACCTCCATATACGAGAAACATATCCTTAGTCATTTTCAGGTATTTCTGGATGTTCTTGACTGCTGTCCAGTGATCCACTCCTGGATTACTTTTGTACCTTCCTGCCAAGCTTATTGCTAAGCATACGTCAGGTCTGGTACACAGCATTGCATACATGATAGAGCCTATGGCTGAAGCATAGGGAACATTTTTCATTTTCTCTCTATCTTCTGCTGTGGTCGGGCATTGAGTTTGACTCAACTTCACACCTTGTAGCACAGGCAAGAATCCTTTCTTTGCCTGATCTAATTTGAACTTTTTCAAAATTTTGTCAAGGTATGTGCTTTGTGAAAGTCCTATTAAGCATCTTAATCTATCTCTATAGATTTTGATGCCCAATATGTAAGCAGCTTCACCGAGGTCTTTCATTGAAAAACTTTTATTCAAGTATCCCTTTATGCTATCCAGAAATTCTATATCATTTCCAATTAATAATATGTCATCTACATATAAAACTAGAAATGCTACAGAGCTCCCACTCACTTTCTTGTAAATACAGGCTTCTCCAAAAGTCTGTATAAAACCATATGCTTTGATCACACTATCAAAGAGTTTATTCCAACTCCGAGATGCTTGTACTAGTCCATAAATGGAACGTTGGAGCTTGCATACTTTGTTAGCACCTTTTGGATCAACAAAACCTTCCGGCTGCATCATATACAACTCTTCTTCTAGAAATCCATTCAAGAATGCAGTCTTGACATCCATTTGCCAAATTTCATAATCATGAAATGCAGCAATAGCTAACATGATTCGGACAGACTTAAGCATCGCTACGGGTGAGAAAGTCTCATCGTAGTCAACCCCTTGAACTTGTCGAAAACCTTTCGCAACAAGTCGAGCTTTATAGACAGTTACATTACCATCAGCGTCAGTCTTCTTCTTAAAGATCCATTTATTCTCAATGGCTTGCCGATCATTGGGCAAGTCAACCAAAGTCCATACTTTGTTTTCATACATGGATCCCATCTCAGATTTCATGGCCTCTAGCCATTTTGCGGAATCTGGGCTCATCATCGCTTCCTCATAGTTCGTAGGTTCATCATGGTCAAGTAACATGACTTCCAGAATAGGATTACCGTACCACTCTGGTGCGGATCTTACTCTGGTAGACCTACGAGGTTCAGCAGAAACTTGATCTGAAGTTTCATGATCAATATCATTAGCTTCCTCACTAATTGGTGTAGTCGTCACAGGAACCGGTTCTCGTGATGAATTACTTTCCAATAAGGGAGTAGATACAGTTATCTCATCAAGTTCTACTTTCCTCCCACTCACTTCTTTCGAGAGAAACTCCTTCTCTAGAAAGGATCCATTCTTAGCAACGAATGTCTTGTCTTCGGATCTGTGATAGAAGGTGTATCCAACAGTCTCTTTTGGATATCCTATGAAGACACATTTTCTCCGATTTGGGTTCGAGCTTATCTGGTTGAAGTTTCTTCACATAAGCATCGCAGCCCCAAACTTTAAGAAATGACAACTTTGGTTTCTTGCCAAACCACAGTTCATAAGGCGTCGTCTCAACGGATTTTGATGGTGCCCTATTTAACATGAATGCGGCCGTCTCTAAAGCATAACCCCAAAACGATAGCGGTAAATCGGTAAGAGACATCCTAGATCGCACCATATCAAGTAAAGTATGATTATGACATTCGGACACACCATTTCGTTGTGGTGTTCTGGGTGGCATGAGTTGCGAAACTATTCCGCATTGTTTCAAATGTAAACCAAACTCGTAACTCAAATATTCTCCTCCACGATCAGATCGTAGAAACTTTATTTTCTTGTTACGATGATTTTCCACTTCACTCTGAAATTCTTTGAACTTTTCAAATGTTTCAGACTTGTGCTTCATTAAGTAGATATACCCATATCTGCTCAAATCATCTGTGAAGGTGAGAAAATAACGATATCCACCACGAGCCTCAACATTCATCGGTCCACATACATCTGTATGTATGATTTCCAACAAATCTGTTGCTCTTCCATAGTTCCGGAGAACGGTGTTTTAGTCATCTTGCCCATGAGGCACGGTTCGCAAGTACCAAGTGATTCATAATCAAGTGATTCCAGAAGTCCATCAGTATGGAGTTTCTTCATGCGTTTTATACCGATATGACCTAAACGGCAGTGCCACAAATAAGTTGCACTATCATTATCAACTCTACATCTTTTGGCTTCAACATTATGAATATGTGTATCACTACTATCGAGATTCAATAAAAATAGACCACTCTTCAAGGGTGCATGACCATAAAAGAAATTACTCATATAAATAGAACAACCATTATTCTCTGATTTAAATGAATAACCGTCTCACATTAAACAAGATCCAGATATAATGTTCATGCTCAACGCTGGCACCAAATAACAATTATTCAGGTCTAAAACTAATCCCGAAGGTAGATGTAGAGGTAGCGTGCCGACCGCGATCACATCGACTTTGGAACCGTTTCCCACGCGCATCGTCACCTCGTCCTTGGCCAGTGCTCGCTTATTCCGTAGTCCCTGTTTCGAGTTGCAAATATTAGCAACAGAACCAGTATCAAATACCCAGGTGCTACTGAAAGTGCGTTATATCGACTAGAGGGGGGGTGAATAGGCGATTTTTATGAATTCTTCACTGAGGAATTTGCTGGTGAGGAAATTCCTTAGCGAAGAACTACTTGCAGCGGAATAAGTACTCAGAAGTAAACATAACAGGATACAAACATAGTCATCATGATGAAATGAAGACTAGCACAGAGTACAGAAAAGCGTAAACACAGGATAACAAGATGAAGACGGAGAGACTGAAGAAATTGAAATGAGGAATTTGTGAAAGTCTTCAGTCAAAGTCTTCAAGCACAGATATGAACAACATACAACACAGTAATGAGGAAATGAAAGAGTTGAGGAGATAGAACCAGTTAGTTGGTGAAGACAATGATTTGGTAAACCAGTTCCAACTGCTGTCTCAGTTGTACGTCTGGTTGGAGCGGCTGAGTATTTAAACTCGAGGACACGCAGTCCCGGACACGCAGTCTCTGAGCCGCAACTTAGGACACCCAGTCCTCACCGTATTCTCCTTGAACTAAGACCACGCAGGCCTCGTCCAATCACTCGTGGTAAGTCTTCAGGTGACTTCCAAACCTTCACAGACTTGGTCACTCGGTGATCCACAATTCCTCTTGGATGCTCTAGACCTTGACGCCTAACCGTCTGGAAGAAGCACAGTCTTCAAAGGTAACAAGCGTCGGATCCACGCAGGATCAATTTCTGCAGTGATGCTCAATCACTTTGGGTTTGTGTGGGTTTGGTTTGGGATTTTCCTCACTTGATGATTTTCGCTCAAAGTCCTCGGAGGATGGGTTGCTCTCAGATGATAAGTGTCAAGTTTTCTCGGAGCAGCCAACCAGGTAGTGGTTGTAGGGGGCGGCTATTTATAGCCTAGGGAGTAGCCCGACATGATTAGACATATATGCCCTTCACTGATATGACCGTTAGGTGGATAAGATATTTTGGACAGCCGGCGCGCAACACAGCAACGGTCGGAAATTTGACTCTCAAATTCCTCAGGGATATCATGTTCCCCACTGTGTAGGCAATTCACACTGGCGAATTCCTAACTCCACAGTCAAAGCAAAGTCCTCAGGGACCAGAAGAACTGCGTCTCTGTCACTGAAGAAATTGACTGAACTGTATGAGATTTCCAATGGCTTCACTCTAAGGGATTGGTAGGTGTAGGATTTTGAGTTGAGCATCACATGGAAATTTTTCCTTAGTATTTCCTCAACCCCCTTTAACAGTACGGTGTTTCCTATGACTCAAGAAAGATAAATTGGAACTACGAAAACAAAAGTCTTCACGCTCCATATTCCTCGAATGAATACCAAGTCTTCAAGGTCACACCAATTTCTTCACTTTCAAAGTCTTCAGAAAGTCTTCAGAATATCAAAGTCTTCAGTCGAAGAACTTCATTTTTAGGGGTCGACTTTCTCTGTAAATATCAAACTCCTCATAGACTTATAGACCTGTGTACACTCACAAACGCATCAGTCACTTAACCTATAAGTCTTCAATACACCAAAATCACTAAGGGGCACTAGATGCACTTACAATCTCGCCCTTTTTGGTGATTGATGACAACATAGGTTAAGTTTTCAACGGGGATAAACATATGAAGTGTAAATACTGATATTGAGGAATTTGATTGCAAGATATAGAAGAACTCCCCCTGAATATGTGCATAGTGAGGAATTTGCTTTTGAGGCAATGCACATTTGAAGAATTGAATCATGGAGATCTCCCCCTATATCTTGTAATTCATACACGCATTTGATATATAATATGAAGAATTTGAAATGCATGATGAAATATGGTGCCTGATCAGATTCAGCATGCGTGCAATGATATTAACGAGGAATAAGCATGCAGAATAACACATCAAAAGTATCAGAGCACAGTGCATCAAAGTCAGAGCACAATGCACCGTTCAAAAGTATCAGTGCACCATTGGATTTAAGATTACAACTCGATCCAATAAATGGCTTCGGAAGAACGAGAGTTGTAACTTAACAAAACGCCCATAATATAAACCCGCTTGAAGACTAACTCAGATTTCTCCCCCTTTGTCATCAAATGACCAAAAGGATCGAAACTGAGGACTAACGCCCCTGAAGAATTTCAAGTCGATGGGGAACGCCAGTATTGTCGGGGTTGTTCGTTGAAGTAGGGCCTGCCGCAGTGTCGTCCAAATCTTCATGCTCATCAGTTTCACGCGATGAAGAATAAGAACTGGCCACCAAATCAGGAACTTTGACTCTCTTGAATTTCTTCGGATGTGGTGCAGACCAGTCAAAGGCTTCCTGGAGACCCATAGTCTTCAGTTCTTCCGCGGAATATACATGAGTGAGAACAGCCCAGGTGTGGTTGAGGGTTTCATGAAGGTGATACTGATTTTTCTTCACTGCATTATGGGTTGAGGTCATGTTGTGAAGAATTGCAGCAAACTGACGTTTCACCCATTTGTGATTGCGATCAACCTTCTGATGAAGACTGAGGAGTAACTCACGGTCAGTCATCACCCTGGGTGCTGTTGCTTGAGGCTTTTGCTTTGCGGATGTATTTGCGGCTGTGTCATGTGTTACAGAATCGTCATTGGTGGAGTAAGATGTAGCTAGACGGAATTGACCATCCAATGGACGAGTGCCTTCATCGATCACAGCAGCTGCCTTGCCCTTATCATTAGATGATGAGACTGGTCGCTTGAGGACTTCAATGGGCGGCAAGTAGCTACCATGGTTCAGAGTGTCAGCCTTGTAATTCAGTGAAGATCTTGCCCTTATGAATCTCATAATCCAAGGCGCATAGGGCTTCAGCTCAAAAGGTGACATAGCAACATTAGCCAGAGTCCTCATGAAGAAATCATGGAAGTTGACGGGAACGCCATGAATGATGTTGAAAAGCATGTTCTTCATGATGCCAACGACATCTTCATCATTTGAGTCGTGGCCTTTGATAGGACTCATTGTCTTCGTGAGGATGCGATAGACAGTCCGAGGCACATATAGCAATTCCTTGATGAGGAATTTGGTTCGTGGGGCCTGCCCTGGCTTCAAAGGCTTCATGAGCACTTGCATATAATGATCTGTCAGTTCGCGGTCATTGTAGATGCAACGTGCACTGGCATGGGGAGGATCAAGAGGAAGGACACGAAGCAATTCAGTTGCTGGTGCCTTATAGTGAGTGTTTTCGGTCATCCAATCCAGCACCCATGAATTGACATCTTCAGCATCTCCGGTGATATGCAAAGTGGCATAGAACTGAAGAATGAGTTCTTCATTCCAATCACAGATATCAGTGTAGAAGTTCAGTAGTCCTGCATCGTGAATAACTCGGAGGACCGGTTCAAAGCACGGCAGAGATTCCATATCCACGTGAGGAATATGTTCATGATCGAAGATTTTGTCCTTGTCAAAGAGCACTGAGGAATAGAAGTTGGCTTGAGTAGCAGTCCAGAAACGTCTCTTCCTTATGCGAGCAGAGTCATATGGATTGTAATCAGTGAAGAACACATGCTCAGAAAAGAAGTCTTCAGCCTTGAATTTTTGCTTGCTAGAGAACAGATTCTTCGGTTTGGGCAGAGGAGTGTCAGTGATTTGCAGCACAACTTCAGGAATGACGATCTCAGGTGCTTTAGGCTGAGGAATTTCTGGTTCCTCTTCTTGTGCAGTTTGGGGATCAGCAGCAGCAGGTTCTTCAGCACTAGCGGCTGGAATTTCTTCATGAACAGACGATGTGGGATGAGTTTCTTCAGAGCCCATTTGAACAGTTGTAGCCGGGGACTGAGGAATTTGTTGAATAGGAGTGAAGAGAGGAGTATTGGGATGCTGACTTTCCCAAAAGTCATCGTTCATCACTGGTGTAGTGCATCCAATATCCACATCTTCATCTTCTTTTTCAATTTCCTCAACACCAGCCTCTTCAGCTGTGAACTAAGGCATAGGTGAGGAAACGACTGGCGTTGAAGGGAATGTTTCCACTTCAATTTCTTCATCAAACTGCTCTGAGGTAGCAACAGAATGATTTTCTTCATCAGATCCGCTTGGGATCTTGTAGTCTTCTCCATAAGGAACAATTTCCTTGGATGACATGGAGGAAAGCGGAATGGCATCAATAGGATTTTCAAGCGAGCTGGTCATTGGCTTCATTTTCTTCGCGGCAGAAGAATTTGACGCAGCTGATGCCTTCCTTTTCTTCACTGCAGCTCGCTCTGCAGCCTTGGTCTTCTTCACTTCGTAAGCAGAAGGAAGAATTGGAGTTGATGTTGGCGCAGGAGGAGCTGAGGACTGTGGTTCATTTTCTTCAGGCGCAACTGGTGCAGTTGCCCTGACCTCTTCAGTTTCTTCAGGCGCACCACTAGTGGATGCCCTGGGAATTTCTTCAGCGGCTGGAATGGAGTCATCAGCCCTGGAACTTGTATTCTCATCAGCAGGCTGAAAGTCATCAGCAGTGCTGGCATGTTCTTCAGCAGGCTGAGCAGAGTCTGCAGCCTGAGGATTTTGTTGTTGCGATGGGGCTGCAACAGTTGTCATTTTCTTCGTCAAATTGACGAATCTCACTTTGGCTCCTTGCCAATCAGTATGGAATGCATCGAAATCTTTGCTGAGGGCCTGGATCTCAGATTGAGCCTTGAGAAGTTCTTCAGATGTCGGTCTGACAACGTTCTCCTTCAGAAGCTTCTCCTTTCTAGCTTGTGCTCTCTTTATCTCACGAGCCTTTTCAAACTTCCATTTCTCTTGAGAGATGAAATGGGTCAGCATATGACTTTGACCAGGAGTCAGAGGCAGATCAGGCATTGGAGTGTTTGGATCCTTATGCCATAAGTCAATATAGTCGAGGATCTTCTTCGGATCCAAAAGCAGGGGCACATGTGTTCCTTTGGCTCTGGCGGCCTTTGCTTGTCTGTCTCTGATGATTTCTGCAAGTTCTTCATCAGAAGCCTCGTCATCAGAGGGCACTTGGAAAGCAACCTGTTTCTTTCTTGGACTTGGCCGAGGACCGCGTCCAGCTGTTGCTTTTGTCTTCAGTAGAGTAGGGCCTGATGAGGACATTGGTGCAGCTGAGGAACTCGCTGAGACACCAGAAGCAATTGAGAAACCCTGAGTCCTTTGACATGTAGCCAGATGCACAGGAGTTGAGGACTTGGAGGGAGCTGCTGAGGACTTTGGTGGAGCAGCAGTAGTCTGAGGAATTTGCCGTGAGGGATCGGCTGAGGAACTAGGCCGTGAGGGCGCTGATCGTGAAGCACTTGGCTTGCGAGCAGGCTTCTTCGGCATTGATTTCCTCGGCTTGACCGAGGTCTCAGCGGCAGCAGCAGCAGCAGAATCCTCATTGAATTTCCTCACTACCTCCTTGGCTTGTCTTGCCAATTTTGCTTGGCGCCTAGCCCATTCTTCAGGAAAGTCTTCACCACTTTTGATGCTAGTGGGATCAGTGACTTGGCCAGGTGCCAATGGAGCTCTTGGGCATGGAGGATTTAAGGCGAATTTCTTCATGTACTTTGGAGTAACATATCGATATTCCCTCCATTCTCGTTCCCATCTTCGTTCAATCCTCTGAATGCGCACCTTGCGCTGATTCTTGTTTTCTTTGCCAAACTTGGCTTCATCAGGTGTGCAATAATCCTTGTATATTTCATCAGGGATCTCGAAATCAGTCATGACCTCCGGTTTCTTTCCTCCTTTTTGCGGTCTCTTTCCTTCAGCCATTTTCTTCAGATGAGGAATTTGAACAATTGAACACTCTGAAGAAGTATGCAGTTTTTCCTCGAGGAACGCTGCAAATGAGTTAAGTTGATGAGAACCTAGTGATTCAGCAGCGGACATGAGTACCTGTGAACAGAGTGTAGGTGCGAGGAATTTGGAGAGGTCATATGCGTTCTCAGAAGATTTTTCGAAAAGACAAGTTTTGAGGAATTTGACCAGTTGAGCCTTGAGGAATTTCACTAAGCATTCTTGTCTTAGGTTCCAGAGTTGTACAGATCGAAAATCCGCACAATTGAGGAATCTTGAAGAAATGAGTGCTTAGAGAGATGGATCAAGAGCATACAGTGTGTGAGGTGTTCATATGTGAAGATTTGAAGAATAAAACACCTTTGAGGATTTTCAGAAAAGTTTGAGAATCAAAGCGAGTAATAAAAGTGACTTTTAATTACCTGAACTGAAGAACACGACGAACATAGATGAACAGCGATGAAGTTCGTCAAGTTAGATCTCCCACGCCCTAATTTGGCAGAGGGAGACGGCTACGGCGGCGGCGGAGTGAAGATTTCCGCAGCCGGCGCGAGTACGATGGCGACGAGGTCGAGGCAGTGAAGCTCTGCCTCACCGGCGGCGATGGAGTAGCGGCGGTGCTAGGGTTTGAGGAGAGCTCGAGCTAGAGACAGCGACCGAGCGGAGTAAATGAAGTAAGGAAGGGGAGAGGGGTATTTATAGCCACGGTAAAAACTGTTCGCCCGAAGATTTTGGGACGAACATGCCCCTGCCCTTTCTTCTTCACGCGACATGTGTCACCCACGTACTGTGCAGATGAGATCATGTAAGATCGTGGGTGAATAAAATAATGCATCATGGGATGCGGAACGGTTTGAGCGGTAAAACCGAAAATCTGGATAAGATTTGTTTTAAAGTTTCGTTCGCAATTTCTTCAGCTGACAAGGACGCAGTGAAGACTTTGAATGAGTTTCAATCAGAACGCACATGAAGAATTTGTGAATAGATTGAGTTGAGTGTAGCATAGAGGGGGAAGGGTCCGATCACATTCACTTAGCAGAAATCACAACTTGAAGAAATAGCAATAAGTGAATGCTGTAGAGGACAATGAAGAAAAACGACGGAAACAGTGAAGATTTTGCAAAGTTGAAGAATTTGAAAGACTGAAGAATTTCAAAAATGAGGAAAAACTCAAATTGAAGATTTTCAACTTTTGTGGTGGCGTGACCCACCGTATAAGAATGATGATTTCAGACACCGCGTACAATTGTCGTAGGGTTCTGAGAATCAAATTCTTCATTAATTTCTTCACACTTAGAGTGTTATTCTTCATTGATTGAAGAAAAAATGTTTCTTCATGTGTTGCACATCTAAGTCATCAATTCTGCATAAGGGTTAGGATGTGTGTCCTTTTCAAAGAACATTCGAAGATTCTAAGATATTTAGCTCACACCGCAACTTGCTAAATCTCTTCTCGTCCAAGGGCTTAGTGAAGATATCAGCTAGCTGTTCTTCAGTCTTCACATGCTCGATGGAGATGTCGCCCTTCAACACATGATCATGAAGAAAATGATGACGAATCTGGATGTGCTTTGTCTTCGAGTGCTGAACTGGGTTGTGAGCAATCTTGATGGCACTCTCATTGTCGCAGAGGAGAGGCACATTCTTAACGTTGACGCCATAGTCCTTGAGGGTTTGCTTCATCCAAAGCAGTTGAGCACAGCATGAGCCAGGAGCAATGTATTCAGCTTCAGCAGTAGGCAGTGATACGCAGTTCTGTTTCTTCGAGGACCAACAGACCAAAGATCGTCCGAGGAAATGACAAGTGGCAGATGTTGACTTGTGGTCCACACGATCACGAGCATAGTCAGAGTCAGAATATCCAATGAGATCAAAAGCAGAGCCCTTGGGGTACCATAATCCTAGTGTTGGTGTGTGAGCTAGATATCGAAGAATATGTTTCACAGCCTTATGGTGTGATTCCTTCGGTGCAGCTTGAAATCGGGCACACATGCAAACACTAAGCATTATATCTGGCCTAGATGCACATAAGTACAATAAGGAACCAATCATGGAGCGGTATACCTTGTGATCGAAGTCAATACCATTTTCATCAGTGCATAGATGGCCATTTGTGGGCATAGGAATTTTGACGCCTTTGCAATCTTGCATGCCGAATTTCCTCAGTACATCCTTGAGGTATTTCTCCTGAGATATGAATATGCCATTGCGCTGCTGATGAATTTGAAGACCTAAGAAGAATTTCAACTCTCCCATCATAGAAATTTGATATTCTTCACTCATCATATAGGCAAATTCATCACTATAACGTTGGTTAGTACAACCAAAGATAATATCATCAACATATATTTGGCACCCAAACAGTTCACCATCATATGATTTAGTAAAAAGAGTAGGGTCAAGTGAACCGGGTGTGAAGCCATTCTTCACGAAGAATTCCTTCAATGTATCATACCACGCCCGAGGGGCTTGCTTGAGGCCATAGAGAGCCTTATTGAGTCTGAAGACTTTGTCAGGATTCTTGGGATCTTCAAAACCTGGGGGTTGAGCAACATATACTTCTTCCTCAAGCTTACCATTGAGGAAAGCACTTTTCACATCCATTTGATATAAGATGATATCATGATGGTTAGCGTAAGCAAGTAATATGCGAATAGCCTCAAGTCTAGCAACAGGTGCAAAAGTTTCATCGAAATCAATTCCTTCACCCTGTGTGTAGCCTTGAGCTACTAGTCGTGCCTTATTCCTCACCACAAGGCCATTTTCATCTTGCTTGTTGCGGTAGATCCGCTTTGTGCCAATGATATTATGCTTGCGAGGATCTGGGCGATTGACCAATTCCCAGACATTGTTCAGCTCGAACTGATGTAGTTCTTCTTGCATAGCCTGAATCCACTCCGGCTCCAGAAATGCTTCATCTACCTTAGTGGGCTCTGTGATAGAGACAAAAGCATAGTGCCCACAAAAGTTAGATAAATGTGATGCTTTTGAGCGTGTGAGAGGACCTGGTGCGCTAATGTCATCGATGATCTTCTCCACTTGCACTTCTTTTGCAATGCGTGGATGAGTTGGTTGTCGCTGAGGATTTTGATCAGCATTTTCTTCAGCACCATTTTCCTCATCTTGTTCTCCAGGTGCATCAGCTCGACGTTCTTCATGAACAGGAATGAATTCTTCAGCAGATTCTTCAATAGGAATGACATCCTCAGTTTCCTTGAGCTTGATAGCATCTTTAGGTGCTGGTTCATCTAACACAGAAGGTAGGTGCTCTCTTTGCGAGCCATTAGTTTCATCAAACCGCACATCTACAGTGTCAACAATCTTGTGAAGAACAATGTTGAAGACTCTGTAGGTGTGCGAGTCCTTTCCGTAACCAAGCATAAAACCTTCATGTGCTTTCGGTGCAAATTTAGAGTTATGGTGAGGATCTCTAATCAACATTTAGCACCGAAGACTTTGAAATAACTCACATTGGGTTTCTTGTCAGTGAGGAGTTCATAGGCAGTCTTCTTGAAGAATTTGTGAAGATATACTCTGTTGATGATGTGGCAAGCAGTATCAATTGCATCAATCCAAAAACGCTGAGGCGTTTTGTATTCATAAAGCATAGTGCGAGCCATCTCAACAAGAGTTCTGTTCTTGCGCTCCACGACGCCATTCTGCTAAGGAGTATAGGGAGAAGATAACTCATGAGTAATACCAAGTTCATCAAGATATGCATCAAGACCGGAATTCTTGAACTCAGTTCCATTGTCACTTCTGATATGCTTGATCATCACACCAAAGTTGGTTGAAGCCCTCGAGGAAAATCATTTGAAGACTTCCTGCACTTCATGTTTGTAAGTAACAATATGTACCCATGTATAACGAGAATAATTATCAACAATGACAAAACCATATAGAGATGCATCATTAGTGACTGCTGAGTAATGATTAGGTCCAAAGAGGTCCATGTGAAGCAATTCAAATGGACGGGTAGTGGTCATGATAGTCTTCGCTGGATGCTTGGCCTTGGTCATTTTTCCGGCTTCACATGCTCCGCATAAGTGATCCTTGAGGAATTTGACATTCTCAATGCCAATGACATGCTTCTTCTTCGCAAGCGTGTTCAAATTCCTCATGCCTGCATGACCAAGTCGTCGATGCCACAGCCAGCCTTCTGAAGCTTTTGAAAGTAGACATACGGCTGGTTGTGGTCCTGTAGAGAAATCAACAATATACAGATCTCCTCTCCTAAAGCCTTTGAAGACTTTGGAATTGTCAGCTTCCATAATCACAACACAGCGATATTTGCCAAAGACAACAACCATATCAAGATCACAAAGCATTGAGACTGACATGAGATTGTATCCTAGGGACTCAACAAGCATGACTTTGTCCATGTGCTTATCCTTAGAGATAGCAACCTTACCAAGACCCAATACCTGACTTTTGCCTTTGTCAGCAAAGATGATATGCTTCAGAGGTGACGGTGATAAGGGAGCATCCATCAATAGATTCTTGTCACCAGTCATGTGATTTGTACATCCACTATCGAGGACCCATTCAGTGGTTTTGGGTTGATCATCCTGCAGATGAATTAGTACAACTTACAATCTCATATGCTTCATCAGTGAAGAATATGATATCAAGTTCATCAGATGTATTTCATCAAGCAGTAAGAGGATGTGTGAAATGAAAGTTCATTTCATCATGATTTGCCTGCGTCCTTTCAGGCAATTTCGTCAGGTCCCCAGCAAATTCTTCAGACGTTAAAGCACGTCTGGAGACCTGACCCTGCAGAAGAGATTAGTTCTTTTTCTTCACCACCCACATCTGGAGGGGTGGCAAAGAGTTCATCATTCTGCGAGCACCATATGAGAAAGGTGGCAAAGATGCCAAACCATTTCGCTTCACATAAGAGGGGTTAGGGTAAGCATATGAATAAGCAGAGTAATTCTTTGAGGACTTATGAACATAATGGTTTGAAGAATAATGCACATATCCATAACCCTTAGCTCTACCCTGCGAGACAGAGTTGTTAGCACGATGATAATCATATGGGGACTTTGATCCAGTTGAGGAATTTGATCCATGTGAAGAATTTGGTCCATATGAGGACTTTGATCTGGGGTTCCTGTTCTTCACAGGTGGTGTCATGAGGACATTCACCTGAAGACTTTCAACACAACTTTTGGGAACCCAGATTTTCTTCATAGGGGAACCGTTCCTGCAGTTAGTCCCAACATATCTAGCAAATACTTCACCATTCTGATTTTTGAACAGTTTATAGTTGGAGTCAAATGACTCATCAGAAGAGTGAGGAGATTCACATGTAAAGCCAGATAAATTAGATGGATCAACTGGAGGTCCCTTTGCAGCAACCCAAGAGGTTTTGGGGTACTGCTCAGGCTTCCAATATGTTCCATCAGCATTGAGTTTCCTCTCAAAGGCAATACCCTCTTTCCTAGGGTTTCTGTTGAGGATCTGCTTTTTGAGCACATCACAAAGTGTCAGATGTCCTTTGAGGCTTTTGTACATGCCTGTCATGTACAGTTCCTTCAGCCCTGCATCGTCAGTGATACTAGCAATGTCCTCAGATGAGGAATTAGTGATAGCAGAGGCAGATGAAGGATTTGTAATAGTTGAAGCATTTGAACATTCAGGTGAAGAATTAGCAGATTCACGTTCAATGCACTTTAAGCATGGGGGAACAAATTCTTCCTGAGAAGCGCTGATTTGTTGAGCTAGTAATGAATCATGCTCCTTCTGAAGATCTTCATAACACAGTCTTAGATTTTCAAGATCTTCCTTTCTTTGAAGAGATTCAAGAGAAAGCTTCTCGTGATCTTGCTTTTCTTGAAGAAATTCATAAGAAAGTTTCTCATGATCAGACAAGAGAGCGTTATGATGACCTTGAAGGTTATCAAACCTAGACTGAAGTCTCTGAAGATTTTCAGTCAAGGCTTTAGTGCGATCCATTTCTTCACCCAACATATCGTCACTTTTATCTAGCATGTTTTGAACCTTTTCAAGAGCCCGTTGTTGTTTCACAGCAATCTTAGCAAGTTTAGAGTAGCTGGGCTTGAGATCCTCATCAGATTCATTTTCACTAGATTTAGAGGAGTTGTATTTGAGTACCTTAGCACCTTTCGCCATGAAGCAATAGGTGGGAGCGTAGCCATCATTATCTTCATCCGGCTTGTCGGTGGAGTCAGTTTCTTCAGTGTTGAAGATGGACTTGCTAACGAAAGCAGTAGCAATGGCCAGACTCACGACACCAGACTCAGATTCTTCAGACGCCTCCTCTTCATCATTTTCCTCAGATTCAGCTTAAGAGTCCATCTCCTTGCCAATGAATGCCCGAGCCTTCTTGGAGCTGCTCTTGTTGTGAGATGAAGACTTCGAGGATTTTGATGACGAAGATTTTGATGATTTCTTCTTCTTCTTCGCATCATCAGAACTGTAATCCTTGTATTTCTTCTTCTTCATTTCCTTTTCCCACTGAGGACAATCTTGAATATAGTGACCAGGCTTCTTGCATTTGTGGCAAAGCCTTCTCTTATAGTCACTGGATGAGGAATCATTGCCTCTTGAGGATTTTCCAAAGCGACCACGTCTTGTGAACTTCCGGAATTTCTTCACAAGCAGTGCTAGATCCTGGCTCAGTTCTTCAGGATCACCAAGGCTACTACCAAAATCTTCATATTCAGAGTCAGACACAGCCTTGGCCTTCAGGGCACGTGGTTTGCCATAGTTTGAACCATAGAGATCTCTCTTTTCAGCAAGCTGGAACTCGTGAGTGTTTAGCCTTTCGAGGATATCAGCAGGATCAAGCGACTTGTAGTCAGCACGTTCTTGTATCATCAGTCCCAGAGTATCAAATGAGGAATCAAGCGATCTCAACAGTTTCTTCACAACTTCATGATCAGTGATGTCAGTGGCACCGAGGGCTTGAAGCTCGTTTGAGATGTCAGTGAGGTGATCAAAGGTTTGTTGGACATTTTCATTGTCGAGTCTTTTGAAGCGGTTGAAGAGATTCCGAAGAACATCGACTCGAAAGTCACGCTGAGTTGAAACTCCTTCATTTAGTTTGGATAGCCTATCCCAGATAAGCTTAGCAGTTTCCAAAGCACTCACTCTTCCATACTGTCATTTGCTCAGATGGCCACATATGATATTCTTCACTTGAGAATCGAGTTGTTTGAATCTCTTCACATCGGTAGCGTTCAGTGTGGGAGTGACAGAGGGGACACCATTTTCCACAACATACCAGAGATCGTTATCAATTGCCTCAAGATGCATTCGCATCTTGTTCTTCCAGTAGGGGTAGTCCGTTCCATCAAAGGTAGGACACCCAGCCAAGACCTTGATCATACCTGCGGTCGACATAACTAAAACTCCAGGCGGTTAAACCAAAATCACACAGAACAAGGGAGTACCTTGCTCTGATACCAATTGAAAGTGCGTTATATCGACTAGAGGGGGGGTGAATAGGCGATTTTTATGAATTCTTCACTGAGGAATTTGCTGGTGAGGAAATTCCTTAGCGAAGAACTACTTGCAGCGGAATAAGTACTCAGAAGTAAACATAACAGGATACAAACATAGTCATCATGATGAAATGAAGACTAGCACAGAGTACAGAAAGCGTAAACACAGGATAACAAGATGAAGACGGACAGACTGAAGAAATTGAACTGAGGAATTGTTGAAAGTCTTCAGTCAAAGTCTTCAAGCACAGATATGAACAACATACAACACAGTATTGAGGAAATGAAAGAGTTGAGGAGATAGAACCAGTTAGTTGGTGAAGACAATGATTTGGTAAACCAGTTCCAACTGCTGTCTCAGTTGTACGTCTGGTTGGAGCGGCTGAGTATTTAAACTCGAGGACACGCAGTCCCGGACACCCAGTCTCTGAGCCACAACTCAGGACACCTAGTCCTCACCGTATTCTCCTTGAACTAAGACCACGCAGGCCTCGTCCAATCACTCGTGGTAAGTCTTCAGGTGACTTCCAAACCTTCACAGACTTGGTCACTCGGCGATCCACAATTCCTCTTGGATGCTCTAGACCTTGACGCCTAACCGTCTGGAAGAAGCACAGTCTTCAAAGGTAACAAACGTCGGATCCACGCAGGATCAATTTCTTCAGTGATGCTCAATCACTTTGGGTTTGTGGGGGTTTGGTTTGGGATTTTCCTCACTTGATGATTTTCGCTCAAAGTCCTCGGAGGATGGGTTGCTCTTAGATGACAAGTGTCAAGTTGTCTCGGAGCAGCCAACCAGCTAGTGGTCGTAGGGGGCGGCTATTTATAGCCTAGGGAGCAGCCCGACATGATAATACATAAATGCCCTTCAATGATATGACTGTTAGGTGGATAAGATATTTTGGACAGCCGGCGCGCAACACAGCAATGGTCGGAAATTTGACTCTCAAATTCCTCAGGGCTATCATGTTCCTCACTGTGTAGGCAATTCGCACTGGCGAATTCCTAACTCCTCAGTCAGAGCAAAGTCCTTAGTGACCAGAAGAACTGTGTCTCTGTCACTGAAGAAATTGACTGAATTGTATGAGATTTCAAATGGCTTCACTCGAAGGGATTGGTAGGTGTAGGATTTTGAGTTGAGCATCACATGGAAATTTTTCCTTAGTATTTCCTCGACCCCCTTTAACAGTACGGTGTTTCCTATGACCCAAGAAAGAGAAAATGGAACTACGAAAACAAAAGTCTTCACGCTCCATATTCCTCGAATGAATACCAAGTCTTCAAGGTCACACCAATTTCTTCACTTTCAAAGTCTTCATAAAGTCTTCAGAATATCAAAGTCTTCAGCCGAAGAACTTCATTTTTAGGGGTCGACTTTCTCTGTAAATATCAAACTCCTCATAGACTTATAGACCTGTGTACACTCACAAACGCATCAGTCACTTAACCTATAAGTCTTCAATACACCAAAATCACTAAGGGGCACTAGACGCACTTACAGCTACTACGAGCTCTAGTTAGGTACACATCAATAACATGTATATCACATATACCTTTGTTCACTTTGCCATCCGTCTTATCCGCCAAATACTTGGGGCAATTCCGCTTCCAGTGACCAGTCTGCTTGCAGTAGAAGCACTCAGTTTCAGGCTTAGGTCCAGACTTGGGTTTCTTCTCTTGAGCAGCAACTTGCTTGCCGTTCTTTTTGAAGTTCCCCTTCTTCTTCCCTTTGCCCTTTTGCTTGAAACTAGTGGTCTTGTTGACCATCAACACTTGATGCTCCTTCTTGATTTCTACCTCCGCGGCTTTTAGCATTGTGAAGAGCTCGGGAATAGTCTTGTTCATCCCTTGCATATTATAGTTCATCACAAAGCTTTTGTAGCTTGGTGGCTGTGATTGGAGAATTCTGTCAATGACACTATCATCAGGAAGATTAACTCCCAGTTGAATCAAGTGATTATTGTACCCAGACATTCTGAGTATGTGTTCACTGACAGAACTATTCTCCTCCATCTTGCAGCTATAGAACTTATTGGAGACTTCATATCTCTCAATCCGGGCATTTGCTTGAAATATTAACTTCAACTCTTGGAACATCTCATATGCTCCATGACGTTCAAAACGTCGTTGAAGACCCGGTTCTAAGCCGTAATGCATGGCACACTGAACTATAGAGTAGTCATCAGCTTTGCTCTGCCAGACGTTCTTAACGTCGTCAGTTGCATCAGCAGCAGGCCTGGCACAAAGCGGTGCTTCTAGGACGTAACTCTTCTGTGCAGCAATGAGGATAATCCTCAGGTTACGGACCCAGTCCGTGTAATTGCTACCATCATCTTTCAACTTTGCTTTCTCAAGGAATGCATTAAAATTCAACGGAACAACAGCACGAGCCATCTATCTACAAACAAACATTGACAAGCAAGATACTATCAGGTACTAAGTTCATGATAAATTTAAGTTCAATTAATCATACTACTTAAGAACTCCCACGTAGACAGACATCTCTCTAGTCATCTAAGTGATCACGTGATCCAAATCAACTAAACCATAACCGATCATCACGTGAGATGGAGTAGTTTTCAATGGTGAAAATCACCATGTTGATCATATCTACTATATGATTCACGCTCGACCTTTCGGTCTCCGTGTTCCGAGGCCATATCTGCATATGCTAGGCTCGTCAAGTTTAACCTGAGTATTCTGCGTGTGCAAAACTGGCTTGCACCCGTTGTAGATGGACGTAGAGCTTATCACACCCGATCATCACGTGGTGTCTCGGCACGACGAACTTTGGCAACGGTGCATACTCAAGGAGAACACTTCTTGATAATTTTGGTGAGAGATCATCTTAAAATGCTACCGTCAATCAAAGCAAGATAAGATGCATAAAGGATAAACATCACATGCAATCAATATAAGTGATATGATATGGCCATCATCATCTTGTGCTTGTGATCTCCATCTCCGAAGCACCGTCGTGATCACCATCTTCACCGCCGTGACACCTTGATCTCCATCGTAGCATCGTTGTCGTTTACGCCATCTATTGCTTCTACGACTATCGCTACCGCTTAGTGATAAAGTAAAGCAATTACAGGGCGTTTGCATTTCATACAATAAAGCGACAACCATATGGCTCCTGCCAGTTGCCGATAACTTCGGTTACAAAACATGATCATCTCATACAATAAAATATAGCATCACAACACAACATGCCCTGCAAAAACAAGTTAGACGTCCTCTACTTTGTTGTTGCAAATTATACCATATCACATCACATCACAACATGCCCTGCAAAAACAAGTTAGACGTCCTCTACTTTATTGTTGCAAATTTTACGTGGCTGCTACGGGCTTAGCAAGAACCGTTCTTACCTACGCATCAAAAACCACAACGATAGTTCGTCAAGTTGGTGCTGTTTTAACCTTCGCAAGGACCGGGCGTAGCCACACTCGATTCAGCTAAAGTGAGAGAGACAGACACCCGCCAGCCACCTTTAAGCACGAGTGCTTGTAACGGTGAAACCAGTCTCGCGTAAGCGTACGCGTAATGTCGGTCCGGGCCGCTTCATCTCACAATACCGCCGAACCAAAGTATGACATGCTGGTAAGCAGTATGACTTGTATCGCCCACAACTCACTTGTGTTCTGCTCGTGCATATAACATCAACGCATAAAACCTGGCTCTGATGCCACTGTTGGGGAACGTAGTAATTTCAAAAAAATTCCTACGCACACGCAAGATCATGGTGATGGTATAGCAACGAGAGGGGAGAGTGTTCGTCCACGTACCCTCGTAGACCGTAAATGAAAGCGTTAGCACAACACGGTTGATGTAGTCGTACGTCTTCATGATCCGACCGATCCAAGCACCGAACGTACGGAGCCTCCGAGTTCAGCACACTTTCAGCTTGATGACGATCTCCGGCCTCCGATCCAGCCGAGCTCCGGAGATGAGTTCCGTCAGCACGACGGCGTGGTGATGATGACGATGTTCTACCGGCGCAAGGCTTCACCTAAACTCCGCGACGATATGACCGAGGTGGAATATGGTGGAAGGGGGCACCGCACACGGCTAAGGAACGATCCGTAGATCAACTTGTGTGTCTATGGGGTGCCCCTCGCCCCCGTATATAAAGGAGCCAAGGGGGGAGGAGGCGGCCGGCCTAGATGGTGCGCCAAGGGGGGAGTCCTACTCCCACCGGGAGTAGGACTCCCCTTTTCCAAGTAGGAGTAGGAGAAGGGGGAAAGAGGAGGAAGAGGGGAAGGAAAGGGGGGGCGCCGCCCACCTTCCCTTGTCCTATTCGGACTAGGAGGGGGAGGGGCGCGCGGCCCCCTCCTGGCTCCTTCCCTCTTCTCCCTCTTGGCCCATGTAGGCCCATTAACCCCCCGGGGGGTTCCGGTAACCTCCCGGTACTCCGGTAAAATGCCGATTTCACCCGAAACCATTCCGATGTCCAAATATAGGCTTCCAATATATCAATCTTTATGTCTCGACCATTCCGAGACTCCTCGTCATGTCCGCGATCACATCCGGGACTCCGAACAAACTTCGGTACATCAAAACATATAAACTCATAATAAAACTGTCATCGAAACGTTAAGCGTGCGGACCCTACGGGTTCGAGAACTATGTAGACATGACCTAAAACCATTCTCGGTCAATAACCAATAGCGGGACCTGGATGCCCATATTGGTTCCTACATATTCTACGAAGATCTTTATCGGTCAAACCGCATAACAACATACTTTGTTCCCTTTGTCATCGGTATGTTACTTGCCCGAGATTTGATCGTCGGTATCCAATACCTAGTTCAATCTCGTTACCGGCAAGTCTCTTTACTCGTTCCGTAATACATCATCTCATAACTAACTCATTAGTTACATGCTTGCAAGGCTTAGGTGATGAGTATTACCGAGAGGGCCCAAAGATACCTCTCCGACAATCGGAGTGACAAAACCTAATCTCGAATTATGTCAACCCAACACGTACCTTCGGAAACACCTGTAGAGCACCTTTATAATCACCCAGTTACGTTGTGACGTTTGGTAGCACACAAAGTGTTCTTCCGGTATACGGGAGTTGCACAATCTCATAGTTGCAGGAACTTTGTATAAGTCATGAAGAAAGCAATAGCAGTATACTAAACGATCAAGTGCTAGGCTAACGGAATGGGTCATGTCAATCACATCATTCTCCTAATGATGTGATCCCACTAATCAAATGACAACACATGTCTATGGTTAGGAAACATAACCATCTTTGATTAATGAGCTAGTCAAGTAGAGGCATACTAGTGACTATTGTTTTGTCTATGTATTCACACATGTATCATGTTTCCGGTTAATACAATTCTAGCATGAATAATAAACATTTATCATGATATGTGGAAATAAATAATAACTTTATTATTGCCTCTAGGGCATATTTCCTTCAAAAATTAGTGATCACGGCCTTAGCATGGGTCTCATAGTCCGCGTGGGGGCCGCTACCCAGTGGTCCCAGCTCGTGGCCAAAACTAGACGCTCTGAGTGCCTGACTGGATCCAAACAATACAGCCTTTGCCAGTATACCTTCAGCAAGATGGTGATGAGGCTGTTGGGAATACGGACCCCTTTAGGATATATCCAGTTGCTGCAAAAGAATGAAATATTAGCATGTGACAAGCAAAATAAAGAAAAATATAAGCATGTGACAAGCAAAAGAATGAAATTATTATAAAGTGGCACTTACTCTTTCCCCGTGGGCTCGATGAGCCACTTCTGCTCCTCGGTAGCAGGAATCTGCTTTGGTAACTTTGCGTTACCACGCAGCCACCCCTTGTTGCCAACTCCCTCCCCGCCACCACCATCACCCCCGCCACCACCATCATCCCTGCCACCACCCTCCTCCTCGCCTGCCTCCTCCTCCTCATCGTTCCCCTCCCCAACCTCCTCCTCCTCGTCCCCCTCCCCAACTTCCTCCTCCTCCTCCTGAACCTCCTCATCCTATTCCTCCTCGTCAGAGGGTACCTCACTAGATGAGGGTACCTCACTAGAGGAGGGCCTCGAAGGCAACACCCCTAAGTCGGTGATGGTGCGCTGTTTCTGGCCGCGACCCCTGTAGTGGCTCTCCCCCCACCCCCTCGCCCTCTAGGGGCTCTCCCTCCGACCCCTCCTCCTCTAGGGGCACCTCTCCCTCGACCTCCCTATGAGGAGTCGTCATCAAGTAGTCGGGGGAGGGGGGGGGGAGGATTACGTGCTCGACCACTCCGACTAGGCATGTTGACGACCTTGCGTAGGAAACCCACGCCGTCAGCCTTCCCCTTTCCCATGTTCAAAAAACCTACATTGAAAAGATAATAAACAATTAGTACATTAAAAATGAAGGAAAAGGCATAATAATAAGGAATAATAAACACATTAATAAAAAGCATAAAAAGGCATATTCCTAAACCATAGAAAAAAGACTTGAAACGTACATCTGCTAGAACCCATACGAATCATCACTGTTGTAACCTCTTTCTTGGTCGGTCTCATCATCACTATAAATCATATCATCTTTGTTGTCGGACGGAGGTGGAGGCTCTTCCTCGTCGTCAACGTCTTCGTTTAACTTTTCTAGCATAAGTATGTCATTTTCATTAACAATGGTCTCATCATCATTCCGTGCATCGTCCTCGTTTGGATCCACATCATCATCACCCAATGGTCTAGCATCATCTTTTCTGAACACATCATCATCAGGTTTCTCTTGATAGAACAATCCCTCGTATGTCATGGGGTTAATGTTGTAGTAATCGTCTTCATTCGGGTCCGGTAGCTTACCATGTGGCGACACCTTGAACACAACTTCCCAACCCTTTAGGTACTCTTTCTGGCATGGGTAAGGCAAATAATAAACTTGTGTAGCTTGGGTAGCCGCAATGAAGAGATCGGCTCCGGCATAGACGGTTGATGGCTTTACTTTGACCAAACCAATGGAAGGCGTATGTTTTACCCCCTCCCGCGGATCGAACCATCGCCATTTGAACACTGGCAGACTTAGAGTTTCGCGCCCTTTGCGGAATGTAATCTCGTATATATTTTGTACCCTTCTGTAGTAGTCTACTGAATTTTGACCGGGGGTGTACACTCCGGTATTTATAGTTTTGGGATCAGGCCGGTTGTTCTGGTGCTCCTCTGTATGGAAGCGATGCCCATTCACATCATACTTTTTACATGTCATGATGGCAGGGTCAAAACCCATGGAAACCCATCTCAATTTGTCATCCATAGATATGTTCGGATCTTTTCCCTACAAGTATAATTGAAATTGCTGGGTGCATTAGTTCGGTTAACTAATAAATGTTGAACTAGGTATTTAATAGGGAAATGTGGAAAATTACTTTCTCCATGAACCAAGCAACAAAATTTTTACGTCCAGGATTTCCATGACGGAGAAGAGTAAGTTCCTCCGCCTCAATAGGAGGATTCATTCCTGTCCATTACTCTTAAACGAAATCACTAAAAGAAGAAAAGCGGTGTTAGACCGGGACAAAGTGAATATAGAACATGATGTTGTGGAAGACATAGAGGAATGGTGTAGTGGTATTACCTCAACCACACTTCCTCAACTTCCTTGATGTTGTGCAAGATATAGAACATGAGGTCCTCCCACTCTTGTCGTGGCATGTTATAAGATTTCGAGGCCCCAGCCCTCCCACCTTGCACGTTGAATGATGGAGCCTGGGTTGATAGTTGGGCTCTTCTATATTGTATCGAGGCACCTTGTTATGCAGATGGGGAACGTGGTCTGGATAGATGTCCTGAGATTTGACACCTCCTCTAAGATAACTGCCTCGGCTATGGAAGATTCAATGTTAGCTTTGTTTCCACCTTTCTGTCCGAGATGCTTGTTCTGTCTCTCAGGGCCGTACTGCCAGCGATTCTGCACAGCCCCCCCCCCCCCCCCCCAACAATACCTCATTCGCGAGGTACAGAATGAGATGTGTCATCCGAGTAAAGAAGCCTGACGGAAAGATCTTCTCTAGCTTGACTATCAACTCTGGTGCCTTCTTTTGCAATTTTTCAATCACATCTTTACTTACTTCTTTAGCACAGAGTGTGCGGAAGAAATGGCTTAGCTCGGCAAGCACTCGCCAGACATGTTTGGGGACATAGCCTCGAACCATCACCGGCGTTATCCGCTCAATCCATACATGGTAGTCATGACTCTTCAGGCCGGTCACTTTGCCCGTTGAAAGATTGACTCCCTTAATTATATTAGATGCATAACCATCGGTGAACTTCAAAATGTGTTTCAGCCAGATAATTACTTCCTTTTTTTGTGGCGGTTTAAGGACAAAGTCAGCATCTGGCTTAAACCAGTTTTTTCAACCGCCTGTGGGAGGCTTCATGTTTAGACGTGGTCTATCACAAATTCTCTGTTGATCGGCTCTATCTTTAACGTTATCCTTTGTCTTATCAGAAATGTTGAGGATCGTGTGGAAAAGTGACTCGGCGACATTCTTTTCCGTGTGCATCACATCGATATTGAAAGGAAGTTTGAGGTCCTTGAAATAGGGAAGCTACGAGAAGGGGGTAATGTGAGTCCAGTTGTGCGTCTCACCATATCCCTCAAAGCCTTTGGCTTTGCTTTTGGCATTGCCTTTGACTTTAGGCTTAAGAGCTTTCAGCTGAGCAAGAACATCTGCCCCCGAAAATGTTGGAATCTCGGTTACTTGATGAACAACCCGGCCTTTTGTGAAGTTCTTCTTGTCTTCCCTGTCTGGATGGTCTGGAGGGAGAAACTGTCGATGCCCGTCAAAGGCTACATACTTGCTGCCCTTACTTAGCCAAATCATTCGCAAAGCCTGCATGCACACTGGGCATGGCATCTTCCCACTAGTACACCATCCGCAGAATAGAGCATAGCCAGGAAAGTCATGCATGCAATAGTGCAACCAAACTTTCATCAAGAAATTTCTCTACAGATCTCGGTCGTATGTCAACCTCGGAAAGTACCAAGAATGGTGCAAATCATCCACCAGCGGATGCATAAACACACCCAGTTGCTTCCCCGGGTATTCAGGCCCCGAAATGATGAGAGACAAGAACATGGTCTTGCGTTGCATTAGGGCACCGGGAGGGAGATTGAGCGAAATTACAAACACAGGCCAGCAGCTGTATGGATTGGAAGACATACCATATGGATTGAACCCATCACCTGATATGGCTATTTTGACATTCGCAGCCTCGGCTGCTTCCTCGGGGTATTCTTCATCGAACGACTTCCATGCTTCGCCTTCCGATGGATGTACGATTTTATTTGGATTGTACCTTATACCTTCCTTGTGCCACTTCATCATTTTGGCGGACTCCTCCGTGATGAAAAGGCGCTGCAGTCTTTCTATGAACTTGAGATACCGAAGAACCTTAACGGGGATGGCTAGCTGCCTTTTCTCACCATCCTCACCGACCACCTCAAGGTACCGAGATGAACCGCACCCCCTACAGTACTTGTCATCCGCATACTCATGCCTAAACAAAAGGCAATTCTTCGGACAAACATCTATTTTTCTCATAATCCATAGAGAGTGCCTTCATGATTTTCTTTGTAGCGTACATACTTTTCGGCAGTTCATGACCCTCAGGGAGGCTGTTAGACCATACTCCCAGGAATGCTTCGAAGCATTTCTGGCTACGGCCGTACTCATCCTTGACTGCAATCAATTGTGAGATGGCATCCAGCTGAGATATTTTTGCACCCGCATAAAGAGGTTTCTTCGACGAGGCCAAGACCTCCAAGAAGGCTTTTGCGGTTGCCTCCGGCTCCTCCGGTTCATTCTCTGAAGGTGTTGCATGTGCCATTTCTGCAGCAATGACATCATCTAGCATGTCCCTGACCCCGTCGTCCACATAACCATCGATGTGTTGTCACATCACCTCCTCTCTACCACGGTCCTGCTCGGCTAAGTTTATCGGCGGCATGTCAAAGTTTGACATATATCCGTATGTGCGAAGGTGGTCAGTCATGTCCTTCTGATTTTTACGATGACGTCTGGCACATCTCACATAGGTGCATGGTGGGATAATTCTCATTGGACTACAGAATATCTCCTTCAAATACAGATCGGTTTTTGCGATCCACTCTGATGTTACTCGATTCCGACGGGTAAAACCACTGTACATCCATTGATTATCTGCCATCCTCTGCTTTCTTGGGAGCCACACAACAAAATTAAGGATTCATTTAAATTAATCACATCAATTTTTTATTTTCTACGGCGTGGACGGCAATGAATCCACCTACATCTCTAATAGGTAAAGATGGGTCCTAATCCCACCCGGCGATGTGTAGATTGAGTACGTTCTCCATGCTCTACCCCGTTCCGTGACAAAATTTTGGCAGCACCTCCCCGCTGTTCTCCAGATACACGTCGCGGCTAATAGCCGAGAGGATGTGCTTCGGAGAACAACGGGGAGGCGCCGCCGAAATCCTGTCTCGGAACAGGGTAGAGCATGGACAACGTACCCAATCTACACATCCTCGGGCTGTCCGTTGAAAATGCTGGACAATCCGAAAGAGCTGCGGTGATAAATATGCAATTGAATGCATATTTATCGATGCAACCATTTCGGACGGGAGACGCCTAGGTTACGCGACTTGACGAGAAAAGAAAATCTAGTGACATGATTATTAAGATGGATTCATAGCTCACCCTCGACTGTAGACGAAGTAGTCAAACAGCGACAAAATCACAGACCAATGCCTTTGACGACAATGACTCCAAAGATATGCAACACCAAAAAGCCTGTAAATTTTACCGACAAAAAAACTTAGATCATCAAGTGTCAAAATCTTAGATCACGGACCAATGCCTTCATAGATTTATTTACTTGATGCCTTCATAGATTTTTTAGCAAGACCATGAAGTGTCAAAAAATATTTCATCATTATTTTGTAGCAAGACCATCATGAACAAAAAACCACTCATCACGAAGATGCAACACAACAAAGAATGCTAATCCACCGTGCCAAAAGTATATATATATCATCTCATCGCCGTGGAAGTCTACATATCATTATATATTATATAAGTAATCTTAACATGGTAATCAAACTTGGTACATTTGTACATTGGGAGACAGCCATAATGAAAACTCCAAGCAAGTAAACTACTGTGACTAATAGGAGGTCCAAATCGATGTAAAATTTGGGTCTTGACAATGCTCTCTAGTCCCTTATCCTGTGCACACACCACACCATATTTCGCTATGAAACTTTTATTACTTTTTCGTGATGAAAAACTAAAGCTGCTGTAGTGCTATTCCTTGCATTCGACATTCAGGAAGAACAACGTAAAATATCCAAGCACTAACAGTATATATATCGAAGCACCAAATTGACTTATTATATATCCAAGCACTAACAGTAGGTAAAAAACTAAAAAAAACTAACAATATGTATATATCCAAGCACTAACAGTAGGTATATATCAAATTGACTCATTATCCAAGCACTAACAGTAGGTATATATCAAATTAACTCATTATCCAAGCACTAATAGCAGGTAAAAAGCTAAAAAGGAAAAAATCAGCAACAGAGGACGCCGAACCGCCGGAGCCGGTGCTCACCAGTAGCAGAGGGCCGGCAAGGGGCGCCGGACCGCCGGAGCCGCGGCCATGGCCACCTCACCAGCAGTTGCGGGGAGGGAAGGGGGTGGGGACGACGGGGCCGGGAAGGGGGCGGAGATGGCCGGCGGCGATGCGGGGCGGGCGGGGACGGCCGGCGGCAGTGCGGGGCGGGGACGGACGGCGGCGGTGCCGGGCGGGGACGGACGGTGGTGTTGCGGTGCGGGGACGGGGGCGCGCGCACGGTGAAGGGCGGGGACGGGGGCACGCGCGGTGCAGGGCGGGGACGAGGGCGCAGGGTGCAGGGCGGGGACGCCGCGATGCGGCCCGGGCGGGGGTGGATCGAGCGGCATGGAGGCACAAGTGGTTGGGGCGAGGTGGATAAGGCACGAGTGGCCTTTTTTTGCGAGGACTTTTTTTTTGCGAGGACCTTTTTTTTGCCTAACTTGTGTAGAACTCACAGACTAGAGGTCTAATCACGGTTTGGAAGATAGGAATAAATTTCATTTCCTGTCAGGAACATTGATCAGTTTAATGACTAAACAAACTGGAATAGACAAAATTATAATGCCACTGTTGAGGAAAAAGAAAAATATTATGGATAACTAATAGCTTGTGTACTTATGATAACTTTATTATTTATTTATTGGCTATTAAATACGAGAGTGAACAAATTGCATGGAAATTAGTGCAATATGGAATGTAATGTTTTTTCTGTTGTTGTGATATCTCTCGCGAAATACATATTGCTGGCTATATATTGGTTTTTTCTAACTCTGCCAAATTGATTTAACTTCATTTGATATTGTACAATATGGGGCATTATTCGCTCTATGGAACAACATAGAAAACTTTCTAGGGGAAGGGTTTTGTCAAATAATTTTGACTGCACCTTGGAAAAGGAAAATTATAGTATTTATCAATGGAATTGGCAAGGGGGAGGTGGAGGAAAATTGTGGTAATAATGCCAGCTTTGCATGGAAAGGAATTCACAGAATTGTCTATTGTTGAAAATTAGTTATTTATGGAGGAAGGTGGGAACCACTCCGAAAAATTAAGGAAATTTGCTCTCATTTAACGGTATGCACGTTGTTAATATTTGCATTGAATATGTACATGTCACTACTTTCAAATAGTTGATTTGTGGATTTAAGGTTCTATGTATTATATTGCTGGAATACAGTAGCAATTTTATTGACACATGCTAACGGTACCAAATGAAATTATATATATTGTGTGTTTTTTCATTGCTACTAAATCTTATACAAGTTGGAATTGGAAACTTTTCAGTGAAACTCCTTGGTGGAGGAAAAGTATTATTGTTCACGCGTCACACGGATTTTCCCGGAAACGGATGGAATATTCAAACACCTGGAAGTGGAGTCTATAAACAGGTCCCTACCCTCTAGTCTCAACATGCATCAGGAGCCGTGCGATGTTTCGCTGACATAGCTACACCCCGAAGGCCACCCCGAATCCCAGTTGACCAGGAGATCTAGCCCTTTGACTTTTGCCGGACTTGCTTTGACCAGTGGTCTCTTCCACCTGGTTGCGACAGGTCAGCCCGTAGCAACATCCCCGAACACGGTCTGGACACAGCCCACCACTAGATTCCCTCCGGTTCTACCGCACCCGCACGATTCCCCCGTCCAAGTGACGGCGGCGCTACCGTACATGGAGGGGGGGCACACCACAGAGCCCCAAGACAGGCGTCTACGCATGCCACAACACGTTCACATATGCATCAGGAGTCGTGCGATGTTTCGGTGGCATAGCTACGCCCCGAAGGTCACCCCGACTCCAAGTTAACCAGAAGATCTAGCCCTTTGACTTTTGTTGGACGGGCTTTGACCAGTGGTCTCTTCCACCTGGTTGCGACAGGTCAGCCCATAACAACATTCCCGAACACGGTCTGGACACAACCCACCACTAGATTCCCTCTGGTTCTACCGCACCCGCACGATTCCCCCTCCAAGTGATGACGGCACTACCGTCCGTGGAAGGGGGCCCACACCACGGAGCCCAAGACAGGCGTCTACGCATGCCACAACACTTTCACACATGCATCAGGAGCCGTGCGATGTTTCGGTGGCATAGCTACACCCCGAAGGCCACCCCGACTCCCAGTTGACCAGGAGATCTAGCCCTTTGACTTTTGCCGGACGGGCTTGGACCAGTGGTCTCTTCCACCTGGTTGCGACAGGTCTGCCCATAGCAACATCACCGAACACGGTCTGGACACAACCTACCACTAGATTTTCCCTCCGGTTCTACCGCACCCGCACGATTCCCCGTCCAAGTGATGGCGGTGCTGCCGTACGTGGAGGGGGGCCACACCACGGAGCCTCAAGGCAGGCGTTTACGCATGCCACAACACGTTCACACATGCATCAGGAGCCGTGCGATGTCTCGGTGGCATACCTACACCCCGAAGGCCACCCCGAATCCTAGTTGACCAGGAGATCTAGCCCTTTGACTTTTGCCAGACGGGCTTTGACCAGTGGTCTCTTCCACCTGGTTGCGACAGGTTAGCCCATAGCAACATCCCCGAACACGGTCTGGACACAACCTACCACTAGATTCCCTCCGGTTCTACCGCACCCGCACGATTCCCCCCTCCAAGTGACGGCGGTGCTGCCGTCCGTGGAGGGGGGGCCACACCACATAGCCCCAAGACGGGCGTCTATGCATGCCACAACATGTTCACACATGCATCAGGAGCCGTGCGATGTTTCGGTGGCATAGATACACCCCGAAGGCCACCCCGAATCCTAGTTGACCAGGAGATCTAGCCCTTCGACTTTCTCCGGACGGGCTTTGACCAGTGGTCTCTTCCACCTGGTTGCGACAGGTCAGCCTATAGCAACATCCCCGAACACGGTCTGGACCCACCACTAGATTCCCTCCGGTTCTACCGCACCCGCACGATTCCCCCGTCCAAGTGATGGCGGCGCTACCGTACGTGGAGGGGGGCCACACCACGGAGCCCCAAGACAGGCGTCTACGCATGCCACAACACGTTCACACATGCATCAGGAGTCGTGCGATGTTTCGGTGGCATAGCTACGCCCCGAAGGTCACCCCGACTCCCAGTTAACCAGGAGATCTAGCCCTTTGACTTTTGCCGGACAGGCTTTGACCGGTGGTTTCTTCCACCTAGTTGCGACAGGTCAGCCCATAGCAACATCCCCGAACACGGTCTGGACACAACCCACCAATAGATTCCCTCCGGTTCTACCGCACCCGCACGATTCCCCCTCCAAGTGACGACGACAATGCCATCCGTGGAAGGGGGGCCACACCACGGAGCCCAAGATAGGCGTCTACGCATGCCACAACACTTTCATACATGCATCAGGACCCTTCGATGTTTCGGTAGCATAGCTACACCCCGAAGGCCACCCCGACTCCCAGTTAACCAGGAGATCAAGCCCTTTGACTTTTGCCAGATAGGCTTTGACCAGTGGTCTCTTCCACCTGGTTGCGATAGGTCAGCCCATAGCAACATCCCTGAACACGGTCTGGACATAACCCACCACTAGATTCCCTCCAGTTCTACTGCACCCGCACAATTCCCCCTCCAAGTGACGACGGCACTGCCGTCCGTGGAAGGGGGACCACACCACGGATCCCCAAGACGGGCGTCTACGCATGCCACAACACGTTGACACATGCATCAGGAGCCGTGCGATGTTTCGATGGCATAGCTATGCCCAGAAGGCCACTCGGAATCACAGTTGACCAGGAGATGCAGCCCTTTTATGTTTGCCGTACAGGCTTTGACCAGTGGTCTCTTCCACCTGGTAGCGACAGGTATGCCCATAGCAACATCACCGAACATGGTCTGGACACAACCCACCACTAGATTCCCTCTGGTTCTACCGCACCCGCACGATTCCCACTCCAAGTGACGACGGCACTGCCGTCCGTGGAAGGGGGGCCAGACCACAGAGCCCCAAGACGGGTGTCTACACATGCCATAACACTTTCACAACATCAGGAGCCGTGCGATGTTCCGGTGGCATAGCTACGCCCCGAAGACCATCCTCTAACCAGATTCCCTCCGATGTCGACCAGTTCCCCCCTCCGTGACACGGCGGCAGCGACGTCCATGAGGGAGGCAATCGATATACCATTGGGGTATGATTTTTGTTTAGACAAGGCATATTTGTATTGTAAAAAAAGGAAAATAATAAATAATACTAAAAAATACAGGTATGCCTACGGTAAGGCGTAGGCATAGCCGCGCACACCGATCTCCAGGGCCCTGGATCGATGACTTGGCGATGCACGCGGATTGATGACGTGGCAGGGGGCATGGGCCAGCCTACGCCGAGGTATACCTACGGTAATGCCGTAGGCATAGCTGCGCACACGGCCATGGATCGATGACGTGGCGATGCACGCGGATTGATGACGTGGCAGAGGGCCTGGGCCATGCCTACGCCGACGGCTATGCCGTTGGCATATCTCTGCCAAACCACAGACCCCTGCCCGTCGGATCGATGATGTGGAGGCGTCCCGGGTCAGTGATGTCAATATATCTATGCCAGGCTATGCCGACGGCTTAGTCGTAGGCATAGTTTCAGATGTATGCCGACGGCCTAGCCGTAGGCATAGGCTCCACGTGGCGCCCTCTGGTAGCTCGTGGTAGCCTTATGCCTACGGCTAAGCCGTAGGCATAGTTTTTGTCTCGTTTTTCCCCCTTTTTTCTGTTTGATTTCAATGCTGACGGCTATGCCGACGGCCACCGTTAGCCCCGTCGGCATAGTTCCGACGCCGTCAAACGGTCGCCGCTGACCGGGTAGGCGGGCCTCATCTATGCCAATGGCCTCATCTATGCCGACGGCCCTCGTAGGCGTACCGCCAGAGGTCCCGACGGCGGGAGTATGCCGACGGCCCCCGTCGGCGTAGATCGACATATGCCGACGACTTTTCTATGCCTACGGCCTGTCCTAGGCCGTCGGGATATATCCATCTATACCTACGGGGGCCATCGGCATAGATGAGGCCATCGGCAACTACGTTAATTCTGGTAGTGCTGCAGGCAGTGTGCGTCGGCGGCAGAGTATGGCGCCTGCGGGGGCTGAGTATGCTCGCGTTGATTTGATTATATATAATCTGAGTCCTAGAAGAGGTAGAAACCGCAGACGCACTACCAATTGCTTGCTGTTTGGTCAGTAAATGCTAACACGGGTTACCTGAACGTGTACAGAACGTATACTCTCTCTATCCGGACGTATGTGCCTCAACTATTTTTTTGATATGGATGTATCTACACACTATAATGTGTGTATGTATATTCATTTCCAGGTAAAACTTTGTCACTTATTTCTGGACGGAGGTATATAATCATTTTTTAAATGAGGCAAAAAAATTGTCATTTTCATTAACAGAGAAGAAGTTAAGAGTTTACAACATCTAGGGAAGAACCCTAGGCAAATGAAAGTCTACTCTCCCGGCATTAAGGAGCTCAAATCTTTTGTCATACAATGCCATGAATAATATAGCAAAAAATAAATTCTTGAAATATTATAGCATGAACAATCAAAAAATTTGATTGGCCGGACTCAGTCAAACTCTTGTACATGCACCATCGCTTTAGCCTGCTTATTACTCCCTCCGTAAAGAAATATAAGAGCGTTTAAGCAGCTATCTAAACGCATTTCTTAACAGAGGGAGTACTTTCTAGATCTTCACAGGGTACTGATGGATGGAATCAGCCCAAGGCGCGCCAAGAGTGGTGACGTTGCTGGGCGACCTGATGCACTCCCACACGGCGCTGTTGCACTTGAAGCCAGACCCGAAGCCGACCATCCACACGCGGTCACCCTTCCGCATCCGTCCCTTGGCCTCGATGTACGCCAGCTCGTACCACAGCGAGCTGCTGGACGTGTTCCCAAACCGGTGAAGCGTCATCCGCGATGGCTCAACGTTCTCATCCGACAGGCACAGGCTGGTCTGCACCGAATCGATCACCGCCCGGCCGCCGGAATGGACGCAGAAGTGCTCGAAGGCCATGCGGAAATCAGGCACGTACAGCTTGATCCTCCTGCCCAGCGCCTTCCGGGCGATGAAGGATAGCGCAAAGAGCAGCTTCTCGGATGGCGGGAGGACGACGGACCCTAACGCGGCGATGTTGGCCTTGAGCGTTTCTCCGGCAACGGGCACGAGGTCCTTTGACAGGTATATGCCCGTCTCTCCATGCTCGTCCTCCTTGAGCGACGCGCACAGGTAGGCTCTGTCCTTGGCGGCGGTGAGCGTTCGCACGATGTGCGTGAGCCGGAGCCGGGACTTGGCCCTCGACGTGGACAGCAGCACAGCCGCCGCGCCCATCCGGAAGAGCGCACCGGGCAGCAGCATCGTCCGGTCCGGTCCGGTGTAGTATATGAAGGAGGTGATCTCCATGGACACCACAAGGGCGTGCGCGCCCCGCGGCGCCGCTTGCAGGAGGCTCCTCGCCACATCGAGGGAGATCACCCCGGCGCTGCACCCCATCCCGGACATGTTGACGTTACGGATGTCGCCTCGGAGCTTGTACTTGTTCACGATGATGTCGGTGAAGCTCGGCGTCGGGGTGAAGCCGCTGCAGTTGGTGACGAGTATGTCGATCGCTTGGGGGCTTATGCCCACCTTGGCGAGCAGGTCGTCGACGGTCGCGAAGATGATCTGCTCCGCCTCGTCGCGGCTTTCACTCAGGCAGCAGCGCGGCGGGATGTGGTGCAGCGAAGGGTGGAGGTAGGTCTGGTCGCCCAGGCCCGAGCGCTGCAGCATGCGCGTCATGAAATGGAAGGTGCCGTCGTCGATGTACGGCGACAGACGGGCGCTCTCGATGAAGGAGCCTATGGATACGCGGCAATTGGATTTAGGCCGGCAGCAGGCGTAGTCCACGAGGTACACGCTACGAGGGCGGCGCATGAAGTAGAGGGTGGCTATGGCGATCGGTAGGAAGACGGCGAGGAAGACATGGACCTGCCGCAGCCCATGGAGCCGGGAGAGCAGCTCGTCGGGGCCGAGTTGCTCGGCTTTGCGGAGAACAACGACGGCTGTGACTGGTGCCACGACCACGATGAGGAAGTTGTTCACGACCAGCTGGTAGAGGGGTTTCAGGTGCTTGCTCACCATGTTGGCGTTGGTTGGTTCATGTGTTGAGGTGGCCGATCCAACTTGGGCCATTTTAAAAAGCACTCGGTCGTCCCCATGCAACTGTTTTGGGTCGTGCTATTTGCGCTGGCAGCCGACACAGCCTTTACAGCGTTATGGAGAAAATATTCTGATCCAAAAGCACTGTGCTACTCCAATTGTCATGGTCCACTTTGAAATAAATGAAGCACATGATACACTCTTTGAAAATATTCCATCTTGTACGAGTTTCTTTTAACAAGGTCCAACTTTCAGTGACTTGAAACACTAGAGCAAGCCGAACGCACGTCGTCTTCCTGACCCCTCCATCACCGGAGCCGGTCAAACCTTGTCGTAGTAGAATTTGTTGAAGTAGATAAATGGGAAGTCGTCATGCTAAAACTCAAAAGGATCAGCGCACCAACCACCGTGAATGATGAGAACCGTTGATCGGAAGAGTCCCCTCCTAGATGAAACTCGGAATATTAGTTCTTGTCACGATATTGTTCTCAATCTTCGCAAAGCACATTTATAGTTTGCCCTCCATTCCATGACATATCGATCCATGGTGCACGTTATGCCTGAGCTGTCGATGTATATTGGAGATTAATTCCTAGCAAAGCATGTGAAACCGTTAGTTAGTTGTTGGTCTGTGATACTCCCTTCGATCCAAAATAAATGTTGGGGCTTTAGTTTAAATTTATATTTTGGATCGGAGGGAGTATTATAAGTATGGATGGGCTAACTCGTTTTTTGATGGATCGTAGGAATGGAGAGGAAACTTATATTGCCCTTATATTTGACGCGAGGATCATCTATGTTGGAGAGGTCCCTTATTGTGGTCGGTATGGATAGGGTGCGGCTTCACATAGTGTTGCTGCTCATGGTAGAGTTTTTTTTCCCAATATTTGACGCCCTTTTCCTTGGTTTCACATTTTGGATCCATGCTCGTGGCCAACCAAGATACAACAACCAACACACCTTCAAAGCTTGTGAAATGTCGAGCCTCTTGCTTGGCTGCCTTCTTCTTTTTTGTGTGTGATATTTGCCCTACTTCAAACAAAGAGGAATTGGTATCCCTCAAGTCAAAATGCATAGCCTCTTGACCAACATTAATCATGTTTAGCATTATTTCGTCCTACATGATATGGCTTAAAAGGCTGATGCATGTGTTGTTGTTTCACTAATGGTCATGCACACTTGAGCCTGCATAACTGGTGCCCTTCTAGCTGGTGGTGATGATCTTAGGCTTTTTATTTCCGTGTTTAATCTTCTTTTTTGCTAAACATGGTTTGTATTTTCCAATTCTATTCCGTTACCACTAGGAATCAGACCCCTCTAAGGTGTATGGATTTCTTTTTATTTAATATTTGCCGAAATCAACTAAAGCATACACAAATTTCAAGTGTCACATAATTGTGGAGATTTAAACAAACATAAAATTGAGAGATGATGTAACACTGGGGATGTAACCGTGATACTAACTTGGCTAGAAGTTTTAACATCGTATGCGAAGCGCCACCATTTTGGTCACACACTTATTTAACTTCTATAAGAATGAGTTTGCATAAAAGTCCATTTTAGTTTGATTAAATTTAAAAGTAGTAACAGAACAGTTCACTCCTTTCCTACCAACCTTGACGCGATAAAGGAGAGAATTTGTTCCCCATTGTCCATCACCAGCATCGAACCCATTGGTTTCTCCCCTCCCTTGCCTGTTCCGGTGATGTGATGGACGAGACCCTGATGCTTGAATGTCATCAGTAAATAGTTAGGGTTTCATGGGGTGCGAGTTGAATAAGGTGTCCTTGATCCTCCCCATCTTGTCGATGTCGATGGCGTAGATCCCTCGCTGACTATTCTAGCTGATGAGGTTAGGACTTGCATGGTTTGTCGGCTGGCAACGGATTTCCTTTGCAATTTAGTCCCCGATCCCGACCCCTTCACGACATCCAATTTTGTTTGAGGGAAACAAAAGGACTCTGCATGTAATGAATAATTGAGATTTACCTCCTGGATCTTCTGCTCTTCTAGTGGTGCCGACTTTTTCTTATCCAGGGTGTTGGTCTGGCGGGGGGAGTGGTCTTTGATGGCTTCCCATCCTCGATGAGCAATACCAACTTGGCTTCGTTAATGGAGCGGCATGCGGTGACACGCCAACGACCCGTTAGGTTAGAATAATAGGATGGACCCACATGGATCTGAATGTGATTTCTATATCTTCAAGGGGTTTGCTTCGTTGGTTTGGTTAATAGATACAATAATTTTTATATTTTCACTAGTTAATTCAATCCTAAAAAAGTGAAAGCAAATGGATTTTTTTCCGCTTAAATAAAAGAAGAAACAAAAGGAAAACATCTCAACCCCTTCGGTCGTCCCAATGCAACATTTCTGATCCCCTTTCCCTCCTCCCATTATCCGCTTCTCCGCTTGGCCTGCCGCCAGTGTCCAACCTTGCAACAACGTTGCGTCAGCGTCGTGGATGTACCCCATACGGTGCAAGCGGCGACTGCGCTGGCCTCCCTCCACCTCCCTCCTCCAGCACTACAGGTGGGGGACCCAAAGTTTCTTTCATCTTCCCCGCAAGAAAGTGTTTTCTTGTACCGTTTGTTCCAACTAACTCGAAATGCGAGGCAGGCTCATGCATCTTTGGCTGGAGGCCACTGCAAGATGTGAACCGAACCAGCTAAAAATCACGAGGAAAAGCATCTTTTTTTAGATCATGTGAACCAACCTAGATTGTTACTCTGAGTTGACAATGCGTTGGGAAGTAGAAAGAACTAATTCATTTGTGCTAGGAAGTAAAAAATGACAACCAAGATCGGAAATATTTCAGGAGAGGGACACGGATAGAACATAAGACGAAGCGGAAATGGGGCTTCCTTGGCAGTGATGCTGGCATAGTGGACTCTGGCGGGCTGCCTCCTAGGAATCGACGGTCAGCCAGCATGTTACCCCTAGTCAATCCCCCCTCTGTTACCATATAAGTTGTCCAATTGTCTAACAAAATGGAAATAGGATATCATGGGATATTGCCGAATGTGTTGTTTCTGTTTAATGTATACGTGTTATTGCATCCAATGTTCTACTTTGATAACATAATATGTTAAAGCAGTAGTCCTTGTAGTGCTGTCATTTTTTTTGTCCCATAGTTTTGTTCAACTATTTGTTCATGCGACATTGAATGCCATGTTGCAGTTAGCTATCGTATATGTGTTGCGGCTAATTTATCTCTGTTGTTTGCTCTACCTTTTGCTCTTGTTGTTTTATATATGGTTAAATTTGCTTGTTTCTTTTCATTATTAGGGGAGGACTTGGATCCCTGGATGAAGTATTACATGGTGAAGTGGGCATCAGGAGCCATTTCAGTGTTGGGAGGATTCGAGAGAGACCATGCGTGGTCTGACACCTCGGCAGCAGGGGTATGTTGCAAAGTATGGATTTGGGCATTTCAATCGTTTTAGGGGATCCTTTGTCCATGAGCCACTGACTGGGTGTATCATTGGAAAAATTAACCCTCCATTCTCGGAGTTCAGAATTAATGTGGACAAGACAATATAGTTTTCACCAAGCCCCTTGTTCAGAAAATTTTAGGTGTACCTACACGGGGTAGACCCTTTGTACTGTGTGGGCAGTAGTCAAACAAAATCAAAAAACTACGAGATCTATACTTAAATAACGGACTAAGTGCAACCATCCCCCATTGTGTCAGTTTGCTTAAGAACAACAAGGACTAGGAGTACTTCACGAGGGCATTCCTACTTATTGCACTTGTGGTAGTTCTCACTCCCACCACCGGGAATACAGAAGACATCGACTACCTGTTGGTGCAGGACATGGATTGGGCTGGCCATATCACGGAGCATCTGATGGACGAGGTAAAAAAAATCAATACAAGGCTAGGGAGGAACAGATGAGAGACTTCTTGGTTGGCGGGTGCTTGCCCTTGCTCACGGTATGGCCTCTCCAGCTCTCCTATTTCCCCTCTTGTTACATATAGTGCACTGATGACATGTCTTTGATGTTGCTACTTGCATTTCTTTTTCCAATGACACAATTTTTTTTATGGAACATGACCTGGACAAAGCTCGAAACCTGGAACTGTTGCTTTCAGCATTTGAACAAATGTCGGGTCTCAAAATCAACTTCCATAAAAGCGAATTGTTCTGCTTTGGAGATGTCGTTGCGGCGGCCGACTGCACTGACCTGTTTGGTTGCGCACATGGTCAATTCTCTATTAAATATCTGGGAATACTGGTTCATTATCGACGTCACACTATTGCGGAGTGGAAGCACGTGGAGGAGTGCCTAGAGAAATGGTTGAGCAGTTGGAAAGTAAAGCTGATCTGAGTTGGAGGGCGGCTAGTTTTGATTAACTCCATCCTCACAAATATGATTCTCTATATGCTTTATTTCTTCCAACTCCCAAAAGGGGTCCGGCAAAGACTGGACTATTTTAGATCCAGATTCTTCTGACAAGGAGACAGTGAAAAGAAAAATACAGGCTGGCCAAATGCAGCATGGTTTGTAGGTCGAAAGACCGATGTGGCCTTGGAATTCATGACCTGTAGGTCAAGACTGAGACCCTGCTCAGTTAATGGTTGTTCAAACTTCTTACTGAGGATGATATTTTTCAAACCATGATGCACAACAAGTATCTAGGCCAAAAGGTGGTGTCTCAGACATATTGAAAACCTGGTGACTCGCACTTTTGGGTTTGCCTAATGGCCGCAAAGAAACATCTCTTTTGATTTGGGTCTTTCACGATAAAGGACGGGTCAGAGATTCATTTATGGGAAGACACCTGGCTAGTCAATGCTAGTTTCATAGAACAATATCTAGCCTTATATAACATTGATCATGATAAGAATAATACTATTGCACACGTGGTCAGTTCATCCCTGCTGAATATTTCGTTCAGGCGAGATTTGATTAGCCCGCAACTGGTGTCAAGGCATAATCTTTTATCCTGGCCGGATTTGACTAACCTGACACAAGGTCGGGATGTGCTTTGCTGGAACCTTACCATATCAAGCTCTTTCACATTAGACACTATGTACCGTGCACTCATGCATTCTGAGGTGTCAGAGAGTAATAATAAGAAAATCTAGAAGTCCAAGATTCCACTAAAAGTGAAAATCTTCATGTGGTATCTTCGTAGGGGAGTTGTGTTAACCAAAGACAACCTCGCACGGAACAACTTGGCAGGGAGTAAGAAGTGTTGTTTTTGTACTCATAATGGGACAATCAAATACTTATTTTTCCAAGGAAAGTCTACACGTTCTACGTGGTCAGTCATCCAAGTAGCATCAAATTTGTATCGCCCACAAGTGTTGCCAATTTTTTTGGTCATTGATTGGACGGTATTCCAAATAAGTTTAAGACGCTAATAAGGGTGGGGGCGTATGCCTTAATTTGGTCGCTTTGGCTATGTAAAAATGATTTCAGTTTTTAGTGAAAAAATACTTCTCCTCTACAAGTTATTTTCCGGTGTACACACTCGCTACGTACGTGGTCTATACTACAACGACCGGAGTACCAACCGTTGTTCAAGGCGGTGTGTAGGACTTACTGTTGCTGATTTTTTTATTTCATACTTCTTTGAAAGGCTTTTGGATTTGGCTGTGTGCATCCTAATTATGCAGAGGCCGGGTGTTACTCATAATAATTTGTATCCTCTTGATGCTACATTTTAAGATAATAAAATCA
Organism: Triticum timopheevii; assembly: GCA_963921465.1. Lineage (NCBI taxonomy): Eukaryota > Viridiplantae > Streptophyta > Magnoliopsida > Poales > Poaceae > Triticum > Triticum timopheevii. Next base: position 51,241,405 of record OY997271.1, on the reverse strand, counting down.
CCCTTTATCGATTTTTTTATTGTAGTAGCGTTTCTTTGTAGTTATAACTTATTAGTGCTTAGGGAAATGGAATGCTGCAATTAAACTTACAAGTGGTTAATATTGCAATATGATTTTGTTGTTGGCATATTGGCATTTCTTTGTTGATGCACATTTATTATAAAGGGGATGTTGCTGTTAAGTTCACTTCATAGTGCAGACTGTATATGTACTTTCTTCGGCTAGTGCTCTAGTTTAAATACGTAGTTAGGAATTATTCATGCCATCCTTTTCAATGTCACGTTTTTCCCCGAACAATGTTTATAATTTTATATGTACGGATCTTCTTCAAATCTCTGTTGTTTTTGTAGATTGCTTAAATGGATCACCTTGATCTCCCTAGAGGACGAACTGTAGACCGTGAAATTAAGTACTCGGTGCCCAGGGTCTGCCATGTTTCTAAGGACGATTTCCAATTTGCCGCGATTGCTGACCTGCATCGTCAACATTTCAAGTTTGCCACATTTGGGATACTTCTTGTATGTCATTTTCTACACCTTTTTCACTCTGTAGTTTCTGTTCGCAGCATACAATGTTGTAATAGTGTTTGATCTTTTTCCATCCTTATTATTGTCGGTATTACGCAGTTCCGTAATAGAACACCATACACTGATAATCCAGTAACTGAGACAGAGGTACCAGAATATGGTCTTCATATTCTCTCCAAGGATCATGCATTATCAGGGCAATGGGAACTTATTGAATTTCGCACGGAAAAAATTGATGAAGTTCTAAAAGAAGCTCAACCTGAAATCCTTGGGTTTGTGGAAGCGAGCGCCAATCATTCCCCTTTTGGAGGAACTGATATTGTCTCAAATCAAGGTAAAGCTGAAGAAACGAGTATAGATTGTTTTCACATTTCAAGGAGCTCCATCATGATACTTGCACCATTATCAGGAACTAAAAAATCTGCTAGCTGTGAAAGGAGAAGCTCTAGCCATTGTAGGAATACTGCAAAGGTGGTTGTGACACCCTCTTTATCTGAGAAATCAGGTTCTGTTGCCGACTTACATGCACATATGAGTTAAACCTTGAATTACTTGTAGATTTTTTACCTGTGAAATTTTACACAGAAGACAGTGCTCGAGAAAATGAATCTTCTAAGTCAGATGATCATCTGACACCTCCAGAAGCTGATTATGTGGTAATATTCCGGACTTGTCTATCTGGAGAACAAATGTGCAGAGTAAACACGCTTACCCAAGAAATTAAACCCGAAACTACTGTATTTGTGGCTACCATGAGGAAGTGTGATATTCAACTACCTAGTCCTCTTCTGGTAAATATCTATTCTTTTCGTTGTCCATTCAGCCTGACTTTTCTTTTCTCGTTTGATTTGTAATGACATCTCATCTTGTCCACATGTAACCAGATCATTTCAAAGGAACCGCGTTGCCTGCAGCTGCACATTTTCCACATGAAAATGGGATGATCACACATGATATGCCAGGCAAAGACGAGAAGTGGCGTCCAAGATTCTTCATAGAAAAGGACACATGCATGCTTGCGGGTAACTAGTTGGACTTTGTATGCGAAACCAAGTGCAGGCGGGCGACGTCTGCATGTTTCTGCCGGCAAACGGTGGGGAAAAGTTCGCATTCACGGTCCATATAGTCCGTGCAGAAGCTCCTCAACATAAGGTGTTAAAAGGGTTCGCTCAAGAAACGATTCTCCGGTTGTGGGGAAGATATCGCAAATACCCAGATGCCGCTTAGGATTTGAATTGATGGGTGCTCTTAAATGGTTGGAAGGAAGCAAGCCAGTCCATGGCCACGGTCTGTGTTCTTGGGGCATGTACCATGTTTGTCTATAGGCAAAAGCTAAAATCCGAACGACTGTAATTTTGCTACAGATCCGAACGCATCGGATGTCGTCTGTTTTTTATCCTGCGGTCGCGAGCGATCATCTGTTTTTTTTACTATACTGCATTTTTCTGCGGGCTCCCGATGATTTCGCGAGTTTCCCGCCAGCTCCCGATGATTTCGCGAGATACTCAGATCCGCTCCTCTTACTAACCAACGACCGGATCTCTTTTTTTCCCCTACTATTTTTCTCACAAAAAAAAGTACAACAGGGTTCGAACTTATGAGGTGAAAGTTTAATTCTACAGTCCTTAGCCATCTGGTCCAACAGATTCCACGCGTTTTCATACAGGTTTCGTTTACTTTAATTGAAGTAATGCTGCCAGTGCATTTTATGGAGCTGGCGGGATTTGCTTTTCAATTTTTTCTGGAACTTGTGACCGGTCATGAACTGTGTAGCGTGGCTGTTTTAGGAATTTTTTTCTCTATTTTATTCACTCCTTTTTTGACAAAAAAAATCTATTTCAATCGGTTTTCTTTTTAGAAGTTTTCTTAGCTAGGCATAAAAAGTTGTGAAAACATAACCCGGTAATTTTAGTATGAACGAATGATAATTTGTGATCGTGGACCTAATAACTTATGTATCATCATCATGATAACATTAGCCCAATAAAAAGTTGTTCAAAATATACCTTTGGCATTTTCTGTATAAATAGCATGATAAAATACGCATCGTATACCTGATAATTTATGTACAAACAACATGATGACATTAACCCGGGAACTTTTTTGTTGAAAATATAAATCGATAATTTTTGTGTAAGTAACATGATAGCATACGCACCGCATACTTGATAACTTAGCTATAAACACCACGGTAACTTTGACCCGAATGATAAAAGTTGTTGAAGACTTACCCCTTGATAACTTATGTGTTAATAGCATGATAATTTACACACCACAAACCTAATAACTCGTGCACAAACATCGTAATAATTTTGACCCAAGGGAAAAAGTTGTTGAAAACATCCCGGTAGCTTCTATGAAAATAGCATGGTAATTTACATACCACAGACCTGATAACTTTATGCACAAACATCGTGATAACTTTGATCCGAGGAAAAAATTGTTAAAAGCATCCCTGATAACTTCTATGTAAAGAGCATGGTAATTTACGCACGACAGGTCTAACTTGCGTGCAAACATCGTGATAACTTTGACCCAAGGAAAAAAGTTGTTTAAACTTACCCCGACATCATGTGTGTAAATAACATGCTAATTTGCACAGCACGGACCTAATAACTTATGTGCAAACACCATGGTAACTTTGAGTCAGGAAAAGAAGTTGTTGAAAACATACCCCCAGTAAGTTCTGAGTAAATAACATCGTAATAAACGCATCACAAACCCGATAACTTACATACAACAATCGCGGTAACTTTGACCCAGGGAAAATATTGAAAACATACCACCGGCAATGAATGTGTAAATAGACCACCGATAACTTACATGTAAATAGTGATATTATACGTACTGCGGGCCTGATAACCTACATACAAACACAACGGCAACCTTGGACTTAGGGGAGAAGTGTTTGAAAACATACCCCCGGTAACTTCTGAGTAAATAGCATGGTAATATGCACACAACAGAGTAGATAACTCACACACAAACACCGCGGTAATTTTTTGACCTTGGGGTAAAAGTTGTTGAAAAACATACTCGACAACTTTTATGTAAACATCATGGTACTATAGGCCCAAAATAGCATGGTAATATAGCCCAACAGAGCAGGTAGCTCACGTACAAAAACCACGGTAACTTTGACTAGAGTGTATGAAAAATATAACTCCGGTAACTTTTGTGTGAATAACATTGTTTTTTTTACCGCATACCTAATAATTTACATACAAACACTGGGATAACTTTGACCCAGAGAAAAGAAGTAGTTAAAAAACATACCCTTGATAACTTTTGTGTAAATAGCATATGTTATTTTACGCACCATTGATCTGATCATAGGTTGCCAATAGGCCGACCGGACACGGCATGGCCTGGCACACGTCTAAACGGGCCTGACCCAACACAAGCCTCAAAGTTCCATTTATAAGCGAGCTATGCTATGTCGGCACGTGGACCTTACCTCCTAGCCGAGGCGCGTCCCTGATGGTAGATGGTGGTATGCTTGATAATTTACTTACAAACACCGAGATAAGTGTTGTCCCAGGAAAAAAAGTAGTTGAAACACCCCCGATAACTTCAGTGTAAACATCATGATAAGTTAGATACCACAAGTGTGATATCTTATGTAGTCTAGGCGTGGTAACTTTTGACTAAAAAAAGTCATCAAAACATATCAGTATATGATCTAGTTTCGAAGATCTTGTCGTGATGAATTTTTATGTGAAAACAGATTTTGAATCGAAGCAGCGGTTTGAGCTATGGAACATTTTAAAGTTTTGAAACAGAAAGAATATTTTCCTGACATCATGCAATCATGAGTAAGACGGGTTGCATGTGTCCGTCGCCACCACGTACGCATTAGCTAGTCAGGCTTCAATACTTCATGCATGTGTGATCACTTACGAAAGAAGGCATCAGCAGCGTTCGGATGTGTTGTTTAAAAGCCGTACGTCTGGCAGTTAGCAATGTCCTTGTTTAATAGGGTATATCTAAGAGTCTTCTAACGTGTAGGTTGGATCAAGTTATTTTTTCCCTCACATAAAGGTAACATGGTAAATAGTGTGAACCTAAATCATAGGGTAAAGATAGATTGATAAAATTGATTTAACGGTAAATAATTTTTTAATTATGTGGATTTACATGGAGGCCTTATTAGTGTCTCCAATTAGTAAATATATATAAGATATAAGATTTTTTTTTCCGCTGTAGACAGTTTAAGGAGGGACGGAATTCGTGGACTCCTTAAGACATCACATCTGACGGTTGAAATTACTCAATTTGAATATCGGATGGCTAGTTTTCTTATTTACCGTGGATTAACGTGGTTACTCGTATGGTGCCTCCAATTAGTAAAAATAAGATATAAGATGTAATGAGCTTATATTCAAGGATTTCCATGCACCCAAATTTCATTTTTTTATAGCTCATCTTCTATAGACATATTCTCTAATTTTCACAGAAACGCATGGGGTATCGTCTAGTTAATATAAACGTGCGATCAAGAGTGCAATGTTAAAACTTCTGGCCAATAACGGTCACTTTGGTCATTGTTTTAGAAACTTCTGAATAATTCATCAAATATCATGTCAGTACAAAGAACAATAGAAATATTTTCTGTATACATCAGAAATATTTTTTATATACATGTAACCATTTTGGAAACACGTGATTAACATTTCTTTAAACCTATATTACTTGATGTGTAATTATTTTTTCATACACATTGTAGATTTTGTGTATACATCAGAAACATTTTTTACATACATGTTCAACTTTTTGGAAATAAATGATTAACATTTTTTAAAAACATATTTCTTTTATGTCTACATCTTCATAGACATTGTATATTTTTATACATCGGAAACATTATGTATATATAAGTTAAATATTTGGAAATACACGATTAACATTTTTCAAACTTATACTTTTTGATGTCGACTTTTCCATACACATTGTACATCTCTTTGTATATATCATAAACATTTTTTGTATAAACGTCTAATCTTTTCCATGTACGTGATTAACATTTTTGAAAACATATTATTTTATATCTATACTTTTCTCATAGACATTGTACATTTTTTCTGTATATTCTTCACATACATAAAAAATATTTATATACACATTTAACATTTTTTATATGGATGATTAACATTTTTCAAAAATTTATAAAGTTTTTTTGTAACATATATATTTAGAATATTTGGAAGGATAAAGTGAAATAAAAAAGAAAGCAAAAACAAAAAAAAAGTGAAAAAATAGTGAAGAAAGAGGGCTAGGATACAATCAGCAACACATGCTAATTAGTCAATGTGCAAGCTAGTGGCCAACGGATGATGAAAAAGGAGGTAGTAGAACATAAATTAGTTGAAGAAGCTAATGTCAACAATCGACATTCAGTTCACGTGGTGGGGAGAGAGCATTAGAGAGCGGATTAACTTGTGGCTTACTCATTGGAATAATAAAGATGAGGCTAGCAAAGTGACGCGAAAAGTTTGTATCCAAACGTCATTCCCGTGACCATGTTAAGGTGATGCCAGAGTTTGCAACATCTGGTTCACCTTCAGGATGACATGGTTCGTGATGCACGCGACCAATGACAACAATATGACGATAGACAATTTCTATATGATTGTCGACTTGTCGAAGAATTGATGGGTGCAAGTAATTGAATATTTTCTCATTGATTGCAAAGTAGGCTTGCGACAGTCGGCGTAGATAAAATGGCGGATTGCCTCGTCCGCAATATACTATTCGAGCTCTTTTTGGTCTGAACGGACTCTTCTCGTCGATGCGATTCCAGTGTCACGAGGGTTCGGCCAACAAATATCTTATGCGTAGGGAATGATGGCATCTGGTGGCCATGCAAGGTGGCAATTTAGGTCAAGCATATGTGAGTGAACTGAACTTAGGACGAGGCCCAACGTGGGTCAACACAGCCCAGGTTAAACGGACGATGGGCATGTCCAGCATGGCCATGACGTTCGAAACGGACCAAAGGACAAAAAGGTACAGAAACAATTCTCCTTTTAAGGCATAGAAAAGCAGCCCAAAAAACGTGAAACCATGCAGCTCAAACATATAGATGAATCCCAAGAACAAAAAGAACCCAATCTCTTTTTATTTTTCTTTTTCTTTTTTCACCGGATTTTCTTCATTTCTATCTTTGTTTTCAATTTTTGTTCTTTTCTTTTCTTTTCTTTCTATTCATTTTACTTCGATTTGTTTGTTTCTTTCTCATTTTTCATCGGTTTTCTTTGTTTCTCTTGGGTTTTGTCGTGAATTTGTCGTGAGGCCAACGCATCTATGTGGTAGCTTGAGAGGGGTTGAGCGAAATCGAGAGACGCAACCCAAGACATGAATTTAGACAGCTTCGGGCCCCGGGAAACATCATCCGATAATAACGCTACATGCTGTTTGTGGCTAGGTCTCATTATAATCATGAGGGAGTCGCCTTTAAACCGGCACTTTGTTTCTGGCCCTAGAGATTGTTTTTTTCTTGCTTGTCCCCTCTTTTGGGAGCCCTGCCCCTCTTTATATAAGTTTGAAGGGGCGGGTTACATGTGGAGTCCTATTAGGATTAGGACTAGTCTACCTTCTAATACAAACCGGATACAAGTCCGGGTCTTAACTCCTTGTAAGGTAAATATTCCCCACGCCTTTCCTCTTAAACCGGCCCACTATTAACATAAACCGGCTTTCTGGGCCTTGGACCTTGTCATCCGTCTGTCCCGTCGCCAGTGAATCACCAAGTGTAAACCGTCTCAAGTAAACCACCAAGTCCGGCCGGGTCATATGTTCGGCCGGTTCATACCGCGGGGTATATCCCCGACATTAGCCCCCAGTTTAGCTTGGATTTATCCATGGTAAACTTATGTTGCAAAATAAACACAAGAACAAATTTGACAGGTTGTGCTCTAGGTTAAGAATTCTTGTAAACCGGCACCTGAACATCCTTAAGTCCTTGTCCTTTCCTTCTTCTAGAAAATCCGGGTCAACAGACCAGCTTCATAATCAACTTGCTTGCATAAGACATACTGTAAATCAGGAATCCATTTGAGTCGGCCTTCAATGCTCTGTCTTGACAAAAATATTGGTCTCTGAAATATTCAACTGATATCCAGCCGGTTTGTAGAACTTGCCGGTTTATCATTGCCAAAAAATCCGGTTTTTAAATATTGATAATACTGGGTCATAATTGTTGCCGACGCTGGGTCATAGTTACTGGTGACGCCGAGTCATGACTGTTGGTAACAACGGGTCATAATTACTGCAGACACCGGGCCAATCTGGGTTCCTCAAAACTGAGAATTTGAAGATATTTCTCCTTTATATCCATATTACTTGTAGTCCCCAAGTCTTGATCAGAGCAAAGTAATGATCTAAGACTTGCTTCAATATACCGCCACTTTGAAGAAATCCATGTTTGTTCATCTCAGTCGCTAGTAAAGACTGAATACTCCATATATGTAGCCCCCAAGTGCCAGGTTGTCATGGTTGCAGCAACCTGGGACTTGAAATTGCCTTATGCTCATAAAAAGTTCAACCAGTGTAGCCCCCAAGGGCCGGGTCATTATGCAATAGTGAGCAAGGACTTTGTAAATATAATCATGTAGATTTGAGCAATGATGTGTATCCCCCAAGGGCCGGCTTATTAAGATAATATTGAGCTGGGACTTGATATATACTTCAATGAAGATAACATCATATGATGTAACCCCCATTATGGGGATTGAATCCACGTCCACAAGGTTAAGAGCCTTGTGCTTTACCAACTGAGCAGTGGACCCTTCAATATAATGAATTAAAACTTGTGTACCTTGAATTGTTGACAGGAGCAATTGGTAGCCCCCAAGGGCCGGCTCATTACGATGTGATGAGTTGGGTCTTCAATAATGATGAGCAAGAAATGACTTTGCATTAGCCCTCAAGTATCATGGTGCATGCTTGCAGCGACATGAGACTTGCATATTTGATGTAATTTCAATTTGAACAATGTAGCCCCCAAGTGCCGGGTCGTAAGCCTGCAGCGACTCGGGACTATTCCCTTCATTGTAAAAATAAATCATATCCAAAATAATAGCCATTGCGCTAAAGCGACTTTGAAAATCTCAATCATAATATTGGTTATTGATAACCATAATAAAAATCCAGCCATGTTGGCTATTAAAGATTTGAATAATATACCCAATGATTTATAAGCGGATGATTCCAATAGCGCAATCCAAATATATAATGGCGACTTATAATCCAAAGCCAGGCCGGGTTAACAAACACAGGATAATTTCTCATCATATACTGGCGACTTATAGTCGAAAACCAGGCCGGGTTAATAAACGCCGATGATTTATAATCATGCTTTATTCAACCTTTTTCTGCATACAACAAGTTTAAAGTGTCCTAGCAGTTTACCGCCGGACGGGTCATAATGCCCAACATATAGCTCGGGTTTATAACCAAGGCTGCACTTAAGAATAATCAAATATGAAATATATCATACCTGTGACATTGAATCACATCGTTGGTTTACCAACTTTTTGTGGTAAGGGTGATAACCCATAATCATAAGTACCGATAACTCTTTCCATATTGTGTCGGTTTATAATAAAACTGTACCATGTTGTGATAAGCACCGGATTATCCATATATAACACTGGCGACTTATAGTCGAAACCAGACCGGGTTAATAAGCTTCGGATTATAATTGATCATGTACTGATAACTAGTAGTTGAAAATCGAACCGGGTTAATGAACGCCGGTTTATCAAAAACATTATAAATCTCAAGAAAGAACTTGGCAAATAAAAGCATATGAAAACTTGTAGTCGAGGCTTTTCACGGGCTGCCAGGCCCCAAATCGAGGCTTTTCATGGGATGCCAGGCCACTGAGTTAAACCATTTTACAAAGCCTTTTAAGATGGTCCTCAATCTTTAACCAATCGTCACTTTAACTTTGACAAGTTCAGGGTCTTTATAAGATTGACTGTCAAACGTTCGACGGGTCTTACCAGGATTACCCGGGGTTTTAGGTGAATACACCAGACTTCCAAGCCATGGCTTGATAGCCTATTGCAAGGTGTAGACTCTTTGTTCCTGTGGAAGCAAAGATCCCCCAAGCAACATTTTGAGCTGTGCTCAGTGGACGCCTATGTTTGAGTTATGCTTTGCAATAAACTCTCTTTGGCTCCTAAGTGATTTCCCTGGTGGCCTTACGCCGATCAAGAGGTGTAGCTATGGTTCGAATACGACCAAGCCCCCAAGTGATTTTTCTGAGAACTCGAACTTCGCGAGAGATATTTCCTCTTGAACCGGATGTTAAACCGGATATGGAGAGCTTCAAAGCTTTGTGAGAGACATCTTTCCCTTGAACCGGATTTCAAACCGGAATCTTCATTTTCAGCCCGAAATTTTCTGACGGCCTTTAAACTCGAACTTGCGAGAAATTAGTTCTTTTTGAATCGGAAATTATTAAACCGGATACTGAGAGCTTAAAAGCTTTGTAGGAGATAGATTTCCCTTGAACCGGATTGTAAACCGGATATTTGAGAGATTCAGTAAGACTGACATCCCTTGAACTGGATTTTAAACCGGAATCCTTTCTGATGACCCGGAACTTCTTTATTGAGCCGGGATTTTGTAACTGTCTTATACATTATGAGCCGGAAATTTTCTGACGGCTTTTAAATTTTCATCAATATAACAGTAGCCTCCGGGACCGGGTTATCTTTCCCTCCATCGTCCTGGGTTTCTTAAATTTGGTGAAACTGGCAAGATTTGCTGAGCCATGTCATTGTAGCCCCCGAAACTCAAAGGTGACTCGAGGAGTTGGCTTGAGATTCTCCATATTTGATCGTGATATAAACCAGCATAAATTCTATATCATTGGTGTTGATAGCACAATGTGAATCCATAGAAGGATGAGGTGATTGCGGCGGGTTATAAATGATCCCGTATGAGCCATGTCAGCAACTCGATCAATGGTTCCTTCCAACTGGCTATTTGAAGTTAACCAAAGTGTAGTGGCGGCGACTTGTGCGCCTGCTCATTGAGTCGTCCAGTGTAGACGGCGGCTGATAACACATGATAATTTTCCTCCAAGTTGTTGGAAGAAAAAACCGGGCTACCCAAGAGGTGATTTGCTCATACTCAATAAACGGCTCATGCAGACAGGTGCAGCCCGGTGTGTTGATGTAGACCAGGCCGAGAGAGACGGACAGTAAGAATGTCACAGTATTAGAGGTGGCTTGGACATAAGAATCTGCCGCGGCGTTGTAAGCCTGGTGTGGACGGGCGAGTCAGTAGCAGGCGCGGTAAATCCGCGTGGACGGACGGGTCAACTTGGCCGTGTTAATGTAGCGAGAGCGGCGATTTGCACAAATAATGCTAGCACGCACCATTTATGCGACACCTTTGTAAGGAATAATGGTCCTACGGAAAAATATCATAGACCAGAGTAGTTGTTCTATGATGAAAACAATATGTGTTAATAAAATAAATTTAGATAGATTTCACCTGATTTGTCCGCATGATAAATGATTCGTTCAATGCGACAGAAACGGCTCAGGCAGAACGACAACTCAATATAACCCCGACGGCTTAACACGGCAGAGGCGGCCCAATACTGATAAACATCTTGGTATTATTTTTGTCAGGCTGATGATTGCACTACAAAAAATTACACTTCCGTGATGATACGTGTTTGTCACAGTATGTCGCGTTTTTTTCATGCATGTACATCCATGACGATTTTATGACAGAATCAAGATAGTCATACCTCTGTTGTCGTAGAAGTGTTCCATGACATTACCAAAATTATCATCACGGAAGTGTCCACTTCCATGACGATAAATCGCGGGTCACAGAAGTGCTTTTGTCAAGGGTGACCGACATGTCGCATCCACCATAACGGAACGTTGTTAAGCTATTGGGTCGGTTTTTGGATCCGATAACCCGTTAACAGCCCCGACCAATGGGAAATTTCCACGTGTAAAATTCTTATTGGCCGGACGAAACACGTGTCAGCTCGTCAGTGGATCAGATAGGCGCCTATGATATGTCGACGCATGCCACGGCCCACCACTGGCCCATTTAGCTTACAAAGCCGGCCCGTTTGACTTGGTCAAAAGTTAACGGGCTGGCCCATGAAAAGCCTGTTAACAGTCTCTTAACAAATAGCCCATTTTATGGCCCATTAACTCACGGCTCGTTAGGCCCTAAAGGAAATCGGCCCAACAACGTCATGTGGGCCGTCGAATATAACACCCGCCCATTTTACTTTCGGCCCATGTATGGCCCATGACGTCTTTCGGCCCATATGAGGCCTCCGTATCTTTCGGCCATTTACAGGCCCACGGTGACTCTAGCCCATAATGAACAGTATTTTTCTTTGTACCCGTTAACGACCCGTGATTTACATGGGCCGTTTCCAGCCCGTGTTAGCTTTCGGCCTATTGACGGCCCATACATTCTTCGGCTCCTTTTCGGCCCTCAATTACTTTTGGCCCGTTACTTGCTTGTTCACCTAATGGGCCAAATTCGGCCCATGGTAAGAGTCAGCCCGTTACTGGCATGTTCCCCAAATGGGCCAAATTCGGCCCATGGCAAGAGTCGTCCCATTACTGGCCTGTTACCCTAATGGGCCAAATTCGTCCATGGCAAGAGTCGGCCCGTTTCTGGCGTGTTAACCTGTTGCGCCGTTTCCAGCCCGTCCTATATTCTGGCCCATTAACGACCCGTTATGCCTGTGACAGAATTAAGCCTTTGCAGTCCTACGGCCTGTTAACGGCACGTTACCGTGCTGGGACGATACCAATTACGCCCGATTACGGCCCATGTAGACCCATTTATCCGACGGCCCGAGGCCCACCGATTACAGGCCCATTTATCGACGGCCTGAGGCCCACCGATTACAGGCCCATTTATCGACGGCCCGTAGGATACCCATGGATCCTATGGCCCATATATGGCCCATGGTAGTTGCGGCCACTAGCAAACCAGGGAAAAAGAAGACTAGGAAATAAATAAGGCCGAAACTAATGCTAGGCTATTAAGGCGATTGCACATATTAGATCCACTCGGCATCAAAGATCGCCACCAGTGCAAATATAGGGAACACCCTACACTACACAAAAATGGCTTGCTGTTTTCTTCAGCCGGTGGCTGCACGTTAAGAATAAATTTTGTATCACACCAAAAAAAATTACAACTATATAACAAAAGGAAGGTTGGCATAAAACTTAACAGTCTAGCAAATAAATGCACCGCCAGAAGTTCAGAAGCTCGGTTCATTTGACCTGACTGTTACGTTTTCATGCTATATTGTCCGATGGAGCAACATAACCCTCGCCTTCATTTCCCCTAGGCTCCTGAACAACATAGCAAATGTCTGATAGTCTGGTTTCAAAACCAAGCAATGTTTCTCCTTGTTTCACAAAGGGCCTCTGTTAGGGAATGGACTTGTGTCTGGAGCGCATACAACATTACTTTGAGCTTGCATATCTTGATCATGAGGCAGTTTGGACGATATTGCCTTAACAACTAACCCAGTATTACGCATGAACGTGCTTTTGGCACTGTTAGTGGACAGGTACTGACCCACTGCAGCAAGAGCTGACATTGTGGTTATAGTTGCCTCGCCACCTTCAGAAGGTGGCGGTTCCACCATTTTTTCCATAGCTCGCTGAAAAGTTGAGGTTTTACATTAGTAGTACCATAACAGAGGATATTAAGGAGGCAGCAAAACCAAACAAAATAGCTTTGGTCTATATACAGAACTTATTCTGGTGAACCCATGTAAAATATTAGTTGTATTTTATTGCAAAGTACATAATAAAACCAGGTTCCAAACATATGACCATGTACCATCGCTAATGTATTGTCTATTTCTTCACATTGTATTGAGGGCTAAGGATAAAGAGACGAATTTTATAATACGGTAAGCATAGTATGACATCATTCATATCACAAAACAACTGAGAACAGAAAAACAAGCAATTGTAACGTTGTGTGGGCAAGTCCAGCATGGAACTAGATTACGGGTCAAGATCAAAGGAACATCACTCCTCTCTTTTAAACCTTGTAAGGTGCAATGATACGCTAAGACAATTGTGTATAAAATTGAAAAGGGTAATAGACATTGGCTGCAAACCATGCAGTTCAAGGCACAAGTCAGAGTAAGTAGTAGTTAAAAGGCATGAGGATTAAGGACTTACAACAGCGGCTTTGACTGGTGTAGTCATGCCCTTCTTCTTGCTGGTGTGACAGTCCTTGAAGATTTCCACAACATTTGGTTCAAGTACTTTTTGGTCCTTGCGGGCTTTCGTCTGCATTTCGAACAAGTCAATATAGATCTGATAATATGGTACAGCGAAAAGAGTGAAACAACATCTAATTACAAGAGCCTCGCAGTGTGCAATATAGCTACGAGATCCTGTCATCTGTTGGAATTTCACTTTCGTACGGTTGGCCTTGTTCTTTGAACAGTTCACCTACATAGATTTGTGTGGCACATGCGTAAATAGGACTTCAACATGTGATCCGATCACATATATATAATGTACCTGATACTTCGGATCAGACCAGTGTTTAACAAGGCCCCTCTAGTCTTCATTCGATATATTTTCCACTTGAGATGTTTGGGAAAGTTCACTGTTAGCCTTGCCTTCAAAGTGGGTTTTCCTCAAGTTATACCGATACTATCGCAGAGCAAACTTGAAAACATGGGTGCAAGCTTGTCTGGTTGCATCATCTTGGCTATCCAACTTGAACCTCATCCATTGAAAATTATGGGAGTCTCATTATCAGCAACCTAGAAAGTATGGGACAGAGCAGGACGATGTTACTAGTTTCCATACATAACCATACTTACAGATAAATGGTCGAGGAAGGTGTTGAATTGGGTTTCATCTGTGTCATTCCTGTACTGAATCCATGTTGGGAGGATACGTACATGACACCTAACGGCAACCGCTGCCTCTGATACTAACTTGGCTGACTCTGTAGCATCACGTGGCCTTTTTAAACCTGCCTCAAAACGAATCTCCATTATTCCTCCTCTAGATTTAGTTAACCTATCGAGCATTATCCCTGATGTTTGTTTCCTCTTGCGCCTAGGTGCTAGTCCAACAACGAACATAGGAAGTGTTAGTGTACATCAAACTGTGAGACTACATATAAAGAAGCATTCAACTGTAACTTGACTCCAGCAACTACCTTCTTGTTGTTGAAGCTCACAAGGTTCATCTGATATTGCCAACTTGTCTTGTGTCAAGAGTGCTTGGGAAGTAGTGTCAGGTGGCAAGGGAGCTTGGGAACGTGCTGCTAGCTCAGTTGACGCACGAGTAAGTCGTGCAGCTGGTAGTAGTGTGGTAGGTGTTACAAGAACTAGGGTTGTCTCTGCTTGTTTGGTGACAGCTATTTGTTCATGTGTGGCTTTTGTTGCAGCTCATGTAGCATGGGATGCCGTGTTTGTAGAATTTTCTGCTGGACTTTCCCCTTCTATTGCACCATCAGTACCAGCAGAATCTGCAGGATTCATCCGCTTCTCATTCCCTGCCATTATGTGTTTCTTCCTCTTTCTCTGTGCCATGTTAAGTCAAGCCGACAAGAAAAATGAATAACAATTTAGTTCTTCAGAACAAATTGATGCATGATGCAGACGAACTGAACTTTGATGTTAGACAACCACATGATAGGAGGATGTAATTTGTATGAAAAACAGGACAGAAGAGATAACCAGAACTATGATGTGTAAACTAAGAAGAAGACATTTCACCAAATTAGAAGCAATGCAATGGAAGGTAGACACCATATGAAAGATGCTACAAATATCGCTATGCCAAGTTAACAGTATCTCAATATAAATGGCGTTTAAACAAATGTGAAGCAGTACAAGAAATAAATCATATGCAAGATGCAAACAAGATCACACTACCATGTTAGAGGTCTCTCGTCATTAGTGCCATTGCATATTCACAACATTGCATATTCACAGCTTATGATGTGTAAACTAAGGAGAAGGCATTTCAACAAATTAGAAGCAATAAAAGCTAGACACCATATGAAATATGCAACGAATATCACTCTACGAAGTTAAAATTGTCTCGTCATAAGTGCCATTTCAACAAATTAGTAGTACAAGCTAGAAAAGAATGTGAGATGTAACCTATATCACACTCCGAAGTCAAACGTGTCTTATGATAAGTGATTGTTGCAGGTTACACAACAGTAGTAATTTGATGTAAGAACATGGTGTGATAGACAGATATTGTATGTTCTAGAAACAGGAACACGTCTCTTATTCATGTATAATGTGTAAAGTAAGCAGATGAAATTCAACAAAATTAGAAGCAATACAAGCTAGACATCACACATAACATGCAACCACATATAACAGTGCCAAGTTAGAGGGAGCACCAGTGATGCTGCACTAGGGTAGACGTGCTCATCATAAACACAGCTTTGTTGAGTGTCTATGCATGTGTTGTCTTGGAGATCATCTTGGGGTGTGGAGGAGTAGAAACTATAGAGGCCCTCCATTCGGAAGGAGCACCTTTATCCGCTGCCTTGCTAACTTCCTTCCGCTTTAATGATTTTGAATTGTCAAGTAAAACCGAAAAGAAAAAGC
Source organism: Triticum timopheevii (assembly GCA_963921465.1). Classification (NCBI taxonomy): domain Eukaryota; kingdom Viridiplantae; phylum Streptophyta; class Magnoliopsida; order Poales; family Poaceae; genus Triticum; species Triticum timopheevii. The sequence goes on along the minus strand of OY997271.1, from coordinate 51,225,256 downwards.
AATAAAATTCTCTCTTCAGAACTCATTCATGCATGATACTGACAATCACTACTTTGATGTAAGGCAAACACATGATACCAGGATGGAATATGTACGAAAAACAGGACGGCATGGCATGTTCACAACTGTTTGTGTAAACTAAGCATAAACCATTCCAGCAAATAAGAAGCAATGCAAGCTAGACACCACATGAAAGATGCAACCAATATGACTCGTCCAAGTTAAAAGCGTCCCATCATAAATGGAATTTCAACAAATTAGAAGCAGCGCATGCTATAAATCATATGAAAGATGCAACTAATATCACACTGCATATCCTAAAGGAGTCTCGTCATATTGATTGATGCGGGATACAAAAAAACAATAGTTTTATGTAAGGACATGCTTAATAGACAGATGTACTATGTACTAAATATAGGAAGGCGTGTCACATTAACAGGTATAATGTACTCCCTCCGTCCCATAATGTAAGACGTTTTTTGGCACTAATTTAGTGCCAAAAACGTCTTACATTATGGGACGGAGGGAGTATAAGCTAAGAAGACTAGCACATGCAGTTTAACCAGATTGGAAGAATTACAATCTAGACACCGTATGCAACATGCAACCACATATCACGCTGCCAAGTTAGAGCAAGCACCTGCGATGCTAGTGTAGGGGAAATGCTCTAATCAACTACAGAGCTACATTCACTATCTTCATCTAGCATTTCTGTTTCTTGAGAATCATGTCGGGAGGCTGACGCTGCATTCTTTAAATGAGTAGTCCCCTTGCCTGCCTGCCTCGTCATAAGCGATTGATGAGGGATACAAACATTAGTTTGATGCAAGAACATGGTTAATACACAGATGTACTAGTATGTACCAAAAACAGAAAGGCATGTCATATTCAAAGGTTTAATGTGTAAGCTAAGTAGATGCAATTTAACCAAATTGAAAGCAATACAAGCTAGACATCCGGCTGGAGTGGTGAACATGATCATCTAGGACCTGAGAGCCTGGTGGGAGGCAGGCTGCTTCGCCACCATTGCTACGTCTTGAGCTTGCGTTGGTTTTCCTCGAAGAGGAGAGGGTGATGCAACAATAGTAGCGTAAGTATTTCCCTCAGGTTTTGAGAACCAAGTTATCAATCAAGTAGGAGGCTCCTCAAAAGTCCCACGCACCTACACAAACAAACTGAGAACTCGCAACCAACTCAATAAAGGGGTTGTCAATCCCTTCACGGCCACTTGCGAAAGTGAGATCTAATAGAGATAGTATGGTAAGATAAATATATTTTTGGTATTTTGTAATATAGACGCAAAAAGTAAAGATGCAAATACAAGTAGATTGGAAGCAAATATGATAAGAGATAGACCCGGGGGCCATAGGTTTCACTAGTGGCTTCTCTCAAGATAGCATAAGTATTACGGTGGGTGAACAAATTACTGTCGAGCAATTGATAGAAAAGCGAATAATTATGAAATTATCTAGGCGTGATCATGTATATAGGCATCACGTCCGTAACAAGTAGACCGACTCCTGCCTGCATCTACTACTATTACTGCACACATCGACCGACTCCTGCCTGAATGTAGAGTATTAAGTTCATAAGAACAGAGTAACGCATTAAGCAAGATGACATGATGTAAAGGGATAAACTCAAGCAATATGATATAAACCCCATCTAGTTATCGTCGATGGCAACAATACAATACTTGCCTTGCAACCCTTTCTGTCACTGGGTAAGGACACCGCAAGATTGAACCCAAAGCTAAGCACTTCTCCCATGGCAAGAAAGATCAATCTAGTAGGCCAAACCAAACTGATAATTCGAAGAGCCTTGCAAAGATAACTCAATCATACATAAAAGAATTTAGAGAAGATTCAAATATTATTCATAGATAAACTTGATCATAAACCCACAATTCATCAGATCTCAACAAACACACCATAAAAAGAGTTTAAATCGAATAGATCTCCACAAGAGAGGGGGAGAACATTGTATTGAGATCCCAAAAGAGAGAAGAAGTCATCTAGCTAATAACTATGGACCTGTAGGTCTGTGGTAAACTACTCACAACTCATCGGAGGGGCAAGTATGTTGATGTAGAAGCCCTCCGTGGTCGATTCCCCCTCTGGCGGAGCGCCGGCGAAGGCTCCAAGATGAGATCTCGCGGATACAGAAGGTTACGGTGGTGGAAATTGTGTTTCGTCTGCTCCCTGGATGTTTTTGCGGTACGTAGGTTTATATAGGAGGAAGAAGTATGTCGGTAAACTTTTTCAGCCTTCACGCAATACATGAGCGTGAGCCATGGATATAGCACTACGGGTGGAATAGAATATGATGATGGGGATTGTGTGGAGAAGACAAAAAAGGAGAAAGTCTCACATTGACGAGGATAATCAACGGGCTATGGAGATGCCCATCAATTGATGTCAACATGAGGAGTAGGGATTGACATGCAACGGATGCATTAGAGCTATAAACGAATGCTCAACAAAAGAAAACTAGTGGGTGTGCATCCAACTTGCTTGCTCACGAAGACCTAGGGCATTTGAGGAAGCCCATCGTAGGAATATACAAGCCAAGTTCTATAATGAAAAATTCCCACTAGTATGAAAAAGACAACTTATGAGACTCACTATATGAAAAACATGGTGCTACTTTGAAGCACAATATATGAGACTCACTATATGATGAACAAGGTGCTACTTTGAAGCACAAGTGTGGAAAAAGAGATAGTAACATTGCCCTTTTTATTTATTTTCTTTTTTTCTCTTTTTTTCTTTTTTTGGGGCCTTTCTTTTTTTTGGCCTTTCTTCCTTTTTTTATTTTTTTCTTTGGGCAATGCTCTAATAATGATGATCATCACACTTCTATTGATTACAACATATGAGTTACAATTCGAAACTAGAACAAGATATGACTCTATATGAATGCCTCCGGCGGTGTACCGGGATGGTGCAATAAATCAAGAGTGAATTGTATAAAAAATAATGCATGGTGGCTTTGCCACAAATACAATGTCAACTACACGATCATGCAATGGCAATATGACAAAAGTAAAGTATGTCATAATGATGAACGGAACGGTGGAAAGTTGCATGACAATATATCTCGGAATGGCTATGGAAATGCCATAATAGGTAGGTATGGTGGCTGTTTTGAGGAAGATATAAGGAGGTTTATGTGTGATAGAGCGTATCGTATCACGGGGTTTGGATGCACTGGCGAAGTTTGCACCAACTCTCAAGGTGAGAAAGGGCAATGCACGGTACCGAAGAGGCTAGCAATGGTGGAAAGGTAAAAGTGCGTATAATCCATGGACTCAACATTAGTCAAAAGAACTCATATACTTATTGCAAAAATTTAGAAGTCATCAAAAATAAAGTACTACGTGCATGCTCCTAGGGGGATAGATTGGTAGGAAAAGACCATTGCTCGTCCCCGACCGCCACTCATAAGGATGCACAAGCCAGGTACACTTCATGTTTCAAATTTGTTACACAACTTTAACCATAAGTGCATGCTACGGGACTTGCTAACTTCAACACAAGCATTCTTTAAATTCATAATCACCCAACTAGCATGACTTTAATATCACTACCTCCATATCTCAAAACAATTATCAAGTTTCAAATTGATCATAGCATCCAATTCACTTCCTATGATAGTTTTTATTATACCCAACTCGGATGCCTACCATTCTAGGACCAATTTTATAACCATAGCAAATATCATGCTGTTCTAAAAGACTCTCAAAAATATATAAGTGAAGCATGAGAGAGTAGTAATTTCTTCAAAATTAAGACACCACCGTGCTCTAAAAAATATAAGTGAAGCACTAGAGCAAAAACTATCAAGCTCAAAAGATATAAGTGAAGCACATAGAGTATTGTAGCAAATTCTAATCAAATAGGCTTCTCCCAAAAGGTGTGTACATAAAGGATGATTGTGGTAAACTAAAAATCTACGACTAATATAATACACGACGCTCCAAGAAAAACACATATCATGTGGCGAATAAAAATATAGCTCCAAGTAAAGTTACCAATGAACGAATACGAAAGAGGGGATGCCTTCCCGGGGCATCCCCAAGCTTAGGATTTTGGCTATCCTTGAATATATTGGGGTGCCTTGGAAATCCCCAAGCTTAGGCTCTTTCCACCCTTTATTTCATAGTACATAAAAGCTTTACCCAAAACTTGAAAACTTCACAACACAAAACTCAACAGGAAATCTTATAGGCTCCGTTAGTGAAAGAAAACAAAACCACCACATAAGGTACTGCAATGAACTCATTCTTTACTTATTTTGGTGTTAAACCTACTGTAATCCAACTTCTGTATGGTTTATAAACTAATTTACTAGCCATAGATGCATCGAAATAAGCAAACAACACACGAAAAACAGAATCTATCAAAAACAGAACAGTCTGTAGCAATCTGTAACTAATGCAAACTTATGGAACTTTAAAAATCCTACCAAAATAGGAAGTCCTGGAAAATTTGTTTATTGATCAGAAGAAAAAATAATAAACGCAAAATCACATTTCTGTGATTTAACAAAATTATATTCGTGCGTGCAAAGTTTCTGTTTTTCAGCAGAATCAAATCAACTAACATCATAGGTTATCCTATAGGTTCTACTTGGCACAAACACTAATTAAAAGATAAAAACACATCTAAACAGAAGGTAGATGCAAGATTTATTACTAAACAGGAGCAAAAACAAAAAACATAAAGAAAATTGGGTTGCCTCCCAACTAGCACTATCATTTAACGCCCCTAGCTAGGCATAAAAGCGAAGATAGATCTAAGTAGTGTCATCTTTAATTTTCAATTTTTTAGCGGAGTCATTCTCGAATCCAGGAGGTTCTTTCCGCTTCCCTTCATACTCGGAAATTTTTAGATCTAAAGAATCCAACCGCTTATTGCAAAGAGTAATCAACATATTCATGCGGTGAAGATTTCCGCTAACACTTTTAAGAGGCTCATGAGACTTTTGTAATATTTTTGTTACTTCACGAATGTTTCCAAACACTTGGGTTTCTTCTTGGGTAGGATGTTATCCTCCCTTTCGAGGTAGTGTTCCCACTATTCCCTCTAGAATTTCACGCACAATACTGGGATCAATTTCAATGAAATTTCCCTTGGCAATGCAATCCAAGAGTTGTCTATGTGTCATATTTAACCCAACATAAAAATTATGAAGAATAATTCTAAAGTTCACCTCTAGGGTGTACTTGCGATAAGATTCCATCATCCTATACCAAGCATCTTTTAAGTTTTCTCCTTGCCTTTGCTTGAAGTGAAGAACTTCAGACTCGGGAGACATAGGAGCAGATAAGGAACTAGACATAATGACAAGCAAACAAAAGGCAAGCGAAAAAGAGAGAGAGAGAAGATTGAGAAAGATAGGGCGAATAAAACGGCAAGGGTGAAGTGGGGGAGAGGAAAACGAGAGGAAAATGGCAAATAATGTAAATGCGAGGGAGATGGGTTTGTGATGGGTACTTGGTATGTCTTGACTTGTGCGAAGACCTCCCCAGCAACGGCGCCAGAAATCCTTCTTGCTACGTCTTGAGCTTGTGTTGGTTTTCCTCGAAGAGGAGAGGGTGATGCAGCAATAGTAGCGTAAGTATTTCCCACAGTTTTTGAAAACCAAGGTATCAATTTAGTAGGAGGCTCCTCAAAAGTCCCACGCACCTACACAAACAAACTGATAACTCGCAACCAATGCAATAAAGGGGTTGTCAATCCCTTCACGGCCACTTGCGAAAGTGAGATCTAATAGAGATAGTATGGTAAGATAAATATATTTTGGGTATTCTGTAATATAGATGCAAAAAGTAAAGATGCAAATAAAAGTAGATTGGAAGCAAATATGATAAGAGATAGACCCGGGGGCCATAAGTTTCACTAGTGGATTCCCTCAAGATAGCATAAGTATTACGGTGGGTGAACAAATTACTGTCGAGCAATTGATAGAAAAACGAATAATTATGAGATTATCTAGGCATGATCATGTATATAGACATTACGTCCGTAACAAGTAGACCGACTCCTGGCTACATCTACTACTATTACTCCACAAATCGACGGACTCCTGCCTGTATCTAGAGTATTAAGTTCATAAGAACAGAATAACGCATTAACCAAGATGACATGATGTAGAGGGATAAACTCAAGCAATATTATATAAACCCCATCTTGTTATCCTCGATGGCAACAATACAATACGTTCCTTGCAACCCTTATGTCACTGGGTAAGGACACCGCAAGATTGAACCCAAAGCTAAGCACTTCTCCCATGGCAAGAAAGATCAATCTAGTAGGCCAAACCAAACTGATAATTCGAAGAGACTTGCAAAGATAACTCAATCATACATAAAAGAATTCAGAGAAGATTCAACTATTATTCATAGATAAACTTGATCATAAACCCACAATTTATCGGATCTCGACAAACACACCGCAAAAAGAGTTTACATCGAATAAATCTCCACAAGAGAGGGGGAGAACATTGTATTGAGATCCAAAAAGAGAGAAGAAGCCATCTAGCTAATAACTATGGACCCGTAGGTCTGTGGTACACTACTCACAACTCATCGGAGGGGCAAGGATGTTGATGTAGAAGCCCTCCGTGGTCGATTCCCCCTCCGGCGGAGCGCCGACGAAGGCTCCAAGATGAGATCTCGCGGATACAGAAGGTTATGGTGGTGGAAATTGTGTTTCGTTTGCTCCCTGGATATTTTCGGGGTACGTAGGCTTATATAGGAGGAAGAAGTACATCGGTGGACACCCAAGGGGCCCACGAGATAGGGGGCGCGCCCTATAGGGGGGGACCCTCCTATCTCGTGGAGGCCTTGGCTGCTTCTTGACTTGTACTCCAAGTCCTCTGGATCATGTTCGTTCCAAAAATCACGCTCCCGAAGGTTTCATTCCGTTTGGACTCCTTTTGATATTCCTTTTCTTCAAAATACTGAAATAGGCAAAAAAACAACAATACGGGTTGGGCCTCCAGTTAGTTGGTTAGTCCCAAAAATCATATAAATGTGTAAAATAAAGCCCATAAACATCCAAAAGGGGTAATATAATAGCATGGAACAATCAAAAATTAGTTGGAGATGTATCAACAATAGCGGCTTTTTAGTTGGCTTCCAGGTGATGCCTGTCTTTGCTGGGCTTGTCACTGGCTCAGCCAGTGCCCTGACTAGCTATTTGTCTTCTGGTGCTCACGGGATGGTGGTTCATGTAAAAAATATCTTACCTTATCTTAATAAATACCGAATTTGGCCTTTCGAATACAAGCTAGACACCATATGGAACATGCAACCACAAATGACACCGCGAAGTTAAAGCAAGCACCTGGGATGGTGGTTCATTGCGAGCGAGGTCATCAACTCCAGAGAAACGTTTACCATCTCCATCTGCTGACATTGCACCCTTTATAGCACTGTAACGTGTCGTGCCTAGCCTCGTAGAAAGCTGGCACGACTTGTCTCTTTTCTATTTTGCTTATCTCGAGGCAGATTCTGAAATACCCTTGCATAAAAACACAATAGTGAGAGTATGGGTGAAGTGTGTGCAGAACTAGTGCACTGTAAAAGTAGCAGATAGCAGGTGGCTGAAAAATAAATGACAGGAGACATATGATAGCTCTACAACATTGCATGGCAAACAAAATTAGATTCTACTAGTCATCAACCCGTGCTACTGCACGGGCTAGTGATTCTAAATCAATTATGTTATATTGATTGACCAACACAAACTTTGTATGTTTTAATACTATCATAGAAGTACACATTTAGTTTTCTCAATCTATTTGGGGAGATATGCAGCCATGAAATACCGTTGCCACTTGCTTAAGCTTTTAGCGCAAAAGGAAGATTCCAATATATTTTTACAATATAAGTTGCATGGTAGCTATCACCAACATCGTAGCACCCCAGATCAATGTAGCAGGTAAAATAAAAATGAATAGTTTACTTATAGATGTCAATCTTTATACATGGAAATTATGGAATTCGGTTGTTGCTCATGTTTTAGAATCCATGTGAAGGGTGGTGCAGGCTACTAGTATATGCCCTGGTCACCATTTAGAATACATAGAAAATGAATAGTGTACATAGTCAGAGGAAACAACTTGCCGACATGCATAAATCGTCCGGGGGTCAACTTTGACAAAGAAAACTGTAGTGAAATCATTAACATGATCACATATTCATATCACAAAGACAAACTGAAACCAAAAAATATCCAACCTATGAATTATGACCAGGCAATCATTTGATTACTCTCCATAGTTGTGTACTATAGCAGGTACTCTAGCTATATAGTTTAATAGGGCTAATGCCTACCTTTTCAATTTATCTGGACGTGAGCACATTCGTACTGTTAAGTAATTATAATTTATTAATTAAGATTTTTTATGGCCGACGTTGGTATATACACACATATTTGTGATTGTGTGTGTGTGTGTGTGTGTGGTGATTTTTGGATGAGATATTTAATTGACTTAATTCTACCGGGAAACATTATTCCATGTACCCAGATGTACACACAGCAGACTTAAGTACCGTACGTACACGTTCTTTTAACAAATTACACATAGAGCTAGTCGTGTTATGCATGGCCTTTTTAAATTGGCATAAGAGTTTCAGGTATCCCATCCTTTTCCTTTTATAGGAAGTTTTTTATTTGAGGGTTTTTATAGGAGGTGTTGTAAAGGTAGTAGGCCATGTTTTTTCCAGACGGAGTCTATCTCTTTCTTTATTTTAAAAGGAAGGAACGGATCGATGTCTTTTTTGAACCGGACTGTAGGATCATAGTTATGTCTGTCCCATGTTTTTTTTTCTCTATGATGAAACTTGTGGGTCATCATGCATGGACTCTGGGATAGCACGTCAATTGTTCCTTGGTAACTCATGTTTTGTTTTTCTCTATAGAGAAACATGTGGGACATCACGCAAGGACTCTACGTACATCTAACGGCTATTAATAACTATTAATAAGATCTAATGGACAATAATCTTATTCTTAAGGATTAACGTGGAGTCTCCGTTGGTGCTTCCAATTAGTAAATATAAGACTCCGTATGATTTTGTAATATATGAGCATAGGAAATGCAGGTACTCCTCTAGCACACCACCACATGTGGTCATATCTAAGATAACAGTCGACTGAAAATAAATAGGTCAGTCGTTTTTTTAATGAACCGTCCGATCTATAAGGAACGGGCAGATGGCCTTCGTCTACCTCCCGCCAGTCACTGTTGACGATCTTTCTCGAACCGCCAGTGACCACCGGCCCAGACCCCTTTTTACCGGGGAAACCGATGTTCTGGAGGGTGCAGGCTTGGACGAACCCATGGCCAAATTGTTGACTGTGTTGCTGTGGCCGTATGTCGGCAGAGGGGAAGCAGACCCGAGGCGGTGAAGGACAGTGTAGCAGGAACAGCTTCGGTGCGGTGGAGGGTGGCGAAGTTGGAGCGACAGCGGTGAGGCGCAGGACGGCGTGGTTGAACTGGCTCGGGTACGGACGGCTCGGCCTCGGCTTCAACTACTAGCCGTGGAGGGCGTTGCGGTTGAGGTTGCGGTGGACGACGACATCGGGGTATCGGCTCTGGTGTGATGGAGGAGGGCGGCGGTTGATGGGTGGGATGGGGTGGCGGACGGAGGACGCCGGGGTTTCACGGCTCGTGGAGAGGTAGTTTTGGCGCCCACGGAGTACGAATGGGGAATCAGACGGGTGGGGGGGAACCATGTTTTCGTCTGGGACGCGCTTGTTTTTGGCTTTTTTGAACAGAAGATGGGACACACTTGTTTGAAATTTGGGGAAAGTACAAACTTTGCCCCCCTCTTAAATTTCGGACCTACTGCGGGTCGGGGGTAGGATGGTAATCCCAGGTGTCCCAAATAGTGGGCTGGAGCGATTTCGGCCGCGCGCATGTGTGCTTAGGCGGCCATTGTGTATGAATGTTTTTCAGAGGCGGTTGCGTGGCGTCTAGATGAAGCTACAAACCTACCCCGGTTTAGACCTTTGGACGTCGAGCCGGTAGGTTTCATGGGTCGGAGTTATTAGAAAAGTAATTTCCTTGTACTACCAAACATTGGTCTCACGCGGTTTCGAGCGAGTAAAGGCTCTTTGGGCGCTTCGTTCGAAATTTTGAAACACAAGCATTCACGTTTAGAGTACTCTTGAACTATGAGGATTGACCTAAATAGACAACATTATATTTGACCTTGTATGTTTGAAGACCTCATTAAATTATCTGCTTCTTTTTGAAATTTTGACACTTGAAAATCCTATAACTACGATTATTTTGGAATGGAGGAGCTAAATTTGAATCTATTTTGTACACGAATACATATGCTATTATGTACAAAATCAGAGCAAAGATTGGTGCCCCCATAATTTAGGTATGGTTTACAAATGCCATGATATAAAATTCAAATAATTGAATGGAATTCATGTTGAATTCAATTTTTTTAAACCACCTTAAGTTGAATTCAAATGTATGCTAGTTCATAGGTAGCTATTTATAATGTCGATTGTGTAACTTTCGTATGTATAATGTGCTTTACACACACAACATGAACTATACTCACGTTTCTTTTTCAATTGCTAAAGCGATGCATTGTCTGGAGTTCAAAATACTAACTATGTGGATCAATTGTGTCGAATAATAACACAGACATGCTCAAATTCGATAGAATCTAGACTTCTGATGGATCAATGACCGCTCCTTACGCGAACTGCAAATATCATGATCCCATCCTAATGTTTGGATACAATTTATATCTTTAATCAATGTGTAGAGCAGTCTTTTACGTGTAGTTTCACTCTCCATCGGTGGTCTCTCACACATGCTCACACACTCTCTCCCGAGGTGTCTTTCTCGCACACATGCTCTAGATATAACCCTCCCTCCCTCTCGTAACCATTTACAACTGTTTTCACTAACCTTTATCACAAGCACTCTTCCTCTCGCAAACATACACACGCACAATCCTCATCGACCCATCTATATACATGGACCTTCCTATGTGTCTCATGTACGCACATTATCTTTACGCCCATCTCTCACCACTATACACTTCCGTGATGATACGTGTTTGTCACAGTAGGTCGCGTTTTTTGTCATGCATGTACATCCATGACAAATTTATGACAAAATCGAGATAGTCATACCTGTGCTGTCGTAGAAGTGTTTGATGACATTACCAAAATTATCATCACGAAAGTGTCCACTTCCATGACGATAAATCGCGCTTCACAGAAGTGCTTTCGTCAAGGGTGACCGACACGTGGCATCCATCGTAATGGAACGCCGTTAAGCTATCGGGTCGGGTTTTGGATCCGATAATCCGTTAACAGCCCGGACCAATGGGGATTTTCCACGTGTAAAATCATCATTGGCTGGAGGAAACACCTGCCGGCTCATTGTTGGGACAGATGTCATCCACTCATTGGACAGAAGGCGCCTATGATACGTCGACACGTGGCACGGCCCAACAGAGGCCCATTCCTGTGAAAAGGCTGGCCCGTTTGACTTGGTCAAAAGGTGACGGGCCGGCCCATGGAAAGCCTGTTAACGGCCTGTTCTCATATAGACCATTTACAGCCGGCTAACCCAAGGCCTGTTACGCCCTATCCGAATTAGGCCCAGTAGCATCATCTGGGCCATCTAATATGATTCCAGCCCGTTTTCACTTCTGGCCCATGTATGGCCCATGACGTCTTTTGGCCCATATGAGGCCCTATGTAACTCTTGGCCTATTAACGGCCCGTGGTGAAACTGGGCCGCAATGAACAATGTATTACTTTAGACCCATTAACGGCCCGTGGTGAAACTGGCCCGTAATGAATAGTGTATCGCTTTATACCCATTAAGGGCCCGTTATTCAGTTGGGCCGTTTACAGCCCATGTTATCTTTCGGCCTTCTCAGAGCCCATTTATTCTTGGGCTTATTTGCAACATTCGGTTACTTACGGCCTGTTACTGTCATTTTCTGCTTGTGGGCCAAATTCAGCCCGTCGTTACACTCGGCCCGTTTGTGGTCCGTTAGTCTGTTGGGCCATTTTCATAGCATCACCAAATACGGCCTATTAACGGCCCGTTATGGTCAGCCAATAAAACGTACGATTTCCATTATAGGCCCGTCTACGGCCCATTAAAGGCCAGTACAAGACCCATAAATGAGTCGGCGGCCCATGGATCCTACATGACGTAGAAGGCCCATGGATCCTGCGAGACGTAGAAGGCCTGTCGTGGATTTGTCACGGCAGATGTCCTAGTGAAAGGACTTAGTCGCGGAGCCCTCGCTACGGGTTTACTTGAAGGGGTTAAAGCGGACACAAAGACGCGAGGGTTTATACTAGTTCGGCCCCTTCGATGAAGGTAAAAGCCTACGTCTAGTTGTGATGGAATTGATATGATCTCGATGGCTAGGGAGCAAACAAGCTTCGCCTAGGCTCGAGTTGTGGTTGTCTGTCCTGAACCGCCGCCGGGTCGTCCCCTTATATACACGGGTGACGCCCGTCGGTCCATAGAATCCCAACCGGTTCATACTCGTATCCCGGTTGGTATCTCTCTATTCCTAACTTACAATACAAGTTATACATCAGGCCGGTTTACGGCTACAGGTTCTGAACCGACTACAGGCCTTGGGCCTTTATCTGCTTATACCACTAATGAAATTAACCCGGCCCAAGTAGGCCGGTTTACGCCTAGTGGTAATATCCCCAACATTAAGCCCCAGATTGATTTGAATCGGTTCATGTCAATCCTTCACAAAATCTGGTGTCTTGGACATCTTCGGGTCATTGGTAAACCGCCGTGTCGTCATCATTTCTGGTTGCTGTAAACCGGCATGACGTCATCATGAAATTTTATCATTTATAATGCCCTCTTTTAACAATAGCTCCTGGATCCGCGCGCTTGACCTAGCTCTGTTGCCTTATAAATAAGACCGAAGGGTCATTTCTTTTCCTTTCCCTTCGTCCCTTCTTCTTCGTCTTCCTCGCGTCGCCAGCCTTGGAGCTCCGCCACCGCCGTCGACCTTTGCCTCGTCTTGGGCCGCTGCATCAACCTGAACGTACCAGAGCATTGCGGCATCTTTCCGCATCTTATCCGTTCCCGGTAAGCTTTCTCCTCTTCTTGACCTAGATCTGTTCTTAGGGTTCCATGTTCGTGCTGTGTTCATCGCGTGCTCATACCCGTTCTCTCACCTTGACTGAATCTGTGACCCCCTGCTGTGTTTAGTAGTAATCTCTAAGCATCCGCCTGTAGTTTCTCATCTAAGTCCATAGATCTCCCGCACATACCCGCTCAATGGTTCACTTCTGTTTCTGCCTTACTTTTCGGAATATTTCCTGTTTTTGTGAGCTCGCTGTAGATCCGTGGCTGTAATAAGATCTTGTGAAACTTGTTTCTGCATACCTAGTTATCCACGGCTTCAATTGCTTCCGATCCTTAGGTCAGGCGGTTTAACTTAGCATAGAAAAAAGTTACTAAACCGGTATATACCATTAGTCCCCTGGTTGAACCGCCGGAATCCATATGATACCGCATTGTAGAAGACCGGTTTCTAGGTACTGCCTCCGGTTTATCATTGTTTTAGATCAACACCTTCTTTTATCCAGCGTGTTCTTGAACCGGATCACCTATTTCTTGTAGATCTCGCCATGGCCAAACAAGTGTATGAGTGCAATTGGGTTCCCTCTCGCGTCACAGAATCACAGTTGGACGATCTAGTCCTGATCGGCGCTTTAGACAGAAAAGATACGATCCACTGGAGGATTCCTGGAGATGAATGTCCTCCCACACCCTAGGAAGGAGAGGTTGTGGTCTTCGCAGATCACTTGGCCCGGGGCTTCAAACCTCCCGGTTCTAAATTTTATCGGGATGTGTTAGCCAATTTTTAGCTCCGTCCATAGGATATTGGCCCCAATTCCGTCACCAATCTATGTCACTTTCAAGTACTCTCTGAGGTATATCTTCAAGAGGAGCCTTTAGTCGAGTTATTTAGAGACCTCTTCCATTTAAACCGTCGCACTGAATTTACCGACGGCCCAAATACGGAATTGGGTGGTATGGCCATCCAGAAGAGGAAAGAAATCACTTATCCCCATGTCAAACTCCATACTCACCCCAAGGAGTGGAATGCAACTTGGTTTTATTGCAAGGATACCTCCCCTGAGAATGAACATCCCTTGCCTGGCTTCCGTCCGGAACGGCTCAGCAACACTCACCCTTTTCCACAAAGACTAAGCGCCAAGGAGAGAATTAAATATGCTCCGCAACTGTCCAAGCTCCGAGCCTTTATGGCCAACGGTTTAACAGGAATAGACCTTGCACGCTGTTGGATATCATGGAGCATACTGCCTCTGAGCCGGCGCTCCGGTTTGATGTGCAAGTATACTGGTAGCGTCGATGACCCACTCCGACACATTAAAATCCAACTCTCCGACGATGAAGTCACAGATTCTGTAAAGAAGATGTTGAATGAACCGGAGCACCTCTGTGCTCAAACCGGCCTGCTTCCTTACTGCACCACCAACAAACCGCCAGCGGTAAGTTTTTAATTGCTCTATTGTTGAACCTGTTACTGCTTTATCTATCTGACATTTAATTACTGCTGATCCAGGGTGATAATCCGTTTTGGAGCAAGAAGCTTCCACAAGATAAAACGGAGAAGGCAGGGCGGCCAACCCGGCCCAAGACCAAGGTTATTAAGAAACCAGCTCACAAGCGAAAAACCACCGCTTCATCTGATCCAGCTATTGATTGTGATGTGGGTAACCCGGACCTTGAGGTAGAACTTGATTCACTTGGCTTACTTTTTACACGCCTAATTGATGATGATGCTTGTCAGGACGACGCTGAAGCCAACCATGCGGAATTTGCTGAGGTAACTATTCTCTCTTCCGATTTAGAAATCTTGCCTTTGCCAAAATTTCGCCAGGCAAACCGGAAAGTTAAATTTTCTCATCCTCTTGCTTATTTGGATCCCAAACTTCTTATGAAGACTCAGCAACATGAAGCTCGCCGCGCAACCCGGCACAGTGGCTAGGTAGTTACCTCCGCCGGTTTACCAAACAGTCCGGTTCGAAAACGCCGCTTCGAGGTCTCCGAACATTTTATTGATTTAAATCCTAAAGCGGGTTTCTTCCGTCAACCTCTTAATCCATCCGACTCTGATTATCAGGTTACTTCTCATTCATCTTCTGGTGAATCGTTGGCCACTCAGCTGCCACCATTGAAGATAGTTGTTGGGTAAGCTAAACTGAACATATGCTTCCAGCATACTGTGTAATGGCTTATGTTTTTTCTTGACTCTTTGTTTTTCTTTCAGGGCCAAACCGAAACCAAGCAAGAAGGCCCGCTTGGATAAAGCGGCTGAAGAAGATGCAGCCCCAGAACATGACAGAGCGCCAGATCTTGAAGAGTTTGCCCCTGAAGATATTCCCAATGATCCTCCTTTGCAAGATGAAGCTATTCCTGAAGAGAGGCCTATTAACCCTTCAGTCTCTGCTAACCCGCCTGCCAGCTCTGTCCGAATTGAGAAATCCCACAGTCCTGCTGACAAACCGGCCGCACCAACACAAACCGTTGTTTCCAAAGATGATGACATTGTGATTACCGGTGTAGGCCGCTTTGAACCCGGGAATCCTGTCACCTTAACCAAGCATACCATAAAAGAGGATTTTTCCGCTCTGAACAAAGGAAAATGGGATGTTGAACTGGAGACATATGCTGCTCTGAGTGCCCAAGATCTTCATTCCGGCTATTTAAACCGGCTTTATACTAGCCGCGACTGTGAAGCTGGTCTAGTGAAGATGATGAGGGATAAATTTGAGGTAACTTACTTCTTCACTTACTGCCATTGTGTCAATCCTCCTAGCCCCCAAGGGTCGGTTTGTAACCTTCGTCAAACCGGGACTTGAACACAATCCTCAACACTTTGAAATCCATCAGTATAGCCCCCAAGGGCCGGTTTAAGTTAGCGTAATTAAACCGGGGCTTCGATAGAAAACTTAGAACATAAGTTGATCAAATAGCCATTAGCCCCCAAGTGCCAAGTTGAATACCTGTATTGAGCTTGGGACTTTGCAATCTAGTAATATATAAAAATTGAAGGTGCATTAGCCCCCAAGTATCAGGCATATAACTTTGTTATGTGGTTGATACTTCAATTTCTTGGACCGCCTGTTTAAAGCTAAATGATGTCTGTATGCAGGCTAAGGTGAGAATCAAGGAGGACCGGATTGCCGATTTGCAGGAGGCCTTGAAAACCCAACAGGCTGAAATAGACAAGGCAAAGGAAGAACTAACCAGCGCCTTGAGCACCGCTGAACAGCTGAAGGAGGGCTTCAAGAAAGAGCGGGCTGATTGGGCCACTAAGAAGGCCGCTTTAACCAAAAGAGCGGAAAATGTTGAAGCTGCCCTTAAACCAGTGGTGGATGAACTTACGGCCGTAAAGCGGCAAATACACTCCATGACCGCTGCAATCTTTGGTAAGCTCCTTTTAACTTCTGTGATAAGTTGAACCTCCTGTAGTGTAAATCTGGTTTGAGACCGTCCCTATATTGTTGTAGGCACATGCATCGGGCACTTAGGAAACGATGTGCGGAAGAAACTGAAGGCTGCCTACACCTTAGTGGAACAATTATATACCGGAGCCCAGCGGATCATCACCACAGCCTCTCATAACAACCCGACACCTTCTTTAATCCAGGACACTCTTAACAGGTTGTCGATGCTTCCGGCCCGGATTGAGGAGCTGAAAAAATCCGCTGCTCGAACCGGAGCTATTAACGCCTTGATCCGGGCAAAGGCATGGGTGCCAGATTTTGACCCTGTGGAAGCAGCTCAAGGCTATCCCAACCTGAAGGAGGATGGCTCGGAATTTAATGAAGATGATCTGAGGGCAATAAACCGTGCAGTGCGACCGCTGGCTTGTCAATTAGCTGAAGAGGCAGACTTGACACATTATCAAGCGCAATACAACAATCAGAACAAGCGAGTGCCTGCCCCAACTCTTGAAGCGGAGAATCTGAGTCCTCCAATCCATAAGCATACTTACGCTCCTGATATTGAACCGTCTTCCCTGATCCATGAAGAGGCTGTTTTCCAAGCTTTAATGGGAATCGACTGGACCACTGTTGATTTCCAGCCAATGGGTCGAGACGAGGAAGCTGAAGCGGCGGATGATGAGGAGCAGGCTTGAACCGGAGGCCGGTTTGGAAAGCTGTCTTTGGCATCTTTCCAAAATAACAATGATCTTATTTGGGCACTGTGTTGCCTTGTAATAGGATATTTAATACTTCTACCTTGATGATGCCTTCGTGCACAAGTACTGAAGCTTTTGGTTCGAAAAACTTCAATTCATATTTCCTGCAATCAGAAAAATTTGAACTTCGGTGGCGGTTATACCGCCAGCCGGTTTATGATTTTTATATGTGTATCAGTAATGTAACAAATAGGTGATAAAAAATACCTGCCATGTCTGGGCATTAAGCTGGCCTAGCCAAGCTTGAAGCGGATGTTTTATAAACCATTACCGCCAATAAGGGGGGAGAAAACAGCTCCCGTATAAACCGTACTGAATCAATACAAGCCCCCTTGTTACTCCATGATGTTAACAGGAAAAGGTAAACTGGGCATACTTCTCCGGATTAAAGGGGAATCAAATCCATCGGCTGAACCGGAAAAAAGGTGTTTGTTGTCATAAAAGAAATCCAACAAAAAACAAAGAACGAACAAACCATGAAAATAACATGGAAGCAAAGGCAATGATAAAAACCGTTTGCAAAAATATGCTATACTGAGCTGATCAGATGGTGTTACCATGGTCGGACAGGACCAAGTCCCCAATAGGAGTGACAATGATTCAAGTCAGCCAGGTCCCCAAATGATTCGTGGCATATATGCCAAATCAAGAGCCGTGGCAATGGTTCGGGTTCGACCAAGCCCCCAAGTGATTTCGTGGCCTTAGGCCGATCAAGAGGCGTGACTGGTTCAAACTTGACCATGTCCCCAAGTGATCTGGTGGCTGTCGCCTATCAAGAGGTGTCGCGTTGGTTTGGACACGACCAAGGCCCCAAGTGATATATAAAAAGCAAATGTCAAGGGATAAACCGGAGGCCTCTTTAAAAACAGAGCTACTCCATGTAACCACGCATGATAAGAAAGACAGAGACACCGCTTTAGCTGAGGCTCCGGTTTTATTGTATCAAAGATAATATATACACTGTTATGATATGTACATAGATAGAGCCGATGGCTCAAGTGTAGTAAGGCCGAAGATGAGCTATGTTCCACGGCCTGTTGGTCTCCTCCTCTGATGTGCGTGAGTCTTGATGCTCTCGAATATCAATCAGATAGTATGACCCGTTGTGCAGATTCTTGCTGATCACGAAAGGTCCCTCCCAAGGTGGGGATAACTTGTGCATATCTGTCTGGTCTTGGATGAGTCGAAGCACCAAATCTCCTTCTTGAAAAGTTCTGGTTCTAACCCGGCGACTGTGATAGCGACGAAGATCTTGTTGGTAAATCGCCGAACGGGCAGCCGCTAGATCACGCTCCTCGTCCAAGAGGTCCAAAGCGTCTTGTCGTGCTGTCTCATTGTCCGCTTCAACATAAGCTGCCACACGAGGCGAATCGTGCTGGATATCACTAGGGAGAACTGTCTCTGCTCCGTAGACCATGAAAAATGGTGTGTATCCTGTGGATCGGTTTGGCGTAGTATTGATACTCCATAGCACAGATGGTAGCTCTTCAACCCAACATCCTGGTGTCCTTTGTAATGGGACCATAAGCCGGGGTTTGATGCCTCGCAAAATCTCTTGATTAGCTCGTTCTGCCTGTCCATTGGACTGGGGGTGTGCCACTGACGACACGTCAAGTCGGATGTGCTCACGTTCACAGAACTCCTTCATAGCACCCTTGGATAAATTGGTACCATTGTCAGTAATGATACTGTGTGGAAAGCCAAACCGGAAAATCACCTTTTTGATGAACTGCACCGCTGTTGCTGCATCACACTTGCTGACAGGCTCCACTTCAACCCACTTGGTAAATTTGTCAACTGCCACCAAAAGGTGGGTTTTCTTTTCCTTGGATCTTTTAAAAGGTCCGACCATATCCAGCCCCCAAGTTGCAAACGGCCACGTTATTGGAATCATCCTCAATTCTTGAGCCGGCACATGAGCACGCCTTGAAAATTCTGACATCCATCACACCGTTTAACCAAGTCCTCCGCGTCAGCATGCGCTGTCAACCAGTAAAACCCGTGACGAAACGCCTTTGCCACCAGAGACTTTGAACCGGCGTGGTTTCCACAATCCCCTTCATGGATTTCTCTTAAGATTTCACAGCCTTCCTTAGGAGAAACACAATGTTGAAACGCCCCTGATACACTGCAATGATGCAATTCACCATTGAGAATCCTCATAGACTTGGATCGCCGGACTATCTGCCTGGCTAGAATCTCATCCTCTGGCAACTCCCCCCGGTTCATTTACGTAAGATAAGGAACCGTCCAATCCGGAATAGCATGTAATGCTGCCACCAATTGACCCTCCGGATTAGGAATAGCCAAATCCGCTTCACCTGGGAGCTGGACTGACGGGTTGTGCAACACGTCCAGAAAGACATTAGGCGGGACCGGTTTGCGCTGAGAACCCGACCGGCTTAAAGCGTCCGCCGCTTCATTCTTTCGACGGTCCACATGATCCACTTGATAACCCTTGAAGCAACCCGCAATATTATCCACTTCCCGACGATATGCAGCCATGAGCGGGTCCTTAGAATCCCAAGTGCCAAACACCTGTTGAGCCACAAGATCCGAGTCACCGAAGCACTTAACCCGGCTTAAGTTCATCTCTTTAGCCATCCGGAGACCATGGAGCAAGGCTTCGTACTCAGCTGCATTATTAGTGCAAGGGAACATTAAGCGGAGAACATAACAAAACTTATCACCTCGTGGGGAAGTTAATACGACTCCAGCCCCCGAGCCTTCCAATTGCCTGGATCCATCAAAATGAATAGTCCAATGGTGCTTGTAATTCCGTCCAGTCATTGATGAAATCAACAAGTGCTTGAGACTTCACCGCCGTCCGAGGTAAATACTTCAGTCCGTGTGGCCCAAGCTCTATAGCCCACTTGGCAATCCGGCCAGTCGCCTCCCGGTTCTGTATGATATCACCCAAGGGAGCTGAACTGACCACTGTGATGGGGTGGCCTTGAAAATACTACTTCAACTTCCGACTGGCCATGAAAACACCATAGACCAGCTTCTGCCAATGCGGATACCTTTGCTTGGATTCAATAAGCACCTCGCTGATATAATAAACCGGCCGCTGAACCGGATATTCCTTGCCTGCCTCCTTGCGTTCCACCACAATAGCCACGCTAACTGCCCGAGCATTGGCTGCCACATATAATAATAGTGGCTCCTTGTCAACCGGAGCTGCAAGAACAGGCGGATTGGCTAATTGCCGCTTCAAGTCCTCAAATGCTTCATCAGCAGCCGGACTCCAGACGAAATTGTCTGTTTTCCTCAGCATTTGGTACAAAGGGATGGCCTTCTCTCCGAGGCGACTGATAAACCGGCTCAGTGCGGCGATTCTGCCCGCCAAACGCTGAACATCGTTGATACACTTTGGTTTAGCCAGGGAGGTAATAGCCGCAATCTTCTCCGGATTAGCCTCAATTCCTCTGTTAGACACCAGGAAACCCAGTAACTTGACTGCCAAAACACCAAAGACACACTTGGCTGGATTAAGCATCATCTTGTAAACGCCCAAGTTGTCAAAGGTTTCCTTCAAATCATCCACCAGCGTCTCCTTCTGCCTTGACTTCACTACAATATCATCCACATAGGCGTGCACATTGCGGCCGATCTGTTTATGCAGGCAATTCTGTACACACCGTTGATAGGTGGCTTGGGCACTCTTGAGCCCGAAGGGCATAGATACATAGCAGAAGGCTCCAAAGGGAGTAATAAACGCTGTTTTCTCCTGGTCCTTAACCGCCATTTTGATCTGATGATATCCAGAGTATGCATCCAAAAAACTCAAACGCTCACAACCCACCGTGGCATCAATGATCTGGTCAATGCGGGGGAGGGCAAAAGGATTCGCTGGACAGGCCTTGTTAAGATCTGTGTAATCCACACACCTACGCCAAGTGCCGTTTTTCTTAAGAACCAGCACCGGATTAGCAAGCCACTCTGGATGGAACACTTCAATGATAAAGCCAGCTGCTAAAAGCCTGGCCACTTCCTCTCCAATGGCTTTGCGCCTTTCTTCATTAAACCGACGGAGGGATTGTTTCACCGGTTTATACTTAGGATCCACATTAAGAGTGTGCTCAGCGAGTTCCCTCGGTACACCTGGCATGTCGGACGGTTTCCATGCAAAGATGTCCCGATTCTCACGGATGAACTCGATGAGCGCGCTTTCCTATTTGGGATCCAGATTGGCACTGACAGTGAACTGCTTGGACGAATCGCCGGGCACAAAGTCAACAAGCTTGGTCTCTGCTGCCGATTTGAACTTCAGATCCGAATCATGCTCTGTAGTTGGCTTCTTCAAAGAAGTCATATCCGCCGGATCAACATTGTCCTTGTAGTACTTCAACTCCTCCGTGGCACAGACCGACTCTGCATAAGCCGCATCACCTTCCTCACATTCCAAAGCGACCCTACGGCTCCCATGAACCGTTATTGTCCCCTTGTAACCCGGCATCTTGAGCTGTAAGTAGATATAACAAGGCCGCGCCATGAACTTGGCATAAGCCGGCCGGCCAAACAAGGCGTGATACGGGCTCCGGATCCTCACCACCTCAAATGTTAGTTTTTCTGACCGGGAGTCGTGCTCGTCCCCAAAAGCCACATCCCGGGCTATCTTACCGACAGGATATGCAGATTTGCCAGGCACCACACCATGGAACACCGTGTTAGACGGTCTTAGATCCTTGTCTGTTGGACCCATGCGGCGGAATGTCTCATAGTATAGTATGTTAATACTGCTCCCTCCATCCATGAGTACCTTGGTGAATTTGTAACCCCCCACCTGAGGGTCTACCATTAATGCTAGCTGGCCCGGATTATCAACCCCGGGTGGGTGATCCTCTCTGCTCCACACGATAGGCTGCTCACACCAGCGCAAGTAACGTGGTAAGGCCGGTTCAACAGAATTCACCGCTCGCTCGTGGAGTTTTCGGTCGCGTTTATTCAAGCTAGTTGTGAAAACATGATATTGCCCATTGTTCAACTGTTTTGGCTGGCTCTGATAACCCGACTGCTGCTGCTGCTGCTGCTGATTATTATTCTGGTTGTTGTGACCGCCCTGATTGAGACCTGAACCGGAAGCTCCATCATGACCCGACCCATGGAAACCGGATCCTGAACCGCCACCTGACCCATGGTCATACTGGAAGGCATTAGAGTTTTTAAACTCCTGCATAATATAACAATCCTTCCAAAGGTGGTTAGCCGGCGCCTCCTTCGTCCCGTGCTTTGGGCCAGGCTGATTCAACAGATAGTTCAAACGGCTTGCGTTAGGATTGGGAGCCCCATTACGATTTGCCGCTTTACCTCTGCGCCGCTGCCCCCTATCCTGGGCATTAGTGTTGGCTACAAAGTCTATGCTGCCATCCGCCTTGCGCTTGCCTCCGTTTGCATGACCCGCCGGTTTGTACTGCTGCTGCTTGGAGTTGCTATTCTTCTTTCCCTTCCCTGCTTCATCATCATCAGTCTCGGGATCCTTGGTACTATCCGAATCAGCATACTTCACTAAAGCGGCCATGAGAGTTCCCATGTCATTACAGAACCACTTCATGCGTCCCAGCTTCAATTTTAAAGGCTTAAACTGGCAGTTTCCTTCCATTGTTAAGATCGCAGAGTCAGCATTGATCCTGTCAGACGAGTGCAAAACTTCTGAAACGCGGCGCACCCAATGGGTTGTTGATTCTCCTTCCTCTTGGACACAAGCCGCTAGGTCTACTATGGACTTGGGCTGCTTACATGTATCCTTGAAATTCTGAATAAACCGGGCCCGCAACTGGGCCCATGAGCTGATAGAATTGGGCGGCAGGCTCTTCAACCAAGTACGAGCCGTGCCTTCAAGCATCATGGTGCAATATTTCGCACACGCGGTCTCATCCACATCTAGCATCTCCATGGCCATCTCATAACTCTCTACCTTGCGCGGACCCTTGAAATCTTTGGGCAGGCGTACATTGCGTAAAGCGGGAATTAAACAAGGCACTCCCAAAGCGGATGCGACCCCTGGTCCGGCGGAGGTGGTAGGACGAACCGGCGTCAGTTGACCCGCATCATTCTGTGCTGCTAACTCGGCCTCCCTTCGTGCTCGGGCCCGGTCCACCACATCCTGAGCATCGCGAACTCCACCTGCAGGGTTATTGCCACGGGCCGCTTCACGACCTCGCGCATTGCTTGATATGGCCGGTTCATCCATGCACCTGCTATAGCTCCGACTTGGACGGGGCATGGAGTGAATCAGATCACGGCTATACGAATATGCTTCCTGCTGAATCAACGCGGTCCGGAGAAGCTCCTTAACCCGGCGTGTCTCTATCGCTTGCGGAGAGTCCCCTTCAACTGGGATAGCCTCTAACCGCGCGGCGGCTGCAACAAGGTTGTCCATAGGATTAGAATAATGACCCGGGGGCGTCTGGACCGGCGGAGGAACCACAATGTTCTGCTAAGGAGGTTCCATCAGGCGAGGTTGGACCATCGCCCCTGCCCCTGGTGCCTCAGTCCAGTTTGTCTCCAGGTACTGCGGCGGATTACTGGGTCCAGCTCCTGGAGTGTGAAAGAGATTTCGGGGGTCAAACCCTAACGGCAGGCGTGATCTGTGCTTCAGCTTCAAGACCTCCTGTGATGCATTCTGGTCAAGCATGAGCTTATAGGCCTGAGCGTCCAAAGCGGCCCGCTCTGCAGCTATCCTGTCCTTCTCTGCTGCCAGATCCGCTTCGGCTTGCACGATCTGCTCTCTCACCTTTGCAATCTCTGCATCATGGGCCTCCTGATCCGCCGGATTGGCTTCTGACATAAGCGCGGCTAGTGCATCAAACAGATCAGATAGAACTTGAACCGGCGGGCGCACAAGGCCTCCTGCCCCTGCTGCCGCTGCCGCTGCTGATCCGGAGAGCATTGCTGCGGCGGTCGAAGAGTGATTCGCCGCCTGGGTGCCGGCCATGAATATTCCAACCCGGCTGATCTGGCCCGGGGGGTCCGGAATACTGTCGCCATCGGAACAGCCCCTGACCTGGTCGTCTCGCAACTGGTATAGCGATTCGGTCTCTCCGGCCGAGGACTTGTTGCCGGAATAGATGACGGTCTCGCTACCATGTTCTGACTCATCCTCACGCTCTCCTCTGTGGATAACTCCAACGAAGGCCCGCTTCATGGCCGGTTTAGCCTGGGTAGATCTCGCACGCTGAGCCGTCTCGATGAGGTCGATGCAGATGTCCGGCTCAGGCCCAGGCTCACCGATCTTGCCAATGAAAATGTGTATGCCACCAAAGGGGACCCGGTGCCCGTACTCGATCGAATCGGCCTCGGGACCCCATCCTGCGTCGTCGATGTAAATCCTGCCACAACGACTCATGGTCATCCGGCCCACAACATAGCCTTCGAGTCCCTTGAGCTTGCCCTCCAAGATCGACAAACCATCGTGCGATTGCCCCATGGTGGGCGCCAACTGTCGTGGATTTGTCACGGTAGATGTCCTAGTGAAAGGACTTAGTCGTGGAGCCATCGCTACGGGTTTACTTGAAGGGGTTAAAGCGGACACAAAGACGCGAGGGTTTATACTAGTTCGGCCCCTTCGATGAAGGTAAAAGCCTACATCTAGTTGTGATGGAATTGATATGATCTCGATGGCTGGGGAGCAAACAAGCTTCGCCTAGGCTCGAGTTGTGGTTGTCTGTCCTGAACCGCCGCCGGGTCGTCCCCTTATATACACGGGTGACGCCCGTCGGTCCATAGAATCCCAACCGGTTCATACTCGTATCCCGGTTGGTATCTCTCTATTCCTAACTTACAATACAAGTTATACATCAGGCCGGTTTACGGCTACAGGTTCTGAACCGACTACAGGCCTTGGGCCTTTATCTGCTTATACCACTAATGAAATTAACCCGGCCCAAGTAGGCCGGTTTACGCCTAGTGGTAATATCCCCAACAAGGCCCGTGGAAACTGCGAGACATAGAAGGCCCATGGATCCTACGAGACGTAGAAGGCCCATGGATCCTACGAGACGTAGAAGGCCCATGGTCGGGCGAGTTGGCCCCCGTTTGAACGATATAGCATATTCAAAGAATTATCCTACTCAATACTATCACCTCTAAAAAGCATACACTATAAAACAAAGAGTTCAAGGCATAGAAAGGTAGAATAATCCTACACTATACAATAAATAAATTATAGCCGATTATACCCACTGGGCATTATGGTACGACACATGTGATAATAAAGCATACACAAACAACAAATTACACACTGGGCAAATACGGCTCATACATCATGGACGCGCATCAACTTAACTCCATTTGAACTATAATCTCTTCAGAAAATAGGATTGGCCGGATTCAGATAGCACAAATTCCAGTCTGCAAAATCTCCAATTCCTTCATGGTTACCTCGGTGTCTTGTTTCAATTTTTTGACTCCTGCATCTAATACCTGCATGTCCAGTCTCAACTTGTTGATTATACGTTGACAATCATGTACACGTTGTCTTGCCACCTCTAGTTGATGCTCGAGAACATCAGCACATTCCAATTCCAATCCATAATCATTCGGTAACGGCCATGCCGCACTGCTCGCAGATTTTTGTGCTGATGTCACTTCATCCTGAAATGTTTCTGTAAGTACACATGACTAGGGCAAAAATATAGTTACAACAGTGAAGCGAACAAGACACTATTTTGTACTACATGGCAAAACAGGACTTAAATAATGTTACACGCCACTTTCACAAAAAAAATGTTACACGTCATGAACCATAAGCAGGTGATATTTTAAAAATTATAAAAAAGATAATCTGTGCAGCCTGCATACGGAAATCTCTCTTAGCTCACCAGAGGAGCATGATGTTGGGGCCCAATCGAAAATACAAACAAGTTACAAATTTAGACAGCACGTTGCGTATAAGTAAGCAAGCAGTTGTCCATTCTGTACCTCAATTAAAGTCTTAGGGAGCATAATGAACACCAGAGGGTTTCATACAAACATACTACAACAGGCAAAACTATGCAATCATTAGCATAGTATAAACTAGATTGTGAGCCTCATGCAACAATAGTTGGTTAATAGACTTCAAAGCTTCAGGCACACTTCGGCAGAGTAATTAAATGGGAAGGCCTTTAATTATGTCAACTAATAGTGATACAAGTACCGATCATCAGGCATAATTATTTGGGCATCTCATTAAGTGAGGGCAAATAAAGCAATTGAAAAGAGAAAATTAACTATGCCTGAAACAAACAAGGAATTGAACTATTGAGTTGCATATAGTGACTTACCTTAGCAGGTTGAAGAGGCTCAGCGCAGCTCCTACTTCTCTTGCAAGGCTCCTTCCTAACATCTTGTATTTGGAAATCCTCAATCTTATCTTCATTGCACCCCCTCTGCAAGGTGACACAAACTAGTTACTCGTCTCCTTGGAAGATAAATATGCATACTTTCCAGTCTGTGAACACAAAAGGATGAGATTATAACAAAACAACACCACATAATGAAACATGCCGCATCTCTTGCACTTGCACACAATGAAATGAGAATTTACTATGTCTGCACTATGTAAAAACTAGGCATACCTTTGAACTGGATCTCCAGGTACTCTTGGAGAGCCTACTGTAGTGTACAGCCAAACCTTTATTCACCTATGAGTTAGACAAGGCCCCACTACAGCAGCCCTTAGTGTTTAAACCGTTGACAAGCTCTGTTAGAGTGTTAGGTCAAGAACAGCAAGTAATCAAAGTAAACAATCTTAGTATGGCTAGCTGATGCAAACAAGCAATTGAACTGATGTGTGAGCAAATCCTACATATCAAGAAAAAGAAGCAAAGAAGGAGGCTTAAAGACCATCACTTGACTGACCAGATTTAAGGGGCATTTAAACATCATGTGCAACGTATGAACTAACATAAACATTGCATATTCTAGATTCTACAATGGAATGCACATGTATTAGGTTATGCCATGTATGATGATGCCTAAATGTACAGATAGCAGGCATGAGTGATTCATCATTGCACGCACAATTGAATTGCAGGTTAAGGGCCAGTTTGATTCCGCCTTTTCAGGGTATATTGTCAAAATAAGCCATAAAAGATGTAAAGAAGTCATTTTTGAGTTATGGGCTTGGGCTTAACTAATTTCGCTTTGGAGGGGGGGTGTTTCGGGTAGAACCTCACTAAAAATTGAAGGGAAGGGGAATAGTGAAATGACTCTGTTGTCTGCCTATATTACACTCAAAATGCAACTGCTGACACCTGTGTCACACCTGATCCTGAAGTAAAAAAAACATGCAAGCATTCATTGCCCTGCCCGCTTGCATCTCCTCTCCCCTTTCCCTCTACCTCGATCCCTCGCCTGCAGCACTAGGGTTCCTCCAGCGAGCCGTCGCCACTGGTCCCATGTGGCCTGGTCCTCGACGATGCTATATCCAACTAGGCTACATGGCCGGCGGGTAGGGCCAAATCTCCTTGGCTGCTCCTCCCTCTGGCGCCGCCCCTCATTCTCATGGTCTCCAGCAGCTGCTCCACCGTGGTTCGTCCAACGCACTACTCCAGCGGGCGCTGCACAACTACGACTGATGCCACACGTCGGCAGAAGGCACCTTGTTCCCCCTCCCCTCCTCCCAGGACATGGCCTTGAGGTGCTGTTGAAGGATGAGCTCATCCAACAAGGTGAGGATCTCGTCTGATTTTTGGCCAAATTTTCATTCTGATCCACTATACGATGAATTGCTATGAGCTGCTTCTATTGCTGCTATATGATGCATTGCTATGAGCTGCTCCTGCTGCTGATATATGATGAATTGCTATGAGCTGCTGCTGCTGTATGATGAGTTGCTATGAGCTATTGCTGCTGCTATATGATGAATTGCTCTGAGCTGTTGCTGCTATATGATGAGTTGCTACAAGCTGCTCCTGCTGCTGCTATATGATGAATTGCTATGAGCTGCTCCTGCTGCTGCTATATGATGAATTGCTATGAGCTGCTGCTGGTATATGATGAATTGCAGACTGCTGCTGCTGTATGATGAGTTGCTAAGAGCTGCTGCTGCTGCTATATGATGAGTTGCTACAAGCTGCTCCTGCTGCTGCTATATGATGAATTTCTATGAGCTGCTCCTGCTTCTGCTATATGATGGATTGCTATGAGCTGCTGCTGGTATATGATGAATTGCAGACTGCTGCTGCTGTATGATGAGTTGCTATGAGGTGCTGCTGCTGCTATATGATGCTTTCAGGTGGTGCTGCTATATGATAATAACCAGCCACTTGGACCATCGAATTTCAACAAATAATTGTTCTTCATTTAAATGTGGGTCATGCGTTCTTCATTTAAATTAGGCAATGTGATCTCTATGGAAAACATTGACCAAAGTAGATTGTGCCAAGTAGATGGTATCTTTGTATTTGCATTTTGAGCAAATAGTGATGGTCTGTTTTCCTATCATATTAATTACTGCACTGGGTTCAATTTGTGATGTTTGCAAGTCAAATTAATTTCCATATGTGCAGCAAAATGAAAAATATATATAATGCAATCTAGACTTTCCACTGATCATACCAAACATAAGCTGAAAAAGCAATGAAAAGAACTGGTTGGCTTATTACATGGAGCTTATATTCACAAGTGCTTATTTTCTTAGGATAACTCATAATAACTGTCCCTAAGAAACTTGGCTAATAGAACTGACATACAAATAACATGTCACGATGATTGCAATGGTGGAGTGACGTACCATACCACACTGTATAGGCTCACCGCTGCGTCTCCTTTTTTTTGCTACGTTCCATGAAATTGCCACATACATCTTGTACTTTTTCATTGTGTAACCCTATCTGCAAGTTGACACGGCTAATTTCAGACATCTCTACATGATACTACATTGCATATCCCTTGTGCATATTTAAACCACCAATTAACGATTGTGTGCGTACCATAAACTAGCCATGACTCTGTATGCTGGACTGGCAGGCACTCTAAGTGAGCCTAATGTAGTGCACTGGAATTCCTACATGCCACCTATGATTTTGTGTAATGTACTGCCCCTGTTTCTAAATATATGTCTTTGTAGAGATTTCATTATGGACCACATACAGATGTATATAGATGCATTTTCGCGTGTAGATTCACTCATTTTGCTCCGTATGTAGCCTATAGTGGAATCTCTAGAAAGACTTATATTTAGGAATGGAGCTACGAGGTAGTATCATGTATGACATCTACATATCTAATTTAGCAGCCAGTAGTAGAAATCATTGTCTGCACAAAGGGATTACTGGTCAAAAATCCTAGCAAAGCACGCTGGCAGGCACAGAACAATACAAGAGAGAGAGAGAGAGAGACGCGCTTACAGGATCATAGCAATGCCTCAGTCCAGGATCTTGGTTGGCCAAGTTGTTAGATCCAGAAGAAACATCGTCCTTGTAGTTTTTGCCAGCTGCATAACAGGTAACAGCAACCGGTTAGTATATTTGAAGTACATTGGGCAGGTGATGCTGGATGGGTTTAAAGGTGACAAGTACCTAGGCCGTGGCGGGTGCTTGACATCTCTCCAGATAGTGGGAATCAGGTTAGAAACGTCGAGGGTGATGACGCTGCGCTGGCTGTCGGGGTCCGGTAAGGAGATCTAGAACCTTCGAGTAGGGTGTTTGTGGAGCGGCTCCGGTAGGGTGGACTATGGTGTGGGCGAAGCGGATCTGTGGCCTTGGACGAGGGCGTAGGTGAAGCTGCTTCGGTGGTTGGGTTAAGGATGGTGTCAACGACGCGGATCTGCAGCCGTGGATGGGGCGTCAGAAGCTGCTCGGTTGGTTGGGTTAAGGATGGTGTCGACGATGCGGATCTGCGGCCGTGGACGGGGCGTCAGAAGCTGCTTTGGTGGTTGGGTTAAGGGTGGTGTCGACGATGCGGATCCGCGGCCGTGGACGGGGCGTCAGAAGCTGCTTCAGTAGGTTGGATGAGGGTGCAAGGAAGCTGATCTGAGGCCGTGGACTTGTGAGTTGGCAAAGCGGACCCGGTAGGGTTGAGAATGGTATAGGCGAAGCTACTCCGGCAGGGTTGACGTTGGTGTCGGCGAAGCGGCTCCGGTAGGGTTGAGGAAGGTGTCGGCAAAGCACCTCAGGTAGGGTTGAGGAAGGTGTCGGCGAAGAGGCTCAGAGGCCGTCGATGGGGGCGTCGGTGGGGAGGCTTCGGGGGGTGTGGACGAAGCGTCTCCGGTGGGGAGTACGAATGAGCCGTTGCAGATGCGCGGCGGTTGACGAGAGTACTGGCGAAGCAGATCCGGCGCCATGGACAAGGCCGACACTGAATGGGATGTGGTACAGTGGTGGATGAGCAGTCTACTTGTTTCTAGGTGAGATGGGAGGGGTAGATGCGGCCGGAGAAGCAGATCCGGCAAGGTGGATGCCACTGGCAGTGAATGGGCTATGGTACGCTAGTGGATGAGCAGTCTAGGGTTTCGAGAGGGAAGGGGAGAAAGGGCGATGAAGTATGGACGACGTGATGTAAGATGCTCTGGTGCTGTGGAGTTAGTCGTTTTTGCGGGAGGGGGGGAGAGGAAATGGGGGTGGCGTGTAGTGGGGGGAACCGGAAGTTACCCAAGCAGCCCCGGCCTATCATGTAGATGAGGGCGGTATTGTAACTGTTGGTCTCCGTGCACCTAGGACAAAAGGGGGATTTCGCATGCTAAAGACTAAGGTGGCGGAAATTTTAGAAGGAGGCAGGAGATTTTGCCGCTCGCAGGATCGTTCATATCCAGTTTCAACTAATTTTCGACCGTGCTAGCGGGAAGGTCATGCTAGACTATGTACACGGGGCACGCGTTAGCAGTTAATAACTTGTGTGAAGTCCATCCCAGAAAAAAAGACAATTACTCGGGATGATGCGCCGATAACTTGGACGTTGACACGGGCGCGGCCAATCGTATGGGTGTAGTGGCGCGTTCACAAAAAAAGGGATCAAACGCTCAGCCTATGTATTTCTTGTGTAAATAGATATTTTAGTGCCATTGGTTATTTACTTTAAACATAATGCATTGACGTGTTAGTGTAGAGGCGCACAAAAAGAAATGGATATTGTAGTTAGCTACTTAAAAGTGTTACCTCATATGATTACACAGCCTCCATTTCATAAATTGCGTAACCGTTGAATTCATATATGAATATTACATATATATTACTTCAAAATAGAAACTTAAATCATCCGAGACTAATGAATTTGAATGCAAGAGTAACAATGGTGCATGTGCATGATAGCTACATTGGTTGTTTGAAGAAACATCACTGTAACTTTGGCATGCACAACTGAAAAAGGTTTATTTAAATAGAAAAAAATGTGATATGTGAGCGTCCAATCTTTATAGCGTTGAATCGATATTGTACCTTTGGCCACGATGCGAAGTAGATATTGACTTATGTTCAAGCGATGCACGTCCACGGTCACTCGATAGTGATACGTGAATGAATTGTGCAATCTCTCTCACACGCATACATATCTCATTTCCCTGTGGGCATCGGAATCACACACGCGCAGTTCGCGTATTTCTCTCCCTTCGTCAGGGTCTACCCCGTCCTACAAGTCTCTCACACAGAAACACACACGCTTTCTATGTCTAACACGCCCACCCCTTTAATTCCGCCCACCCACAGCCACTAATGTCTCAAAGTATAATA
Source organism: Triticum timopheevii (assembly GCA_963921465.1). Taxonomy (NCBI): domain Eukaryota; kingdom Viridiplantae; phylum Streptophyta; class Magnoliopsida; order Poales; family Poaceae; genus Triticum; species Triticum timopheevii. The sequence continues at coordinate 51,193,324 of OY997271.1, read as the reverse complement.
ATGTCTCTCACACATATGCTATCTATCTATCCCTTAATATAGATAGATATGTGTCATACAAACTCCTTCTCCCTACTAGCAAGATGCCCATGTGCGTTGCACGGAACATCAAGATGCATTTGTATGAGAAGTTTATCTTGTGGGGGAAAAGGATGAATGAGGGAATGCCTTATTTGCAAATGCGGAGAGGGGTGTGCGTATCTTTTTGCAAAATTGCCATATTTTCTGTCACACCCTAGCTAGTTATGCATTAGAGTGTTGCATCATGTCTATTTTTTATCAGAAACTTGAAATGGGGATGACAGAACCCCCAGCCCCCTCTGAAACCAACTAGGGTTTACTAAAAACTTTTTCAATGAACCTGAAATGCCCTTCTAAAATGTCCATCATTTTTGTCTTGGTTCAGAACCTCTGCCAAAAGTGATGCACAATTTCCTAGGTCATCTTAGGGTCTCTGAATTAAATCATAAATATTTGAATTTGGGCATTTAAAACTATATAAAATATTTCAAGTGCTCAAATATCTCCAAACTAAAATGTTTCATGTTGGAAATAATCCAATTATGGACCAGGTGCAGTTTGGTAATTTTAGGAGTTACCTAAGTATTTTTATTAATTCAACAAAGTTGCAGAAAAATAGAAAAAGAAAAAAACAGGAAAGGGAAAACTTACCTGGCGCCCGCTAACCAGCCCACCTGCCGGCCCAGCCCAGCGCCGCGCCAGCGAGCTGCTTGCCGGCCAGGCAGGCAGGCAGGTGCTCGACGGCGAGCACCGCATGGGTGCCACACACCTGCTCGCCGCCTCGTTGCTTCTCTCGCCCGGCTAACGCCGTGGATCGCTCGCCCTCTCTCCCCTGAACCCCCCAGACACCCCCTCTCCTCTCCAGCACCTCCCCCTCGCGCTCCCCAGCCATGGCCGACGCCATCGCCGCCACCCCCTCGCCGTAGCCACGCCCTCCGTCAACCCCACGTCGTGCCGCCGTGTCCAGGAGCTCCGCCGCCGTCCACTTCGTCGAGCTAGCCAAGCCCCGAGCCCTCGCAAGGCCCGAGTCCACCGCACCGACCTCGCCCGAGTTCGCCGTCGCCGGAGATCCCTTTCAACGCCGCCGCCGTCTCAGCTCGTCCCCGACCCCGCCGGTGGCCTCTACGAGTGCCCAGTGAGCCTAGCTACTCCTCCTACCCTTCCCCTCTCACTCCCGAGCCATGTAGCCACCACACAAAGATCACCCGCACGCACCGCCGCGGATCTCGTCGCCGACGTGCTCCCGGCCATCTTCCGGACACTCCACGGTGTCCAACGCACTCAACACGCCGCGCTGAGGCTAACCATGGACTCCCCGCACCTCACCGCACACCCTAGCCCGAGTTCGTTCTCACCCGAGCTCCGGTCGCCGCCAAAGTCGTCGCCGGCGCCAACTCCGGCCACCCCGACCCCAACGGACTCCGCCAAGAGCTCCGGCTCGTCCTCAGCTCCATCCCGATGCCCTCCGCGACCCATTTGGTGGCCGAAACGGCCAAAACCACTTTCCGCCGCCGCGTCGGGCTCGCCGGCGGCTAAACGCTGGCGCCGCTGACCTGTTTTGACCACGGGTGGGCCCTGGTTGACTCCGTTGAGTCGCTGACAGGTGGGGCCCAGCCCTGTTAACTAACCTAGTTTAGTTTTAATTAAACTTTAACTAATCTAATGACCCTGACACCCTAGCCCCACGCGTCAGGTTTGACTGGACCGGGTCTGTTGACCTGCTGAGGTCAGCGTGACGCAATGCTGACGCAGAAATTTATTTCTGGATTTATTCTAATATAGGAAATTCCAGAATATAGTTTAAACTTCAAAAATTTATAACTTTTAATCTGTAACTCCAAATCAGACAAGTTATATATGAAAAATGATCAGAAAAATCCAATCTATCCACCTGTACTGTTTCCATGCATGATTAAACAAGTTAACTTGATGTTTAATGCAGAACAAGATAAAACACTTTAAAGGGCCATGTATGAGTTTGAAATTTGAGTCTTTGGTTCAAATTGGTTCAAACCCTTCTGGTCTTAGTTGCACTAGCCCAACACACTCATATTGCCATGTTTCATGCATGCATCATATTGTCGCACATTGTTTGGTGATGGCTATGTATCGGTGTTCTTTGCGGCAGGGTCTGCCTCCGAGGAGTACCGTGATTACCCTAGCGAAGAACCGTATCAGTGCATCGACCCATCAGGCAAGCAACCAACCGTTTGATCATATCGATACAATCCCATGTTCTCGCTCTTGCTCTCATTTACTGCATTAAGACAACGCGTTTCAAACTGCTGTGTGCTCGGTAGTTGAACCCATTTCCTCTGCATGACCTGTCATTGCCACAGTAACTAGATGAAACCCACTAGCATGTGTAGGAGTTGCTTGAGCCATATGTATGTGTTGTTCCTACCTTGCTATGCCTGCTATGCTTAGAGTCATGTCAGGTCTGGTTCATCTGGGTGATGGGCTAGAGTGAAATGATCATATCAGTTGAGAGTGGTGTGGTGAACACGATTTGGTAAAGGTATCGATGAGAGGCCATGTAGGAGTACATGGTGGGTTGTTTCATTGAGACCGTCCTTAAGCACTGAGATCTGTATGTGTGATTTAAGATTCAGCTACTACCATGCATTGGGCCCGAAACCAATGGACCCTCTCGGCTTCTTATTGACCCTAGTCTTCTGTCCAGGAGTTGCAAGTAGTTTCTGGTGTTTGTAGCCTACTGGAGGCCGTGGACAGCGCTGACCTTAGGGGTGGGCTGTGATGCGGTAGGTATGTGGCCGGGTGTACCGGATGCCCGTTTGGTATCTCGGGAACCTTGTTCACATCGTTTGGGGCCGTGAGCGAAACTTCGGCCGGATCTCCTCATGGATGGAACCCAAATAGGCGATAAACCTGGACTAGAGACTTAGGTGTTTAGGTAGCTCGTGGCCGACACCCACGTTGGGCTTCCGCTTGAAGGTTGCCGAGTACATGTCGTGTAAACGACGGTAAGTGGTGAGAGCGTGTATGAAGAAGTACACCCCTGCAGGGTTAACCTAATCTATTCGAATAGCCGCGTCCGCGGTAAAGGACTACTTGGTTGCCTATACAGTTCATAGACAAGTAAATGGAAACTACTAAAAGCCTCCAGATAAGCGTGAGTGCCGAGGATGGCTCTTCCGTAGGAAGACAGAGGTGGATCCTCGGTAGTGTATTGAGTGGTGAGTAGTGGACTCGTGTGCGCAAACCATTTCAATTTGGAGTCTCGTAGGATAGTTTAGCCAAGAGTCAAAGCTGGCTTGCTGCAATAACTCCACCAACCCTTCTTGATAATGTGCATGTATGTAGGATCTGATGTAAGTCTTGCTGAGTACCTTTGTACTCATGTTGCTATAATTTACATTTTTACAGAGGACGCTGCAACCCCTTCTGATGGGTTCTTCGTAGACGTTGACATCAATGAGTAGGCTAAGGCCTAGGTGGTGATCCTGAGCTTGTGAAGGACCACGTAGTATAGCTAGGCTTTCCAAGCCTCTTTTATTTTACTAATTGTCTGTACCCAGACATGTTACTTCCGCTGCTGGTTTGTATGACTGTATGACTTGAATGCTAGGTCGTGTGACCCGTACTTGTGTGTATGCTATGTACGGCTCTCTGAGCCTTTAAATAAAGTACTTGTGTCTTACAGTCATGTTGTGATGCCTTGTTGTATTTGCACATATCGAGCATATTGTGTGTATGATTGAAATGCTTGGTATGTGTGGGATCTGACTATCTAGTTGTTTATCTTTAGTAGCCTCTCTTACCGGGAAATGTCTCCTAGTGATTCCACTGAGCCATGGTAGCTTGCTACTGCTCCGGAACACTTGGCTGGCCGGCATGTGTCCTTCTTCGTTCCTGTGTCTGTCCCTTCGGGGAAATGTCACGCATTGAGTACCGGAGTCCTGTTAGCCCGCTACAGCCCGGTTTACCGGAGTCCTGCTAGCCCAGTGCTACAGCCCGGAACTTACTTGCTGATGACCGACACGTTCGATGCTGGGTCATGGATGCCTGTCCCTGTAAGTCGGTGCCACTTTGGGTTTACAACTAGCCATGTCAGCCCGGGCTCCTTTTCATATGGATGCTAGCGACACTATCATATACGTGTGCCAAAAGGCGCAAACGGTCCCGGGCAAAGGTAAGGCGACACCCGTGGGGATACCGTGCGTGAGGCCGCAAAGTGATATGAGGTGTTACAGGCTAGATCGATATGACATTGAGTCAGGGTCCTGACAGCGTTGGTATCAGAGCCGGACTGCCTGTAGGTTCTCCAAGCCAAACTGGTCGATGTTGAGTCTAGAAATTCTTTAGTTATATGTAGGGGAATTGTTTGTGGGTTGGAACGTAAGGCTCTTTTTACTCCTTTATCTTATGACATTCTGATCTGAGTCAGTCTATTCTTCCACCGGGGGCTAAGGAATTAGGATCTCTTCTCTCTATTAGGTTCACGTGTTACTAATCAGTAGTACCTTATAGGTTTGATGGATACAAGCCTAGTTCAGATCTACTACCACATTATGTTGCTAAGATGGACCTGGAACTTTGATATGATGTTGTTGAGTGTGTATGAAATCCTTGTCAAATGTCTCAAAATCCTTTTTGAGCATTTACAGCTGTTATGCTGTCGAAATTTTGCTAGAAATTCTAATGCCTTTGCATTATGGTTGTGCTTTCAGATGGCCACTCGCGACCAAAATCAAGTGGTTCGCCTGACCCAATGCATTGATGTACCCGGCCATACTGCTATGTTGGTCAGGGTAATGACTGAGGCTGGATACCGCTGGTATCCTGAGTACACGGTCGAAGAGCAATTTCAAGATTTTAATCAAAGCCAGTATCTTTGCACTGTCAGGATATTTCCATCTTATTCTGGTTCTACCGAGGCTCTTCACTGTTCCTACGGGCTCGGTGTTACTGTTGAGATGGCTGTGCAGGATGCCGCCTACTCTATGATGACCATCATGCGAGTCAGGACTGGCCAATTTCGGGACTCTGATTTCCGGTATATGCCATCATCACTTCCGGGAGCACAAGGGTATCTCCAGGCTATCTATGCTGACCCCACTCAGGAGGATTCACTAACTCGCACCACTGCTGAGTTGCTCGAGGATAAGGACCGTGAAAACCGGGCCTTGAGAATGGAGCTCTTCAACACCCGCGCTGATCATTGGGCCACCTTGACTCGGTTTGCACCGGTTGTGCAAGCTGGATACATGGATATGAGAGATCTGTATCCTGTTAGGTCTGCTCTGCCGGACATGATGGATTGGCGTGATGTGGGAGGCATCACCCCGCCTCGTGGTCCCCGCAGGCCACCGTTTGTTGGTCCAAGACCTCACCCTAGCCCTTTTGGTCCACAAGCTCCGCGAGATCGTCTGTTTCCGGATGCCCACGTCGAACTTCCAGGTTATGGAGGTGACTTCTACGAGGACTACTACGGAGACGTCTGAGTTAGTAGTAGTTCCACTAGTAATGTAACAGTTGTATTTCCGCTGTCCTGCGTGACTTGTGGAATATGACTTAGTGTGTAGTCATTCCGGGGGTGTATGAAAAATAATGTATAGGAGCTTGGAATGCCTTCGATGAGATGTAATCTCCCTTTCACCGTAGTAGTACTTTGTTGGTCTTGTACTAAAACCTTGTATGGTGTGTATGACGATGGAATAAAGAAGCAGTTTCTGTATCTACCATGTCATACAGATGATCATCCTGCATTCCGAGTTATCCATTACATTCTACATTTCTGTGCCAAATCTTATCATCCTGGACTTAACCATTGTCTTGTTTTTCCTAGGATGGTTAACACGCGCAAAAACCCTGCTCCCCAACAGCAGGCCGAAGGCAGTGAAGTCAGGAATGCAAATCTGCCTCACCCTCCTTCTCTAGCCGAAGTTATGCTGGAAGCCGAGAGAAACAAACAGGAGACCAATCGTTTGTTGGAGCGCATCGAACAGAATACAGCACACCATCAGACAAATAACTTGGTGTCACTCAGTGATTTCATCAAGTTACACCCGCCTACCTTCCACCACTCCGTCGAGCCTCTCGACGCCGATGACTGGCTTCGCAGCATTACTCACAAACTGCGTTCTGCGCTGGTAGCTGAGGCTGATAAGGTCACCTTTGCTGCATATCATCTTGAAGGCCCCGCCAGCCTCTGGTGGGAGAATTATGAAGCTATGCGCCCAGCGGGCCACGTCACTACTTGGGCTGAATTCAGCGAGGTTTTCCGTGAACATCACATTCCGGAGGGTCTCATGGATCGTAAACGTGAGGAGTTTTGTAGCTTCACTCAAGGTCGACTCTCTGTTGACGCTTACAGCAGGGAGTTCGGTAACCTTGCACGTTATGCAACTGAGGAAGTTTCTACCGATGCCAAGAAGCAGGCAAGGTTCCGTAAGGGACTTAGTCCTGAGCTCTGTCGTGACCTCCGTCTGCGTGAGTGCACCTCTTTTCAGAAGCTTGTGAATAAAGCCATCAGTGCTGAGACGGGACAGACTGATTTCGATGCATCACGCAAGCATGGCCGTGATTTGGGTTCTTCATCCGGTGCTGGACCCCAGAAGCGCCGCGTGTGGGTGCCTAACACTGCCCTGCCACCCAGATATACACCGAGGCCATCCTTTCAGGCGCCTCGCCCAGTTCAGCAATATGCACCAGCCAAGCCCTATGGTGGTCCAACCAATACTGCTCCTCCACGCACCAGTTCCGTGCCTTGTTTCAAGTGTGGGGAATCAGGCCACTATATGCGTGAGTGCCCCCAAACCAACCCCAACCAGACAGCAAAAACTGTTGGCCGTGGCAAGCCGACAGGGAAAGTGTTCTACGCCAAGCCGGCCACTGCTGCACGTGGCCATGTCAACTGTATCTCTGCCGAAGAAGCTCAAGAAGATCCCAACGTCGTTCTCGGTACGCTCCTTGTTAATTGCCACCCGGCATCTGTTCTTTTCGATACTGGAGCATCTCATTCATTCATATCCGAAAACTATGCTCGCTTGCATAACACCGCCTTCTGTGACATGCCTTCTACCATGGAAATTTCCACTCCTGGTTCTAGATGGCAAACTTCTAGAGTAAGCCATGGAAATGAAATCCAAGTCGACAGACTTGTTTTCCTTGCATCTTTGATAGCTCTCAAATCCTCGGATATTAATATCATTTTGGGTATGGACTGGATGTCAGCCCATCATGCCAAAATTGATTGCTTCTCTAGGACTGTTCAACTCACCCATCCTTCGGGGAAGATAGTCAATGTCTTGACCCGAATAGCCAAGCAACAGTTATATTCCCTTAACGCCAGCCCTTTGCCAGAGCTTGAGGACGTTCCGGTAGTCTGTGATTTTCCGGATGTCTTCCCAGAGGAATTGCCAGGTGTTCCACCCGACAGGGATGTTGAGTTCGTAATAGACCTCATTCCAGGAACCGTCCCGATTGCTAGAAGACCCTATAAGATGGCACCACTAGAACTAGCCGAGCTTAAGAAACAACTCGATGAGTCCTTGAAAAAGGGTTTCATCCGACCTAGTTCATCTCCTTGGGCTTGCCCCGTTCTCTTCGTCAAGAAGAAGGATGGTACGGACCGGATGGTTGTAGATTATCGGCCGGTTAACCTGGTCACAATTAAGAACAAGTACCCGCTCCCCAGGATCAACGACCTGTATGATCAGCTCGCTGGATCCTCAGTCTTTTCTAAAATGGATTTGAGGTTGGGCTACCATCAAATCAAAATCAGGAACGGGGACATTCCGAAAACGGCTTTTGTTACTCGTTATGGCCAATACGAGTACACCGTCATGTCCTTCGGTTTAACCAACGCCCCAGCCACCTTTTCCCGGTTAATGAACTCAATCTTCATGGAGTATTTGGATAAATTCGTCGTGGTTTACCTCGATGATATACTGATCTACTCCAAGAACGAGGAAGAACATGCCGAACATCTAAGGCTAGTGTTGAAGAAACTTCGAGAGCATCGCCTTTATGCCAAATTTTCTAAATGTGAATTTTGGTTGTCAGAAGTAACCTACCTGGGTCATGTAATATCTGGTAAAGGTATTGCCGTTAACCCTGAGCGAGTTCAAGCCGTCCTTGATTGGACTCCACCCGAATCGGTCAAGCAAGTTCGGAGTTTCCTTGGCTTAGCGAGCTATTGTCGTCGCTTTGTCGAGAACTTCTCCAAAGTTGCTAAACCTCTAACCGAACTCCTCAAGAAAGATAAAAAGTTCGAATGGACTCCACAATGTGAGCACAGCTTCCAGGAACTGAAAAGACGCCTGACATCGGCTCCCGTCCTGGTACCGCCAGATTTCTCTAAGGACTTTGTTATCTACTGCGACGCCTCGCGACAAGGACTAGGCTGTATTCTCATGCAAGATCGACACGTAATTGCTTACGCTTCACGGCAATTGCACCCACATGAGGAGAATTATCCTACTCATAATCTAGAGCTTGCAGCTGTAGTCTATGCACTTAAAACCGGGCGACATTACCTCCTCGGTAATCGTTGCGAGATCTACACTGATCACCAAAGTCTGAAGTACATATTCACCCAACCGGATTTGAATCTCAGGCAAAGATGTTGGGTCGAGTTGATCACAGATTTCGACTTAGGAATAACTTACACCCCAGGGAAAGCCAATGTCATGGCTGATGCGCTAAGTCGTAAATCTTATTGCAATAATCTAATGTTACAACAAAGTCAACCACTTCTCCATGAGGAATTTCGGAAACTTAATCTCCACATTGTTCCTCAAGGATTCCTTTCCACCTTGGTGGCGAAACCTACCCTTACGGATCAGATCATCAAAGCACAGAAAGTAGATCCGGGAATTTCCCGCATCAAGAGAAACATCCAGAAAGGAGTTGCGAATTGCTTCTCCATTGATGATCAAGGGGTCGTATACTTCGGGAATCGGCTAGTGGTTCCCAAGGTGCGAAACCTGAGGCGATTGATCCTTATGGAAGCTCATGAATCTCCTCTCACCATTCATCCCGGTAGCACTAGGATGTATCAGGACCTACGCCAGAGGTTCTGGTGGACTAGGATGAAGAGAGAAATTGCTCAATATATTGCTAATTGCGACATCTGCCGTCGTGTAAAAGCAGAGCATCAACGGCCTGCTGGCACCCTTCAACCCCTAGCTATTCCTGAATGGAAATGGGATAAAATTGGTATGGACTTCATCACCGGTTTTCCCAGGACCAAGAGAGGGAATAATGCTATCTTCGTCGTTATCGATCGCCTTTCCAAAGTGGCCCATTTTCTACCTGTTCGTGAGAGTATAACTGCTAGTCAGTTAGCAGACTTGTACATCTCCCGAATAGTGTCTCTCCATGGTGTTCCGTTGGAAATTAACTTGGATCGAGGAAGTCTTTTCACCTCTCGATTTTGGGAAAGTTTCCAAAATGCTATGGGAACCCGCCTTTCCTTTAGCACCGCTTTCCACCCTCAATCAAGTTGTCAAGTAGAACGCGTCAACCAGATTCTAGAAGACATGCTTCGAGCTTCTGTTATCTCATTCGGAATGGATTGGGAGAAATGCCTTCCATTTGCCGAATTCGCTTATAACAACAGCTATCAGTCTAGCTTGGGTAAAGCTCCTTTTGAAGTTCTCTATGGACGACGGTGTCGAACACCCCTTAATTGGTCAGAAACCGGGGAAAGACAATTCTTTGGCCTGGATATGATCCAGGAAGCAGAAGAGCAAGTTCACATCGTTCGTGAAAAGGTTAAAACAGCCCAATCTCGTCAAAAGAGTCAATATGACCGAAAACATAAGGCTATGACTTTCGAGGTTGACGAGAAGGCTTACCTTCGGGTTACTCCTCTGAAGGGAACCCATCGTTTCGGTATCAAAGGCAAATTGGCTCCTCGTTACATTGGACCTTTTCGCATTCTCGCTAAACGAGGAGAAGTGGCCTACCAATTGGAACTACCTCCGCATCTCTCCAGAGTCCATGATGTCTTCCACGTTTCTCAACTCAGGCGTTGCTTCTCGGATCCTATCCGTGGAGTGGACCACGAAACGCTTGATCTCCAAGATAATCTCACGTATCGAGAGTACCCCGTTCGTATCCTGGATCGGGCCGAGCGTACCACTCGACGTCATAATATCAAGTTTCTCAAAGTTCAATGGTCGCACCATTCTGAGAAGGAAGCAACTTGGGAAAGGGAGGATCGTCTTCGACTTGAGTATCCCGCCTTCTTCCGGAGGAACCCAAATCTCGGGACGAGATTCTTTTGAGTGGGGGTGAGTTGTCACACCCTAGCTAGTTATGCATTAGAGTGTTGCATCATGTCTATTTTTTCATCAGAAACTTGAAATGGGGATGACAGAACCCTCAGCCCCCTCTGAAACCAACTAGGGTTTACTAAAAACTTTTTCAATGAACCTGAAATGCCCTTCTAAAATGTCCATCATTTTTGTCTTGGTTCAGAACCTCTGCCAAAAGTGATGCACAATTTCCTAGGTCATCTTAGGGTCTCTGAATTAAATCATAAATATTTGAATTTGGGCATTTAAAACTATATAAAATATTTCAAGTGCTCAAATATCTCCAAACTAAAATGTTTCATGTTGGAAATAATCCAACTATGGACCAGGTGCAGTTTGGTAATTTTAGGAGTTACCTAAGTATTTTTATTAATTCAACAAAGTTGCAAAAAAATAGAAAAAGAAAAAAACAGGAAAGGGAAAACTTACCTGGCGCCCGCTAACCAGCCCACCTGCCGGCCCAGCCCAGCGCCGCGCCAGCGAGCTGCTTGCCGGCCAGGCAGGCAGGCAGGTGCTCGACGGCGAGCACCGCATGGGTGCCACACACCTGCTCGCCGCCTCGTTGCTTCTCTCGCCCGGCTAACGCCGTGGATCGCTCCCCCTCTCTCCCCTGAACCCCCCAGGCACCCCCTCTCCTCTCCAGCACCTCCCCCTCGCGCTCCCCAGCCATGGCCGACGCCATCGCCGCCACCCCCTCGCCGTAGCCACGCCCTCCGTCAACCCCACGCCGTGCCGCCGTGTCCAGGAGCTCCGCCGCCGTCCACTTCGTCGAGCTAGCCAAGCCCCGAGCCCTCGCAAGGCCCGAGTCGACCGCACCAACCTCGCCCGAGTTCGCCGTCGCCGGAGATCCCTTTCAACGCCGCCGCCGTCTCAGCTCGTCCCCGACCACGCCGGTGGCCTCTACGAGTGCCCAGTGAGCCTAGCTACTCCTCCTACCCTTCCCCTCTCACTCCCGAGCCATGTAGCCACCACACAAAGATCACCCGCACGCACCGCCGCGGATCTCGTCGCCGACGTGCTCCCGGCCATCTTCCGGACACTCCACGGTGTCCAACGCACTCAACACGCCGCGCTGAGGCTAACCATGCACTCCCCGCACCTCACCGCACACCCTAGCCCGAGTTCGTTCTCACCCGAGCTCCGGTCGCCGCCAAAGTCATCGCCGGCGCCAACTCCGGCCACCCCGACCCCAACGACTCCGCCAAGAGCTCCGGCTCGTCCTCAGCTCCATCCCGATGCCCTCCGCGACCCATTTGGTGGCCGAAACGGCCAAAACCACTTTCCGCCGCCGCGTCGAGCTCGCCGGCGGCTAAACGCTGGCGCCGCTGACCTGTTTTGACCACGGGTGGGCCCTGGTTGACTCCGTGGAGTCGCTGACAGGTGGGGCCCAGCCCTGTTAACTAACCTAGTTTAGTTTTAATTAAACTTTAACTAATCTAATGACCCTGACACCCTAGCCCCACGCGTCAGGTTTGACTGGACCGGGTCTGTTGACCTGCTGAGGTCAGCGTGACGCAATGCTGACGCAGAAATTTATTTCTGGATTTATTCTAATATAGAAAATTCCAGAATATAGTTTAAACTTCAAAAATTTATAACTTTTAATCTGTAACTCCAAATCAGACAAGTTATATATGAAAAATGATCAGAAAAATCCAATCTATCCACCTGTACTGTTTCCATGCATGATTAAACAAGTTAACTTGATGTTTAATGCAGAACAAGATAAACCACTTTAAAGGGCCATGTATGAGTTTGAAATTTGAGTCTTTGGTTCAAATTGGTTCAAACCCTTCTGGTCTTAGTTGCACTAGCCCAACACACTCATATTGCCATGTTTCATGCATGCATCATATTGTCGCACATTGTTTGGTGATGGCTATGTATCGGTGTTCTTTGCGGCAGGGTCTGCCTCCGAGGAGTACCGTGATTACCCTAGCGAAGAACCGTATCAGTGCATCGACCCATCAGGCAAGCAACCAACCGTTTGATCATATCGATACAATCCCATGTTCTCGCTCTTGCTCTCATTTACTGCATTAAGACAACGCGTTTCAAACTGCTGTGTGCTCGGTAGTTGAACCCATTTCCTCTGCATGACCTGTCATTGCCACAGTAACTAGATGAAACCCACTAGCATGTGTAGGAGTTGCTTGAGCCATATGTATGTGTTGTTCCTACCTTGCTATGCCTGCTATGCTTAGAGTCGTGTCAGGTCTGGTTCATCTGGGTGATGGGCTAGAGTGAAATGATCATATCAGTTGAGAGTGGTGTGGTGAACACGATTTGGTAAAGGTATCGATGAGAGGCCATGTAGGAGTACATGGTGGGTTGTTTCATTGAGACCGTCCTTAAGCACTGAGATCTGTATGTGTGATTTAAGATTCAGCTACTACCATGCATTGGGCCCGAAACCAATGGACCCTCTCGGCTTCTTATTCACCCTAGTCTTCTGTCCAGGAGTTGCAAGTAGTTTCTGGTGTTTGTAGCCTACTGGAGGCCGTGGACAGCGCTGACCGTAGGGGTGGGCTGTGATGCGGTAGGTACGTGGCCGGGTGTACCGGATGCCCGTTTGGTATCTCGGGAACCCTGTTCACATCGTTTGGGGCCGTGAGCGAAACTTCGGCCGGATCTCCTCATGGATGGAACCCAAATAGGCGATAAACCTGGACTAGAGACTTAGGTGTTTAGGTAGCTCGTGGCCGACACCCACGTTGGGCTTCCGCTTGAAGGTTGCCGAGTACATGTCGTGTAAACGACGGTAAGTGGTGAGAGCGTGTATGAAGAAGTACACCCCTGCAGGGTTAACCTAATCTATTCGAATAGCCGCGTCCGCGGTAAAGGACTACTTGGTTGCCTATACAGTTCATAGACAAGTAAATGGAAACTACTAAAAGCCTCCAGATAAGCGTGAGTGCCGAGGATGGCTCTTCCGTAGGAAGACGGAGGTGGATCCTCGGTAGTGTATTGAGTGGTGAGTAGTGGACTCGTGTGCGCAAACCATTTCAAGTTGGAGTCTCGTAGGATAGTTTAGCCAAGAGTCAAAGCTGGCTTGCTGCAATAACTCCACCAACCCTTCTTGGTAATGTGCATGTATGTAGGATCTGATGTAAGTCTTGCTGAGTACCTTTGTACTCATGTTGCTATAATTTACATTTTTACAGAAGACGCTGCAACCCCTTCTGATGGGTTCTTCGTAGACGTTGACATCAATGAGTAGGCTAAGGCCCAGGTGGTGATCTTGAGCTTGTGAAGGACCACGTAGTATAGCTAGGCTTTCCAAGCCTCTTTTATTTTACTAATTGTCTGTACCCAGACATGTTACTTCCGCTGCTGGTTTGTATGACTGTATGACTTGAATGCTGGGTCGTGTGACCCGTACTTGTGTGTATGCTATGTACGGCTCTCTGAGCCTTTAAATAAAGTACTTGTGTCTTAGAGTCATGTTGTGATGCCTTGTTGTATTTGCACATATCGAGCATATTGTGTGTATGATTGAATTGCTTGGTATGTGTGGGATCTGACTATCTAGTTGTTTATCTTTAGTAGCCTCTCTTACCGGGAAATGTCTCCTAGTGATTCCACTGAGCCATGGTAGCTTGCTACTGCTCCGGAACACTTGGCTGGCCGGCATGTGTCCTTCTTCGTTCCTGTGTCTGTCCCTTCGGGGAAATGTCACGCATTGAGTACCGGAGTCCTGTTAGCCCGCTACAGCCCGGTTTACCGGAGTCCTGCTAGCCCAGTGCTACAGCCCGGAACTTACTTGCTGATGACCGACACGTTCGATGCTGGGTCATGGATGCCTGTCCCATTAAGTCGGTGCCACTTTGGGTTTACAACTAGCCATGTTAGCCCGGGCTCCTTTTCATATGGATGCTAGCGACACTATCATATACGTGTGCCAAAAGGCGCAAACGGTCCCGGGCAAAGGTAAGGCGACACCCGTGGGGATACCGTGCGTGAGGCCGCAAAGTGATATGAGGTGTTACAGGCTAGATCGATATGACATTGAGTCGGGGTCCTGACATTTTCCTTCATGTCCGTCGGATATAAATCGGATGGCCTATATTGCAGGATGGCAGGAACACCATCATCACCATCTCTGTTTTTTTATAAGAGTAGAGATATGTGAGTGTCACTGCCCCCACCCCCCCCCACACACACACTTCCGAATACCGAAGGAGTAGGGTGACACCTCGATCTTGATACTAATCTATCGACTGACTTCTCTCTCAAACATACAAACACACACACTACCCGGCACCGAAGGAGTAGGGTGGCACCTCGATCTTGATACTAATCTATCGTCTGGATTCTCTCTCAAACATACACACACACACACACTACCCGGCACTGAAGGAGTAGGGTGGCACATCGATCTTGATAATAATCTATCGACTCCTCTTTCAAACACACACACTCGTTAGTTGTGCCTCTGTGCCTACCGTGTACACTCTCGATACGTCTTTCTCTCCCGCCCAACAATGACAGCAGAAGGGTGACAACTCGATCTGATCATAATCTGTCAATTGGTTTCTCTCTCAAACATTGTGTCTCGGTGCCTCGCTTGGTAGCCCCCTCGATATGTAGACTTCTTGTGCGTGCACAACTGTAGTGACGATGACGCTGAACCCAGTGTGCCTTGTTTTTACCGGCCACATGTGATAGTTTTCACCCTGTTTTCTATTAATTAACAAGGCAACCTTTTCTTTGTTACTACTCCCTCCATTCCAAAATAGATGACTCAACTTTGTACTAACTTTAGTAGAAAGTTGGGTCATCTATTTTCGAACAGAGGGAGTACTAGTGAATCTGAAATCATTGGGGGCAGACATAAAACATATCACTTCAACCCAATTATCGCAGCAACTACTTTAAAAGAAATAACTAGCTACCCGTGCATTGCACGGAACATCAAGATGCATTTGTATGAATAGTTTATCTTGTGAGAGAAAAGGCTGAACGAGGGAAGGCCCTATTTGCGAACGTGAAGAGACGCGTGGGTATATTTTTGCAAAATTTCCATAGTTTCTTTCCTATCCGTTAGATATAAATCCGACGGCCTATATTGCAGGATGGCACGCACACCATCATCACCAACTCTGTTTTCTACTCCCTCCGTCCGAAAATACTTGTCATCAAAATGGATAAAAATAGATGTATCTAAAACTAAAATACGTCTAGATACATTTCCTTTTATCCATTTTGATGACAAGTATTTCCGGACGGAGGGAGTATTTGTCTTTTTTGAGATTTCAACAAGTGACTATGACCGGACCATACCAACATACTCAAAAAAGTATTCCATAATTTTGATGTTACCCTCTTTTCTTGGTGGTGCAGTGCCATCTGGATACCTCATAAATAAATCAAGGACAAATCTGACCCCTTCCTGAAAAGACATACGTAGCAAAATGAGTAAATCTACACTCTAAAATATGTCCACATACACATCCGTATATGGTAGTCCATTTGAAATCTGAAAAAGACAAATATTTAGGAAAGAATGGAGTATATATAAGAGTAGACATGGAGATATATCTCCAGCATGGTCTACAACAAAAATGTGCTGGGCTGGTTAGCGCCGGATGCTCACAACGCGATGACATGAGTTTGAATTCTGTCTTTTAACTTTAGATTTGTATATTATATGTTACTCTACTTATTTAATATATACTTCTTTTGCTACTGTACTGACAGTGGAACCCACAGAGTACTTAGAATATTAAGGATAGACTTGTTTCTTTTTAACTTTCTGTACAAAGTTGTAGCCACCCTGCAAGTCACATGTACACTATACATGCAATTAACTTTTTATAGAGGGACAATCATACAGGCAATTAACTCAAATGGATTGGATGTCACTCTATTATTTCCAGCATAAAGAGCATCTCCAACGGCAGCCGACAAATTTCCTCCTGCTTCCTTCTGTGGAGGACGACATCAAACGACAGCGGCATACATTTTTACAACTCTAACCAACCAGATGAAATTCATGCAAACACGGACTGATTTCATATAAGCATGAAGGATTTCGTATAAAAAAGCCGGATCTTCATATAAACATGATGGATTTCATTACATTTACATGAACTAAGAGGTGCCAATCCAGCTCTCTTGTATAATTAATACTCCCTCCGTCCGGAAATACTTGTCCTAGAAATGGATATATCTAGACTTATTTTAGTTCTGAATGGCCACCCGCGGATCCCTTTGTCTTTCTCATGTCCGTCAGACACTTGCGGGGTCGACGAAGGTCCTCGGAAGAGACGAAGCAGCAAAGAAACCACCTGAATTCGCGGTCATCACCTCGGCGGTGGCCTTCATGGGTCCCAAGTGGCGGCGGCCTCCCGTGTTCTACTTCTCCTCGATGATGGCGGCGGACAGGGAGAAGCTGGCCACCGACTGGTCACTCTCCACGCACCCGGCTTTTGTCTCTGCCTGCATGGCGCTGCCGCAGGCACGGGAGGCGCGCCCACAGACACGGGAGGCACGACCACCGCAGACACTGGTGGCGCGGTACGACGCGGCAGCGACGCTGCCCGTACCGGTGTGCTCGCCGCCGTGCCGGCATGGAGCAACTCGTCACTCCTCATCGAGCTGAACTGGAGCGGCAAGTTGCTGAACCACGCGCCTGCTTGGGGCGGCAACTGGCTCCGTCGGGCCAAGCGAGGTTGGTGAAGCACCGAGCGGCCTTGCCCGTATCCGGAGGGCTCGGCGGGCCACCCAAGCGGGTAATATGCCGGAGAACGGCCCATCGGAAGCCATCGGAAGGGTGGATAAAATGGTGAAGGATGAGATGGGGGTGCGGCGGAGGGGTGCGATTCTTGCCCGCTGTCTGTCTGGCCTCGTGTAAATAGAGGGCGGACGGTAGGAGCTTGGCCGGCGTCTGGCCTCGTTTAAACTGAGGGCGGACGGGAGGAGCTCGACCGGTGTTGCGTTTAATTCCGGCCCGCTCATGAACGGACATGTGGCCGAAGTAGGATTCTCGGTTTGCATGCGGGTTTAACGGAGGGGTTTAATGGAGGCGCCGGACGTGCAGCGGGCGGCGCAGTACTATTCGATTTGACAGCATTAATGAGCCGTCAAATCACAAAGGTCGTCGCCTCTCGTGAAACAGACCGAGCTAGACTGCCCCGCCCTCTAGCCTTTTAAAAAATGGATATACTCCACTTTTGTACAGTAGCAGTATCGATGGATTGCGCCATGGAGCAAAACTTGAAATTATAAAAAAGGTGGTACATATAGAGAGCGCTCGTGAACTATGTGCCATACATGGCAATAAATAAAGTACTACATGATACTTATATGATACATGGCGCAGGAGTACTAAGTATTATTAATACAGTATTGCTAGAACTCATCTAGTAGATGAGATATAATTTGGTCTCATTCATCTTTTATAGCCATTGGATGTGATGCTATAAGATGCGTGTGTGCTGACATGGGTTGTATTTGTTCTTGTGCAATGAACTGACCACTGCATGTCATGTTTGATAGTCTCAAGTCATTAAAAGGATACAAGCCCCACATCTCCTCTTGGTTGATTCCTCTATTTATGTCAAAAAAATAAGAAACAACATGAGAGTTAATGCACCACGCCTATGTGTTAGACTAGCCACAATGGTGAGTAACATACACTAGTAACATACACATATCCCTAGACTATGTTACTACCTTCATAGTGGGTACTACCTCCGTCCTAGTTTATAGGTCCCTTTTATAGTTTGTGCCAAATTTTGACTAAAGATTTAACAAACAAAATGTTAATGCATGTCAAGAAAAATTATCTCATTGGATTCGTCTTTGAACATAGTTTTGAAAAATATAATGTTTGGTGACATGCGTGAACATTTTGTTAGTTTAATCTATGGTCAAAATTTGGCACGAAATACAATGGGTACCAATAAACCCGGACAGATGTAATAGTAACATAAGTGTGGTAACATGCAAAGCTTCATTTATTAGGTTATAGACTCATATTGCATTGGAACATGTGATGTTACAGTAACTAGATAAATTATTATAACTACCTCTCTCCTCATTAACTCACTGCTACATAAGCAAATTTGCTGAGTTGAACTCGATGTTACTGCTGAAGTTACTCCCACGGTGGCTAGTCTTACTAGTATTTGGTTTTCATAAGATGACTTATAATACTCAGGCTGGTCGTAATGGTAGTATCATAGCTAGTATCATGCATGCCAACTAGGCAATTTTGATGAGGTGTCGTAGCATTAAATGAAGAAAGATAGGGTGTAGTATCATATCATGATACCATATCATATTAAATGTTATGCTACTTTGTTTCATGCATGGCAATAAATAGAGTACTACATGATACTAATATATGATACTATGCATTAGGGAGGTAGTATCAT
Organism: Triticum timopheevii; assembly: GCA_963921465.1. Lineage (NCBI taxonomy): Eukaryota > Viridiplantae > Streptophyta > Magnoliopsida > Poales > Poaceae > Triticum > Triticum timopheevii. The sequence continues at coordinate 51,174,636 of OY997271.1, read as the reverse complement.
ACACTAGTATCATATGCATAATACTAGTATATGATACTCCCCATTACAACCAGCCTCACCTAGACGGAGGGAGTATTCGATTTGACAGCGGGCGGCGCAGTTCCCGATACGCCTTTAATGCAGACAATGGAGGGAGTAGCGGTTCCCGATATGTTGAACGCCCAATGCATCCTCCTTCAATTAATACATGAGGGAAGTAATGGGAGGAGGTCCGGGAAAAGAGGCTGCACGATGTGAATGCAACGTAGTTTGCCCTCATTGCCCTCATATAAAGGCGCCCCTCCTCCATTCGAATGCATCTACCACATCATACGCACGAAAGCACTTGCCTAAGCACCTACACTAAGCGCAAAAGAGCTCGCTCCAGACCCATGGCGGGGATGCGCGTGAGCGGCGAGCGGCTGCGCCAGATGGTCCACGATGCCGGCCTGCAACATGGCGCCGAGGATCGTCTCCAGACGGTGTTGGAGACCGGCTGGTGGATTGCCGCCGTCGACGCCAACTACGACTCTCAGTTGGACCAGATGATCGTTGCCACCAGCAACAAGTTCACCGTCCTCAAGAAGCTCGCGGACGACATCGCCGTACTCCTCAAGCCCGCGCGCCCGGGCTCCTCATTGCCTGCCACCCTTATCGGCCTTCATGGCCGGAACCTCTTTCAAGCACTGGTGGCCCTACAACTGCCCGCTGATGCCACGAAGAATGTCCACCTCGAGGTCGAGCTCGCCGCGAGGCGCCTCGCCCTGCAAGAATTCATCGAACTACACATCCACACGTACGAGCAAATCATGTACATAGGTATCTACAAGGCCAGTGAGGACGCTACGACGTTGGCCTTCCTCAACCAGCTGGAAGCCTTGGATGCCTTTGTTGAGAAGCACCTTGTCGGTGTCAAAACCGGCGTATCTCGGGTAGGGGGTCCCGAACTGTGCGTCTAGGCGGATGGTAACAGGAGACAAGGGACACGATGTTATCTACCACGAGATCAAGGAGGCTAAACCCTAAAGCTAGCCTATGGTATGATTGTTGTAATGTATGTTGTGTCCTACGGACTAAAGCCCTCCGGTTTATATAGACACCGGAGAAGGCTAGGGTTACACATGGTAGGAGATCTACATATCTGTATCGCCAAGCTTGCCTTCCACGCCAAGTAAAGTCCCGGACACGGGATGGAGTCTTCAATCTTGTATCTTCGTAGTCTTGGAGTCCGGCGGACGATGATAGTCCGGCTGTCCGGACACCCCCTAGTCCAGGACTCCCTCAGTAGCCCCTGAACCAGGCTTCAGTGACGATAAGTCCGGCGCGCATAATGTTCGGCATTGCAAGGCAGGTTCCTCCTTTGAATAATCCAGAGAAGATCATGACCACCAGGATAGTGTCCGGCTCTGCAAAATAAATTCCACATTCGACCGTAGAGAGAATAAAATGTACACAAGTCCAATCTGCTGACGTATTTTGCGTCATGTCATCACGCCACTACCAAGCCTTTACTTGAATCGTTTTTTATTATACCACCTCAGCACGTGTAGCGAAGCGGTTTCCTTGGCACGTCTTGTCGAAGCAGAGATCGTCTTCCCATTATTCCGGGATTCTCATCAATACGGACATGGGTAACCCAACCGCGCCATTGATGGTGGCACTTGGGAGATAAGCAAGTTTTACCAGGCTGGTGGGGGACGCATAGTCTTCGCCCGCCTATATATAAGGGATAAGGATTCACCTTTTCACCCATGCCTTCTTCCTCCTTTGCTTATCCACCTTCGCGCACTCAAGCTCCAACGCCCAAGCTCGCGCATCTCGTCTTAACCTTCCCCGACCATGTCCGGAGGGAGAGGAAAATGGTTGGCTTCCACCGTTAAGGAGGAGCATATCACCAAGCTGCGTAGCGCCGGATACCTTTCCGGCGATATCGCGCACCGGCCGCCTGACGAGGGGCAGCTCATCCCTACCCCCGGGCCCCATGAGAGGGTCGTTTTCCTTCCCCACTTCCTCCGCGGACTGGGCTTTCCACTTCACCCCTTTGTCCGGGGGCTCATGTTCTACTACGGCCTGGATTTCCACGAACTGGCGCCGAACTTCATCCTCAACATCTCAGCGTTTATCTTCGTGTGCGAGGCCCTCCTCTGCATCCGGCCCCACTTCGGCTTGTGGCTCAAGACCTTCAACGTCAAGCCGAAGGTAGTGAAGGGCACGCACGCGGAGTGCGGAGGCGCCATGTTGGGCAAGATGCCCAACGTCCTCTGGTTCGAAGGGGCCTTCGTGGACTCCGTCAAGGGGTGGCAATCGGGGTGGTTCTATATCACCGAGCCGCGCGACCCTACGTGGGCGGCGGCCCCCGAGTTTAGATCTGGTATCCCTATGCAGCTCACCTCCTGGAAAGAGAAGGGCTTGCTGTGGGGTAATCCGAAGGAGCTGACAGGACTCAGAGCCTGTATCCAGAAGCTGGTGAACAAGAAGCTCAGGCTCGTTGACGTGGTCCAAGTCACGCTCGTCCGCTGGATCCTCCCATGCCAAGAACGGGCATTCAATCTGTGGGAGTTCGATCCGGAACAGCACCAGGCGCTGAGCGGGCTCTTTGACACGACGTACGAAGGCGCCTGGAGGGTGCTGTTTAAGGGCGCCGAAGCCCCCACATCCGCGACAGAAGATCGCGGATTTCACTCGCAGCATCCAGCTGACGAGGTAAGTGATTCTACCCCTTTATGGGACACTTGTTGTAAATAGATTGATTCTAAGAGGGTTTCAATCTCCCTTTTCCTTTGATAGGAATAGATGAAGAAGGCCGAGTAGCTCATCTGCCCGGCTCGCATGCCAGAAGACCCAGTGGATGCCCATCTAGCGGGGCTGCTGGTTCCGGCACCGCACGTGGTGCCGGAGAAGAAGGCCAAGAAGGCGGCCACGGGCACTCGAAAGAGTTCCCGTAATCAGGCATCCGACGACGAGGCGGACTCCTCCCCCGAAGACGAGGAGGAAGAAGACTCTCTCCCGGAGGGGGGAGAGAGGAAGAGGAAGGCTTCCCCAACAGGGGAGGCCGAAGGGTCCAACAGGGGGAGAACTATTCCCCTAGACAGCTCCGCCAACACCGACGTTGGCGACGAGGAGTGGCCTTCAAGGGCCAGGCCTCCTGCAAGATCGTAAGTATCCGGATCCCTGATATGCAATTTCTTTCGTGTCACATAGTGTCCTACTAATGCCGCATACTGCCCGCAGTCCGGCCGATGATGATCTTCCCGCTTCATCGAGCGGGTCGTTTGGCCCCGTCGTATGTGGATTCACTTCCGACTGCCTCTACCCCCCCGCGCCGATGAGGACGCCGAGGTGGGATCCCAGAAAGGGACCCATCAGGAGGAGGCTCCGGAGGCGCCGCAAGGCAGGCTCTCGGACTTTGCGCCGGACTCTACGCCGGAACCTGCAGTGGTTCCAGAGTCCGGCAGGCGGCCCCTTCGAAAGAAGGTCAAGACCGTGACGCCGGCGGCCTCCGTCCAACCGGAGGCGCCGGACAACTTGCTGGAGGCGCTCAAAGGCGCTTCCATCGAGGAAGAACACCGCACTGTTATGAGTGCGGTGATTCAGAAGGTCCAGCTCGCCAAGAGCGGGCTGACCGAAGCCTGTAGTAACCTTCTAACAGGCTTTGAGGTAAGAAGTTAAAATTGTGTAATGTAATACCGCATAGACAGTAGCCCCTGATGCTCGGTCCGGTGTTCGGAAAGAAAAGCCGGACTGAGGATCTAAAAAGATATTCGCAGGTTGCTAATAAATTATGTCAATATGGGTTTGCAGGCTGTGCTGCTGACCTCTGCCGCACTGACTGCGGAAGTTGGTACATTAAAGCAAGATCTCGAGCAGTCCGAGGGAGAGCTCCGCCATGCCAAGAGGCAGCTCGAGGACAAAGAAGGTGAGTAGCACCACTTTGAATTGTTACCATACAGAAAAGGATTTTGGTCGCAATAAAATTAACAAGGATAATATGGGTATTGCAGGGGCCACAAACGAGGTGGCAGCCCTGAAGGAGGCTGTGTCCGCGGCCGAACACAGTGCGGCCGCGGAACGGGCAGAGTGAGAAAAGCAGGAGGCACAGGTGGCGGTAGTGCGGCAAGAGCTCCAGGCTCTCATGGAGAAGCATGAGAGCTTGGAGCGCGACTCCAAGACTCGAGAGTCCGAGCTTGCCTCGGCTCTCGAAAGTGCCAAGTCCGCCAAGGCCGAGGCCCGTAAGGCCCTTCAGGAGGTTGAAGATGTGAAGAAGATAATGGCGGGTAAGGCATTTTTCATGCAAAGCAAGCATGTTAATGTATACTACCTGACACTTACCCGCATTCGGAGTGCTCCAGGGGCATTTGCAGATCTGCCGTGTAGTGTGTCCGATGCCGCCGCATTCTACCGTGGCGAGGAGTGGAGCTCAACGGAGAAGGTCTTCTGGTCTCACTACGCTGAGGCCGGCCATCCGGTGCCCCCAAGCGACCAGCTGAAGCAGCTGGTCGAACTCCACAAGGTAGCTGAGGAGGCCATGAAGGGCCTTATAGTCCGGCTGTGGCCTAGACAGGCCATGCCTGGGAGCTACTTCGGCCTCGTGCGGTGGCTGGTGGATGCGTGCCCCTGGGTGGAGGTCATCAAGCGCTCCGCCTGTATTGAAGGTGCTCGTCGGGCCCTTGCCCGCACAAAGGTGCACTGGGGCAGGCTGGATGCGGAGAGACTTCTTACTGACCCGCCGCCACCGGGCAAGGAGTATCGTACGTCTGAAATGTATTATAAAACTATCCTGAAGGGAGCCCGCGATATTGCGGATGAATGCCCTAGAGATGTAATTTTTGAGTGAACTCGCTATGTATTATCCTGCGCGCTGAAAACTTTGTTCATGTGCGCTTTAAGCAACGCTTGTTTAATTTAAAATATTACCTTCTGTGCGGCTGTTTATAAAATCTAAGAGATGGCAAGTCGTTGGCTTCTGCCCCCAAGCCGCAAGTGCTGGGGTGTTCGGGATAACTTGAGCACTCTTGTTCCCATTTTTGGGTCCATCTAGGGAGGCGCTCAACACAATGAACAAGGCAACCGGACTTATAATGCTTGAACACTCTCACTTAGCCATAGAATTCTGTAATTTTAAATTTCGGCGAAGCCCCTAGTATTCGGAAGACCGAATTCGGGGCGCTATCCACGCCTTCGTCGGACATTATCCGGAACTTCGCTCGAAGCGGCATGAGTCTTTAAGGACCCGAAAAGACCTCTCGAACAGCGACCAGTCTCTCGCCTTATCATGCCTGTCAGTTTTAGCTTTCTCCACTGAGGCGCTCGCCCAGCTCAACCGGGGCGCAATCGCAGTGGTTCTCCCAGTGCCACCTGAGCTGACGGAACGGAACGTAAGGCACCAAAACGTGGGAGCCGGGCAAACCCAACTATTGAGCCAAGACATGATTCGGAGCCGATTCATATAATGCTATAAGTTCGGGGTGCCGCACTTGTGAAAGAGTTCGGACTTATCACACCATAATGTGGGGAACATAAGCCCCTGGTGTATTAGGCCGTACCAAAATATACGGGTGCAAGATGTCATGTAATGAACATATATATGTAATAACAGGCAAAAAAGTGCTGCATCATTTATTAAAGGAAGTCTGCTATGAGTGCGGACTGATACAAACAGTGCGGTAAGCAAGGGTTTTGGACTAGTTAAACATGTCCCCCTCCAGGGATGGGCTGCGGACTTGGTGTATATAATCAAATTTAATGCTCATAATAGAGACCACCTGAGTGTTCGTCGCCGCATTCTTTCTTCCCCGGCTGTTGCGTCATGACTTCGGCAGGTTCACCGCCGGACAGGGCCTCTGGCTAACGGAGTCCTGTGTATACAAAGAAGGAAAAAATAATAATAATAAGAAAGAGTGACACACTTGCGAGCCCCTGGTGTGGTCGAGCCGCACTATGGGTCTATTGTGGTCGTGCCCCTTCCCCTACACCCATGGTATCTCCAAAGCGTAATGATGTACGCGGAGGGTTGTTCTTGCGATCATGCGAGGGCGGGGGTTAGGGCCGCATTGCTACGCGTGCTCGGATCATGCCAGGTGGTCTTGGTTGGTGTTGCTTCAGGCGCGTTTGGCTGTATCCGGCCGTTTAACAGCCGGACTCGAAAATTGCCTTAAAAGGCTGCACTGTACTTCTGCCGCGAGAACCGCTGTATGTTCCTCCATTCGGAGGGAGCGTTCCGTATTTCCGTTGACCGTGATGGCTCCACGAGGGCCTGGCATCTTGAGCTTGAGGTATGCATAATGCGGCACCGCGTTGAACTTTGCAAACGCGGTTTGTCCGAGCAGAGCGTGATAGCCGCTGCGAAATGGGACTATGTCGAAGATTAACTCCTCGCTCCGGAAATTATTCGGGGATCCGAAGACCACTTCTAGTGTGACTGAGCCTATACAATTGGCCTCCACACCTGGTATGACGCCTTTAAAGGTTGTCTTTGTAGGTTTAATCCTTGAGGGGTCTATGCCCATCTTGCGCACTGTATCCTGATAAAGCAGGTTCAGGCTACTACCGCCGTCCATCAGGACTCTTGTGCGGTGAAATCCATCGACGATTGGGTCTAAAACCAATGCGGCGAATCCGCCATGGCGGATGCTGGTCAGATGGTCTCTTCGATCGAAAGTGATCGGACAAGAGGACCATGGATTGAACTTCGGGGCGACTGGCTCCATCGCGTAAACGTCCCTTAGTGCACGCTTCTGCTCCCTCTTGGGTATATGGGTTGCGTAAATCATGTTCACCGTCCGCACTTGTGGGGGGAAACCCTTCTGTCCTCTATTCTTCGGCGGTCGGGTCTCTTCCTCGTCGTCGCTGTTTAGCCCCTTGTCATTATTTTCGGCAATTAACTTGCCTGCCTGCTTGAACACCCAACAATCTCTGTTGGTGTGATTAGCTGGCTTTTCAGGGGTGCCATGTATCTGGCATAAGCGGTCGAGTATTCGGTCCAAATTGGACGGACCCGGAGTGGTTCTTTTGAATGGTTTCTTCCGCTGACCGGGTTTAGAGCCTCGGAATCCGGCGTTGACTGCCGTATCCTCCTTGGCGTCGCCGTTAATGCGGCGTTTATTTTTGCTTCGACGCGACCTGCCATTGTGGTCCTTAGTATCCGGACTCCCAGAATTTTTACTGAGGTTGTTGCTGCGAGCTAGCCAGCTATCCTCTCCCGCGCAAAAGCAGGTCATTAATGATGTGAGGGCTGCCATGGATTTCGGCTTTTCCTGTCCCAGGTGCCGGGCTAGCCACTCGTCGCGGATGTTATGTTTGAAGGCTGCGAGGGCCTCTGCATCCGGACAGTCGACGATTTGGTTTTTCTTTGTCAAGAACCGTGTCCAGAATTGTCTGGCCGATTCGTCTGGCTGCTGAATTATGTGGCTTAGGTCATCGGCATCTGGTGGCCGCACATACGTGCCCTGGAAGTTGTCGAGGATTGCGGCTTCCAGGTCTTCCCAACACCCAATTGACTCTGCGGGCAAGCTGTTAAGCCAATGCCGAGCTGGTCCTTTAAGCTTGAGTGGGAGATACTTGATGGCATGGAGATCGTCGCCGCGGGCCATATGGATGTGAAGGAGATAATCTTCGATCCAAACCGTAGGGTCTGTTGTGCCATCGTAGGATTCGATGTTTACGGGTTTGAACCCTTTAGGGATTTGATGATCCATTACTTCGTCAGTGAAGCATAGCGGGTGTGCGGCACCTCTATATTGAGCAATATCACGACGTAGCTCGAGTGAGCGTTGTCTGCTGTGTTCGGCCCGGCCGGGGTTATTGTATCTGGCGCGACGGTATTCGTCGTGGGTCGTGGGGCGCCCACGTGATCCGTAGATGGATCTGGATTGCCTTGCTTTGTCCTCCAATACATCTCGCAAGTCCGGCGCGTTCCCTCTTGGCTTCGTACTTTTGGAGCGATGCCGGGGTACGGTCTTGGTGGAGGGCCTGGATGCCTCTCTGTCGCGACCACGGGGTGGTCGGTCGGCCGTATCGTGCGCTGGTGATGAAGGTATGTATGCTTCCTCCTCTAATCGGGGGAGCAACTTGCATCTTGGGTAGCTTTTGGAGGGGCGTTCGAGTTTATACTCTTCGGCCGCGAGGACCTCGGTCCATCGATCGGCCAGCAGGACCTGATCAGCTTGAAGCTGCTGCTGCTTTTTCTTTAGGCTATTTGCCGTGGCGATAAGCCTGCGTTTAAAACGCTCTTGTTCGACGGGATCCTCGGGCACGACGAATTCGTCGTCATTGAGGCTTGCCTCGTCTTCGGAGGGAGGTATATAGTTATAGTCCTCGACCTCTTCGTCTGCCGCCCTCTCGTGAGGGCTTGCTTCTGCATCCTCCTGCGCGGAGTCTTGCTGGAGGGGATTATCTTCGGCACTCTCTAGGGTATTATTATCTCCTGTGCCAGAATCTCCATTCTTGCTGTGGCGGGATTTAGAGCGGCGCCGCCGACGCCGGCGCTTGGGCTGTTTCTTTAAGGAATCTGCCTCCGCTGCTTCTTCACCATCCCCATGTTTTCGGGTGTCCACCATGTATATGTCGTATGACGAGGTGGTCTTCCAGTGTCCTGTAGGCGCTGGTTCCTATTCGTCTCCGGCATCGTCGTCCATAGCGTCGATGTCTTTGGAGTCGTAGTCTAGCATGTCGGTTAGATCGTCGACAGTGGCTACAAAGTGGGTGGTGGGTGGGCTCTGAATTTCTTCGTCGTCCGTATCCCAACCATCCTGGCCATAATCCGGCCAGGACTCTCCGGATAGCGAGAGATGCTTTAGCGAATTTAGGATGTCGCCAAAGGGCGAGTGTTGGAAGATGTCCGCGGCGGTGAATTCCATAACCGGCGCCCAATCAGATTCGATTGGCAGGGGCGTGGGAGGTCCGGAGTCACGAGCTTCGCGAGGGACAAGGTTAGTGTTCGGCTCCATCGCCGTAGAAGTTGCAGCCCCCGAGGCGGTGTCCAACCACCAGTCCTCGATCCGGGTGATCGGCTTCGGACCAAGGGCCGGAGCAGATTCTTGTGCGGCCACCAAGGCACTGTTCGGCGGCAGAGCTAGATCATGCCCATCGTAACAGTGCGGCACGCTTGGCTGTGGCTCGAGCCCGTCGAAGATCAAGTCCCCGCGGATGTCGGCCCTGAAGTTTAGGCTTCCGAATCTGACCTGGTGGCCAGGGGCGTAGCTTTCGATCTGCTCCAGATGGCCAAGTGAATTAGCCCGCAGTCCGAAGCCGCCGAATACGAAGATCTGTCCGGGGAGAAAATTCTCACCCTGGACAGCGTTGTTGATTGAAGAAGCCATCAAGCCTATCGGTGATGACACAGAGGAACTCTCAATGAAAGCACCAATGTCGGTGTCAAAACCGGCGGATCTCGGGTAGGGGGTCCCGAACTGTGCGTCTAGGCGGATGGTAACAAGAGACAAGGGACACGATGTTTTACCCAGGTTCGGGCCCTCTTGATGGAGGTAAAACCCTACGTCCTGCTTAATTAATATTGGTGATATGGGTAGTACAAGAGTGGATCTACCACGAGATCAAGGAGGCTAAACCCTAAAGCTAGCCTATGGTATGATTGTTGTAATGTATGTTGTGTCCTACGGACTAAAGCCCTCCGGTTTATATAGACACCGGAGAAGGCTAGGGTTACATAGAGTCGGTTACAATGGTAGGAGATCTACATATCCGTATCGCCAAGCTTGCCTTCCACGCCAAGGAAAGTCCCATCCAGACACGGGACGGAGTCTTCAATCTTGTATCTTCGTAGTCTTGGAGTCCGGCGGACGATGATAGTCCGGCTGTCCGGACACCCCCTAGTCCAGGACTCCCTCACACCTCGACCTCGCCACAAAAGCCACCGCTCCTTAACCGCCGGACGGTGGCCCGGCGCACTAAGTTGAGGAGGAGGAGGTCGTACGTTCATGGATCCATCTTTCTTCTTGCCTTCTGTAACCACCACTGCAATTGCATCATCATGGCCTTAATTCTTATTGTGCTGTTGCATTCTCGTTCCAGTCAATACCGACACGTGCGATCCCTTTGCTTAATTATATGCATCACTGTAACTAGTACTCCATCCATCAATTTATAAGTTGTGCTTACCTTTTCCATCAACTTCGTGCAACGCGCGGGCATCTTGCTAGAAACACTAGAATATGTCTATATAATTCGTATGTGATAGTCCAGTTGAAATTTCAAAAAAGACAAATATTTAGGTACGGAGGGAGTAATATATTAGGAGTATATCAAAACAATAGTGATTTCTTTCAAGTTTGTGAACAAATACTAGTATTCTACTACTTTGGATCCGTCGCAACGCATGGGCACATTGCTAGTAAAAGGAAAAGGCATGCCACGTTCGCGTCGCACCCCCACACGCCCGGGAATCGGGAGTACAACACGGCCCGTCCGGCACGACACATAGCTTAGGGAAGGCGTGTTGCCTACAGCCTAGCATTTTCACTTTCATATGGGACCGCCCGTTGAGGAAACCGACACCCCGCCCGCCGCCGGGTTGGAAAACAGAAACAAGGGGAAGATCTAGCTGTAGCACGGAAGCCAAGAAATTTTGTGTCAGACGGGGCTCCTTGATAGAGTAGGAGCATTCCGTATTAGTACCACTCCTACCAAGTTTGTACTCCTAATACTATTATATTACTAGTACTACCACTATACAACTAGTAGATATGTGCACGGCACAGCATCGTAGGAACAAAAAAGGGAAGATCTTGTTTTGGGTGATTTATCTTTTTTTCAATCAACGTAGTATGAATAATATGATGTGGGGGGCACCCATGAAGCTTATGTGGCTTGGTTGCATGGCTACGGAAGGTTAGAGAAAAATAAATAGATAATGTGCTTAGAGTGCAGTCCACTAAATAGATATACTTTGGATCCATTGCAACGGACAGGCACATCTATATCTATACCCCCTATATAGTGTGTGAAAAACTTTGAAAGTGGGTCGTTGGATGAAGCCAATCCGACGGTACAAAGATGGCAAATCCGAGCACTACTGGCCATTGGATATCATCCACCAGATTCTGCCACATGTATAATCTATAAGACTCCATGGTTGAACTTAATTCATGACTAACTTTGCCACAACTAAGCTCAGGCAAAGTTATTAATAAGTTCTTCAAAAAGAGAGCCACAAGTTGGCAAGCCTAAGGGAATCTTGCCACATTTTTTGTGTGTATGTCATGTGGGGCCAGTGTGGCTTGCCTAAGGTGTGGCTTGAACCAAACACTCACCTAAGTTAATCAAACTTGCCTAACCTTACATTCCACCAAATTTTGCCACAAGTTGGCAAGCCTAAGGGAATCTTGCCACATTTTTTGTGTGTATGTCTTGTGGGGCCAGTGTGGCTTGCCTAAGGTGTGGCTTGAACCAAATACTCACCTAAGTTAATCAAACTTGCCTAACCGTACATTCCACCAAATTTTGCCACATGTTAGAATCCAGAAAACTCCACATGTAGAAGCATAATGCACAAACCACCAGAATCTCATGCGTGCAATGCACGCGTACCTTCCTACTAGTACTAGTAGTAGTAAGAAACAAATTCCAGTTTTGGCACGAGCTCGTACTACGGGAGCACCACAAGGCCTGCCGCAGGAGTTACATTTTCCTCTCGGGGCCGACGGGACCGAACTTCAGTGGCTTAGTGCCCGGCCTATGAGTCAATGACATGTGGGCCTTAAATGCGGCTAGACCACGTGTCATTCACATGGTGGTGGCGTGGTTCGCGACTCACTCGTTTGTAGGATCTTGAAGTATGTCTAGAGGGGGGGGGTGATTAGACTACTTGACCAATGAAAACTTAACCTTTTCTCAATTTTAGAGTTTGGCAGATTTTAGCTACTTTAGGACAAGTCAAGCAATCATCACACTGTTCAAGCAAGCATGCAAAGAGTATATAGGCAACGAAATTAAAGCATGCAACTTGCAAGAAAGTAAAGGGAAGGGTTTGGAGGATTCAAACGCAATTGGAGACACGGATATTTTTGGCGTGGTTCCGATAGGTGGTGCTATCGTACATCCACGTTGATGGAGACTTCAACCCATGAAGGGTAACAGTTGCGCGAGTCCACGGAGTGCTACACTCACGAAGGGTCCACAAAGAAGCAACCTTGTCTATCCCACCATGGCCGTCGCCCATGAAGGACTTGCCTCACTAGCGGTAGATCTTCACGAAGTAGGCAATCTCCTTGCCCTTACAAACTCCTTGGTTCAACTCCACAATCTTGTCGGAGGCTCCCAAGTGACACCTAGCCAATCTAGGAGACACCACTCTCCAAGAATGTCAGGACCCTGACTCAATGCCACATCGATCTAGCATGTAACACCTCATATCACTTTGCGGCCTCACGCACGGTATCCCCACGGGTGTCGCCTTACCTTTGCCCGAGACCGTTTGCGCCTTTTGGCACACGTATATGATAGTGTCGCTAGCATCCATATGATAAGGAGCCCGGGCTGACATGGCTAGTCGTAAACCCAAAGTGGCACAAACTTACAGGGACAGGCATCCATGACCTAGCATCGAACGTGTCGGTCATCAGCAAGTGGATCCAGGGTGTAGCACTGGACTAGCAGGACTCCGGTGAACCAGGCTGTAGCGGGCTAACAGTACTCCGGTATTCATCGCGTGACATTTCCCCGAAGGGACAGACACAGGAACGAAGAAGGACACATGCCGGCCAGCCTAAGTGTTCCAGAGCAGTAGCAAGCTACCATGGCTCAGTGGAAGCACTAGGAGACATTTCCCGGTAAGAGAGGCTACTAAGGATAAACAACTAGATAGTCAGATCCCACACATACCAACCATTTCAATAACATACACACAATATGCTCGATATGTGCAAACACAACATGGAATCACAACATGACTCTACAACTCAAGTATTTTATTCAATAGGCTCCGACTAGCGAGATATTACAAACATGGGTCTGATGACCCAACACTCAGAGCATACAAGTCAAAGCACAAGCGGAAGCTTAACATGTCTGAGTACAGACATCTACAAATGAAAAGGGCTAAGAAGCCCGACTATCTACCCGATCCTGCCGAGGGCACAAGATCGTAGCTGAGGTAACAAGCTAAACGTCGAAGTCCACCTGAAACTACTAGTGAGACGGAAGTCTCTCTGCAAAAACATAAAATAGGCAAACGTGAGTACAAATGTACCCAGCAAGACTTACATCAGAACTAACTACATATGCATCTTTATCAACAAAGGGGTGGTGGGGTTTAACCGTAGCATGCCAGCTTTGACTCGATGGCTATCCTGAACTACGACTGCAAGTAACTCTTTTGAGGTGGCGCACACGAGTCCACATATTCACCATATCAATACACCACTATGGATCTGCTCCCGTCTCCCTACGAGAATGCCATCCATAGCACTCACACTTATCTTGCGCATTTTTAGAGTATCCGCTTTCACTTGTCTATGAATTGTACAGGCAACCCAGAAGTCCTTTACCGCGGACACGGCTATTCGAATAGATGATGTTAACCCTGCAGGGGTGTACTTCTTCACACACGCTCTCACCACTTACCGCCGTTTACACGACATGTGCTCGGCAACCTTCAAGCGGAAGCCCAGCGAGGGTGTCGGCCATGACCTGACTAACCACACAAGTCTCGTCCAGGTTTATCGCCTATTCGGGTTCCATCCACAAGGAGATCCGGCCGGGGTGTCGCTCACGGCCCCAAACGATGTGTGCAGGGTTCCCAAGCCCACCTCAACGGGTGGATCTACGCTTGGTACACCATGCCACGGTGCCTGGTCTGTCCCAAGCCCACCTGTACCGGGTGCCACTTGGTAGACTACTAACACTACCTACAAACACCAGAAACTAGTTGCAACTCCTGGACAGAGATCTGGTTGATTAACAAGTCGAGAGGGGCACTTAAGCATTCCAATGTGTGTAGTAGTTGTTCATGGATCACAAACACAGAACTCAGTTCCAGAGGACGGCTTCAATGAGACAACCCACCATGTACTCCTACATGGCCTCTCACCGCTATCTTTACCAAATCATGTTCACACGCTTAGCTCACACACAGTAGGACATGTTCACACACCTCTAATTCATCCCAAATGAATCAGACCTGACTCAACTCTAAGAAGTAGCAGGCATGACAAACAAGCATGAATGAGTAGGCACAACAGGGCTCAAACAACTCCTACTCATGCTAGTGGGTTTCATCTATTTACTGTGGCAATGACAGGTCATGCAGAGGATAAAGGGGTTCAGCTACCGCAGCACATAACAGTTGAAACGTTGTTGTCCTAATGCAGTAAAAGAGAGCAGGAGCGAGAGAGTGGGATTGTATCGGAATGAACAAGGGGGTTTTGCTTGCCTGGCACTTCGGAAGATGATATAGCTCTTCATCGGTGTCATCGATCTCGTCGTCGGTATCACGTCTAACGAGAGGGGACAATTACCGGCAAACAGAGAAGGACACAATCAATGCAATGCACAATATGATGCATGATCATGACATGGCAATATGCTGTGATTTGTACTAATTCATCTAGCAACAATTTAAATGAGGTCCATATGAACCAAGGGTTCATATGCAAACTCCATAAGGGGTATTTAAAATGCCATTATCATGTTTTCACTTATACAGGGGGTATAAGTTGGTTGAACATGCATGAAAGTAGCATAAATGGATAGATTGGATTTTTCTGATAATTTTTCATATATAAATTATTTCATTTGGAGTTACGGTTGAATTCCTATGAATTTTTGAAGTTTAAATCATTTTTTGGATTTTCCTGGTTATTTAGAAATAAAACAAATCCAGAAAATGACTTATTGCATCAGCATGCTGTCACTGTGATGTCAGCGGTCAACAGGAGCCGGTCCAGGTCAAACCTGACCTGTGGATCCCATTGGTCAGTGTCATAACTAACTAACAGAGTTAGTTAGTGTTAGGTTAAGCACTAATCTAGGTTAATTAGCACTAAACTTAAACTTAACAAGTAATTAACAGTGGCGGCCCACACGTCAGTGGGTCAGGGGGGAAGTCAACTTCCGGTCAGCAGGGTCAAAACCCGCCGGACCCGGTCCACGGCTCGTCGCCGGCGACGACAGAGACGACGGAGGGCTTCGGAAATCGCCCACAGGCGATGGTTTTGGGCGTGGGGAGGCTCTGCGAAGAGCTGCTGCTTGCGTGCAGCTGATGGAGCAGACGGCGGGAGCTGGGGTGGCCGGAGAAAATGGCGAGGAGCTCGGCCGCGGCGGCCGGCATTCGGGGGTGCGCGGGAACGCGGTTACGGCATGCGTTTGAGCAGGGGACAGGGGGAAGAAGGAGAGGGGCTCACAGCGATCTCGCAGAGGCTCTCGGAGTGCTCGGGAAGGGCCAGAGCAAGCGGGGCGGCGATGGCGATCTCCAGCATCGGGGGGTTGAAGAAGACGGCGTGGAGGCGCTCGGGGGCGCCCGGTGTTGCACAACTCGATGAGGAGGAAGAGGGGTACAAGGCGGAGCTCTTGGGCAGCTCGGCGCGTCGCCGGGATGCTAGTGGCCATGGTGGAAGCGGACAACGGCGACGGCTCCGCTCGGCTGGGTGAGAGAGAGGTCTAGGGAAGGGGATGAGCACGGGGGAGAGCGGAAGGGGGTCGAGGGGATTCCAGGGGGTATGCGTGGCAACGCCAGAGGCGTCCATGCCGTCGAGGCGGCAGGCGAGCAGGGTGGAGGTGGCATGCGCGTGCGCCGTGCCCAACTTCTCCTCTGCCTACTGGCAAGAGGTATAAGACCAGGCTGCCCCTGGTGGGCTGGGCCGCCAGGTGTGCTGGCCAGCTGGGCTGTAACAACGCCAGGCCAGGTAAGTGGCTCAGGTACTCTCCTTTCCTTTCTTTCTATTTTCTATTTTTTTATGTTTTGTTTTGATTTAGTAAATATACCAAACCATTTGATAAAATGCTGAAAATAACTGTGGGCACTTGTGAAATTATTCCCAACAGCCCTCAAGTAGTTTCAGAATTTTTAGAGCATTTAAAATATTTATAGGACTTAAATGCCCTAATACAAACACAATATGAGTTAATTTAAAAATCCAAAAATGATCTAAGAATATATTCATCATTTTTGGCAGAGGTTTCCACCTTAACCAGAAATCATGGACTTTTCATAGGGACATTCTGGGTTTATTCAAAAAGATTTTACGGTTTACTCTATTTGATTTAATTTTGGTGCTAGGGTTTGTCAATCCCCATTTCAACTTAAATAAAATTTAAACATGATGCAACAAGATGCAACACTAGGTAGTACTAGAATCTAGGGATGTGACAACTCACCCCCACTAAACAAGAATCTCGTCCCGAGATTCAAGACGTGAGGTAAGTAGACAGAGGGGACACAAAGCTAACACGATCTTCATGATCCAATTTCCCTTCTCGAAGATGTTGATTCATTTATCCAATTGATCTTGACGTCTTTGCTTTCGATACCTTCATCAAACATGAGGACAGAGACAACTCAACAATGATGGATTATCTTAATGATCAGAAGATCAACTTACGGAACGAGACATAGAAACATCTCTCGAGCTGAGACACAAAGCATTCGTCTAGAGGGATGGAGTGAAACACATGACAAGGGTTCACTAGGTAGGCAATAATTCCACAACTAAGAAGGTGGTGAACGGTTGTCAACCTAGCGAGGAGTTGAGTTGCCATGATACCATAACGATGCACCTTAGGGAAGGTGACTCGTAGAAATATCCCCTTAAGTGGCAAAGGAATTACCTTTGATTCAGAGATCATTGAAACTCTTTATACCAGCCTAAGGCAAATCATAATTGATCATTTGAAAGAGTCCGAAAGAATGACATTCTCGGGCCAGAATGGATGATGTGGACTGCCTTGTTGAAGACAACACCACGTATGATCTTGCTTACCATCGGAGGTGGATGGAACCCATGGTACAATGACACAATGATGGTGCAAGTTGGGGACAAATGCAAACGTCGGGAATGTTCCAACCATCATATCTGCCTGAGATTCAGATCTGGTTGGTGTCAGGAAATTCCAGACTCATCAAGTCTAGAAAGAAAAAATGAAAGTTTGCAACACAAATCGACGAGATGACGTTGCGAGTTTCTCGGGGAATGAACTATGATATCAAGCTCCAAAACATGAGCTGGTTCTGCTACATACATGTGAACACGTTGTCCAAGAGAAGCATGACCACATAGTAGTCTTATAATAAAACACTACCGAGTTCAGGTGGGGAACCATCATCAAGGATTTCGAAGTCTTTACGTGCGCCAGACTTCTTTTCCTTGAACAAATCTATCAGTGGCTTAGTGTGCTATGAAGTTCATATGGAACGAAGATGATCAGTCTAACAGACCACAGAATACTTTGCACGTGCATGACTGACTTGGGATGATTCTGGAGGAGGTAAAACAAGCCTTCTCAAACTCATGGCAGCAACTTGCATCAAATGCACATGAATTAGAGGGACTCACTTCTTTCATCCAAACATATGCTTCACGAACGGGTCATGAAGATAACGCTTATAAAAGTTTCCAATACTAGCTGGATGTTCAACACAGATCATGAAGAAGATAACAATGTTGCTGATGGGCTCAACAACAATTGATCCAGGTTTCCATATAATTGGAGTTCCACAATTGTGTGAACACGGCGATAGCACTGGTCAGACCAAAGTATGTAATGGTGTATGCTCGAGGAGACAACCACGAGTAAGACAACATTACGACCATCGTTGGTTCTGATTTGATTTGATGATAACCCACACTCAAATCAAAGCTTCGGTACGAAAATAGATCCAACAATTGACCACGAGGATCAATCAATGAATATATCATCCTTCTTCAACACACACTCACAAAAAGATATCCCTTGAAATGATCTAGGTGAGTTAAGCTTTTATCCTCCAACTCTCCAAGTTGTTGTTTAGCTTAACCAACTAGCTCAGGGTATCCGACACAGATGCTTGGAGAAAGGGTGGTTTATAGGAAACCAACTTGATCACGAGCTCAACATAGCGGTCAGGTGACAACCTGGTGATACTTCCGAGAAGATGTTCGGAAAATCATGAACCACCGATATGTTACTAAGCTCGAGAACAATCTTGCTTTTCAGGGCAAGACGATATGATCAACGGAGCGAGGGATGGACACAATCCTAACCCATTGATCGAAGGGTGCACCAGGGAAAATGAACTAGGTGGCACGATCAACCTTAGGGTGATGGTTCAACAACCAACACGCTAAGAGTGAGAGTATATGTCATTAACTACCAAGCAACAAGTTGCTCGGAGTATTGATTTCGCTCATCACAGTTCACTTGTCTGCATTCCGGTTACAACAACACGTTACGAGGAATGAACAATGATGGCAAGAAGTATCACTATGTCAAGAGTTCATAGGATGGTGTGCAATTCCCATGACATTCTTTACATAAAGATGGTAATACTCCATGGTAGAACAGATCAAAAGCTGGATTGGCATTTTGATTTGCGGATTACAATTACTTTGACCCAATCCTGGATATGGATGAGGTTCTGGAGTTTCTTTCTCCTAGTCATTCCGGAATAGAATGGCTCGATGGACCACAAGAGTAATAGGCATCGATGAACAAATGTACGCATACTCTTGACTATCAATTGATAGACGAGGGTCAGAAGACGACTAAGGGGGACAACTCAAAAGAACATACGATTTTCTGAGTTGTGGACGCATAGATTAGTATGTCGAACCAAGTTCAACAGGTTTCTTCCGGATAACCTGTGCAGAAAGGTGGAACTGGCAGAATCACAACATAGAATCGAGAACTCATCAAGAGCACTCTGGTTGTGATCGTTCGGTTCAACGAGGAACTTCTGCCATAAGTAGTTCATGGTATTTGGAAGAAGGAGATACCACGGACCTCGAGGACTAATGCAAAGGTTACTAATATCCAAAAGGTACGAGCAACACTATCAACACGAGATAAGTAGAGTGAATCTTGGGTCAAGAACCCAGGAATAGAATGCCTACTAACTAAGTGGCATCACGGGATGCTTTCGAGGATGATGGCCAAAATCATCACACTGGGAATACAAGCATTGCTAGATTACTAGGTGACTCCCTAAGACACCTAGGGTCATAATAATGGCTTCAACATATACGCCGAGGCAACATAGTACCTCAACTCACCGATTAGTGTGATTAACCTGGCCCAAATGGACATCGGGAATAGGAGGAAGGGATTTGCAAATGCATCAGACTGTTTAGAAATCTGGGATGACTCGGACAGCATAACGGCTATAAATGCTCGACAAGGGATTTGAGATATCCTACAAAATGGTGGCATAACCACTTGATCATCATAATATCAAGGTTTTGAGATCAATAGTTAACATACGGAAGTAGTACGAACTGAACTGAGGCTTGAATCCAACAATTCTATAAGTCTACGGATTAGTAACACGTGATCCTGATAGAAAGAAGAGAAAGCCTAGTTTCTTAACCCCGTGGGAAAGATAAGATGACTTGGATCAGAAGGGCATAAGGTATAAGGAGTAAAAAGAGCCTTACGTTCCATCCCACAATCAATTTCCTTACATATAACTAAAGCATTTCTAGACTCAACTTCGACCAGTTTGGCTTGGTAATCCTACAGGCAGTCAGGCTCTGATACCAAAGCTATCAGGACCCCGACTCAATGCCACATCGATCTAGCATGTAACACCTCATATCACTTTGCGGCCTCACGCACGGTATCCCCACGGGTGTCGCCTTACCTTTGCCCAAGACTGTTTGCACCTTTTGGCACACGTATATGATAGTGTCGCTAGCATCCATATGATAAGGAGCCCGGGCTGACATGGCTAGTCGTAAACCCAAAGTGGCACAAACTTACAGGGACAGGCATCCATGACCCAGCATCGAACGTGTCGGTCATCAGCGAGTGGATCCAGGCTGTAGCACTGGGCTAGCAGGACTCCGGTGAACCGGGCTGTAGCAGGCTAACAGTACTCCGGTATTCATCGCGTGACATTGCCCCGAAGGGACAGACACAGGAACGAAGAAGGACACATGCCGGCCAGCCTAAGTGTTCCAGAGCAGTAGCAAGCTACCATGGCTCAGTGGAAGCACTAGGAGACATTTCCCGGTAAGAGAGGCTACTAAGGATAAAGAACTAGATAGTCAGATCCCACACATACCAAGCATTTCAATAACATACACACAATATGCTCGATATGTGCAAACACAACATGGAATCACAACATGACTCTACAACTCAAGTATTTTATTCAATAGGCTCTGAGGAGCGAGATATTACAAACATGGGTCTTATGACCCAACACTCAGAGCATACAAGTCAAACCACAAGCGGAAGCTTAACATGTCTGAGTACAAACATCTACAAATGAAAAGGGCTAAGAAGCCCGACTATCTACCCGATCCTGCCGAGGGCACAAGATCGTAGCTGAGGTAACAAGCTAAACGTCGAAGTCCACGTGAAACTACTAGTGAGACGTGAGTACAAATGTACCCAGCAAGACTTACATCAGAACTAACTACATATGAATCATTATCAACAAAGGGGTGGTGGGGTTTAACTGCAGCAAGCCAGCTTTGACTCGGTGGCTATCCTGAACTACGACTGCAAGTAAATCTTTTGAGGTGGCGCACACGAGTCCACATATTCACCATATCAATACACCACTATGGATCCGCTCCCATCTCCCTACGAGAACGCCATCCATAGCACTCACACTTATCTTGCGCATTTTAGAGTATCCACTTTCACTTGTCTATGGATTGTACAGGCAACCCAGAAGTCCTTTACCGCGGACACGGCTATTCGAATAGATTATGTTAACCCGCAGGGGTGTACTTCTTCACACACGCCCTCACCACTTACCGCGTTTACACGACATATACTCGGCAACCTTCAAGCGGAAGCCCAGCGAGGGTGTCGGCCATGACCTGACTAACCACACAAGTCTCTCGTCCAGGTTTATCGCCTATTCGGGTTCCATCCGCAAGGAGATCCGGCCGGGGTGTCGCTCACGGCCCCAAACGATGTGTGCAGGGTTCCCAAGCCCACCTCGACGGGTGGATCTACGCTTGGTACACCGTGCCATGGTGCCTAGTCTGTCCCAAGCCCACCTATACCGGGTGCCACTTTGGTAGACTACTAACACTACCTACAAACACCAGAAACTAGTTGCAACTCCTGGACAGAGATCGAGTTGATTAATAAGTCGAGAGGGGCACTTACGCATTCCAATGCGTGGTAGTAGCTGTTCATGGATCACAAACACAGAACTCAATTCCTGAGGACGGCTTCACTGAGACAACCCACCATGTACTCCTACATGGCCTCTCACCGCTACCTTTACCAAATCATGTTCACACACTTAGCTCACACACAGTAGGACATGTTCACACACCTCTGATTCATCCCAGATGAATCAGACCTGACTCAACTCTAAGCAGTAGCAGGCATGACAAACAAGCATGAATGAGTAGGCACAACAGGGCTCAAACAACTCCTACTCATGCTAGTGGGTTTCATCTATTTACTGTGGCAATGACAGGTCATGCAGAGGATAAAGGGGTTCAGCTACCGCAGCACATAACAGTTGAAATGTTGTTGTCCTAATGCAGTAAAAGAGAGCAGGAGCGAGAGAGTGGGATTGTATCGGAATGAACAAGGGGGTTTTTCTTGCCTGGCACTTCTGAAGATGATATAGCTCTTCATCGGTGTCATCGATGTCGTCGTCGGTATCACGTCTAACGAGAGGGGACAATTACCGGCAAACTGAGAAGGACACAATCAATGCAATGCACAATATGATGCATGATCATGACATGGCAATATGCTGTGATTTGTACTAATTCATCTAGCAACCATTTAAATGAGGTCCATATGAACCAAGGGCTCATATGCAAACTCCATAAGGGGTATTTAAAATGCCATTATCATGTTTTCACTTATACAGGGGGTATAAGATGGTTGAACATGCATGAAAGTAGCATAAATGGATAGATTGGGTTTTTCTGATAATTTTTCATATATAAATTATTTCATTCGGAGTTACGGTTGAATTTCTATGAATTTTTGAAGTTTAAATCATTTTCTGGATTTTCCTGGTTATTTAGAAATAAAACAAATCCAGAAAATGACTTATTGCGTCGGCATGACATCACTATGATGTCAGCACTCAATAGGAGCCGGTCCAGGTCAAACCTGACCTGTGGAGCCCATTTGTCAGTGTCATAACTAACTAACAGAGTTAGTTAGTGTTAGGTTAAGCACTAATCTAGGGTAATTAGCACTAAACTAAACTTAACAAGTAATTAACAGTGGCGGCCCACACATCAGTGGGTCAGGGGGGAAGTCAACCCCCGGTCAGCGGGGTTAAAACCCGCCGGACCCGGTCCACGGCTCGTCGCCGGCGACGACAGAGACGACGAAGGGCTTCGGAAATCGCCCACAGGCGATGGTTTTGGGGCATGGGGAGGCTCTGCGAAGAGCTGCTGCTCGCGCGCAGCTGATGGAGCAGACGGCGGGAGCTGGGGTGGACGGAGACAACGGCGAGGAGCTCGGCCGCGGCGGCCGGCATTCGGGGGTGCGCGGGAACGCGGTTACGGCATGCGTTTGAGCAAGGGACAGGGGGAAGAAGGAGCGGGGCTCACAGCGATCTCGCAGAGGCTCTCGGAGTGCTCGGGGAAGGGCCAGAGCAAGCGGGGCGGCGATGGCGATCTCCGGCGTCGGGGGGGGGGGGTTGAAGAAGACGGCGTGGAGGTGCTTGGGGGCGCCCGGCGTTGCACAGGTCGACGAGGAGGAAGAGGGGTACAAGGCGGAGCTCTTGGGCAGCTCGGCGCATCGCCGGGATGCTAGTGGCCGTAGTGAGAGTGGATGACGGCGACGGCTCCGCTCGGCTGGGTGAGAGAGAGGTCTAGGGAAGGGGATGAGCACGGGGGAGAGCGGAAGGGGGTCGAGGGGATTCCAGGGGGTATGCGTGGCAACGCCAGAGGCGTCCAGGCCGTCGAGGCGGCAGGCGAGCAGGGTGGAGGTGGCGTGCGCGTGTGCCGTGCCCAACTTCTCCTCTGCCTACAGGCAAGAGGTAGAAGACCAGGCTGCCCCTGGTGGGCTGGGACGCCAGGTGTGCTGGCCAGCTGGGCTGTAACAGCGCCAGGCCAGGTAAGTGGCTCAGGTACTCTCCTTTCCTTTCTTTCTATTTTCTATTTTTTTATGTTTTGTTTTGATTTAGTAAATATACCAAACCATTTGATAAAATGCAGAAAATAACTGTGGGCACTTGTGAAATTATTCCCAACAGCCCTGAAGTAGTTTTAGAATTTTTAGAGCATTTAAAATATTTATAGGACTTAAATGCCCTAATTCAAATACAATATGAGTTAATTTAAAAATCCAAAAATGATCTAAGAATATATTCATCATATTTGGCAGAGGATTCCACCTTAACCAGAAATCATGAACTTTTCTTAGGGACATTCTGGGTTTATTCAAAAAGATTTTATGGTTGACTCTATTTTATTTAATTTTGGTGCTAGGGTTTGTCAATCCCCATTTCAACTTAAGTAAAATTGAAACATGATGCAACAAGATGCAACACTAGGCAATACCAGAAGCTAGGGATGTGACAAAGAAGTAACAAATGGCGCGTTGATGATGAACTCCTTGCTCTTGTGCTTCAAATGATAGCCTCCCCAACACTCAACTCTCTCTCATAGGTTTTGGATCTGGTGGAAAGAAGATTTGAGTGGAAAGCAACTTGGGGAAGGCTAGAGATCAAGATTCATATGGTAGGAATGGAATATCTTGGCCTCAACACACGAGTAGGTGGTTCTCTCTCAGAAATGGTAAGTTGGAAGTGTAGGTTTGTTCTGATGGCTCTCTCCACGAATGAAGAGGAGGTGGAGGGGTATATATAGCCTCCACACAAAATCTAACCGTTACACACAATTTACCAAACTCGGTGGGACCGATTCAACAGATTCGGTCGGACCGATTTAGTAAACCTAGTGACCGTTAGTGATTTTCGCTGGGACTGACACGCATCTCGGTGAGACCGATTCAGTTAAGGTTAGGGCATAACGTAATATCGGTAAGACCGATTACACAAACTCGGTGAGACCGATTTGGTAATAAGCTTTCCAGAGAGTTGGTCAGGTCAACTCGGTGGGACCGATTTGCTCTTTTCGGTGAGACCGAAATGTTACAAAAAGGAAACATAGAGTTTACATTGCAATCTCGGTGGGACCGATCGCTCACTTCGGTTAGACCGAAACGTTACGAAGGGAAATAGATAGATTACAATCCCATCTCGGTGAGACCGAGATCCCTATCGGTAAGACCGATTTGCTTAGGGTTTGTGGCAGTGGCTATGACTTTTGGAATCGGTGGCGCCGGATAGGAAGAATCGGTGTGACCGATTTTGACTTTGGGTTTAGGTCATTTGTGGATGTGGGAAAGTAGCTGAGGGTTTTGGAGCATATCACTATGCACATGAAGCAGGAGGCTCATTAAGCAACACCTCATCCCTCCTTGATAGTATTGGCTTTTCCTATAGACTCAATGTGATCTTGGATCACTAAAATATAAAATGAAGAGTCTTGAGCTTTTGAGCTTGAGCCAATCCTTTGTCCTTAGTATTTTGAGGGATCCACTTTCATCATCCATGCCATGCCATTCATTGAGCTTTCCTGAAATAATAGTCTTGGAATAGCATTAGCTCAATGAGCTATATGTTGTTATGAATTACCAAAACTACCTAGGGATAGTTGCACTTTCAATCTCCCCCTTTTTGGTAATTGATGACAACATATAGATCAAAGCTTCAACAAATGATAATAAGATTGAATAACATCGTCGCTTTGAGAAGTATGTGATAAGCTAGAGCTCCCCCTAAATTTGTGCATAGTTTAAGATTTGCTTTGGACTGCAAATGCACAATGAATTTGGCTCATGGGTTACTCTTCCATGTCATATACATCTTGGAGGAGCGCTCAAAATAATAAACATTGAATACATGCACTCATCACCAAGCAAAGTGAATGATCACATAGGATACATAAGATAATATCAAACATGCATAAGTGTAGCTTATGATCAAACACATGATCATCAATGTCTGACAAGCATAGTATCACAAGCAATCAAAAGCAAACAAGTTTAACCACCAAATCAAAGCAAGAGAGAACAAAAGCAACTCTCTCTCTCTCTCGAAGCCTATGATCTATACATTTTTCTCCCCCTTAGGGAACAAGTTACCAAAAAGTTCATAGAAAATGCATAGTGCTTGATCGACTCTTAGGCTTGATCTTCTGGTGGTTGTGTCCTGATGACTCCATGGAAAAAGGCTTCAGTTGAAGTAGAGGGTGCTGGAGTGGATGCTGGAGCTGGTTGCACTGGAACTGAAGGGGCTGTAGCTGGTGCAGATGTTGTTGCTCTGGTGTCTATCACAGGCACGGCAACTGACCTCTGGGCTCTAGGCACTCTGGCAAACACATTAGTTCTAGTCTTGCCCTGCCTCTCCTGCATGTCATCTTGCAGCTGCTCCACAACTGACTGAATCTCAGTTACTTTGACATCAAGGTCATGGAATTTGAGTTCCATGATGCTGTCCAAGCTCTCCTGATTCTGAGTGAGGGTGGCCAGTCCCTTCTCAATCCTCAGTGTTGATGCTATTAAGTAAGGGTGTCCAAGCTACTCCTCTTGTTCTTTAGTGTTGATTCTGAGTGAGGGTGTCCAAGCTACTCCTTCTTGTTATTCAAGAAATATTCAGATGCCTCCTCTTGAGTTGGCATCTTGGCAGCCTTCTACTTCTTTGCCTTCTCCTTCTTTTGTTGAGCTTGAACTGATGTTGGATCATTCTCATTCATGACAACCTCATTGTCCTCAAAGTCTGGATAAAGTGGAAAATGTTCCTTATCCAATTGATATTTCCCTGTGCCCATCTTTGAGTTTATCAACTCCTGAATCTGAGGGGCATATCCATAGCTCCTCTTCTGATCTGCTGCAGTCCTCTTAATGGTTTCAATCATAAGGCTCATGACTTTAAACTTTTGTGGCACATCAAACACATCCAACGTGTTGATGGCATGTCTGATCATGTTATGGTCACCAGACTTGGGCAACAGAGTGTGCCTCAGAATCCAATTGATTGTTGGCAGCCCTGACAGCAGAAAGTGGACTGATCCAAACTTGTGTGTCTCAACTGCCTTGTCTGGGATCTCCTTGTCCATGTGTGCCATGGAATTGTGATCCATCTTCTTCTTTGCATAGATATCCAGGTCATCCTCATTTTCCTTTGGGGCATTTATTAGACTTGCCCATTCTTCAACAGTGGATTGGTACCTTGTACCTTCAGACATCCAAACAATTCTTCCATCTGGATAAAAATGTGTTGTGGAGTAGAATTGCATGATAAGTTCAACATTCTAGTGAGAGAGCTTTTGCCCAACAAAATCAGCAACTCCACAAGCAACAAAGCTTTATTACACTCCAGGATAGTGCTCTTCATTGTCCTTGATGTAGGTCCAGTCGACCCACCTCATGTTACATACTATGGGCTTCTTATCCAACATAATTCTCTCATAGAAGTCCTACTGTTCCTTTGTGTGGAATCTGTAGTCAACAACAGTTCGTCTCCTTGAGGCATATGGATCTTCCATCCTCCACAGCCTCAACCCTGAGTCCTTCCTGATCCTCATGTCCTCAGCCACAGGATGGGCATCATTGTGGTCTGGTATCTTGGGCTTGAGCTTCCTTAGGACCTGTCCTTCTTCATCTTCTTCTTCGACAACATTTGGCACTAGGGCCTTGTTCTTCTCAGCAGCTGGAATACTCCTAGTATTCCTCTTTGGTACTTGCTTGGCCTTGGAGGCAACTTTGGGTGCTTCCTTGGGCTTAGATGTTGCAGCCCCTGATCTTATAGCATCACCCATAAGCTTTGGTGCCTTAGGTGCTCGTGCAGCAACCTCTTCTTCCTCTTCAGCATCTCTTCTCATAGGGGGCTTTCCAAGAACCTGGGCAGTTGTGGTTCTTGCTCTCTTCTTTTTCTTGTCCTGAGCACCTTCATCCTCTGATTCTATGGTGAACTTCATAGTCTCTCCAGTGGGAACTTTCTTGGGTTTGGAAGAAGTGACTTTTTTTTCAGGTGCCTCTTTGGGTTCAGTCTGTGCTAGAAATTGAGTGGACCTTCTGGCTTTGGGCATTGGTGTCCTCTTGGCAGGAACTTTCTTGTTGAGGCCTAGCTTTGTATCCTTTGTTGAGCCATACTCCTTCTTGAGCACTACTTTCTTGGAAGTAGACTCATCTTCTTCAGCTTTATAGTCCTCATCCTCCGAGTCTGAAGTTCTCTTCCTCCTTTGCCTGGTAGCAGCCTTAGGCAGGTTGCTTGGAGTGCTTCTGCTCCCTTCATCTGTAGTTGAGGGACTAGTGCCCTCACTCAAGTCCATCTGCTCTTCTAACTTGTTCTGGCTGTCACTCTGGTCTGACATGCTGCAAAAATCTTACTGCTGACCCTGTGAAGAGTTATAGATGAGATAGAATGGATGAGCATCACAAAATGCAGAGATTTTTGCAAAAGAATGATTGAAAAATTTAGTTTTAGTTTTCCACAGAAAGCATTTTGGATCAACCGATTTTCAAACTCAGTGATACCGAAGCAGTTTTGGAACCTAAACTGATGATCTCGGTTGGAGCGAGTCACAGTTCGGTGGCACCAGGACTGCTAGGGTTTCACAGAATCCTAAAATCGGTCGCACCGATTAGCAATTCTTGGTCAGACCGAGAGTCACTAGTGCAATGGCATAAGCCAAATCGGTGAGACCGAGTTTTTCAACTCGATGGGTCCGAGATGGTTTCGGCGGAAACCTAACCCTAAAATTTTGAATCCCATCTAATCTACGGACTATATTGAGTGGATAGGATTGTTTCAATCGTGGCAAGATTCAATAAGAACACAATGTGCTAGGAATCAGATGAGGATAGCACAAAGATCGAGTCCATACCCTATCTTGGTGGTGAACTCACTACTGCGACAACGGTGGGGGCAAAATCCGTTGACGGCGGCGGAGACCAGCTACTGGAGGCTGCTAGCGACGAGGAGACGATCCGGAGACCTTCGAAGGCAGAGCGAGCTATTGCGCGGGCGAAGGGTTTCGAAGAAATTTCCCAAATTTTGCCCGTGACTATATATAGCCCGACCCTGTCGGTGTGACCGAGTGGAACAACTCGGTGGCACCGAGATGCATAACTGTGTACAGTTACAGCAAATCAGTATGACCGAAAAGTTCAAATCGGTTGCACCGAGATTGAAAACTCATATCAACTTAATGATCTCGGTAGGACCGAAATGGAGAAATCGGTCAGACCGAGAGTCACAAAGAGGTTTTGGAACTTTAAGTCTATGACGAATTGGGGACTCCGAGTGCTCCTCACACAGAGTGGTTCGAATCTGACTTGATCAAATTTTGTGATGTAGCATGAATAGAGTTTGAGACGAGAAAATCATAGATAGCTAGAGAAAGTTCTTAGGCATTCTTGTCCATCCACTTGGCAAAAAGAAAAAACCAAACAATCAAAACAACAAGTGGATGTCCTTGAATGAGTAAAATATGCACCAACATGCTCACACAATAAGATGGCAAATGAAATATGTGTCAAAGCATGCACAACCAATTCTAGCATCTATCAAACAATTGGCGATGACTAGGTCATCTATATATGAGTATATTGACTTAGGATTCAAATGAGAACATTTGATCATAGGTCATACTCATCGTTTAAGCTCAAGTGGGGTTACCACTTTTACATAATGCATTGATGTGTTAACACCATTAGAGTTGCTTTGACTCAATTCTTAGAGTTAAGCCCCCCCTAGATGTGAGATCCCCCCTTAGAGGGATGAACTAACCTTGGGTTTTGTCGATGATGACTTCATGTAGGTGTTGAAGATGTGGATGCTCAATGTTGATGTAGATCATTTGGAGCAATCCTTTGGAGTGAGTTGCACTTTCAACTTACCTACATGGGTTAGTCCCACAAGGAACAAACAAGAATATCCATAGACATAGAGTGATGCACACACAAGATGATGTCCATGAAATCATTAGGTTACCTTGTCCCTTGCCTTACCAACATGAGGGTTTGTGACTCCATGAACTAGTGCAAGATGTGGAAGTTGATTGCACTTGTTCTTGCCATAATGATATGAGTGAAGAATGTTGGCGGAGTCACCCTCAAGAACTCTCTAGTTCTTCTTCTTCGGGATCCACATCATCTTGATGGGAATCCTTGGAGTTGTAGTTGTACTTGATGAAGTAGAACTTGAAGTAGTCTTGGGAACCCACTTGAACGAGGCTTTAGGTGCTTCTTCAAATGCATCAATCTCTTCTTGAAGCTTGTCCTTGCCTTTGTTCTTGTGGTCTTGTGGTGGAAGATCATCTTGTGCTTGTGCTCCCTTGAAGGAAGTAGGATCATACTTCTCTTGTTGAGGAACAAACTTCGTCTTGGGGTATTGATCTTCTTCCCACTCAACTCCATTGGCATTGAACTTTCGTTCAAAACCAACACCTTGATTCTTCCGGTGCCTTCCTTGCTTGCGTACAATTTCCTCGAATTGCTTACTCCCGGCGAGGCTCTTGTAAACACCTTTCTCTATAATTCCCTTCAATAAGCTATTTTCTTGCTCAAGTGTAACTTGTCTAAGAGAATCATTAGTGGAATCAAGAGAACTACTAGAAGCAACAATATTGGATTTGACATTATTATTGTTACTACTAGAGGAAGTATATTTCTTGTACTTGTTACTAGACTTGACTTGAGGCATGTAAGTAGATAAGAGTAAACGCTTGGCAATGTAAGAAGAAGTTTTCTTGCGGAGATCATCATTAATTGCTTTTAAGAACTCATGCTTTTGCTCAAGATTGAGCTTTTCAAAGCGTAACTTCTCATGAGCCCTTAAAAGTTCTCGACGATCTTCGAAGATAGTTTCATGAGCCAACTTAAGAGTGTTTAGTTCTTTAGTTAGAAGCTCAATCTTCTCCTTATCATTGTCATTCGTTTTATCTTGATTAGCATGATTAATTGACGTTTCATCATAGTATTCATCACTAGAGTTGTCAACAAGTAAATCATCATCCACAAGCAAGTCATCTTCATCACTATTGAAATCAACATACTAAGGATGTGTTACCTTTGGACCTTTGGCCATGAAGCATCTTCCAATTCCTTCATTTGGTGAATCAAATATGTCGTAGGAGTTGGTTGACACAAGTGCTAGACCGGCAACACCTTCATCTTGAGTATATTCGGAGTTGGAGTGATAGCTTCTCTCGGAGTGATTGTCGGAGTCGGAGCCGGATACCCATTCACCAACATGAGCTTGATGTCTTCGTTTTGTGTAGCTCCTTGATGACTTGTCCTTCCTTTCCGAATCCTTGCTTCTCTGTGAGGGTCTTCGTTCATAAAGATCATCTCTACTCCTCCTCTCTCTTGGTGGTGATTCTTCTCTTTTGTTTCTTCTTTTTGGAGAATCTTCTCTTCTTTTGTAGGGTGTCGTACACTCATTGGAATAGTGTCCGGGTCTCCCACAATTGTAGCAATTGCGCACTCGACTAGAAGATCTTTTGTCATTGTAAGACCTTGACTTGGAGCTTCCTTCTTGCTTCTACTCTTGTAGAATCTGTTGAAGTTCTTCACCATTAAGCTCAATTCTTCCTTGAAGGTTTGTTTCTCACTTGATGATGTGGGGGCTTCACTTGAGGCTTTGTAAGTACCACTTGACTTGTTGTGAAGTTCCTCCTTATCATTGAGTGACATCTCATACTACTAGGAAAAGGGCTATAGATAGGATTGACACAAATGGCGCACCAGGGAAGTAGTGCGCCACTACTATATACTAATGGCGCACCAGTTGGTAATGCGCCATTAGTGTGGAAGACACTAATGGCGCACCAGACACACGGTGCACCACTAGTAATAATTTTTTTCCATTTTTCTATACATACTAATGGCGCATCGGTCGAAGTGCGCCATTACTAGTTCTAACTAGTAATGGCGCACCAGGCAGACACTGCGCCATTACTGTATTTTTTTTATTCTTTTTTTTGCAAAACTACTAATGGCGCACCGTTTCACAGTGCGCCATTACTAGTTTAAACTAGTAATGGCGCACTATGACTCGGTGCGCCATTAGTATATATATATTTATTTTTTTACTTTTTTGCAAAACTACTAATGGCGCACCATCTGCAGGTGCGCCATTAGTAACCAGGCATACTAATGGCGCATTTGCAGGTGGTGCACCATTAGTAACCTGGGACCCCAACAAGATATTTTGGACAGCCACACCTACCCACTCACTTTCCCCACTTCATTCCCTCCACCTCCTTCTCCAAGCTTTCGGCTGCCTCCTCCTCCTCACCTCATTTGCACCATAGATTCATCAAAATTAAGTGGTGAAATTACCTTTTTTTGATAGGTAAGTAAGGGGAAAGCTATCTTCATGTTGTAGATCTACTTTTTTTCTCCCTAGCTCGCTCCAACAACATGCACATGCACTTTTTGTGGCCTAGATAGATCTATGTATGTTTGTGATGTTGCATATGATTGTGGTGTTGCATATATGTTTGTGTTTGCAGGTACCGGTATTTGAAATGCGATAGTTGCCAATTTTTTGCCGGAATGTTGATTCATTTCTGTTTCGGCGAGAATTTTGGCACTATGCATTCTTTTTGGTCCTATTTTTAGGGAATGTCATGCCAAATTTTTTCTTGGTTCTAAAATATCGTTTTGCTCTACCCCGCAGGCGACCATGGTCCGCATGATGACCGAAGGCATCGTGAATAGGTTTTTGACCTCCGTGAAGGCCGAGATGCTTCAAAAGAACGAGACGGAGATAAGATGTCCGTTTCGAAGATGCAAGCTGAAGAGCCTTATTGCGGACTCAGATTCCGGGCAGGTGCGGGACCACCTGCTCTTGCGTGGTTTCATGGATGGCTACCGGTGGCAAGGTGATGAAGATAACTATGAAGTCGTCCATGGGAGCCGGGCAAGACATGAGGAAGGGCAACAAAATAACCACCGCGGCGAGGGCGGGCGAGAAGACAAAGAATCCCCAGGACATGATCACGACGGTGATGCTGTACACAGTCATCATGTAGAAGATGTCATACATGATGATGAGGAAGATCAAGACGAAGGGCATGATCATGAAGATGAAGATGCCGGAGCAGACGACGATGGAGGCTGGGTGCAGGACCCTCATATTCAAGAGTTGCTTCTCAAGAAGACGGATAACGCAAGAGCTGCCGCCCGAGAGAAAGCCAAGCTAGATCAACTGGAGATAGACGCGGTTACTCCATTGTATGAAGGATGCAGGCCCGAGGATACCCGCCTGAAAGTAACGCTCATGGCTCTGGAGATGAAGGTAAAACACAAAATGACCGACGCATGCTTCAACGAGAACATGTCATTCTGGCACGAACATCTTCCCAAGGGGAACAAGTGCCCGACCAGTTTCGAGGAGGCGAAGAAAATCGTGTGTCCTCTGGATTTACCGCACGTGAAATACCATGTGTGCATGAACAATTGCATCATTTATCAGGACGAGCACGCGGAGTCTACCATATGTCCGGTGTGCGGCATCACTCGATTCAAGAAGAGGAAGAAAGCTCCTTGAAAATCGGTGTGGTACTTTCCGATCACTCCCGTCTGCAGCGGTATTTCGCAGACCCTAAGGTAGCAAAGCTCCTGCGTTGGCACGCGGATAGGGAGGAGAAGAAGCGGGAAGATGACGGAAATGATCCGGAGATAAATAACAAAGACAAGATGCTGAGTCACCCTAAGGATGCGAGCCAGTGGCAAGCGTTGAACTTCGAATACCCAGAATTTGGGAAGGATTCAAAGAACATCGTGCTGGTCGGGAGCACCGATGGAGTCAATCCGTTTGGCAGCCAGAGAAGCACACATAGCACCTGGCCTGTGTTTGTGTGGATGTACAACGTTCCCCCTGGTTGTGCATGAAGAGGAAGTACATTCACATGAGTATGCTAATTGAAGGGCCGAAACAACCAGGGAACGACATCAATCTGTATCTGGGGTTGCTGAAGGAGGAGCTAGACACGCTGTGGAAAACGCCAGCCAATACGTGGGACGTCGCAGAGAAAGAATATTTCCCTATGAGAGCCGCACTGCTCACGACGGTGCACGACTATCTCGGTTACGATATCTCGCTGGGCAGGTAGTCCACGGATTTTTTGGATGCGTAAGGTGCATGGATGACACAACGTATCGCCAGCTAGATAGAGATCCCGGGTCTTCGAAAACCGTGTTCATGGGACATCAAAGGTGGCTTCGCGACGATGACCCGTGGAGGAAACGCAAGGATCTGTTCGATGGTGAAACCGAACCCCGAAAATGCCTGTGTACGAGGAGCGGCGAGGAAATAGACGAGCTGTTGAAAAATTGGAAAGACTGCCCACTGCCGGGAAAGAAGCAAAAGGCGCCAGAGCCGGGAAAGAAGCGAAAGGCGCCAGAGCCGCTGTTGAAGGTATGGAAAACGAGGTCTGTTTTCTGGGACTTGCCGTACTGGAAGATCCACCGTGTGCCTCACAGCCTTGATGTCATGCAAAGCACGAAGAACGTGTGCGAGAGTCTGCTTGGTACCCTGCTCAACATGCCAGAGAGGACCAAAGATGGGCCGAAAGCAAGGGCAGATTTGAAATCAATGGGCATCAGGCAGGAGCTTCACGCTAATGATGATGATGATGATGATGATGATGATGATGATGATGATGATGAGGCGAAGCAGGACACAGAAAGTCGTCACAAAGGCAAAAAGGTCAAGAAGACCAGAAATGACTAACCTCCCGCGTGCTTCACTCTAAGTCAGGAGGAGATCGAGCAGTTTTTCACCTGCCTCCTAGGAGTAAAACTTCCTTACGGTTACGCGGGGAAGATAAGAAGATACCTAGACCCAGTGAAGCAGAAGTTCAGCGGGATGAAGTCTCACGACTGTCACATGCTGATGATGCAAATACTTCCAGTTGCAATCCGTGGGATCATGGACACGCACGTCCGTGAAACGCTATTTGGCCTATGCAACTTTTTCGACGTCATCTCTCGGAAGTCGATTGGTGTGAGGCAACTCAGAAGGCTATAGGAAGAGATCATGGTGATACTATGCGAGCTTGAGATGTACTTCCCGCCCGCATTCTTCGACGTTATGGTGCATCTGCTGGTCCATATCATGGAGGATATCATCCAACTCGGGCCGACGTTCCTGCACAGCATGATGCCGTTCGAAAGGATGAATGGTGTCATCAAAGGATACGTTCGCAAAATGTCACGTCCAGAGGGAAGTATAGCCAGGGGCTTTCTGACCGAAGAGTGCTTCTCCTACTGCACGAATTATCTAGGCATCGAGAACCCCGTTGGTATGCCCGTCAACAGGCACCTCGTCAGGCTCGCTGGATGGGATCACCGTGAGGGTCGCCGCAAAATGTATGTCGACTTCGAGGGTCGACTCGCCGACTTTGAAAGAGCAAACCTAGTCACGCTACAACACATAGACGTGGTCGATCCTTGGGTGGTAGAGCACAAAACCTTTATTGAGAAGACGTACAATGACCGAGGCCAACAGAGGACGAACGGAGATATAATCAAAGAGCACAACTCATGTTTCACACGTTGGTTCAAGCAGAAGCTTCTGTCGTACCCTTTACATGAGGATTCTTCCGCGGAAGAACAACTCTCATATTCGCCTTGTCACAGGGCGCCGAGTACAACCTGATGACCTATGAGGCGTACGATATCAACAGCTACACATTCTACACCGAGAACAAGGACATGAAGAGCGATGGTTATCAGAACTCCGGGGTAACGATGGAATCCTACACCGGCAACGACAAGGATAAATACTATGGAAGGATCGAGGAGATCTGGGAGCTGAGCTACGCTGGAGAGAAGGTCCCGATGTTCCGTGTCAGATGGGCCAAGAGTGTCCTAAAAGAAGGCTGGTATTTCACCACCATGGTTATACCCGAAGCCAAATCCGAGACCGCGGGCGCAAACGTCACTGCGAAAAATGATCCATGGGTACTGGCTTCCCAAGTGGACCAATGCTTCTTCATTACCGACCCGCAAAAGCCCAGTCGTGTTTGTCGTAAGGAGAGGCAAAAGGAAGATCATCGGAATGGATGGAGTAGCCAATGAGCAAGACTTCGACAAGTACGGTGACCCGAAGATCGAACATGATGACGACGATGAAGTAGCAGCACACACCACAAGAAGAAGCAGGACCACCCTACCTAAAGGACGTCCGTTCCACAGAAGAACTCCATTTGCAAAAAAGAAGGGCAAGAAGATTGTGAATAGATAGCCAGCTAAGATCGATTGTATTTAAATCGTAGTCTTCATTTCTCGGGCACTTTTTGATATCATGAATATTTTTAAATTTCATCGGCACTTTTTGAATTCATGAATATTTTTTCAAATTTGATGATATTTTTTCATATTCAATATGAAAAAATATTGAATATTCATGAGGACACTCGATCTCGATCACCCTCCCTCTCGATAGCTATCCGATCCCCCTCGCCAGATCCTCCTCGCCGCCGAGCACCCCCCGCACCCTCCCCCGCTCCACCGCAGCCGAGCACCCCCTGCACCCTCCCCCGCTCCACTTCCGCCGAGCACCCCCCGCACCCTCCCCCGCTCCACCATGATATTTGACGATATCTTCTGTTCTAGTCCTCATGAAAATAACAAATTTGATAAAAAAACAAATTATTAGATGCAACAAGAAATAATGAAAAAAAGTTACTAATGGCGCACCCTAGGTGGGTGCGCCATTGCTGTCAGAAAAAAAAGTTACTTATGGCGCACCAGAGGTGGGTGCACCATTGCTATAAGAAAAAAAACTACAAATGGCACACCAGAGGGTGGTGCGCCATTGCTATAGTGCCTGGCTGGATACCCCTTTGCCCGATCCCCCCTTCCCTCTCCCCCTCGCCAGTTCCCTCTCCCTCGATCCACCGCGCCGCTCCTTCCCTCGTCCCTCCCTCCACCGCGCCGCCGCCGCCGCTGCCTCGACCCACTGCGCCGCTGCCACCCACGCGCCCCCGCCGCCTCCCTCTCCGACCCCAAGCTCCCCTTCAAAGTGTGAGTACAGATCCCCCTCTCTTCCACCTCCCCCACCACTCCTCGGACCAGATCTCATCCTAATCTGCGTGTGCCATGCGGTGGCCTCGCAGGTTCAGCGTGCCGGAGGCGGCGCCCTTCACCGCAGTGCTCAAGTTCGCTGCCGAGGAGTTCAAGGTCCCGCCCCAGACCAGCGCGATCATCACCAATGGTATGGTCCCCCTCCTCCGCCCCTCCGCGCGTCCTCCCTTTGGATTCTGTCGGGACCGTGGTGCTCTTGGTTTCTCTGGTGCGGTTTAGATTAGGTCCGTCGCGAGAGTCTATCATCGGGTTGTGGTTTTACCGAGGAAGTGGTAGATAATCCGCGGCTTCTCTGCTCGGTGGGATTTGTCTTCATGTTGGAATGATTGATAGTAATATAGGTGTTCTGTAGGTTCAAATATGCATGTGAATTTGTGGGAGAACGAGAGTTAGGGTAGAGCAGTACATCCAAGAAAATATGCCTGTGAATTGTTATGCACAATGTACATACACGTCTAGGTTCAAATATTTTCTGTAGGTGTACTTCAATGGTACATCTACTTTTTTGTCTGTGAATTGTAGTGCTAGTGTACGTCCTGATCCTAAACAAAAAAGTAGAGCCAATGAGCCAACCCGTACATACGTGTACGTGTATACCAAGTAAATATGCCTGTGAATTGTTATGCATAATGTGCAGATGTTAGTGTAGATCAGTACATCCAAGAAAATAGTTCATCAATAGTACTTCAATGCACCAGTAGTTTCCTCAAATCTTAATCAAGCTAAATAGCTATTTAATGTGGGCATGCACTGCCACACTTCTTTTTTTATCTATCAAGAAGTCTGGACTGCTTGGTTTATTTTCCTTTGGTTCCTTTTCAGGTATCTGGTCTGAAATCAATTACTTCTAAGCATTTAGCTTTAGCAAGTCAAATTATCAGTTTCATACATTCTTTGATTCCAGGTAAGCATTTTTTCCCTACCTTCTATCTTTTTGTTGCACTATTATTTATTGTATACATACTTTCTGTTAATTTTGCCAGAACATAGAGTTCTGAAGGCTGACTATCCTGTCACTTCAAGTGATTGTGGATTGCATTATCTTATCTTATTATATGTTTTTAGTTGATTATTTTTGTGTCTTGATTTGTTGGTGGGATGAAGGTTTGGAAAACTGGAAACCAGGGTCCTTAAAAAGATATCCATAGAAATATAAGCTGGAGCGCTTTTGTCTCTCCCCAGAACTGTTGGTATTTGAGTAGCTAGATGTAGAAGGGTAGGGAACAACACAAACTTGAAAAAGTAGAAGCAATAGCTAGTTTCCAGCTTAGGGACCAGTACCAGGTGTGTTGTTCCCCTTTGTTTATCTAGAGCCTGATTCATGTGATGGTGATAGCCTGATAGGCAATAGATTTATTTTGGTACAAGTAAACTGCCTTCCAGCCAACCATAACTAACATTGCATCTAATTAATAAATTCACCAAATATGCAACATATATCCCAAGATCCATCCTGTTCTTGCTACACCCAATATTTACTTAGGGAAAAGAAAATGCAAATGGCCATGTTGAAACAGTTTTTCTAGGAAATTGTCATGAAACATCCCCCTCTTTAGTTACAAGCATTGCTGCTCTAATCGGTTGGGTGCGCATTAAAAATTCAGTCTAAAAGTCAGTTAAAGTTTCAGTTTTAGAGTAATTTTCAGTTTGTAAAACTGAGAAGTGTATTTTTCTATTTTGAAACTTAGTGTAACTATTTTCAGTCATGCATGCTGTAACTTGAACTTGAAGAACTCCTTAGATAGTTTTTTAGTCTCCTTATACAAAACAAGCTGAAGTTTGAAACCTATTTCTCCTAAGCAGACACTGAAAATTTGCAGATAAGTAGACACTGAAAATTGCAGCCATGTCAAAGTGTCATTTCATTTGGGAGCAGTAACTATAAGAAAAGGAAGTGAGTTGAATTGCAAAAAAATGGAAGGTGAAATGAAAAGAACATTGCTCTATGTGAAAACTGTATGTGCAATCTACAAATGTGAAAAACTGTATGTGCTGTCATAGGTGCTGTGCTGTCAAAAACTGTATGTGCAATCTACAAATGTGAAAAAATGTATGTGCTGTCATAGGTGCTGTGCTGTCAAAAACTGTATGTGCAATCTCCAGAACAATTATGCTTATGTGAAAACTGTATGTGCAATCTCCAAATGTATCATCATAATGTAGGTGCTGTGTTGTGTGATTCTTCATGCTGAGAACTTCAGCTTTTTCACCTTGCTGGACTATATGTTCATTGATACTACTTGTGATGCTGCTGCTGTACTACTTGGGAATTTTGTCAACTTGTGATGCTGCTGTTGTACCCCGAGAGGCCCTTGAGTTTGCCGGAATGTCGATTAACTTCCGTTCCGGCAAATTCGGGTACTCCATATGTCCTATTTTTAGCAAAGGTCATGCTGAACTTTTCCGTGAATTTTATCATGACTTTGCTAAAAATCGGACATATGGGGTACTTGCTACTAATGCATGGGCCGGGGTATCTTAGTACTTAATTAAGTAGGATCAACTGCCCCTTTATTCTTGCTGCATTAAACCATAGGTGGCAATAGAGCCAAGTGATTAGGCCCAACTTAGAATTCACCTCAGCATCGATAAACCCTAGATGATAAACCCAACATATGTGGCAATAGAGCCAAGTGATTAGGCCCAACCTAGGGTGCCTCGGCATCGATAAACCCTAAATGATGAAAACTTAACTTTTAGGATGCCATGGTGTCGACAAACCCTAAATGATGAGACCATGATCTTGTTCCTTGACAATAACCAACTTTTTGACCAAACTGTTTTCCTATTTAGAGCGAAACATGGCCAACCACGATGAGGTCGGCGGTTCGGGCGGCAAGCAATTCTGGGAGTTGTCCCAGGAGATGGAGGAACAACCTCACAGCAATGAGGACACCGCGGAAGACACCGATCCTGACTACACAACCCCTAGTGGCGTCGGGGATGACACCACTGATGGTGCCGCCAGGATGCCACCACTGATGGTGCCGCCGCACACACAGATGGCAGCCAACCGAAGAAGCAAAGTAAGGACCGGCGCCCGAATGTGCTCCGCACCCTCAAGGAGGAATTCACTCAAGTGGACTCCGACGGGCATCCAACGGAGCCCAAACATATAGTCAAGGGGTACTCGCTTCAGCTCGGGTGCATTCTCCGGAGCACCATCTCGATCAACACCGATAACCTTAGGAATAAGGACCGCGGGAATTTGCGCAACCTCCTCTTCATGAAGCTGCACGAACGATACAAGTTCCCCGCCGAATTTGAAAACACACGCCTCTCAGGGAATAAAGTGAATAGTGCCGCCCTCACGAAGATGAGCACGGCCCTGTCTACTTGGAGAAGCGCGGTAAAGAGAATGATTGATAAAGGTGATAGTTATGAGAAGATCAAGGCGAAATATCCTTTGATGAGCGAAGATGAGTACAAGGAGTTCAAGATCAAGTGCGAGAGCAGCGCAACCTCCGACTCAAGTCAGTGGGGGATAGAAATGCGGGAGTTGAACTTAGGGGAACACGAACTCGGTCCTGGCGGTTACAGAGTGGCGGAGCCTATATGGGACAAGGAGGATGCGGAGTGTGCCGAGCAAGGCCTACCGCCCTGCTTCGAGAAATATAGCGGTGACAAGCAGACCAGGAACTATGTCAGGGCCCGGTACAAGGAGGGCCCAATAACAAAGGAGCTTACCACGGATCCGAAGACCAGGGCGCTTGAGCTTGTTCTGGTAAGGAATACACCCCCGCGTAATTAGCTCCATATGGTTGCACTCTAATTAATCCCCAATATTTCTAAATGGTTCACGTTCCTTTCGCAGGACACTGAAAGCAGTAGCGCGGGGTCGACTCAGAGCTCCCCTTTAGGCACCCCTTTAAATAGGGCGTTGAACGTAATGAAAAAAAAGGATAAGCTCACTAAGCCGACGTTAGCTGGTCGTGTGGCCGGCAAGGGCTTGTCCACAAAATGGGGGTCATACTATACCGCTGGTGTGCAGAAGGAGAAAAAGACCAGCTCGGAAAGCCAGACGCGCGAGGTTGAAGCACTCAAGGCACAAGTGGCGTGGATTCCGGAGCTTGTCCAAGAGCAAGTGGAACAACAACTGGGAACGAAGCTCAACGCCATGGTGCCTACGTTGATTCATGGGCTGACGACGTGGATTGCGGACGGCTAACAGGGGCCTCCCCCGGTTCCCAGCTTCACGGCCAGTAACTCACATAGCGCGCAGGCACCGCCATTGGTGTCTCCGGCGGAGGCGGTATTCATGTCTCCAGCGCCGGCACGGGCATTGGAGCTTAATGCACCCAGGAGTACGCCGGCCGGCACCTCGCCAGCAAGCGCCCCCTCCGTCAGTTGCACGCCCGCCGTTGGCGGTGCCTCGACATTAGCCGAGCTCGACGCCATCACGGCAACTAAGCCTCTTGGCCGATGACTTCATCTCCTTGCCTTTGACAGGGCATCCCTGATGCCCTGTACATGTTTTCGCAGGGCACCGCCGACGTTCCTAGCACTCTTCTGCACTTCGTGGGCGCCGAGTTGGTCGATGTCGCCAAGGGCAGAATCGTTCAACCGGGCAACCCCATGTTCCACGGTAATCCGATGCCACCCACAGTGTATAGGGTTGAAGTGGTTCGGGTGCTGCCAGGCTGCGACGAGTTGTTACCTCCGATTCGACCCACTGGGGCCGACGAAGAAGATGAGATGACCCTCAGCGCCTGCGTAAACTGGCCCCTGCTTTGGCCGAAGAGCCAGATTCGTTTGTGGGCGGGGGACACCACCCCACAGACAAGACCGCCAGTCGTGCTGGCGCCAAGCCATGGCAAGAACGCCGCAACGCTACCGGACCTGCCGGACATCCCTATGCCGTACATCCCTATGGCCAGGATCCGAACAGCCCTATGGCACAGGATCCGGACGACGACGACAATGACGACTGTACATTTACCAAAGTCGATAAGTACTTTGCCGAACATGGGTACGCTGTCGAGTTCTGCGGGCCTCTTTCTCAAGAACCCAACCAAGACGACCGCAATCTAGCGGGTACGGCGGAGAAATCCAATTGCAACAGGCGTCTTCTAGCATTCAGTTCTTAGGAGATGCCTCCAGTGCCCGCCTTCACCAAGCCTCAGATAGCTGAGGTGCGAAATCTAATCACCCCAACACGCTCAAGAAAGTGGTCTGTGAGCAGAACTCGGTCGCATTACAGGAGATCAAGAAGAAGGGATGGAAACGAAAGACTAACAAGGGCGCCGGTGCGAGCCAGCCGGCACCAAGTTCGATCCGTGCTCAGGACGGGCCACCTTCACCTAAGGATATCTCGAGGAGGGTGCATGTTGCGGGTAGGGCGATGCTACCGCCAAAGATGCTCAATGCTGCAACCGGTGCTATGCGGAGTCTGCACGACAGTGTTCTTTCTTTGGAGAAGCGGCGTCTCAGAGAGAATGATGTGGCATACCCGGTTTTCGTGGCCAAGGTGCCAGAGGGCAAGGGCTTTGTGGATGGCGACATCGGGGGTACGATCGTCCTGCAGTTTGATGACATCTTTGCTATGTTTAACCTTCATCCGCTGCACTACACCTTTGTTCTGCTGTTTTCGCTGAGTATGGAGATGCGGATCATTAGAGACAAGACCCCGGACATCATGATAGTTGACCCCTTCTACATGCGTGCCAAGCAATTGAGCAACACTGGGGACCGCCAAGTTGCGAGTTCACACCTCGAAGGCGTCATTCTGGCAAACCCAGATAAGGATAACTTCCTTGTGGCTTACTTTCCCGAGTAAGTCATCCCTTAACCGCCCCGTAACATATGATTTCTTAGATTTTGATCGTTCTTTTTTTTCTAACATTCCGTGTTCTGTGCAATGACACACATTGCACACTCATCCTATTAAGCCCAAAATATTCCATGGCCACGTATTTCGACCCAAACCGTAACTCCAAGATAGACTACACAAATGTCAAGAAAGTTCTTGATGATGTTCTCCCCGGCTACGCCAAATCTGGAGGCACCTTCACCAGGGCAGTTCGTAAGTATGGCAAGCACATGTTCTCACACAATACGAAGTTCTGCTGCGTCAAGCAGCCGCCTGGCGGTCAGAAGGATGCCTACTACGCCCTCCATCACATGCGGGCGATCGTAAGGGACCATCATCACCTTCTGCTACCAGATAATCTCAAAGATTGGGCCGCGAACTTGTCGGCAATCTAGGACGCGGACCTCAGACAAGAATTCTTTCGCATCCAGTTAGAGTTTGCGGACATCATCCATCAAGATGTCCTTCATACCTCGGGGCAGTTCTTCCTCAGATATCAACCGTCCAACAATGGGATAGATGGAACGCTACAAATGCAGGGTGACAACGACCGTGATTTCATGACCATCATGACATACTGCGGCTTCATCCACGCTCCTGTCCGATGAGTCGAGTCGAAAGTAGTGATGTGTAGTTCTAAAACATTGATTGGCTCATGTTGTAATTAAACTTTAATGAATTCGTATGTCTCTTTGGTTTGGACAGTCGTTCAACTTAGATGTAATCGATGCTATTTATTAGTAGGACCATGAATCGTGCTATTAATGTCTTGCTTTTCCCTTCCGATCCTTTTGTTGCATACTTAAATATTGCTTATGTATTGTCTGTTGTTTGGCTTGTGCATAGAGATGTCGTCGTATGTCGTGTACAAGGGTAAGGCTCCCGGAGTCTACGACGACTGGGAGAAGTGTCGGAGACAGGTTCACCGTTTCAGCGGTAACAGTTACAAAGGGTACACCACTAGGGCAGAGGCCGAATCTAGATACGCCCGCTATCTAGCGGGAGAGAGGAGGGAGCGTTGGAGGAACCGGATGAAGACCAGTTTGATCGCGATGATGCTCATCGTGATGACCATAGCTCTCTTCTATGTGATGGTAGTTTAGATGATCGATATCAACTTGTAATGTGAAGACAAACTCGATACTCGCGGTCTTGAGACTAGTAATGTTTTATCTTTGATCGGTCTTTTGAATTCAGAGACTAATATGATGAATTTTATTCGGAGACTAATCTTCTATTGTATTCGATGAATCTGATGTTGCTGTGTGCTGCTATCTATA
Organism: Triticum timopheevii; assembly: GCA_963921465.1. Classification (NCBI taxonomy): domain Eukaryota; kingdom Viridiplantae; phylum Streptophyta; class Magnoliopsida; order Poales; family Poaceae; genus Triticum; species Triticum timopheevii. The sequence goes on along the minus strand of OY997271.1, from coordinate 51,131,313 downwards.
TTCTGTCCAATAATATATTTTGTAACCTATGCAAAAATCAGAAAAGCAAAAAAAACAAATATTCATACTAATGGGGCATCACCATCAGGTGTGCCATTAGTATGCCAAAGGATACTAATGGCGCATCAACACAGAATGCGCCATTAGTATGACAAAGCACATGCTTACGTATGGCCCCCCGGGAGGCACACTAATGGCGCATGGTGTTACATACTAATGGCGCACTGCTTGGTGCGCCATTAGTATACCAGATACTAATGGCGCACCAGTGGTGCACCATTAGTAAAGAATACTAGTGGCATGGTACTAATGGCGCACTGGTAATGCGCCATTAGTAGGCAAAACCAGTGCACCATTAGCAGGCCTTTTCCTAGTAGTGTCATGAGCAACAATTCTTACAATGACTTCCGTTGGCTTGAGATCTTTGTAGTTTGGCATCATTTGAATCAATGTGCACACGGTATCATACTTTCCATCCAATGCTCTTAGAATCTTCTTGATGATGAATTTGCACTACTAGGGAAAAGGCTAGTAGCAGCGCGGGTTTTAGATGTATCAGTAGCGCGGGTACCCGCGCTACTAATACGGCGCTACAGCTAACTCATAGCACTAGCGCGTGCCCACCCGCCCTACTGCTATACAAGTGTAGCAGCAGCGCGGTTATGGGAAGCTCGCTACCGCTAGTAGCGCTAGCGCTCTTTGGCAGGACGCGCTACTGCTATTGTGGCGCTGCTGCTAACTTTTGTACACTCGCTACTGCTAATTTAAGTAGTTTTTTTTGGCATATTTGTTTTGTATTTGAACCGGCTTTGTAGAAGAATCTTTAGCACATAGAAATGTCATCATGATACACATACAAATGCCTGCGAGACCACAAATGTAATCATAGCATGTACATACAAATAGTCTCTTCATAATCATCATCCAACACAAAGTGATATCTTTTTATCATCTCAAAAATAGCAATACATGCAAGTCTCGAATACTTGCAACTACAACAACGTCATCCATCTAAACAAAGGTATAAGTAAGAAGTGCTATCACTATGAGTGAGAGCGGAACCATGCAGTACATGAGGTGGCGGTTACGAGTCCTCTCTCGCGCTAGCATGAACCTCAAGTAACTAGCTTCTCCTTCTTGTCTGCTTTTGAAGCCTTTATGGCTGGCGCCCGTGAACCCATTCACTTGCGCCTGATACTCATGCCACTCGTTGTACACCCCCGGAACCTTCCCTTTGTACACGACATAGCATTTCCATCTCGCCATCAAGAAACTAGGTACCTGTTAGAGATGCATGTTCATGAAGAGGATGTACAATCATATATATGCAACAAAATATACTAGAGCAACACCAAAAAAGAAAGGTTAGCAACTAGATGCAACATATACAGTACGCAAATTAATTAACTAGAGGTACGCAGGTCATCGTACGCAAACTAACAAAGTAGCGTTACACAAGTTCGGCAGGGACCCTGGACATCACAAAGTTTCATCGCTACAAAAAGTATACAAGTTCAACCGACACATATCATCATCATCGGCATCATAAATCACTAGAAGTTCCATCCTTCCATATCATCAAGGACGAACCCTAGCTGCTTGAATGGCGTGAGGTCTAGACGTTGCATGCCTATGCGAGTTCGGACGTCAGCTCGCGATATAGGGCCGTGGTGGAACATCCCCTTCTCATCGACGACTTCTTTCATGATGATCGTCGCAATGTCGCTTTGGATGCGAAAGAAGTCATCTCTAAGTTTATAATTCGCTTCTCCATGAGATTCTAGCCACTTGTGGATATGATCATCATTTCTGCTGTTAATGCGAAGATTTTGGTGATCCGTGTTGAACTGAATCATGAGATGGACGATGTAGAATCCATCCTTCTTGCTTGGTTTTGGGACATGGATGCAGGAGAAGTTAGTTTTATGCGCGAAACCCATCTTCTTGTTCCTTTGTTTCCTGATATGCACATGGCCACCTCTATAGCTGAAGCCTTGGAGAGCATCATCTAGAATATTCATTATGTGGGTGTAGTCCTTTTTCTCGTAGTCTCTCGAAGGGTCAAAATACACGGCGTGGGAGACATGCGGGTAAAGAACGATAAGGACGGCGCGCCCGTTGCTGCGGGGAAAAGACACCTCAAATTATTCCCCATATGAGAGAGAAGGAATGATTGAAATGTACGAAAGGGTTGTCCGGAACTGACTTACTTTGGATGATAAGGCACGAGGACAATTTCCCGGTCCTTATTCTGTACCATGAAGTTTTGGAGGTACTCCCTAGCAGTTTCACGCTCAAAGTCGCCGAGACTCAAGAAAGACTCGTGCATGTAGTACGGAACCGCCACACAGATTTGCGAGACTTCTTCACTCTTCACGACAGAGCTCATAAGTAGCGCAAAAAGGCGGACGATAGTAAAATCAAGCAACCTTGTTAGAAACATCTCAAAGATATGGTCAAACCGCAGGAAGAACACCTCCGCGGGCCGTGTGTCGACGTAGCACTTCCCCTCAGGCACACGAGCCGCGTATGTCGGATATCCTGGATCCTTTGAGGATAGTAGGCTTTTCTCAGTTGACAGCACATTGTCGTGCAGTCTCCTGAGATCCCTTGATAGTGCCTCCAGCGGTTTCGGCGGTAGCATCGGCTCGCCCGTGAGATGGAACATGACCGCACCTTTCACGGGTACACGCTCTTCAGAATGCATCGTCTGGCTGCTGTGTGCTCTGGCTTGTTTGGAGGCAGTTACCTTCCCCGATCTCTTCCTCTCCTTTTTCTTGGGCACACCTTCCAGACCCTTCCTTAACCCCTGCCCAAGTGTTCCCGGGCTAAGTACTGTACGAGCCTCGCGCCCGGCTAGTTGAGCCTGTGTTGAGGCGGCATCTTCAGGCGTGTCCTGTGAGGATTTCATGAAGAGAGACTTTTTGCATTCCATGGTACGGCCCTGCCCGGGCATATCATCCATATCCTCATTAGCAAGCTGATAGCCCGATTCGTCATATGGTTGACTCATCATATCTATGTCACAGTCATACGCGTTTGTATTGAGGTAATCCATAGGGTCGACCTCCGTCTCATCATCCATTCTCTGTTCTACAGGTACATCAGCCAGTACTATTGCACCCCCTTCATCATGTCGTCCGCCGCTCTCACCTGGCACTACTACAGGAGCTGGTAATTGCGTAGGTGGGGTGGTGGTCTCCGCACATGCTTGTTGATGTGTGGTAGTTATTGGTGTGCTCTCGGCCGGCTCCAGACGAATAAGATTCTTCGGCCATAGCAGCACCCAACCCTTGCAGCGTCCAATCCGCGGCGGGGTCTCGTCGTCCGCTCCCACATGCTGTACTGGAGGAGGCAAATCCTCGTGCCCCGATTTCACACTGGTCAAGCTAACCCTGAAGTGCCCAGCGGGGATCGGGTGGTTGTGGAATGTGCGTTGAGAGGGGTCCATTATCATCCCCTTTCCCACGTCCACCTTCTGGCCTTTGATCAAGTAGAGTATGGTGCATGGGGTTTCTTTCGCCTGCAAACACATATGTCTGTGGTGTAAAACAACCGAAAGGGAACAAAAATGGAATATTATCTATATATATATATGTTGGTGCGACATGTAATTACCGTGATGGCGTCAAGCTCAGCCAAAGACAAAGGCCCACCTAGCGCGCCTGAGAGTGAGGATGGGCTGCTATGAGCGGGAGCGGCTGCGAGAGGAGGGCCGGTTGCTTGAGCAAGTGATGGTGCGATGGTGTTGTTGTTCATGGAGTTGCTCGCGACGAAACTGGGCATCGGGAAATCATGTACCGTCTTGTCTGGATTTTCCTTCGCCCAGTTGATGATAACTGGAACCAAGTTAGTAGCGAAATCATTTCTGCAGGCAGTTACAGCTGCATTGACTGCCTGCTGTAGCAACTCATATTTGTCCTCGGCTGCTTTTTTTGCGTCCTCAGCTGCTTTTTTCTCGACCGCAAGCTTCACCTTTGCATAGATGTCCGCCTGACTAAACTTCTTTTTCTGCTTCTTGGCCTCTGGGCCGTCGTTGTAAAACACCTTCCACGTGGCGCCGTCTCCAGCGCCGTGCACATGACCATATTGCGGCCGCTGGTCCAACGGGAGTCCCTTAAGTTCGTTCAAGGCCCGGTTGAGAGGGGTGTCCCACTTGGGCCTCATCAAAGAAGTAGGGCTTTCGGCTGCAAGCCGGTGTTGCTTCTCCAGTAGTCTAATCAATTTCCTCGTGATCTTGTCCGTGTAAAAAACCTTTTTCTCCTTGTCCCACTTGTAGCAGGCCCTGATGAAGTCATGCTCCAAGGGGTTGGTGAACTTCGCGAAGGGGTCTGGGAGACCCGCGGCTTCACGTTCCGCGTCCTCCTTATCCCATATGGGCCTTTTACCGAGGTAGCCACGGCTTCCGAGGCGATGCTTCCCCGTGTTCCTTTGCTGAAGGCTTTTGAATTTCGCAGCCTTAGCCTTGGCTGCCTCGGTAGCGCAAGTGTCCTTGAACTTTTCGAACTCCTCTTCCGTAAATGTTGGATTTTCCTCCAGAATCTTGGACAGGGGTTCTTCAGCCTCAATAGCTCGTTTAACCCTCCCTTTCCAGGAGGCCAAATCATTGCTGAACATGCCCATGGCATGATTGTTAATCTTTTTCATCTTCGGATAATCCCACGGTTGTTCTATGTTATCATCCCGGTCGGGGAACTTGAATCTCTTGTGCAACTTTGTTAGGAGCAACTGCGTCAAATGTTCTTTACTCCTTAAGTCATCGTCATTGATGCTCGCGCATTCCCGTAGGATGCATCCTACTTGGTTCCCATAGCACTTGCGAGGTTCTTCCGGCTCTAACGGCTTAAACTTGCCAGGTGCCATCTTTGTGATCACAAGTCGTCCAATCCCTAGTTTGTTAGGTTTTCGTATCCTCTGCTTCTTATGCTTCCTCTTTTCGGTATCGGCATCGGGGCCGGTACCTTCCCCGCCGGTACCTTCCCCACCGGTCTCGGTGCCGCCATCTTGGTCAGAAGGCCCAGTTTCTTCGTTGTTCGACATGTTTCCTATGATTAAGTGGCCTCATTTATTTCTAAAAGTATGAATAAATGAGAAATGACATAAAAAGAAATCTATGTGCCAGCACTCGATATGCCAACTATGTAGCACAAATCATGCCTTTATTCACGGGAAATTTCGGCATGACCTTTGCTAAAAAATGGACATATCGAGCGCCTGAAATTCACCGAAACGGAAATGAATCAACATTCCGGCGTAACATAGGCCACTCGGATCATTTTCCAAACATCACATGTCCAAAACATGACATATGCACATATCACATGTCCAGTTCGAATTTCCATATAAATTCAGCTAATTTTGAAACCTAGCTAAATTCATAACTAAGTAGATAACCTAATTAATTAACATGAAGAACCCTAGCAGAGAGGGGGGGTTTACAGAGAGTGCAGGGGCGAGGAGGCAGGCCCGACGACGGCCGGCAGGGGAGAGGAGGGAGGCGAGGGCCGACGGGTCGGGGGCGAGCGCGCCGGGGTCAGGGGCAAGCGCCGACGCCGGAGTCGGGGGCGAGCGGCTGGGTCGGGGGCGAGCGGCGTGGTCGGGGGTGAGTGCGCCGGAGTCGGGGTCGAGGGCCGGGACGGGGGCGAGCGCCGGGGCTAGCGCCGGCGCTGGCGGAATCGGGGGCGAGCGCCAGGGCCGGGTCGGGCGCGGCGGAGCGACGGGGGACGGAGAGAGAGTGGGGATTTGGGGGGAATGGCGGGATGAAGCTGGGCGAGTGCGAATTTTGGGTTAAGTGGACGTAGCAGTAGCGTGTTATGTAAAAACGCGCTGCTACTATATTCTGTAGCTGCAGCGGTTTCAGAGGAACGCGCTACTACTATGATCTCTAGCTGCAGCGCTTTATGAGAAACTCGCTACTACTATGGTGCGTAGCGGCAGCGGTTTATGAGAAACACGCTACTACTAAGATCTAGCAGCAGTGGTTTTGTGGAAATGCGCTGCTACTGCCATTTTTCCTTTTTCTTTTCCTTTATTTTATCCCACTTTTATTTCCCGAGGGCAGTGAACGAAGGGAGGGTGATATATATTGCATCATTTGACGGTTAAATATGTATGCAAAATAGGAACATATATATTACACATCATTGGGCCCATGCATAATAATGGCTAAGTGTGTATACAAAATAGGAACATGTATATATTACACATCATCGGACCCATAACATACGTTTCCTCAGTGATGACGTTTTCGTTTTTGAGTGAGCTTCTTTCCCTTCTTGTTCGTCGAAGAATAATTGAGCCCCTCATTGTGACTTTGCCTTTTCCATGGAGAATGATTTTTCTTAGGTAATGTAGTATTGATTCTTCTTTTGACGTATACTTCATCATCATCGTCATCTTCCCTCATTGGGTTGCCGTACTGATCATAGTCTTCCTCATTGGCGACTCCATTCATTCCAATGATGTTCCTTTTGCCTCTCCTCACGACAACACGGCTGGGATTGCGCGGGTCAGTTATGAAGAAGCATTGTGTCACGTGCTTAGCGTGTACCCATGGCTCGTTTTTTGCGATAGCGTTCACAGTAGCGCTCTTGGCGTCGGGTATAGTCATGGTAGTGAACATCCGGCTTTCTCTTTCGACATTCTTAGCCCATCTGACACGGAACATCGTCGTGTTGTGCAGTCCAGAGTAGTCAAGCTCCCAGATCTCCTCGACCCTTCCATAAAATCGTTCAGTTGTGCCGTTGTCGCTGCCGGTCATGCATTCCATTGTCACCCCTGAGTTCTGATCATCACTGTCCATATCTTTTGCCTCCGTGTAGAACGTGTATCCGTTGATATCATATGCCTGATAGGTTACGAGGTTGGGCGAGGGGCCATGAGCTAAGGCGTATATGAGCAATCCGTCCTTAGAGCCCTCCTCCGGGGGATTAGCAATAATATGCTCTTTGAACCAATGCAGGAAAGTGGAGTTGTGCTCTCTAGTAACTTCGGCGTCCGTCCTGCATACCCCCCGGTCACGATACTTCTTTGCGATAATTTCTTTGTGCAGTGCCACGAAAGGATCTACCTCGTCTAGGTGCTGTAGCACTACCATGTTTGCTCTGTCAAAGTCGCTGCGTCGATCTGAGTATGCCACGTGCAGTTCCCTACGACCGTTACAGCGAACATCTCCTTCGAGCCTCCCATCGTGCTTGTTAACGGGCAAACCAACACTAACACCAGGCGGCTGGTCTGCGCCATATAGAAAATTCTCACAGAAAGAGATGCACTCTTGTGCCAAATAGACCTGGACGATGCTTCCATCCGGACGGGACATGTTACGAACGAATCCTTTGATGATCCCATTCATCCTCTCAAACGGCATCATGTTGTGGAGGAATGACGGCCCCAGGTCTATTATGTCATCCACAATATGGACACACAGATGCACCATCACGTCGAAGAACGCGGGCGGGAAGTACATCTCAAGCTCATTCAGTATCACAACGATCTCTTCCTGTAGCCTTTAGAGCTGCTTCACACTTATCGACTTTCGAGAGATGACGTCAAAAAAGTTGCAGAGACCAATAAGCGTGTCACGGACGTGCTTGTCCATTATCCCTCTAAGGGCAATAGGTAGTATCTGCGTCATCATCACATGACAGTCATGAGACTTCATACCGCTGAACCTTTTCTTGTCCGTGTCTAGACATCTACTTATCTTGCCACAATAACCGGAACTAACTTTCACTCCGGTAAGGCACTTAAAGAATTGATTGATCTCAGCCTGACTTAAGGTGAAGCAAGAGGGGGGGGGGGCAATAATCTTCTTTCTTTAATTTCTTGCCCTTCTTCTCCCGTGCCTCTGTCTCCGTCTATGTCTCGTCTGACATTTTACGGGGCGGCATGTGCAGATCTTCCCTGATTTTCAAATCTTGCAAGTCTTTTCTTGCCTTCGGCCCATCCTTGGTCTTATCCGGCATGTTCATCAGTGTTGTGAGCAAGCTCTCAAGGACATTCTTACAGATATGCATTTGATCAAGGCAATGAGGTGTATCGAGTTTGTGCCAGTACTCCAAGTCCCAGAACACAGACCTCATTTTCCATACCTTCAGCAGCGGCTCCGGCGCCTTTCTCATCGTCTTTCCCGGCGCGGGGCACTCATTCCAGTTTTTCAACAGCTCATCGATTTCGGCACCGCTCCGCTTACGTGGAGGTCCTCGATGCTCAGCGTGACCATTGAATAGATCTCCACGGTTTCTCCACGGGTCGTCCTGTTCAAGCCATCTTCGATGCCCCATGTACACGATTTTCCCAGACCCGCCATCTTTCCTTGACGTTAGCTGCTGAGACGTTGTATCATCCATGCACCGCGTGCATCCGCAATATCCATGGCACACCTGGCCTGCCACATATCCGTAACCGAGATAGTCCTGCACTGTTGTGATCAGCGTGGCTCTCATGTTGAAATACTCACCTTTGCTGGCGTCCCATGTCTTGGCCGGTGTTTTCCATAACGTGTCTAACTCCTCTTGAAGTAGCCCCAGATACAAATTAATATTATTTCCTGGTTGTTTCGGCCCTTGAATAAGCATGCTCATGTGAATGTACTTCGATTTCATGCACATCCATACAAACATGGGCCATGTACTATGGTTGGTGTTATGGTTGCCAAACGGATTCATGCCATCGGTACACGTGCCGAGCACGATGTTCCTTGCATCACATTCAAAATACCGATAGAAGCTGTTCAACGCTCTCCACTGGCTTCCATCCTTCACGTGTCTCAGCTTCGGATCATCTCCATCATCGGGCTTCTTCCTCTCCGCGTGCCAGCGCATTAGCTTTGCTTCCTTGGGATCTACAAAATACCTCTGGAGACGGGGAGTGATCGGTAAGTACCATACAACTTTCCGGGGACATTTCTTCCCGGCCTTCTTGTATCGAAAAGCATTGCACACCGGACAGCTAGTTTTTTCCGCGTGCTCCTTCCGATAAATTATGCAATCGTTGATGCATGCATGGTATCTAACGTGTGGCAGATCAAGAGGGCACACGATCTTCTTGGCCTCATCAACACTAGTAGGACATAGATTACCCGCGGGAAGAACATCCTTTAGGTACTTGAGATTCTCATCGAGGCTAGTGTCGGTCCATCTGTTTTTAGCCTTCGTCTTCAGGAGTTGGAGCATGAAACTCAACCGGGTCACCTCAGGATTGCAACCATCATACAATGGAGTGTTCGAGTCTACCACCAGTTGCTCCAGCTTAGCCTCCTCTCTAGAAGCAGCTCTCTCAGTACTCGTCTCCTTGCGAAGCAATGCTTGAACATGAGGGTCCCGCACAATTGAACTTAGTACCGACGAACTCTGCTGCGTGGAGTCCATGTCGTTCTCTCCTCCGCCATGTCCGGCCCCTTCTCCTCCGCCATGTCCGGCCCCTTCTCCGCCGCCATGTCCGGCCTCTTCCCCGCCGCCATTATCGATCATCTCTTCGTCTTGCCCCGTGTCATCATTGCCTGCCCCGTCGGCATCCTCAACATCGTCATCCTCATATTCAATTATCCACCGAGTATACCCATCCATGAAACCAGTCATGAGCAGGTGCGCTTCGACACGACCATCGTCATGGGGGTCAAGCCAAACTATTCCTTTGCATTTTTGACACGGACATAAAACCTCTGTCCGGTTATTTTCTTTCAAGTCTTGCACCGCCGACCGCAACCACCTGTCCACCATCGTTCCACTGACCATCGTCAACTCTGCACGGAAATAATAAAAAAATTGATTGTAAAAATGCATGCATGCATCAAAGTCATAAAAAAATTTGGCATGACCTTCCCTAAAAATAGGACATATATGGATCTAGAGTTTTCCCGGAATTCGCCGAAACGGAAATAAATCGACATTTCGGCAAAACATAGGCAACTCAAAAGCACAATTTGGCGGCGTCAACTCATGCCACACACACAATTTCCACAAACATATCACACACACATAAACACATTTCCATTTTGCAAAAGCATGAAATTTTCATCACCTCTATCTCGATGGCCGGAGATGATGTTGTAGGGAGATCAAAAGTACACAAAGCTCTTCTTGACAAAGATAGATCTAGTTAGGGGGCAAACAGGTCACTTAACTAAATCCTACATCTACCTAGCTACCTAATTTGGAAGGAGACAACTTCAACTAGTGGAGGGGGAAGAAAAAAGAGAAAGGAGATGCATTAATGGAGGTGGTGTAGTTATGTAGGAGTAATGAAGAGAGAGAAGGTGGATAGAGAAGAGAGAGAGTAATGGGGGAGAAGTATTGAGAAGAAGAAGAGTGAGTGTGGGAGCATGTGGTGGAGGGAAGAGAGGATAAGGGGAGGTTGGGGGAAGGGAAAAAAGGAAGGGGGAGGGGAGGGACGGGTTGGGGGTTGGTGGGTTTAGCAGTAGCGCGGGAGAGAAAACGCGATGCTGCTAAGAACTTAGTAGCAGCGCACTTTACGGTAAGGCGCTACTGCTAACTAGGACAAAAAATTGTGGCAATTTGAAACTTACCAGCAGCGATCTCGATGAAACCGCGCTACTACTACGTACTTAGCAGTAGCGCCATTATTGCGACCGCGCTACTGCTACCTAGAGTTGGGGGAACACCGCCGGTCGATATTTGTAGCAGCGCATTTCTGGTCGAGCGCGCTACTGCTAAATCTTTATCAGCAGCGCGTTTACCTAACCCGCGCTACAACTACTTAGTAGCAGCGCTCTATTTTGAACCGCGCTGCTGCTAAGATTCTGTGTATAGGCTTTTCCCTAGTAGTGTTGTCGGTCATCTCTTCACTCCCTAAGCCGGCAATCTCATTTGTGATAAGAGCAAGCCTAGAGTACATTTCAGCGACACCTTCACCATCCTTCATTTTGAACTTGTCAAGCTGACTTTGGAGCACATCCAACTTGGATTCCTTGACGGATTCGGTACCTTCATGCATATCAATCAAAGTATCCCAAATTTCCTTTGCATTCTCAAGACGGCTGATTTTGTTGAATTCTTCAGGGCACAATCCGTTGAAGATGATATCACAAGCTTGAGCGTTGTATTGCAGCATCTTCAATTCTTACGCATTAGCTTCAAGGTTTGGTTCTCTCCCATCGAAAAATTCACCTTGCAAGCCAATACAAATAATTGCCCAAATGGCGGGGGGTGATTAGACTACTTGACCAATAAAAACTTAACATTTTCCCAATTTTAGAGTTTGGCAGATTTTAGCTACTTTAGGACAAGTCAAGCAATCATCACACTATTCAAGCAACCATGCAAAGAGTATATAGGCAGCGGAAATTAAAGCATGCAACTTGCAAGAAAGTAAAGGGAAGGGTTTTGAGGATTCAAATGCAATTGGAGACACGGATATTTTGGCGTGGTTCCGATAGGTGGTGCTATCGTACATCCACGTTGATGGAGCCTTCAACCCACGAAGGCTAACGGTTGCGTGAGTCCACGGAGGGCTCCACCCACGAAGGGTCCACGAAGAAGCGACCTTGTCTATCCCACCATGGCCGTTGCCCATGAAGGACATGCCTCACTAGAGGTAGATCTTCACAAAGTAGGCGATCTCCATGCCCTTACAAACTCCTTGGTTAAACTCCACAATCTTGTCGGAGGCTCCCAAGTGACACCTAGCCAATCTAGGAGACACCACTCTCCAAGAAGTAACAAATGGTGCGTTGATGATGAACTCCTTGCTCTTGTGCTTCAAATGATAGTCTCCCCAACACTCAACTGTCTCTCATAGGTTTTGGATCTGGTAGAAAGAAGATTTGAGTGGAAAGCAACTTGGGGAAGGCTAGAGATCAAGATTCGTATGGTAGGAATGGAATATCTTGGCCTCAACACATGAGTAGGTGGTTCTCTCTCAGAAATGGTAAGTTGGAAGTGTATATTTGTTCTGATGGCTCTCTCCACGAATGAAGAGGAGGTGGAGGGGTATATATAGCCTCCGCACAAAATCTAACCGTTACACACAATTTACCAAACTCGGTTGGACCGATTCAACAAATTCGGTCGGATCGATTTAGTAAACCTAGTGACCGTTAGTGAATCTCGGTGGGACTGGCATGCATCTCGGTGAGACCGATTCGGTTAGGGTTAGGGCATAATGTAATCTTGGTAAGACCGATTACACAAACTCGGTGAGACCGATTTGGTAATAAGCTTTCTAGAGAGTTGGTCAGGTAAACTCGGTGGGACCGATTTGCTCTTTTTGGTGAGACCGAAATGTTACAAAAAGGAAACATAGAGTTTACATTGCAATCTCGGTGGGACCGATCGCTCACTTCGGTTAGACCGAAATGTTACAAAGGGAAACAGAGAGATTACAATCCCATCTCGGTGAGACCGAGATCCCTATCGGTAAGACCGATTTGCTTAGGGTTTGTGGCAGTGGCTATGACTTTTGGAATCGGTGGCGCCGGATAGGAAGAATCGGTGTGACCGATTTTGACTTTGGGTTTAGGTCATTTGTGGATGTGGGAAAGTAGCTGAGGGTTTTGGAGCATATCACTAAGCACATGAAGCAAGAGGCTCATTAATCAACACCTCATCCCTCCTTGATAGTATTGGCTTTTCCTATAGACTCAATGTGATCTTGGATCACTAAAATATAAAATGAAGAGTCTTGAGCTTTTGAGCTTGAGCCAATCCTTTCTCCTTAGTATTTTGAGGGATCCACTTTTATCATCCATGCCATGCCATTCATTGAGTTGTCCTGAAATAATAGTCTTGGAATAGCATTAGCTCAATGAGCTATATGTTGTTATGAATTACCAAAACCACCTAGGGATAGTTGCACTTTCATCGTTCGAGATGAACCGGCCGGTGGTGGCGTGGTCGTGCCGAGAGTACCACAGCTTGGCGTCGGGGCGTTACGAGGCATAGATGGCCACACCGGCGGGTACTACCTGTAGTACATAAGTACTCCAGCTGAGGATTGATGCCCGAGATGAAATGTGTAACGGACGCTGGATGAAAATTCGATGGTGCGGGAGTACGGATCGGAGCACAGCAGCGGAGCAGGCAAACCGCGTCCAATCGGGTGTGTCTGTGGTAGAAAGTTGATGGTCGCCGCAGTTCAGCTGGCCCGCATGTCATGCACACAAAGGCAGAGAAGCGGTGGGGCCGAGAGGGATGAGGGGCATGAACAATCCTACCATTCTGTCACTGACATGTGGGACCCATAAGCGTGGGTCCCACCTGTCAGCGAAGGAAAGGCAGGGCAAGGCAGTGATAGCCACATCAGGAGATCCATGTCCACGTCGGGGGACGTCGTGCCGTGGGTTGGAGCGGCATCGTGGGAATCGCGTGTGGGTGTGGCAGTGGTAGAAATAAGAAACGTGATGGCCGCCGTGGTTCAACTTCCATGGACAAGTTGTCGTGTCTGCTGACACATGTATATCAAAACTAGAGTGTTTATATTTTAGGCACGTGAACAAGTATTATTCTACTAGTTTGGATCCATTGCAACGCACGGGCCAGCACATTGGTAGTAGTAGTGTCCATCTCTATCTCTAGAGGCCTTCCATCGTTCATCCTTTTCTCTCACAAGATAAACTACTCATACAAATGCATCTTGATGTTCCGTGGAACGCACGAGGATGTTTCCTTGGGGGTCTCTCCAACGCGGCGTGGCCGTAGTTGCAAGTTGACGGCCCTTGAGATGCCGACGTCGAGGGGCACTCGGATTTCCTCCGATGAGCAGGTAAGATGAGTTTGATCACATAGTAAATGCATTCTAAAGACTATTTCCGTGTCCATTTCCTAATTCTCCCCCTGCCCACTGTTTCACAGGCTAGGCTCGGTGCGAGTGGAGATTGGCTTCCATATGTACGGGAGGGGTACCAACATCAATTTGCACAACATTTACAATGGTGACACCGTTCCCGTAGAACCTTTATCCACCATTGGGATCAGCCATGCAACCGGCCACCGCATGAATTGGTACCCTGGAGCCACGGTGAGATTGAATAAAAGATAGCATGAACCTTGCACATGGCGGTCAAAGGCGGACCATGCTGTCTGCGGCCGATTTGTTGCCGTACAAGTAGGAAGATGTTGTGCTACTTTCTAACCGCATCTTCGCGGTGACAAACCAGGGGACTTATTTTGTATTGGACACATCCTACGATATACTCCCTCTCTCCCAGTTTATTTGTTTTGAATCTTTTCGTTTTATAAGTTTCAAATTCAAATTTAGAGCTCCCCATCACATGTTGAGATTACAATGTCCATTAAATCGTTGTGTGCATGTATAGTAAAGAAACAAATCTCGAGTTTGGCACGAGTTCGTGCTGCGGGAGCACCACAAGCCCTGGCGCAGGAGTTACATTTCCCTCTTAGGGCCGTCGAGACTGAGCTTCAGCGCCTTACTACACCTACCTTTGAGTCAATAACATGTGGACCCGATAGGTGACTAGTCCACATGTAATGCTCCCGAAGGCAGAGGGGCAGTGGGGCCAAGAGGGGTGAGCCGCAGTGCCACGACCGGTTTTCCGGGTATAAATTTCCAGAAAAGACCGTCGTGCTCATCAGTCCCAGGATTACTGTTAGCTGATGAGGCTCCAACTTGATACAGAAATTCCAAGCAAAATACAAAATATGTAGTACAAGACCATTCTGGCCTGTGAGTACAACAAATGGTTTCTAGTGGTTGATGGCGGAAGCGGTTGTGAAACATCAGTGTCTATGGGACTCCATTTCCCACAGGAACAGCTGACCAGGTTAACTCCTATCTTCGTGAGGCTGCTATCTCCATTGCTTAGGTTCCGGGGCTGTCATCGTGTCGCTCCTCTCCGAGCAAGAAAATCTGGCCAAGACAATAGCCAGGGACAAGCCAGTGAGTACTTTGAATGTACTCGCAAACATTATGAACACAGGTATACTATAACAATGATGTGCTGAAAATATTTTATGCTCATGACGTCCGTCATAAAATATAAAGGAAACTCTGATGCGTGCAAGCAAGTTGTTTATAAATATGCAATAACATAGTAGTACTAAAATTTATGAAATAAATAACAAGCAATGCCACAGTCGGGTGTCTGTGCGACACCACATAAAGGGCTTTAAAAGAAATGCCACAGTCGAGCGTCTGAGCGACACCACATAAAGGGCTTTAAAAGAAATGCCACAGTTGGGCGTCTGAGCGACACCACATAAAGGGCTTTAAAAGAAATGCCACAGTCGGGCGTCTGAGCGACACCACATAAAGGGCTTTAAAAGAAATGCCACAGTCGGGCGTCTGAGCGACACCACATAAAGGGCTTTAAAAGAAATGCCACAGTCGGGCGTCTGAGCGACACCACATAAAGGGCTTTAAAATAAATGCCACAGTCGGGCGTCTGAGCGACACCACATAAAGGGCTTTAAAAGAAATGCCACAGTCGGGCGTCTGAGCGACACCACATAAAGGGCTTCAAAAGAAACAATCGTAGTGAATATCCCGGAGATAGAACCGTCCCAGAGATACTCGATAATGAAAATAATATCACGGGTTAGTCAACAATAATAATAATCATAATTATCACAAATCACCAGTAGTAGTTCCAGTTCTGGTTAACAGTTTCACCTCCGAAGAGCGACACTCAGACCGACACTTGACCCATCCCAGACTGTAATCCTTAACCATGGACACGGCTATTCTAATAGGTTTAATCTCTGCAGAGGGTGTACTCTTTACCCACGAGTAACGGATTTCTTTAGTCCATCAAGACTAATTCCGTCTACAGCCTTTTAATTGAAAACACACCTAACTTGCACACACCAGCTTAACTCACACGTGTCTGGAATCACCCACGACACCTGTTAAGCAAACTCTAAGTGGGGAGGCTACAACCTCGCGTAGCATGGGATCAATTTATATCGCGCGCTCTAAGGGGTGGCCTCCCCTCTCGGTCTCAACCGGAAACACCCATGCCCCCGGACCAGGTGGCATGCCTACCGGCTACAACCGATATCTTCCACCATGGCCTCTCTATACGGTGTGTGCTAGAAAGAGGTTGACAACTTACTGAACCGTACTCTACTTGCTGTAGAGACGAGTGGTAGTACGAAACAAGTATGGGGGTTACTGGCACAAGACTCCATCTACGGTCGACTCAGGAAGTTTAAGTATTCCCTGCATGATTAGCATAACGAATATATTTCAACCAACAGAGTCACTGCTCATGTCACCTTGCCATGCCATACCATACATAACCGTCCCGACGGACACCGGCGACAAACTCATGCCTACCCAAGGCAGAGGTTTTCCCGGGTTCCTGCCGGTATGCATGCAACGCACATGAGGGTGATTATCATCACAAGTGTGTTCATTTCCAACAGCATGGAAATCACTAATATGCACTCATGCATATGATCATATCACATGAAATAATAGGTCCTTCGAAATGCAGTGGTGTTATAAATGTATCAATGATCACACCAAAAATATTATGCCGGGATTCAGAATGCTTGCCTTCAATGTGTGGAAAGGCAGGGTGCACTCCAAAACTTTTGAAAGTTTCATCTCTCTCCCCAAAATCCTATTTCCAAATACATTTGAATTAACACACATTTCAAAAACAGAACAAAAAAGTTGTTTGAAAATTTTTCAAATAAATCTTAAAATAAACTAGACAATATTTGAGAGATGTAAGAAAAAGAATTATTTCATTTGGAGTTATATTTAAAAAGTTATAGCCGGTCAAAGTTCTGGTCAAATCTGTTATATAACTTAAAATAGAAAAGAAAACATTTCGGAGGGGAATACGCTTTCGGAGCGGGGAAAACGTACTGGGCGGATTACGCCTTCACTTAACCCACGGGGATAGGCGCAGGGTCACTGGCAGTGGGTCCAAGGGGCCCACTAGTCGGGTTTGACTAGTTGTTCTCCGCCTCCTTCCCCTGTCCCGAGCGGAGGCGGAGCTCAGGCGATCGTCGCCGGCGACTGGCAGCTCTTCGTGGGGTCCTGAGGGCGGGGATGGATCCGCCACTCCAGTGCGGTCCTCCCGGTGGTTGCCAGGCCTGTGGGGACGGAGGGAGCTGCCGGCGGCGAGATTCGCGGCGGACGGAGAGCTTCGGGGAAAAGTGGTTTCGGGGCGGCGGTGGTTCTCGATCGAAATCGAGTAGGGGAATGTGTTCACGGGAGGATGTGGAGGTTCCTGGCGAAGAGAACGGAGAGTGGGAGGCCCTGGTGGTGCCGAATTGACCGGGGCGGTGGCGGCGGCAGCAGTTGCCGGAGACGAGGAAGGAGACCTCCCCGGGTCGAATGCGAGCTAGGGGAGCGCCAAGGGGGTGGCCTGAGGTTGCCTGCGTGCTCGGGGAAGCTCGGGGGCCTCCCTTTATAGCTCGTCGAGGTCGGTTCCGCGGCGGCGGATGAGGATGCCGGCGAACCGCCTCTCTGTAGCTTGCAGGGCAATGTGGCGTGGCTGGGGATGACGGCAGGAACTAACGGACGAGTGGGCACTGCTCCAGGGGCCAGGTGGCGAGCGGGAGTGGCTTTGGCGGCGCCGACATGGGCAGAGGCTGTCGGGCGGCGGTGGCGGCTAGCTCTTGGCCTGTCGGGCGCGGCGGGGGCTGCTTGGCGTGTTGCGGTGAGAAGGGGAGCGCGTGGCGAGGTGCTGCAGAGCGGGCCAAAGCCGTGGGGCCAGCGTGTCGGCTAGGGCGCGGGTCGTGCAATACGCGTGCTCTGCTCGCGCTCCGGGCGTGCACGGGATGTGTTCGACACTATGCCAGAGCACGCTAGAGGTTCCGGTCGAGGCTGGCATTTAACAGACCCAGGTTAGGAGCAACTGGGATCCTAGTGGACATGCTTGTTTGATCAGAGGTGCAAGCCCACAGTGCAAAGCCAAAATCATGTCAAAACTGGCCATGCACACCAGGTGTTTGACAAAATGTTAAAGGCTTCTAAGCAACTCTTGGGGTCGCCCAAATCTCCAGATCAAGGCCTCCTTAGATGCAAGAGAGAGTGGTGAGGTCATTTTGCCAAAAGAAGAAACTTGTTAGTGCAAGTTTAGCAGAACTTCAATTCTGGACAGGAAATAAATAGCATTATTTCATGAACCAAAAATGATCCAAAAGGTGCATGCTCCTGGACTTAAGGGTTTGGTAGGGCTATCTACAAGTGGGAGAAATAATCAAGGGTTAAAGAGCAAGCAAAAATATGGTTGCTGTACAAACCATCAAGTTGGACCAGAATGAAAGAGAGGTTGATTCACTCAAAATTTTCAAAGAACAATACTAGGTTTTTGCATAAAGTTGAATCATATGCTACTACCAACATCCCATAATTTTGGTGGAGGCTAGAAAGAATTATTTAAATGGGTGGTAGTGCAAAATGCACTCTGGACCAGAGAAGGAAAAATTGATGCAGAGCTCAAATTATAACATAAATAAAAGATATTTTTGTACAAAAGTGATTTAAAAAATATCACATGACATCTCCAAATTTTGGTTGGAATTTTAAGTGAATTTATCAAATGGTTGTAGTTCAAATAAGGCCATTTAACCTTGAAAATCCATTCTTAAGAAAGTTGAAGTTCAAGCAACTTAATTAGTTAATTAGTTATACTGATAAAAGAAAAGTTTTTCTTGAGAGGTTAAATAAGTCCAATAACCTACTTGAAAAGTTTTCACTTAGGGAAAAAAACTCATCACAACAGGGAAGGAAATGATTAAAAATCAAAATGGAGCTCAGAAACTCAAAGTTTTAATTCCTGGTAAAAAAAATTCATTAAAACAAGGCCAAATTTTTGGGGTGTCACACGCAGGTCGGGGGATGTGTGGTTTCATGGATTCGAGCGGCGTCATGGGAATCGCGGGTGGCTGTGGTAGAAACTTGATGCTCGCCGCATTTTAGGTGGCCCACATGTCATGCACACAAAGGCAGGGGGGTGATGCGGCTGAGAGGGGTGAGGCGCACGTCGGGGGCGTGGTGCCGTGGGTTGGAGAGGTGTCGTGGGAATCGCGAGATGAAACATGATGGTCGCCGTAGTTGAACTTCCATGGACAAGTTGTCATGTCTACGGACACATGCACTATATACCGATCACTGGAAGGAGTAGCAGAGAAAGCTATATATGCGGATAAATAGTTCCTTATAGTCAAGCGGACCCACGCTACTACTCTATTCCAAAGACATGCACACTGTCGAAATAGTCCATCTATATCAATATACAGCGAGAGGGAATAATTTTTTTACAAGAGAGGAAATAGTTCATCCATCCATAATGCCCTCCTGCTGGTGCAGCGTTTTCTTCTTCTTCTTCTTCTTCTTCTTCTTCTTCTTCTTCTTCTTCTTGTTCTCATTCTCCGTGGGAGACGGCTTCGCAACAAGCTCTTTGGACCTTGCAGCTATCTCGAAACTCACACGGGCATCGAGGGCAGCATATTTTATCCGCTCGTACGTCAAGGGATAATTCTCCCATCCAGACGACCTTAATGCCACCATCTCGTCACCCTCCTGAAGAGGTCAGCGATGCTTTTCAAATCAAGGTTGTACGGCTCTAGCTTCTGTTTGTCCCCTTCGATGGCTGCCCCACAGAAGTATACGTCCTCCCGAGACAAGAAATCGTGAAGCTCACCTGGTATGGAGGGCGAGTGTATGATGTGGTACACCAAAACATCATCTTCAAGGCACAGCTGAAGGACGGCGGCACGCTGGATCTTCCCAGGGGCACGCTCCGTGTACTCTGCATCGAGACCGATGACCCTCATCTCTACCTTTTTGAGGGATTTGGATACATTGTTGATCCACTGCCGAATAACCCTTGGGCGGACGGTGACGGTGGCAACGATGCGCATCGAGCCTTCGACGAGAACATGTTGGATGCTAGAAACCTACATCTCGATCTCTTTCGCCATTTGGAACTGCTGGAACGGAGGGCTATGGTTTGGAGAATTAGGATTAGATGGCTGGTCTAACTGAAGTAGTAGATGATTATTTAAAGAGGTTAAAACAATGTGAACGAAGTGCGGTTTGGATGCAAATGAAGACGAAGGGGAGGTGAAGAAGCCGAGGCGAATCGGTTCCCAATGGAGAAGTAAATGGGAGAAGTGGCGTGCAGGCAGTTGATTAGACAGCTAGGTAGACTAAACGAAAAGGCTATGCGGGTAGACTGAGGAGTCGTACCTGTTCGTGTACGTGCCCATCCTTCCTGATAGGTGGGACCTGTGCAAACAGATAAAAAAATGTGTCGTAGATTTTTTTTGAGCCCGTGAGTAGGAGACACAACATTCTCTGGTTAAGGAATACTCCCTCCATTTAGGTGAGTATAAGTCACCTTATGAAAATCAGGTTTTCCCAAAACCTTTAGGCGTGGAGCATTAACTTCCTGCTCGATCCCCTCCCAGCCTCGTTAGCCAGCATTCTCTTCCTCTGCTGCCACGTTCTACCTTTCCATTTTTCCTCTTCTCAAGTGTGGACCGATCTGCATGCCGTCCTTGATGCACCAGAACGACCACTGCATGCATCGCGTCAGGGCGTTGATTGGGCATGCACGAGAATTTGGTTCTACTCGCAATATGGATGATACCTGAACGATGGAGTGAACAGGCATGCTAGCACGGGATACCTATTTCCACTATACAATACTGGAGAACTCATGTTCCTACTACTAGTAGTAGTAGTAGTAGTACAACTGTGGTACACTTGATGGTCAAAATACTATTCATCCGCTCCTCATAGTGAAGTGACAACACCCTGTGCCTGACACTAGTCCTGGAGAGGCGGCGTGTTCGGGTTACCAAAGACAACCTCACTCTATGCACTGTGCAGTCTGTCAACGCCGCTGTACAGCACATTGGCGCCTCGCCTCGTCTCCCTCTCCGCTCCCATAGCACCACTCCATCTCCATCTCCTTCTCCGTCTCCGTCTCCGTCTCCATCTCATTGTGCCCCCGTGTACCGTCGCCCCACTCACCTCCCCCAGTATCACTATTCCCTCGCTAGCCGCTCCAGCACCGACATCCTTCTCCCCCGTAAATCAAGCCCCCTTCCAAACTCCACCATGGCCGAACGCGAACCGCGTAGCATCCATATGAGCCGCGATTGGAGCAATCTCCCCAGTGACATCCTCGACCTCTGTTGTTCGTGTATGGATATGTTGACCGCCCTGCGGCTGGCTGCATGCTCAAGGGACATGCACACGGCCATCGTCGAAGCGAGGCCTCAGCTTTTCAAGACACCCTGCTTGCTGCTATCTGGTCTTGTGAGATTGGCTCACCATGATACGGAGGCGTGCATGATGCCCCTCGACTTCAATCCGATCTCAATTAGCCGAAACTTCGTTGCAGGTATCACTACTAGGGAAAACCTTATACACAGAAATATAGCAACAGCGCGGGTCAAAAAACTGCACTAGTGCTATATAGCAGTAGCGACCAAATAAAAACCGCGCTACAGACACAAACTTAGCAGTAGTGCTTGCGGTAAAGAAAGCGCTACTACTAATATTCCCATTGGCAGAATGCAAGGCTACGCATAGCAGTAGCGAGCTTCACCGAAACGCGCTATTGCTAGAGCACAGTTAGCAGCGCGTTTCCCCAGAATAGCACTACTACTAACCGAAATAAAATAAGATGAAAAACAAATAGAAATTTAAATGAAAATGAAAGAAATAGAAAAAGGAGAAAGGGAAAAATAAAATGTAAAGCAAAATAAACGAAAAAGCGAAAAATCGGAGGAAGGCATAGCAGCAGCGTTTGTTTGTAAGAGGCGCTATAGCTAACGTAGCTGTAGTGCGTGTCCTAGACCCCTGCTATAGAAACAGAATAGGAAATTAGCTATAGCAGCAGCGCGTTTTGAGGAAAGCGCTATAGCTAACTTAGCTATAGCGCGTTTTGCGAAACGCGCTACCGCTAAGTTTGACTTAGCCAAAAAACCGTTTCCCCCCGGCCACCACTTCCCCCAAATCCCTCAAACCCACCCCGCGCGCGCGCCGCCGTCTCCCTGATTCACAGTCGCCCCACACTTCGCCGCCGACGACGATGCCACCAGAGTCGTGTGCCGTCGATGACACCGGAGCCGCCCCCAATGCCACGGAGCCGCGCGGCCTCGTCAACGCCACCGGAGCCGCCGTCGACGCCACCTTCCTCGCCATCACCCGAGACGCCCCTGCCTCCCTCGCTGTCACCGGAGACGCCCCTGCCTCCCTTGCCACCACTGCATCTGTCGCCACCACCGGAGCCATCATCTGTAAGCCCCCACCCCTCCTCTCTCTCTCTCATGCATAGGTTAGCCAGTTTAATTAGGTTAATTATCTAGGTTAGGGCAAAAATTTAGTTAGGGCATTGACAGAGGAGTAGTTAGGTTAACTAGTTTAATTAGGTTAATTATCTAGGTTAGTGCAAAAACTTAGTTAGGGCTTTGACAGAGAACTAGTCAGGTTAACTAGTTTAATTAGGTTAATTATCCATGTTAATTAGTGCAGAAATTTATTTTAGGCTTTGACAGAGAACTAGCTGCGTTAACTAGTTTAATTAGGGTTAATTATCTAGGTAAACTAGATTAACTAACTAGGTTAAATAGGTAGGTTAATTAGGTTCGTTGGATTAACAAGCTAGGTTAAGTAGATTGGCAAAGGTTTTTGATTTTTGAAAAGACCACTATTTTCAAGGAAAAGAATTTAGGCAAATTTTATTTTTCATTGAAGTGGTCATGTTATATCTTTTCATTGAAGTTGTTCGATTGTGCCCAAGTGGCTTTGTTGTTTCCAGGGAATGATGCTGAGTGGCCTATGTTTTGCCGGAATGTTGATTCATTTTTGTTCCGGCAAATTTCAGGTTCTCGATTTGTCCACTTTTTAGCAAAGGTCATGCCGAAATTTCCCGTGAATTTCGGCATGACTTGTGCTACAAACTAGGACATATCGAGTGCCCGGGATTTGCCGCACCAGGAAGGAGTCAACATTCCTGCAAAACAATAGTCCTTTTTTATGTCATTATTCATTTTATTAGGTCTAGAATTAATTGACTAGATTTAATCATAGGAAACATGGCTAGCAACGATGAAGGACAGGGTTCTGGTGATTGCGACGACGTCTACCGGGCGGCAGACGAATTTTTTAGCTTTACCGACGATCAACAGATGTTGTTGCTGGGCCCACCGGTGGCATCGGGGACTGAGACCGACACGCAGACCGGTGCTGAGACCGATACGCCGACCGGTGCTGAGATTCAGACTGGCATCGAGACCGGCGCTGAGACCGGTGCTGCCTCGGGGAGCAGAGCCGGTGTAGAACCAAAAGCAAAGAGGCAACGGGTTCCTAACAAACTCAGGACTACTAGACTGGTGGTCACGGAGGTGGACGACGGCAATTTTGAGCCAAAGGTGCCCGAGGAAGCGCGCGCGTGCTACGGCAATCAAATAGGCTGCATCATACGGACAACCGCCACCATCAACGATGAGAATCTAAAGAAGATAGAAAATATGAGGAGCCCCCTCCTAAAGAAGTTTCACCAGATATTCATGTTCCCGGGCCGGAATGAGAAGGATTATGAAGATCCAGACAATGACCCGGCAATGAAGAAGATAAACAAACACGCCATGACCAAGTTTAGCAACGCGTTGGCCGCCTGGAAAAATCGAGTGAAAGCAAAGATCAATGACGGGGAACCCTAGGAAAGTCCGACAATCACGGAAGAGCAGTTTCAAATATTCAAGGAGCCTTGCGAGGCCGAAGCTGCCAAAGAAAAGTCTAAGTACATGAAGGGGCTTCAAAAGAGGAACATTGGGACCCACCACCTCGGAAGCCGTGGTTACGGCGGAAAGAGGTCCAAATGGGCCAAGGAGGATGCGGAAGCCGCGAGTCTGGGCATCCCAGACCCCTTGGCGGATTTCACCGTCCCGCAGGAGCGTGACATTCTGAGGGCCCGCCACTGTTGGGACCCACTGAAGAAGGTTTATGAGACAACACCGGTCATTACAGAATTCATGAGACTGCTGGTAATTTTAGTTTCTGATCAATTCGACTGCACACGTTAGTCATATTTGTAAACGATCCTTGTGCCTTTTGCAGAGAGAGCAACACCGGATTGCGGCCAAAAGCGACTCGCCGTCTGAGGCATTGGCGAGGCCCAAGTGGGACACTCCATTCAACCGGGCGTTGAACATATTGAAACGACAACCGGTGGATACTCGACCGTCGTATGGACGCGTGCACGGTGTCGGAGACGGCGCCACGTGGAAGAAGTACTACCATGATACCACGGAGGAGAAAAAGGAAAGACGGAGGTTAACTGAAGAAAGCATCGACAAGAAGGTTGAGATTGCGGTTGAGAAGAAATCATCTCAGACAGTCGCAACAGTGGTAGCTGTCGCAAAACAGGCGATTGCAGATATATCTACTTCCTTGGTGACGGGCGTTCACACTTGGACAAGGGAAAATCCAAAAAAAATGCAGAGGACTTTCCCCTTGCTGACTTCTTGGCAGCACATGCTCCCGCACCGGCTCCCGCACCTGCTCCCGCACCGGCTCCCGCACCTGCTCCCGCACCGGCTCCCGCACCGGCTGCCGCACCGGACGTGCTCGGTGGTGCCTCCTCTTTGGCTGAGCTCGACGCCCTCACAGTATCTGCCACACCGGCCCCCTTCAATATAAATGTATAATCTCCCGTTTTCGTTGCCTTTCGGATGTCTCACGTCACAGACTTTCATTTGCAGGCCGACGAAACCCCGTGCACCATATTGTACACCATCGGCGAACAGAAGGTGGACGTGGGGAAGGGGACGATAATGGAGCCGAAGGAACCATTGTTCCACAGCCAGTCGATCCCCCCGAACATCTTCAAGGTTTCCGTTGCCAGTGTCAAACTGGGCCACGAGAATTTGCCTCCTCTAATACTAGTGGGGGATGACGACGAGACCCCACGGCGGCTTGGTGATTGTTGCAATGGGTGGGTCTTGTTGCGGCCAAAGAGTCTGCTTCGTCTGGAGGCGGCCGGGAGCACACCCACGAGCACGCAGCCTCAGCAAGGTATGAACATCAACACCCCCCCTACCCAATTAGCGTGAGTGTCGGGTTGGGTGATAGCGGACGGGGTAAGCAGGTGGCTCCATTAGAGGCTGATGACGTCGCCATGGATGAGGATGAGGATGACGATGGCGCTGAACAGTATGTCTATACTGGCACCTCCTCAGGGTTTGAGCATCATGAGTCGGTGCCTGAATTACCGTCTCAACGTGTTATTGACGACCATCCGATGGTAAAGAAGCCTAGGAAGAGAGCGAGGAAAGGCAAAAAAGCTGATTCTATGATCCAGCCGCCTCAGCAGCCTCGGCTTCAGGACCGTGTAGATATCCCCGATGCGGATAAATGGCATATCCCCGGTCAACCAATCCTACCTGAAACAGCGCTACGGGCCAGATTCGGCGATCTAAGGAGACTTCATGACGATGTGCTGCGGGTAGAGAAAGGCCTCATCGCCTCGAAAGATCCAGGATACCCACTCTACGTGGTTAACGTTCCGCAGCAAATGTCATACGTCAAGGGCTTCCCCGCGGATAAGTTCTTCCTCCGATTCGATTACATATTCGACATGTTTCACGTGAAGAAGCTGGATTTTACTTTTGTCCACCTTTATGCCTTGCACATGAGCTACATCATTGGGGTTGAGCAGATATCTCATATCTGTGCCGCTGACCCGTACTACATGCACGAGGGCTTCTTGGGAGTCTATGCACAACATCGTGAATACGCGAGGGATTACATCGTCAGTTTCATGCTCGCCAATAAGGACAAGGAGGCGATTCTCGTGCCTTATCATCCCATGTAAGTCATCCGCGCTACTATCCTTCCTTCGATTTCAATAATTCATTTGCATGGTGGAGGATAATTAATTTCAGGTGTACTTATTTTGCGCAGCGGCGGACGCGCCGTCCTCATCATCCTCTACCCCCGATTCTCCCACGCTCTTTACTTGGACTCGTCGAAGAACATTCACAAAAAGGATTACACCCACATCGAAGATGTTCTCGATAGTGCTATGTTTTACTACCAAGCAAGGGGTGGAGAGGTTAGGGACAGGAAGAGAAGGGGCGGCAGGCCCGCCTTCAGCCATAAGACCGACTTATGCTGCATCCAGCAACCGAACGATTCTCTTAATGATGGATTCTATGTTCTACACCACATGCTGGAGTACCGACGGGATCACCAGAACCTTCACATGGCACCTAGATCTAGCGATGCCCGTATTCTGCAATGGGCAAAGGACATAGGAGATATCGAGGATCATCGACTTCGAGCTGAGTTCTATAACATCTAGCGTGAACTTGCCCAAATCATCATGAATGAGGTCGTCGGAAAAACAGGGATGTTCCATGCAGAAGGACAAATGTCGCGGGAAGACGTCTGAACATGGATAGCCTCTCAGCGTCTCGACATGAAGCCTTTCACTAAGCTCGATGACTATCTCCCTGACTTGGATGGATGGCACGACATGATGGAGTGATTGTCGATATATGACAATGTGTCCGTTTAGTCCATACTTTCTTTTATGACAAAACTTTGAGTTATGCATGATAAAACTTTATTTGTGATGTAATTAAACCGTCCTCCTCCTCGACTAGCGAAAATCACTCTAGTTAGGTCATTTTGGGTACGATGAACTTTGTTATTTATGCTTATGATATGTTGTTTCTATTTTTGCCAAGTCTGTCTCTTTGTGTTGCTCAACTATATATGTTGCATATCATCGACTCATGTGATGATGCAGGTGCATAGATCATAAATGGCGAAGAAGTGCTACGCCAGGAGTATATATACGACAAGTGGCCGGAGTGTCAGGCCCAGGTGTACCGGTTTTCGGTTTCCGAGCGACACGCAGTACTTATTTTAGGTTCACGCTAATGCGAGAGAGGGATACGAACTCATGTACTCAAAGTGGTAGCTATTCTCGTGTATATCATTGTTTAGATGGATGACGATGTATTTGCAAGTAATCGAGACTTGTATCGCTATTTTCAAGATTGATGACAAGAGACCACTTTGTGTTGGATGATGATTATGATGATGACATGATTTGATGAGACTAATTGTATGTATATGCTATGATTACATTTGTATGTGGATGATATGCTAAAGATTATTGTATAAAGCCTATTCAAATGCAAAACAAATAAAAAACAAATCTGCAGGAAAAAAATTAATAAAACTAGTAGTAGCGAGGGGGGGATTTAGCAGTAGCGCTGACTTACCAGTATTGCTTACCTGTAAACGGCACTGCAGATAATATCAGTAGCGTCCTTTTCTAAAGAGCGCTGCAGCTATTCATGTGTAGCAGTAGCGTGGGTCAACACGCGCTACTGCTATACGTTAGCTGTAGCGCCTTATTAGTAGCGCTGGTACCCGCGCTACTGAGAGGGCCAAAACCAGCGCTGCTGCTAGGCTTTTCCCAGTAGTGTATTGTCACGCCCAATATGTGACCCTATCCAAAAGGAACTCGAAGGTCCCACCAAGGATAGACCCGCATATTGGAACGCTTTTGCAAGGTGGATATCATTACATCAACATTACATAATAGTGGGGATACATCCAATACATACAATGTCACATGAATACAACATCACAATACATGAGAGCATCATCCGACTACGGATGAAACACAAACAGAAGCTCAAACGACATCCACTCTGCTAGCCCAGGCTGCCGACCTGGAACCTATCACCTGATCAAAGAAGAAGCAGAAGAAGAACTCCAAAACAAGTAAACATCGCTCTCGCGTCATGATCATCGGATAACCTGTACCTCCAACTGTTGTTGTAGTAATCTGTGAGCCACGAGGACTCAGCAATCCCTTTACCATGGGTATCAAGAGTAGCAAAGCTTAATGGGAAAGGCAGGGGTAAAGTGGTGAGGTTGCAGCAGCGACTAAGCATGATATGGTGGCTAACATACGCAAATGAGAGCGAGAAGAGAGCAAAAGGAACGGTCGTCAACTAGTAATGATCAAGAAGTGATGCTGAACTCCTACTTACGTCAAACATAACCCAAAGACCGTGTTCATTTCCCGGACTCCGCCGAGAAGAGACCATCACGACTACACACACGGTTGATGCATTTTAATTCGGATCTGGTGTCAAGTTATCTACAACCGGACATTAACAAATTCCCATCTGCCACATAACCACGGGCACGGCTCTCGAAAGTTTATACCCTGCAGGAGTGTCCCAACTTAGCCCATGATAAGCTCTCGTGATCAATGAAGGATATTCCTTCTCCCAGGAAGACCCGATCAGTCTCGGAATCCCGGTTTACAAGACATTTCGACAATGGTAAAACAAGACCAGCAAGACCTCCCAGCGTGCTGACATCCTGATAGTAGCCGCGCGTATCTCGTCTCAGGCCACGACCGGATGAGCAGTACGTACAACTAGAACCAGCCCGCAAGCTTCCCCGAGGTGGCGTTGCAAGTGGCTCTAGTTTGAACCAACACTTAGACAAGCATTGGCCCGGGGGGGCTGAAATAAAGACGACCCTTAGGATGCGCGACTCCCAAGGGAAAAAGGTAATAGGTGAGGCAAACGGTAAAACCAATGTTGGGCCTTGCTGGAGGAGTCTTATTCAAAGCGAACTGTCAGGGGGGTCCCATAAATCACCCGACCGCGTTAGGAACGCAAAATCCGGAACATAACACCGGTATGACGGAAACTAGGGCGGCAAGAGTGGAACAAAACACCAGGCATAAGGCCGAGCCTTCCACCCTTTACCAAAATATATAGATGCATTAATAATATAAGAGATATTGTGATATCCCAACATAACCCTGTCCACCATGGAGCAAACTTCAACTTCACCTGCAACTAGCAACGCAATAAGAGGGCTGAGCAAAGCGGTAACATAGCCAATCAATGGTTTGCTAGGAATGGTGTCAAAGGTTAGAGGTTCATGGCAATTTGGGATGGCTTGATGAGCAAAATATAGGTAGCGCAGCAAAGCGATAGAACGAAGCAACTAGCCTAGCAATGATAGTAGTGAGATCTAGGGTAGCGGTCATCTTGCCTGAAATCCCGCAAGGAAGAAGAACGACTCCATGAAGAATATGAAGCCACGAAGACGAACCACACGTAGACGAACGAATCCTCATGATCGCAACGAAACGGGAACTATCAAGAAGAAGCACACAACATGGTAAACACACCACACATGAACAAGGCATGATGCACAACAAGCATGATGCATGACAAGAGATGATGCAAACAAGAACAACACATCAAGGCGAGTTTAAATGAGGCCGGAAACAACATATAACAATTCCGGTAAGTCCTCATATGCATATTTCGAAATTGGTCCAGATCTGAACAAACCTTATGTTCAAGTTGTTAAACAGCAAGTTAAAGATGCACCAAGATGACCTACACGAAATTCTAGTCAAGTTACATATATAGTTCATTAGATTCGGAGCTACGGCCTAGAAGATATGAGCAAAACAAGTTAAACATGGCATTGATGCAAAATGCACCCAAACATCAAGCAAACACACCAAAACAAGGATGCAACATGATAATATGAAACAACATGCAAAATCAAGCAAGTTTCATATAGAGCACACTCAAAACGGAGCAACGGTTCAACACATACACTCTATACAAGTTATAGCAACAATCTGTCCAAAACAGTAACTAGGCATATTGCAAGCATCAAAACAATAAGCTACAGCACCCCAACATAATAACAAAAGGCATGGGCATGAAGTACAGGTAAAGCATAACAAAACATGAACACTGAGCTATCTCCAGAAACAACTAGAACATGCTCAGAAGGACATGGTATGATTGCAAATAATAACAGTTTCAGACTTTGCAGAAATAACATCAGGTTGCAATGTTTAGAGCAAGCAAACAACATGTTACAGGAACATATCATGGCAAACAAAGGCATGGCACGAATCTACTAATAGCATAGATCAAAAGTCCCTTACTGACCATAAGCCAAAAGGGCACGGAAAATATGATGGCACCCATGTAAACATGGCAAGTTATATTACAGGTTCAAACATGGCAGGAACAACAATAAGTAGGCATGTTCGTGAGCTTGAACCACTCACCACAGAGCAATACATGTCATGGCAAGGCAACCAACATCAAGAAGGCATGTTTGTGAAGTTAAGCATGGCAAGATCAAGGTCATAGGGTGCATGGAACACTAGCAGAACACATGGGAACTAGTAAACTTAATGTTAACAGGGTGATAACAACATTATGAAGCAACTTTAGAGCAAGGTTACAACATGATACATCAGGCTATAAATGCAACCAGGAGTATAAATGGATAGAGCATGACATGTAGATCAAAATATGTTTATAGGACATCTCCAGATTATGCATAGAATGATTAAATGTTAACATAGCAACAAAATATAACAGAATCTGCCTAGCAAAACAGCAACATCAAGTACCCTACTTAACAAGCTCGATTCACTCACCACAAGTCATTGCATGAAAATATAAGCATAGCATCATCAATAAGACATGTTTATGAAACAAACCAAGTCAAGAACAAGTCCATAGCATGCAAGGATCAGCTATAGCAACCTTGGCCAAATTGAATAACAAGTAAACAATCTGCCAGGAAACATTTTGAAGCAAAAGTAGAGTACTCAAATGACATGCTAGACTACTCCATAATGGCAAACAAGGGCATGAATGGATAGACCATAACCATATGTTCAAAACACCCTTACTGAAGTATCTCAAAATATGCATGGATCTCTCTGTAGCATCAAGTTTACATGGCATCAAAATAACAGCAGAACAGGGACTAAAATCAGCAATATCACGAAGCCTAGTTTACATGCTTGTGCTAGTCACCACATTGCTCACAAAAATACATGGCATACACCCCTGGAAAGATGGCATGGCATAGATCAAAACACATGTAGACATCAACCTCATAGGATGCACACATCAATCATGGCAAAAATGACAAATGAGCAAGTTATAACAGTTTCAGCAGATTAACATCAACATGCACTCTTCCAACAACATTTCGGGCATCAAGATGAGCTCAAATGAAAATGATGCAATGGAAATAAATGATGTACTCGTCAAGGCGAACAATTTGACATATTACCCGCATGAAACGGAGCTACGGATGCAGAGATACAACATGACGAATATGGCATGATTATGATGAAAACTTAAGGACTTGGTGGATTTGGACCTCGGGGAAAATATCCCCGGCGCCGGAATCTCGCCGGAGTTCGTCGGCGGGGATGATGAAGGAGGGCCCAGGGAGGAGGCCGGGCGGCGAGGGAGGCGCGCGGCCTCGGGAAGCGCGCCCCGCGGCGGCGCTCGGGATCCACCCGATCAAGGCGGCGGCGCTCCAAGGGGCTGCGAGGCGAGGTCGCCGGCGGGCGTGGGAGGCGGCGCCGGGCGGCAGGCGCGGCAGAGGAGCGCGTGGAGGGGCGCCGGCGGAGGAGGTGCGGGGCGGCCGAGCTCCTCCTGCGAGGTGAAGGCGAGGCGCACCGGCGGCGCGGCTCCCGCGGCGGCGGCGGGCGCACGGGCCAGCGGCGGCGGCGGACGTGCTCCGCGGGCCCCGCAGGCCAGCGGCGCGGACGGCGGTGGGAGAGGGACACGTGGTGGCCTGGGATTCGTTGCGGCGGGCGGCGCGGACATGTCCGGCGCGACGCGGACATGTCCGGCGGCGGAGAGGAGCGGGGCTAGGGTTAGGTCTGCGCGAAAATTCGGGGGGAGGAAGACATATTTATAGGTAGAGGGAGCTAGGAGAGTCCAAATGAGGAGTGGTTTTCGGCCACGCGATCGTGATCGAACGAAAGAGAGCATGGAGGGGAGTTAGATGGGTTTTGGGCCACTTTGGAAGGGGTGTTGGGCTGCAACAAAAGAGGCCTTTGCGGTTACCCAGTTAACCGTTGGAGTATCAAACGACCTCCAAATGGCACGAAACTTGACAGGCGGTCTACCGGTGTTATACCAAGGCCACTTGGCAAACCTCAGGCCATTCCGAGAAAGTTTATTACCCGCACAAGTGAAGAGGCAAAAAGGGAACGCCGGATGACATAGGAGTGTCGGATTGCAAAACGGACAACGGGGAAAATGCTCGGATGCATGAAACAGACACGAATGCAAAATGAAATGCACATGATGACATGATAAAATGCAACACGCAAGCAAATGACATGGCAACGACGGCGAATAACTGGCGGACACCTGGCGCATCGAATCCGGGGCGTTACAACACTCCTCCACTAACAAGAGATCTCGTCCCGAGATCTTAGGACCGAGACGGAAGGGAAAATGGATGAGGTGAAACAAGAACTCAAGAGAAGAAGCAAAGAATCGAGAGCACTCGAGAAGAATTTGAACGAGATCTTGGAGAAGGCATGTGACTGATGGAATCCATTCTTACGTCACACTTGAAAAGAAATGAGAATAACTCCGGGGAATCAGAAGAGTCAGGTAAGATCCTGGGAACAGACCTGTGGGTTAGGGTCCACTAAAGAGAAAACACCATTGGAAAGGGATGCTGAAAAGATAGATGATGCACCGGAACAATTGAAATATTTGAATGAGGTGACAACCCCGAATTAACTCGAACACAGATGAATCTCTTGAGATGTCTTGGACACTCCGGAAGGATAAACTGGCGAGGGCGAACGAGCAGGGAAACACTTGATCCAAGGAAAATAATACGATCAACCCGAAAAAACTTGAATTGAAACCACCGGAAAGAAAAGAGATGAAGAATGTCAAACAAAACGAGAATTCACCGGTTGAAATAATTGAGGAAAGACTGAAGAGGCTCCACACGAATGAAATTGATGGTCGAAAGAGACTCAGACTCCGGGAAGAAAAAGGGTGGGAGGGCGGGAAAAACAAAGACAACTTGGAAAGGGAAACCGATGAATGACTTCAAGATGACCCGTTGAAATCATTGAAGAAAGAAAACAAAGACGTTGCACGAGTAGGATGGATAATCGATTACGAACTCCCGACTCCGAGATGAAAAAGGGAGGGCGGGTGGGAAAAGAAGACAACTGAGGATTGAACTTGGCAAAAATGAAGAGGCTCGAGTCAACATGACGAGAAATGCACCGGATAAAAAGAGCTGAGAACCAACGAACGAAAAACTAACTGCGTGAACCTAAAGAAAAATTTGAATGGGAAGAGAAATAATTCAAAACACCTACGTCAAGATTCCTCACCAGAGCGACGACGGGACTGAGGAGTAAAAAGAATTCCTACTCTCCGATATAACTAGACTCCGAAAATAGTTTTTCTTCTAGACTCAACAACGGCCAAACTACACGATCAATCAAGGGGGCTCCTAGGGTCGGTCGAGGCTCTGATACCAACTTGTCACGCCCAATATGCGACCCTATCCAAAAGGAACTCGAAGGTCCCACCAAGGATAGACCCGCATATTGGAACGCTTTTGCAAGGTGGATATCATTACATCAACATTACAAAATAGTGGGGATACATCCAATACATACAATGTCACATGAATACAACATCACAATACATGAGAGCATCATCCGACTACGGATGAAACACAAACAGAAGCTCAAACAACATCCACCCTGCTAGCCCAGGCTGCCGACCTGGAACCTATCCCCTGATCGAAGAAGAAGCAGAAGAAGAACTCCAAAACAAGTAAACATCGCTCTCGCGTCATGATCATCGGATAACCTGTACCTGCAACTGTTGTTGTAGTAATCTGTGAGCCACGAGGACTCAGCAATCCCATTACCATGGGTATCAAGACTAGCAAAGCTTAATGGGAAAGGCAGGGGTAAAGTGGTGAGGTTCCAGCAGCGACTAAGCATGATATGGTGGCTAACATACGCAAATGAGAGCGAGAAGAGAGCAAAAGGAACGGTCGTCAACTAGTAATGATCAAGAAGTGATCCTGAACTCCTACTTACGTCAAACATAACCCAAAGACCGTGTTCACTTCCCGGACTCCGCCGAGAAGAGACCATCACGGCTACACACACGGTTGATGCATTTTAATTCGGATCTGGTGTCAAGTTATCTACAACCGGACATTAACAAATTCCCATCTGCCACATAACTGCGGGCACGGCTCTCGAAAGTTTATACCCTGCAGGAGTGTCCCAACTTAGCCCATGATAAGCTCTCGCGATCAACGAAGGATATTCCTTCTCCCAAGAAGACCCGATCAGTCTCGGAATCCCGGTTTACAAGACATTTCGACAATGGTAAAACAAGACCAGCAAGACCTCTCGGCGTGCCGACATCCTGATAGTAGCCGCGCGTATCTCGTCTCAGGCCACGACCGGATGAGCAGTACGTACAACTAGAACTAGCCCTCAAGTTTCCCCGAGGTCGCGCTGCAAGTGGCTCTAGTTTGGACCAACACTTAGACAAGCATTGGCCCGGGGGGGGGGGCTGAAATAAAGATGACCCTTAGGATGCGCGACTCCCAAGGGAAAAAGGTAATAGGTGAGGCAAATGGTAAAACCAATGTTGGGCCTTGCTGGAGGAGTCTTATTCAAAGCGAACTGTCAGGGGGGCCCCATAAATCACCCGACCGCGTTAGGAACGCAAAATCCGGGAACATAACACCGGTATGATGGAAACTAGGGCGGCAAGAATGGAACAAAACACCAGGCATAAGGCCGAGCCTTCCACCCTTTACCAAAATATATAGATGCATTAATAATATAAGAGATATTGCGATATCCCAACATAACCCTGTCCACCATGGAGCAAACTTCAACTTCACCTGCAACTAGCAACGCTATAAGAGGGCTGAGCAAAGCGGTAACATAGCCAATCAATGGTTTGCTAGGAATGGTGTCAAAGGTTAGAGGTTCATGGCAATTTGGGATGGCTTGATGAGCAAAAGATAGGTAGCGCAGCAAAGCGATAGAACGAAGCAACTAGCATAGCAATGATAGTAGTGAGATCCAGGGTAGCGGTCATCTTGCCTGAAATCCCGCAAGGAAGAAGAACGAGTCCATGAAGAAGATGAAGCCACGAAGATGAACCACACGTAGACGAACGAATCCTCACGATCGCAACGAAACGGGAACTATCGAGAAGAAGCACACAACATGGTAAACACACCACACATGAACAAGGCATGATGCACAACAAGCATGATGCATGACCAAGCTACATGAAGCTACTCATGGCAAGAGATGATGCAAACAAGAACAACACATCAAGGCAAGTTTTAATGAGGCCGGAAACAACATATACCAATTTCGGTAAGTCCTCATATGCATATTTCGAAATTGTTCCAGATCTGAACAAACCTTATGTTCAAGTTGTTAAACAGCAAGTTAAAGATGCACCAAGATGACCTACACGAAATTCTAGTCAAGTTACATATAAAGTTCATTAGATTCGGAGCTACGGCCTAGAAGATATGAGCAAAACAAGTTAAACATGGCATTGATGCAAAATGCACCCAAACATCAAGAAAACACACCAAAACAAGGATGCAACATGATAATATGAAACAACATGCAAAATCAAGCAAGTTTCATATAGAGCACACTCAAAACGGAGCAACGGTTCAACACATACACTCTATACAAGTTATAGCAACAATCTGTCCAAAACAGCAACTCGGCATATTGCAAGCATCAACAATAAGCTACAACACCCCAACATAATAACAAAAGGCATGGGCATGAATTACAGGTAAAGCATAACAAAACATGAACACTGAGCTATCTCCAGAAACAACTAGAACATGCTCAAAAGGACATGGTAAGATTGCAAATAATAACAGTTTCAGACTTTGTAGAAATAACATCAGGTTGCAATGTTTAGAGCAAGCAAACAACATGTTACAGTAACATATTATGGCAAACAAAGGCATGGCATGAATCTACTAATAGCATAGATCAAATGTCCCTTACTGACCATAAGCCAAAAGGGCATGGAAAATATGATGGCACCCATGTAAACATGGCAAGTTATATTACAGGTTCAAACATGGCAGGAACAGCAATAAGTAGGCATGTTCGTGAACTTGAACCACTCACCACAGATCAATACATGTCATGGCAAGGCAAGCAACAGCAAGAAGGCATGTTTGTGAAGTTAAGCATGGCAAGAGCAAGGTCATAGGGTGCATGGAACACTAGCAAAACACATGGGAACTAGTGAACTTAATGTTAACAGGCTGATAGCAACATTATGAAGCAACTTTAGAGCAAGGTTACAACATGATACATCAGGCTATAAATGCAACCAGGGGTATGAATGGATAGAGAATGACATGTAGATCAAAACATGTTTAAAAGACATCTCCAGATTATGCATAGAATGATTAGTAGAAGCATGTTAACATAGCAACAAAATATAACAGAATCTGCCTAGCAAAACAGGAACATCAAGTACCCTACTTAACAAGCTCGATTCACTCACCACAAGTCATTGCATGACAAGATAAGCATAACATCATCAATAAGACATGTTTACGAAATAAACTAAGTCAAGAACAAGTCCATAGCATGCAAGGATCAACTATAGCAACCTTGGCCAAATTGAATAATAAGTAAACAATCTGCGAGGAAACATTTTGAAGCAAAAATAGAGCACTCAAATGATATGCTAGACTACTCCATAATTGCAAACAAGGGAATGAATGGATAGACAATAACGATATGTTCAAAACACCCTTACTGAAGTATCTCAAAATATGCATGAATCTCTCTGTAGCATCAAGTTTACATGGCATCAAAATAACAGCAGAACAGGGACTAAAATCAGCAATATCACGAAACCTAGTTTACATGCTTGTGCTAGTCACCACATTCCTCACGAAAACACAGGGCATACACCCCTGGAAATATGGCATGGCATAGATCAAAACACATGTAGACATCAACCTCATAGGATGCACACATCAATCATGGCAAAAATGACAAATGAGCAAGTTATAACAGTTTCAGCAGATTAATATCAACATGCACTCTTCCAACAGCATTTCGGGCATCAAGATGAGCTCAAATGATAATGATGCAATGGAAAGAAATGATGTACTCATCGAGGCGAACAATTCGACATATTACACGCACGAAACGGAGCTACGGATGCAGAGATACAGCATGACAAATATGGCATGATTATGATGAAAACTTAAGGACTTAGTGGATTTGGACCTCGGGGAAAATATCCACGGCACCGGGATCTCGCCGGAGTTCGTCGCCGGAGATGACGAAGGAGGGCCCGGGGAGGTGCAGGGCGACCGGATCCGGCGCGGAGGGGAGGAGGTCGGGCGGCGAGGGAGGCGCGCGGCCTCGGGAGGCGCGCCCCGCGGCAGTGCTCGGGATCCACCCGATCCAGGCGGCGGCGCTCCAAGGAGCGGCGAGGCGAGGTCGCCGGCGGGCGCGGGAGGCGGCGCCGGGCGGCAGGCGCGGCAAAGGAGCGCGCGGAGGGGCGCCGGCGGAGAAGGCGCGGCGCGGCCGGGCTCCTCCTGCGGGGCGAAGTCGAGGCGCGCCGGCGGCGCGGCTCCCGCGGCGGCGGCGAACGGGCACCACGGCGGCGGCGGGCGCACGGGCCAGCGGCGGCGGCGGACGGGCTCCGCGGGCCCGACGCGGGCCCCGCGGGCCGGCGGCGCGGACGGCGGCGGGAGAGGGACACATGGCAGCCTGGGATTCGCTGCGGCGGGCGGCGCCGACATGTCCGGCGCGACGCGTACATGTCCGGCGGCGGAGAGGAGCGGGGCTAGGGTTAGGTCTGCGCGAAAATTCGGGGGGAGGTAGAGGGAGCTAGGAGAGTCCAAATGAGGAGCGGTTTTCGGCCACGCGATCGTGATCGAACGACCGAGAGCATGGAGGGGAGTTAGATGGGTTTTGGGCCACTTTGGAAGGGGTGTTGGGCTGCAACAAAAGAGGCCTTTGCGGTTACCCGGTTAATCGTTGGAGTATCAAACGACCTCCAAATGGCACGAAACTTGACAGGCGGTCTACCGGTGTTATACCAAGGCCGCTTGGCAAACCTCGGGCCATTCCGAGAAAGTTTAATACCCGCACAAGAGAAGAGGCAAAAAGGGAACGCCGGATGACATAGGAGTGTCAGATTGCAAAACGGACAACGGGGAAAATGCTCGGATGCATGAAACGGACACGAATGCAAAACGAAATGCACATGATGACATGATAAAATGCAACACACAAGCAAATGACATGGCAACGACGGCGAATAACTGGCGGACACCTGGCGCATCTAATCCGGGGCGTTACATGTATGTAGTGTGTCACCGTACATCATTTCCCTCGACATCGATCAGATCACCATCGCCCGAAACTTCTTGGCAGGTATGTACTGGGTCGGCATGAACTCCCACTGGATGGCTTCCTTTAGAGAAGAAGGTAAAAAGTTGGTGCTCGTGAACTTCCAGACCTCCCATGAGATTATCCTTCCTCCATTGGATTATATAGAGTATTACCATCGCGGTCCAAGTCATCTAGATTACTATGTCAGTTGGACGGACCTTGTTTTGCAGAAGATTGTAATCTTCCAAGTACCCACACGACATGCAAATTACGCAGACTTCAAGCTAATTGCCTTGTTCGACCGCCGACTCGCCTATCTTTACGCCGGTGCCTTTTTTAGCTGGAGACAACTCAGCTCGCAGTGGATCATCGTCAAAGCTGATACACACTTCTGTGATGCTATTGAACACAATGGCATCATCTACGCGATCGACAAAGCAGATGGCACCACGTATTGCTGGAACGGCGTGTGTAAGTTGTTCCCGTCTCATGTTAATGATGACGCCATGACACTATTTGAACTTTTTTTGATGATTGGCATATCCCTGTTTGAGCAGAATTTGAGTAGAACTATGGCAATATATTAGAGACGCCGTAAATCAGCTATATTTGAAATGGGTTAATTCATGCGATTGTGACCATGTCATTACAGCCAATTTGTACCGTGAATAATCAAACGGTTAGGAATATATTGATATTATCCTTATTTTACAGTAATCTATATACTACTACTAAATATGAGTGTGTATCAATGGCCATGTTAGTTTCCTCATTTTCATGATGTAGAAACATGCACCACACTGTTGGTTTCATCTAACCATACATTAGGGATGTAAATGTGCATATGGAGAACTCTATATTTGGAAGTAGTGAAATCCTACAATGCTTACTAGAATAATATCCTCAAAAAAAATTTGCCCACAGAACACGAGTATATAACAATGTATGGTCTATTAGTTACCTTGAAGAATTTGTTGGTGAGGACAAAACATGATTACATAACATGCATGACATGGTAGTTTCCTATGAAGAATCGATTGCGAGATAACATGAGTATAACCATGCATGGCACTTCTATATTTTCGAACCCAGTATACATTTCCCTGTATTTTCCTCCCAGTTCCAACAGGGACATATCAATGCTGTTTCTTGCATTATCCTACTCATACTCTGAACAATGCTGATCTCACATTAACAATGCCTGTCCTTTTTGATAAGATGCAGTGTCCCTACAGTTACTGCCCTTTGTAATTACACCACCTTTGCCAAAAACAGGGAAGCACAACTGGTTCCTCGCTCGAATCAAACGACGGCAAAAGACTGATGATCATTCGGACACATGAGCTGGAAAAGTTATATTGCAA
The DNA here is from genome assembly GCA_963921465.1 of Triticum timopheevii. Lineage (NCBI taxonomy): Eukaryota > Viridiplantae > Streptophyta > Magnoliopsida > Poales > Poaceae > Triticum > Triticum timopheevii. Next base: position 51,091,737 of record OY997271.1, on the reverse strand, counting down.
AAACCCCACTATATACAAGCACCGTGTAACACGTGAGTATCCGGACAGGGCTGTTACGTCTATGCGCATGATACCAGCTTGTTGGGGCCTTTGGGATTTTTTAGTGTGAGGCGGGTAAACAGCCTTGGTTCACACTCTCTGTTTCTCGGACTCAATTATCCGATTAACCAGGAGATCACCGTTGGCAAGGACCTTGATGGCAGAGAGGCTCTGTTTGCTATGGAAAATTGTGTCTACACGGCGAGCCTAGGAGTTCGGGAGCATACTCCCCTGATTGTCAACGATACAGCCTGCAGCCAAAAGAAGGTGAGAATGACAAAGGCATCCGGATTAACTTTGATCCTTGGATGTCTCAATTACGACAGGCAGTGATGTGGTTCAAGCCTTCAGGTTGATAGGTAATTAGGCTGTTGCATCGAAAGGGTGGAGTACTGGTGTCTCCGGATCACTGGTCACTGAAGTGGGGCTGCAAATTATGATGGTGTTGGATCATCTCTTCGAATGACTTTGTTGTCTTTGCTGCTGGTTCTGGATGGGTAGTTCTTTCTTTTGTTATGCATATTCCTTGTCATTTGGTCATCCTCGTCTATGTCACTCTTTCTATGTAATAATTGCTTCTGTTTAGAATGTCATTCTCGTCTGGATCACGAGAGTCTGAGCGCTGCAGATGGGTACGTTTTGGTGGTGGAGCAAGAATTCTTATGAACTATCATGTCTTATTGTTTATGTCAGTAGTAGTCACTAGTCAGTGTTTGAATGTTTTATATATCGTTGTTTCGAACTGTTTATTGTCTCAAACTACTGGTGGGCTAAATGAGGGCATCACCATTCTCTAGTGGTTAGAGTATATCTCCTTTTTTCAAGTTATATAATTTGAGCTCACTGTCTTTTCGATGATGTACACTTGTTTGGGCCAGTGAGGTGCCGTTGAATATGGGCCGAGTAGTAACGCAATGCCAAACAGGTGAATTATGACTCTCGGGCCGGTCTCTCAAAAGATCCTGAAAAAAAAGGCCGGGCTCTCCAAAAAAGAAAGAATAAGCACTCTTAGGCCGACATGTGGGAGCCACCGGTGTTTTCGTGCGATTGCGCGCCGAGAGCATGTTGGCGCGTGCTCGAAATTTATGCTACCTTTTCATCCCCAGTCTCCCGCCCCTCCCCCACCTCTGGAATCTCGATTCCTACTCCAGTTCTCCCAAATCCCCCTCCTGTACTCCCTGTACTCAAGCGCACTATCATGTCGCCGGTCAACACGGATCTCTGAGCCGAAGATCCTGAGGTCCATCCTACCTTTGGTCGCTGCATGCTGTCGCTCAACAGTGGCATGGCGGCGCTTGACGACCAGTTTGCCGGCAAAGTGCTGATGGTAACCATCAACGGCGATCGGCTTCCCGTCTCGCCGGACGACCTTGTCAAAGCTCTTGGCATTGCGCACGGCATCCAAATAAGTGACTTGCTCGTCGAAGTCTGTGCGCCACCGGCTGATTTCTTCGTCAGGTTCCGAACAACTTTCGACTGCAGTCGTGTGTTCGAATCGTCCCGGCGTTTGTTCTGCGATGGCGCGCTGGTGACCTTTGATCGGTGGCACCCAGGATGGGGCTCGGTGCCCTCTGAGCTTGAGTTTTTAACAAAGCTTACCTTCCACGGCATGCCTCGACGTGCTTGGAACAGCGAGTCCATGAACGAGCTTATCAACGACCTTGGAGGTGAGCTCGTAAGTATGTTTGTTCCTCCAGACAGCTGGGCTCTGACGGTTATGGCATGGATGAAGAAGCCGTCCACCATACCGAAGGTGATTGGTGTTGAAATATCGGTGCAGGAACCGGGGTTGTACTATTCGTCGCCACCAAGGCCGCCTCGGACCACGTTAGGGATGTACCTGTATCGAGTGTTCGTGCATTTCGAAGAAGTGGTCAATCCATCAATCTAAGTCCTGCCGCCCCTGCTGGTGCCAGGGTCCGTCGACGACGTCCATTACAGGAGTCAACGTCAGACTTTCCCCATGTTGCTCGGAACGATGGATGGCACAGGGCCTACTCCATCGCGCGGCGGAGGCCACTGCTTCTTTGGGCGAAGAGGCAGGGCTGGCTGCCTAGATGTGCTCTAATTTGAGGTAACAACTGAATCTTGTCAGATAGTACTAGTTAAATCCGAACTATGGGTCTGAAGCACTGATATGCCAGTACATTTGATTGTGACCTGTTCTAATTTTGTGCCTGAACGTTTTTTAGAAAGGGTTGTGCGTCAACTTAATGTGCTAGCAGAACTTATTGTGTTGTCTGTGTGTTTTCTTTGCACAACATTCAAGATATTTTCCCGTCATTTATAAAGACGATGAACCGTTATGTACGACTTCGTTGGTTTTAACGTAGCCCTTCCCGTAGCGATCCACTGCTTCCATCCTGATTTTGCCGCCTGCGTGAAATTTTTGTATGCAAGTTCAGTGTGCTATGATGTTCTATATGATTGTGTCAAATATATAAGTTTTTACTGAGCATCAGCAATGCATATGGCTGAAAGATGTATTTACGAGCATCGACCGATGGGTCTCTCTCTCTATCTCTCTCCCTCTCTCACACACACACACATGCACACACACGTGCACACGCACAAGTGGGACCCGTTGAATTATTTATTTGCTTGTGACAGCTTTTAATTAGGTTCCACTGTAATCTAACTTTTTTCTTAAGTTATTAATTGAGCTCAGTGACTTCAAAAAGTTGTACAGAAGCCTTGTTTGGCCCTTTCCGGCGTCCCTGAATGTGGGCTGAGCAACCATGTTAGGTTGTACTGTACTACATAGGCCTTTTTTTCAACATCAGCAATGCAACTGGGCCGACAGTTGTACACAATATCTGGGTCAACTTGTTATCCGCCCCGCTGGGCTGCAAAGTTTCCTACGAGGTATGCATTAGGCTTAACAAGAAAATGAACTTTAAGAAATAATAAATGGGATGTAATTATAATAACTGGGCAATTACTATGCACCAAACACGTAATTAGTTTGAAAAATATATTATTTTTGGAATTTGGAAATTTTAATTTTATTACTTGTTGCGCGCGCAATATTTCGTTGGATCTTAACGTGATACAACTTTATTTTAAAATTATATTTAACCTGACTAGAAATTTCGGATAAAAATATTTCGGATCCCATCAAAATGTGGGAATTTTTTTTTGAATTCTGTTTTGAGCAGTTGTTTGAAATTATTAATCGTTGTCCTACCTAGAAGGTGGGCTGTACTTTTAACAAACCTGTAAATGGGCTGTAGTAAATTTCATTAGAATTGAAAAATGGGTTGTACATTCTTACAAATCGCAAATGGGCTATATGTTCTCTGCCAAATCCGAGCTGTGGGCCTACTAAGTTGACGCCTACCAAGGGCTTTGTCAACTTAGTCAATATAAACGATTCTAGCTGCAGTGATCATACGATGTCCATCCAACGACGTAGTGCTTCTTTAACCTCTGGTCTTCTTGCTCCAGCCGCCCAAAGCAGCGTCGGTCGTGTCGCGTGCTCCTGCCTCCCGTGGCCGGCTGTGATGTCGCGGAGGCCTCACCACCCCGTACTACTCCCACCGCTGGCCAGGCCATCCCTCTACTCACCCACACCCCCTGTTATTCTGCGGCGACAGCAGCCTCACATCGCAGCCGAACCAATGAACCCTCGTACTCCTCTCCGCGCGGGCTACCACTGTTGCGTCTTCCCTGGCTCCACGTCGTCCCCTTCCTAGGCCTCGCCGTCGTCCAGACCACCGCCATGGTGCTCTCGGCGCGGCGTGCTCAACGTGGTCAACGACCGACTTCCATCAGAAGAGTACTGTACATGGAGAGGCTGACAGCCGGGTCCAGGCGGCCGCAAGGAAGTGCCTCCTTATTATGCGCAAAATAATTATTCCTCCACCTGACAGTAGGGACCCACCGGATGGGCCACCTTATTTCGCGAAAAAAACGTTTCCCCCCGACTGCTGGGACCCACCAGACGGGCCAGTGTATTTCGCGAAAAAACGTTCCCCGCGCTGTCAGCTCGGACCCACCGGAAGTGCCTCCTTATTACGCACAAAAAAATGAATACTCCCCCTACTAGCTGGGACCCGCCATGGTAGGAGGCTGACTTGTGGGCCTACTAAGTTGACTGGGACGGGGGCCTTTGTCAACTTTAGTCAATATGAACGATTCTAGCTCCAGTGACCGTACGATGGCCATCCAACGGACGTAGTGCTTCTTCAACCTCTCGTGTTCTTGCTCCAGCCGCTCAAAGTAGCCCCGGTCGTGCCGCATGCTCCTGCCTCCCGTGGCCGGCTGTGCTGCCACGGAGGCCTCACCGCCCCCTACTATTCCCACCACTGGCCAGGCCCTGCGGCGACGGCAGCCTCACACCACAGCCGAACCTGTGAACCCTCGTACTCCTCTCCGCGCGGGCTTCCACTGCCGCGTCTTCCCCGGCTCCCCGTCGTCCCCTTCCTACGCCTCGCTGTCGTCCACCGCCGTGGTGCTCTCGGCGCGGCGTGGTTAATGTGGTCAGCGACCGACTTCCATCGGAAGAGTACTGTACGTGGAGAGGCTGACAGCTGGGTCCACGGCAGCCGCAAGGAAGTGCCTCCTTATTACGCGGAAAATAATTATTCCTCCACCTGACAGCAGGGACCCACCGGACGGGTCACCCCGTTAAACATTTTCAAAATCCTCAAAAACCTAACAGAAAAAAAGATACGGGGCTTTTAAGATCTGGAGAGGCAAAAAAATTCAAACTTACTAATGGCGCACCTGCCCATGGTGCGCCATTACTATCATCCCGCCTTCAAAATTCAAAATAAATAAAAAAAAGTTACTAATGGCGCACCTGCCCATGGTGCGCCATTAGTATCTTCCCGCCTTCAAAATTAAAAATAAATAAAAAAATAAAAAAAATAGTAATGGCGCACCTGCCCACGGTGCGCCATTACTATGCCGTATATATGGCTGGGCGTGTCCTCTCCTCCTTACCTCTTCATTCTTCTCCTCCACTCCACCTCTCCTCCACTCCATCTTCCCTTCTCTCCTCCACCATACTACCCTCCTCCTCTCTGGCGACCTCCTCCTCCTCCTCTCTGGCGACCTCCTCCTTCTCTCCAGCGACCTCCTCCTCCCTCCTCTCCTCTCCTCCCCTCCCCTCCCCTCACGGTTTCTCCTCCCTCCTCTCCGGTGAGCTCCTCCTCCCTCCTCTCCTCCCATCCCCTCATGGTTTCTCCTTCCTCCTCTCCGATGCTCCGGTGAACTCCTCTCCGGCGACCTCCTCCTCCTCTCCGGCGATGTAGGCGAGCGCCTCTGCGGTCATCTCCTCCTCCTCCTCTCCGGCGAACTCCTCTCCGGCAAAAGAACACTGCAAAAAAACGTACAAGATCCAAAAACAGGACCAAAATTTGAAATAATATCGTGGAAAAAAACGAGCAAAAAATGAGCAAAAAATGGGCAAAAAAATCGCGATCCAGATCCAAATTCAAAATACAAAAATAGCAATGGCGCACGGTGGGTGTTAGACGGTGCGCCACTACTATTTTCCCGCCTTCAAAATTCAAAAATACTAATGGCGCACCAGTGGCCTATACTAATGGCGCACCGTGGCCTATACTAATGGCGTACCAGTGGTGCGCCATTAGTATACCAGATACTAATGGCGCACCACTGGTGCGCCATTAGTAAAAAATACTAGTGGCATGATACTAATGGCGCACCAGTAGTGCGCCATTAGTAGGCAAAACTGGTGCGCTATTAGTAGGCCTTTTCCTAGTAGTGAAAGTTTGGTGGTCAAATGACATTCGAGGAACTCGGTACAAAAAAATAAAAAATGTATGTGCACCGTGTGAGAAGAATTTGTATCTTCTTTTGTACAGAGCTCCTCGGATATAATTTGACCACAAAATTTTGTAAGCATCTATAACATTTGTTCATAATCATTCTTAGGAAGTTTCAAATTTTTTTGAAAGTTTTCCTTTCTTTTTATGTGGGGCGCAACAGGGATGCACGAGGTGGGGCTCAGCCGCTATATTCCCTCCTAAAAAATCAGTGTGATTGGCATGAGCTGCAACACTATCCCCCATGAGGTCACTGCCATAGCTAGAACCCAAGGTGACCTGATGCAATAGACAACATCATGTTGAAGTTGCGACCGTTGATGCAAACAGAATGTACTGTGGTTGTTGGGTAACCAATTATTCTGTTCCTAAAAAAGGTGTGAACATGCTACAGTCCTAGCTGTTTTATGAGCAGACTTGATGAGTGATCGACTTAGACTCGTATATACGCTAAATCGTCAATGTTAAAATCCTGATGTCCACCTAAAAGTAACTCTATGTTGCAGTCGTAAATTAGCACCGTAAACAAAGGCAGTATGCTCGGATGGCAGAGATAAAAGCTTGAAAATAGATTTTAAGAACCAGGACTACTTGTGCACATGCAAGAAAGCACACATATGAGCTCTAAAAAGGAACACCTTATAGTTGCCGCAGTTTATTACAACTTTGCGAATAAGGGAAAGTAGTGGCTGAGCCCGTGCACCCCCACTGCACCCCGCATGAAAAAATAGCAAAACTTTTTTAAAAAAATTGAAACTTATTTTTATGAGGGAAAGGCTACAGGGAGTAGCACGGAGACCAATTCAACGCCTCGGGTATCAGCTCATTAACGATCCCCATGTATACAGTCTAGAGCGAACACAACCCAATCAAAGCAGCCTGTCCTTCCGCCTCTTCCACACTACTGCATTGTTCCATCTGCCAACACACCGAGAGAAATACCAAACTTTTGTATGATCCTAAACCACAGCACCGGCCGTGTGGCCCAGCTTTGTTCAGTGTCCAGCAGGAAGGAAACATCAGAGTTGATCTTAACTGTACCTGTATAAAGCGCCGACCAGCGCATAGCAGGCCTTTTTGGTTGAATTGGACGGGTGCAAACCATCAACCACACATTCTCTGAATCTGGACTGATCCACAGCTCTGATCTCCTCCTCATGCCGCGTCAAGAACTGCAATGACCCCCTAACAGATTCAGTGCCATTCCTATATATGGTGCAATTATTTCGTCAATTATCACGTTCAGACCTTGATGCTCCCTTGATTAACCTTGGTCCATCCCAGCTTCAAGTCCTCTCTTTGCTACAATCTAGCAAAGTCTGTGTAAGAGTTAATCAGTCAGTAGATAGAAGACCAATATGGGAAACTCAAAACACGCCACGTATGAGATCAGTGTAAGTCTACCATTGAGATCGGTCGGTGGCAAATCTCTGACCAGTGTAAACCCACGTATGAGATCAGTGTAAACTCAAAACTCAGAAAATCTCTGCCCCTGCCGGCATTTGTGGTCGGTCGGGATGAGTTAGAGATCAGGTAGATGAGGCCATTGGGTGATAAAAGCTGCACTACCACTGAGGTCTCCGGCCAACTTCCGCTTCCACTTTCAGGCGACGGCTAGCCGCCGGAATCTCTGACCATCGTCGTTGGACGACGCAGCCCCGCGGTTCTTCAGACAGGGGTCCTGACAATCACCCCCATCATGATTTCTAGGAGAGATAGGAGAGGGGACGAGATGGGGTGCGGTCGGCGCCGGTCCGGGAAGACATAGGAAATGGCGCGGCTGCGCTTCATGGGAGAGGACGTACGGAAAGTGAGGAGGGTTCCATGAACGGGAGGCATGGATAGACCAGAAGAGGAAGGCGGCCGCCGGGCTCCTCGCTTGATTACCTACTGTGATTTATTCCTTTCCATGAATTTATTGTATTGCCATGTACAGCAAGGAAGAAATTGATTGCCATCCGGAAATTTATTGTGTTGCCAAAGGTAAGATTGATCTGATTTTTACTAAAGATTTATTTGATTACCAAATATGAAAGCGTGGGAGGGGGTTACCAAAGATGAAAGTGTGGGAGGGGGAGGGGGTCGTACGAGGAGGATGGACGAAGGGGTGGGCGACGTAAGATGGGAGACGGAACACTCCGTTTCTTTTAGGTAGTAGAGAATGAGATCAGTGTAAACTCAAAACTCAGAAAATCTCTGCCCCTGCCGGCATTTGTGGTCGGTCGGGATGAGTTAGAGATCAGGTAGATGAGGCCATTGGGTGATAAAAGCTGCACTACCACTGAGGTCTCCGCCAACTTCCGCTTCCACTTTCAGGCGACGGCTAGCCACTGGAATCTCTGACCATCGTCGTTGGACGACGCAGCCCCGCGGTTCTTCAGACAGGGGTCCTGACAATCACCCCCACCATGATTTCTAGGAGAGATATGAGAGGGGACGAGATGGGGTGCGGACGGCGCCGGTCCGGGAAGACATAGGAAATAGCGCGGCGGCGCTTCATGGGAGAGGACGAACGGAAAGTGAGGAGGGTTCCATGAACGGGAGGCATGGATAGACCAGAAGAGGAAGGCGGCCGCCGGGCTCCTCGTTTGATTACCTACTGTGATTTATTCCTTTCCATGAATTTATTGTATTGCCATGTACAGCAAGGAAGAAATTGATTGCCATCCGGAAATTTATTGTGTTGCCAAAGGTAAGATTGATCTGATTTTTACTAAAGATTTATTTGATTACCAAAGATGAAAGCGTGGGAAGGGGTTACCAAAGATGAAAGTGTGGGAGGGGGAGGGGGTCATACGAGGAGGATGGACGAAGGGGTGGGCGACGTAAGATGGGAGACGGAACACTCCGTTTCTTTTAGGTAGTAGAGAAAAAAAAAATTGTTTTTCTTTTCAAAAACTTGGTTAAAGTAATTGTTGCTATGTAAACGAAAAACAAGATTGATGTTTTATGATATTTGTCATTTATGTTCATTTGCATATTCCATTATTGGTGATTATATCTTTTCATTGAAGTGGTCATGTTATATGCAAATTCCTCGATAGTGTTTGCTCATGTTATATGCAACATTGAAGTGGTTCCATTGTGCCCAAGTGACTTTTGTTGTTTGCAGGGATTGATTCCGAGTGGCCTATGTTTTTCCGGAATGTTGATTCATTTCTGTTCCAGCAAATTTCAGGCGCTTTATTTGTCCAGTTTGTAGCAAAGGTCATGCCGAAATTTTCCGTGAATTTCGGCATGACTTGTGCTACAAAATAGGACATATCCAGTGCCCGGGATTTGCCGCGACAGGAATGAATCAACATTCCTGCAAAACATTGTCCTTTTTTATGTCATTATCCATTTTATTAGGTCTAGAATTAATTGACTAGATTTAATCGTAGGAAACATGGCAAGCAACGATGAAGGACAGGGTTCTGGTGATTGCAACGTCTATGCGGCGGTGGACGCCTATTTGAACCCTCTCGATGAGCAACGGTTGTTGCAGGGCTCACCTGTCACATCCAAGACTGAGGCCGACATTGAGACCGGCGCTGAGACTAACATCGGCGCCGATACCGATACCGAGATTGGCGAAGCCGGTATAGAACCGAAACCAAAGAGGCAACGACGCCCAAACCAGCTCATCACTACTAGACTGGTGGTCACAGAGGTGGAGTCCGGCAATTTTGAGCCAAAAGAGCTTGCGGAAGCTCGCGCGTGCTACGGGAATCAAGTATGTTGCATCCTACGGGCAACGGCCACCATCAACAATTTGAAACTAAAGAAGATACCAGATATGGAGCACTCCCTCCTAACCAATCTGCACCAGGTATTCTTGTTCCCTGGCCGGGATGAAATCAAATATACTGATCCAAATAAAGATCCGGCAATGAAGAAGATAAACAAACACACCATGGGCAAGTTTATCAGCCCGTTGTCCGCCTGGAAAGAAAGGGTGAAACATCGGATCATCGCCAAAAAGGAACCCTACTCCGAGATTGTAATGGATACTCTGACAATTACGAAAGAGCAGTTCGAAATATTCAAGAAGACTTGCATTGCCGAAGATGTCAAAGAAAAGTCGGAGTACATGAAGGGGCTCCAAGAGACGAACATGGGGTGCCACCACCTCGGAAGCCGTGGTTATGCGGGGAAGAGGCCCATATGGGCCAAGGAGGACGCGGAACGCGAAAGTCTGGGGATCCCAGACCCCTTGGCGGAGTTCACCATCCCACAGGAGCGTGACGTCATCAGGGCCCGATACCGTTGGGATCCAGTCAACAAGGTTTTCGATATGGACGCGGGCACGAAGGAGTTCATGAGATTGTTGGTAATTATTAGTTTATGCCCTAATTTTAGTTTATGATCAATTATATTGCACGTTTAGTCACAATTGTAAACGATCTTTGTTCCTTTTGCAGAAAGAGCAACACATGATCGCGGCCGAAAGCGACTCGCCGTCTGAGGCATTGGCAAGGCCCAAGTGGGACACCCCATTCAACCAGGCCTTGAACATATTGAAATGACTCCCCTTGGACACTCGGCCATCGTATGGACACGTGCACGACGTTGGAGATGGCGCCACGTGGAAGAAGTACTACTATGAGACCACAGAGGAGAGAAAGGAAAGACCAAGGTTAAATGAATAAAACATCGACAAGAAGGTTGTGATTGCGGTTGATAAGAAATCAGCTGAGACAGTGAAAGCAGCGGTAGCTGCCGCAAAAGAGGAGATTGCAGCTTCGTATGGTGTCTTGGTTCCAGCTATCATCAGTTGGACCAAGCAAAATCCAAATAAGGATGCTGCAGACTTTCCCCTCTCCAACTTCTCAGGGAGCAGCTCGACTAGCGTTGCACAAGCACTGGCTCCCGCACCTGCTCCTGCACTGGCTCCCGCACCTGCTCCTGCACGGTTCCCGCGTGCACCTACTCATAGCAGCCCATCCTCCATCTCGGACGTTCTCGGCGGTGCTTCACGGTACCTGTCACACCGGCCCTCACGGCTCGATGCCCTCAGGGTACCTGTCACACCAGCCCTCTTCAATATATGGATAATCTCTCGTTTCCATTTCCTTTCGAATGTCTCACGTCCCAGACATGTCCTTGCAGGCTAACGTAACCCCGTGCACCATACTGTACACCATCAGCAGCCAGAAGGTGGATGTGGGGAAGGCGACGATAATGAAGCCGAAGGAACAATTGTTTCACAGCCGGTTGATCCCCCCTGACGTCTTCAAGGTTTTCGTGGCCAGTGTCGAACCGGGCCATGAGAATTATGCTCCTCCGATAGCACTGGAGGGACATGACAACGAGACCCCGCGACGGCTAGGCGATTGCAAGCGTTGGGTCCTATTGTGGCAAATGACGTCGCCGCCGTCGAACAAGCAATGCATGATGCCATCGACGAGGATGACGATGACCCTCTACAGTATCTCAATACCGGCGCCTCCGAAGATGGCGAATTGATGGCTCAACAGTATGAGTACTCAGGGTTTGAGCGTGATGAGTTGGTGCCTGAATTGCCGGAGGATGAACGTATTATAGGATCACTTCCAGTAGCAAAGAAGCATAGGAAGACATCAAGGAAATGCAACAAAGCTGCTTCTATGATCCAGTTGCCTCAACAACCTATCCCCGGTGCAGGAAAATGTCATATCCCCGGTGATCCGATCCTACCTAAGGCAGCGGTAGAGGCCATATACGGCAATCTAAGGAGACTTCACGACGATGTGCTGCCGAGAGAGAAAAGCATGATCGCCTTGAAAAATCCAGGATACCCGCTCTACGTGGTTAACGCATCGCAGCAAAGGTTGTACGTCAACACATTCCCCGTGGAAAAGTTCTTCCTTCGATTTGGTTACATCTTCGACCTGTTTCACTTGAAAAAGCTAGATTTTACGTTTGTCCACCTTTTTGCCTTGGACATGAACCACATCATCAGGATTGAGCAGATACCTTATATTTGTGTCGCTGACCCGTACTTCATGCACGAGGGCTTCTTGGCAGTCTGCCCAGAGCACCGTGAATACGCGAGTAATTACAACGCCGATTACATGGTCGCCAATAAGGACAAGGAGACGCTTCTTGTGCCTGCTACGTCATGAGCTTGCGTTGGTTTTCCTTGAAGAGGAAAGGGTGATGCAGCAATAGTAGCGTAAGTATTTCCTTCAGTTTTTGAGAACCAATGTATCAATCCAGTAGGGGGCTCCTCATAAGTCCCACGCACCTACACAAACTAACAAAGAACTCGCAACCAACGCAATAAAGGGGTTGTCAATCCCTTCACGGCCACTTGCGAAAGTGAGATCTGATAGAGATAGTACGATAAGATAAATATATTCTTGGTATTTAATAATATAGATAGGAAAAGTAAAGATGAAAATAAAAGTAGATTGAAAGCTTATATGATAAAAGATATACCCGGGGGCCATAGGTTTCACAAGTGGCTTCTCTCAAGATAGCATAAGTATTACGGTGGGTGAACAAATTACTGTCGAGCAATTGATAGAAAAACGAATAATTATGAGATTATCTAGGCATGATCATGTATATAGGCATCACGTCCGTGACAAGTAGACCGACTCCTGCCTGCATCTACTACTATTACTCCACACATCGACCGCTATCCAGCATGCATCTAGAGTATTAAGTTCATAAGAACAGAGTAACGCATTAAGAAAGATGACATGATGTAGAGGGATAAACTCAAGCAATATGATATAAACCCCATATTTTTATCCTCGATGGCAACAATACAATACGTGCCTTGCAACCCCTGCTGTCACTGGGTAAGGACACCGCAAGATTGAACCCAAAGCTAAGCACTTCTCCCATGGCAAGAAAGATCAATCTAGTAGGCCAAACCAAACTGATAATTCAAAGAGACTTGCAAAGATAACTCAATCATACATAAAAGAATTCAGAAGAGATTCAAATATTTCTCATAGATAAACTTGATCATAAACCGACAATTCATTGGATCTCGACAAACACACCGCAAAAAGAGTTACATCGAATAGATCTCCACAAGAGAGGGGGGGAACATGGTATTGAAATCCAAAAAGAGAGAAAAAGCCATCTAGCTAATAACTATGGACCCGAAGGTCTACGGTAAACTACTCACAACTCATCAGAGGGGCTATGTTGTTGATGTAGAAGCCCTCCGTGGTCGATTCCCCCTCCGGCGGAGCGTCGGCGAAGGCTCCAAGATGGGATATTGCGGATACATAAGGTTACGACGGTGGAAATTGTTTTTCGTTGGCTCTCTGGATGGTTTCGGGGTACATGGGTATATATAGGACGAAGAAGTATGTCGGTGGCCGCCCGAGGGGCCCACGAGACGGGGGGCGCACACTGTAGGGGTGGGCGCGCCCCCCACCCTCGTGGCCGCCTCGGCTACTTCTTGGCTTGCACTCTAACTCCTCTAGATCACGTTCATTCCAAAAATCACGCTCCCGAAGGTTTCATTCCGTTTGGACTTTGTTTGATATTCCTTTTCTTCGAAATACTGAAATAGGCAAAAAAACAGCAATAGGGGCTGGGCCTACGGTTAGTAGGTTAGTCCCAAAAATGATATAAATGTGTAAAATAAAGCCCATAAACATCCAAAAGGGGTAATATAATAGCATGGAACAATCAAAAATTAAAGCCGCAGTATGGACTAAACGGACACTTTGTCATATATCGTCTCCTCTATGATTGACGATATATGACAAAGTGTCTGTTTAGTCCATACTTTCTCTATGATGAAACTTTGAGTTATGCACAACGAAACTTTATTTGAGATGCAATTAAACCGTCCTCCTCAACTAGCAAAGATCACTATAGTTAGGGAATTTTGGGTACTATGAACTTTGTTATTTATGCTTATGAGATGTTGCTTCTATTTTTGCCAAGTCTGTCTCTTTCTGTTGCTAAACTATATATGTTGCATATTATCGACTCGTGTGACAATGCAGGTACATAGATCATCGATGTCGAAGAAGTGCTACGCTAGGAGTATACGATGAGTGGCCAGAGTGTCAGGCCCAGGTGTACCGGTTTCCGAGCGACAGCCATAGAGGGTTAGATAGCAGAGCCGGAGAAGAAATTAGTTAGTTTAGGCTCACAGTAGTGCGAGAGAGGGATACGAACCGGTGCCTCAAGAAGTACTACATTATGTGTGATGAGACATGCCATGTAACTTGTATAACTATATCATGATTATGATGTGATGACATGATTTGTGTTGGATGATATGATGAGACTATTATGTGTATGATATGATGAGCATATTGCCAGTTTATGATATGATTAGGATACTGTATAAAATCAGTACAAAAACATCACAGATACGTAGCAAAAAAGATATGTGAAAATATAGTAGTAGCGCTCTTTAGCGCTGAGCAGGAAAATGCTACTGCTAAGCCACTTAGCAGTAGCGCTGGTATGGGTAGCGCTACTGCTTAAGTAGTATAGCTGTAGCGCGGGCAGAAGCGCGCTACTGCTAAATGTTAGTTGTAGCGTCGTATCAGTACGGCGGTGCCCCGCGCTACTGATAGCCCTTAGACCCGCGCTACTGCTAGGATTTTCCCTAGTAGTGTGATCCAGCAAGATGGCGAGGTAGTGGATGAGTTCCGACAGCACGATGACATGGTGATGGTGATGGCAAAGTGATCTCCGCAGGACTTCACCTAAGCACTACCAAAATATGACCGAGGTAGTAAACGATGGACGGGGGGCAGCACACGGCTAAGCCAATGTTGTGTCCCTGTGTGGCGCCCCCTCCCCATATGTATATTGGTTGGAGGGAAGGGGAGGTAGCCAGGCGCGCCCTAGGGCTGGCCGCTGGCCCCTAGGCCCCCTGCCTTGCCCTGCGCCCCCCTTTCCTTGTATCAACAAGGTGGGAGGAAAAGAGGGGGAGGGAAGGAAAGGGGAGTCCTACTCCACACTTTCCTTTCCCTACCCTCTTTCCTTGTCCTCCTCATGGGCCGGCCTCTATAGGGGTGCACCAGCCCCTTGTGGGCTGGTGTGTTCCCTCAATCGGCCCATAAGGCCCATAGCATTTCCGAGGGTGCCCGAAACTCCTTCCGGTGACCCGATAAGTATCTAGTACCCTCGGAAACACTTCCGGTGTCTGAATACCATCGTCCTGTATATCAATCATTCACTACTAGGAAAAGGCCTACTAATGGCGCACCTAATTTGGCCATTAATGGCGCATTAGTGGTGCGCCATTAGTGCCACGCCATTAGTATATTTTACTAATGGCGCACCACTGGTGCGCCATTAGTATCTGGTATACTAATGGCGCACCTCGGATGCGCCATTTGTACATACAGCAGTGCGCCACTAGTATGCCTCCCAGGGGGCCATGTATACCCAAGTGCTTTGGCATACTAATGGCGCACAACAGCAGGATGCGCCATTAGTAACTTCGGCATACTAATGGCGCACTGTTTAATGATGCGCCATTAGTATACTTTGGCATACTAATGGCGCACTGTGATGTGATGCGCCATTAGTATGAATGTTAGGTTTTTTTTATTTTTTTATTTTCTGTTTTTTGCACAGGTTACAAAATGTATAATTGGACAAAATATAGACAGCACACATCAACAACAGATTCATCGAATACAATAGAAGATTAGTCTTTGAATACAATTCATCATATTAGTCTCCGAATACAATTCATCATATTAGTCTCCGAATTGAAAAGACCGAACAAATATAGAACATTATATTACAAGTCTCAAGACCGCGAGTAGCGAGTTTGTCTTCACGTTACAAGTCGATATCGATCATCTAAACTACCATCACATTGAAGAGAGCTGCGGTCATCACGATGAGCATCATCACGATGAAACTCGTCTTCATCCGGTTCCTCCAACGCTCCCTCCCCTCTCCCGCTAGATAGCGGGCGTATCAAGATTCGGCCTCGGCCCTAGTCGTGTACCCTTTGTAAGTGTTAGCGCTGAATCGGTGAACTTGTCTCCGACACTCCTCCCAGTCGTCATAGACTCCGGAAACATTACCCTTGTACACGACATACG
This sequence comes from Triticum timopheevii, assembly GCA_963921465.1. NCBI lineage: Eukaryota > Viridiplantae > Streptophyta > Magnoliopsida > Poales > Poaceae > Triticum > Triticum timopheevii. The sequence continues at coordinate 51,075,890 of OY997271.1, read as the reverse complement.
ACGGCATCGCTATGCACTAGCCAAACGAAACGTTAGTACCAATTCACAGACAATACATAAGCAATATATAAGTATGCAACAGAACGATCGGTAGAGAAAAGCAAGACATTAATAGCATCGATTGCATCTAAGTTGAACGACTCTCGAAACCAAAGAGACATACTACAAGTTCATTAAAGTTTAATTACAACATGAGCCAATCGATGTTTCAGAACTAGACACAGCATCACTGCTTTCGACTCGACTCAAGGGACCGGAGCGTGGATGAAGCCGCCGCCTATCCTGGGAGTCATGAAATAACGGTCGTTGTCAGCCTGCATTTGTAGCATTGTGTCGATGTCACTGTTGGATGGTTGATTGCTGAGGTAGAACTGCCCCGAGGTACAAAGGACATCTTGATGGATGATTTCCGCAAACTCCGACTGGATGCGAAAGAATTCTTGTCGGAGGTCCGCGTCCTGGATTGCCGACACGCTCTTTGCCCAATCTTTGAGTTTACTCGGTAGCAGAAGTTCATGATGGTCCCGTACGATCGCCCGCATGTGATGGATGGCGTAGTAGGCACCCTTCTGACCGCCAGGCGGCTGCTTGACGCAGCAGAATGTCGTATTGTGGGAGAACACGTGCTTGCCGTACTTACGAATAGGCTTGGTGAAGGTGCCTCTAGATTTGGCATAGCCGGGGAGAACATCATCAAGAACCTTCTTGACATTTGTGTAGTCTACGTTCGACTAACCGTCCAGGTCGAAATACGTGGCCATGGAATATTTGGGGCTTAGGAGGATGAGCGTGCAATGTGTGTCACTGCAGAAAACACGGAATGTTAAAAGAAAAAACGATCGAAATCTAAGAATTCATATGTTACGGGCCGGTTGAGGGGAGGACTTACTCGGGAAAGTAAGGCGCGAGGAAGTTATCCTTATCTTGGTTTGCCAAAATGACGCCTTCGAGGTAAGAACTCGCGACTTGCCGGTCCCCAGCGCTGCCCAAGATCTTGGCACGCATGTAGAAGGGGTCGACTATCACGATGTCCGGGGTCTTGTCGCGAATGATCCGCATCTCCATACTCAGCGAAAATAGACGAACGAAGGTGTAGTGCAGCGGATAAAGGTTCAACATAGCGTGGATGTCATCAAACCGCAGGAGATCGTACGCCCGCTGGAGTTATCCACAAAGCCCTTGCCCTCTGGCACCTTGGCTGCGAAATCCGGGTATGCCACATCCTTCTCTCTCAGACGTCGCTTCTCCAAAGAAAGAACACTATCATGCAGAATCCGCATAGCACCGGTTGCAGCATTGAGCATATTTGTCGGTAGCATCGCCCTACCCGCCACATGCACCCTCCTCGAGATATCCTTAGGTGAAGGTGGCCCGTCCTGAGCACGGATCGTACTCGGTGCTGGCTGGCTTGCACCCTTCTTAGTGTTTCTTTTGCGTGCCTTCTTCTTCTCCTGTAATGGGACCGAGTTCTGCTCACAGACCGCCTTCTTGAGTGTGTTGGGGCTGATAATATTTTGCACCTCGCCTATCTGAGGCTCGGTGAAGTCTTCAGCTGGAGGCGTCTCCTGAGAGCTGAACGCCAGACGACGCCTGTTGCAACTTGGCTTCTCCGCGGTACCAGCTAGATCGCGCACGTCTTTTGTTGGGTTGGGTTCTTGAGAAGGAGGCCCCATGAAGTCGCCATCGTACCCATGATCGGCAAAGTACTGATCGATGTTGCCAAATGTATCGTCTTCGTCGTCGTTCTGATCCTGTGCCATATGCATGTTTGGATCCAGTGGCATAGGGATGTCCGGCACCGTTGCGGCCGTCTTGCCATGGGGCCGACTTGGCGCCGACATGACTGGCGGTGTTGTCTTTGGGGTGGTGTCCCCCGCCCCCAAACGAATCTGGCTCTTCGGCCAAAGCAGGGGCCAGCTCAGGAAGGCGCTGAGGGTCATCACGTCATCATCGTCGGCCCCGACGGGTCGAATCGGAGGTAACAACTCGTCGCAGCCTGGCAGCACCCGAACCAATTGAACCCTAAACAAGTTGGGTGGCATCTGGGTACCGTGGAACAAGGGGTTGCCCGGTTGAACGATTTTTCCCTTGGCGACATCGACCAACTCGTTGTTCACGAAGTGCAGGAGAGTGCACGGAATGTCGGCGGCGCCCTGCGAAAACATGTAGGGCGTCAGGGATGCCCAGTCAAAGGCAAGGAGATGAAGTCCTCGGCCGAGAGAGGCTTAATTAGTTACCGTGATGATGGTGTCGAGCTCGGCTAATGTCGAGGCACCGCCAATGGCGGGCGTGCAGTTGACGGAGGGGCCGCTTGCTGCAGAGGTGCCGGCCGGCATACACCCGGGTGCATTAAGCTCCCGTGCTGCCGTCGGAGACACCAATGCCGCCTCCGCCGGAGGCACCAATGGCCCCGCCATCGCATTATGCGAGTTGCTGGCTGTGAAGCTAGGACTCGGGGGCGGCCCCTGTTGGCCGCCCGCAATCCACGCACTCAACCCCTCGATCAAGGTAGGCACAATGGCGGTGATCGTCACTCCGAGTTGTTGTTGCACTTGCTCTTGGACAATCTACGGAATCCGCGCCACCTGTGCCTTGAGTTCTTGAACCTCGCGCGCCTGGCTTTCTGAGCTGGTCTTTTTCTCCTTTCACCCACCATTGTTATAGTATGACGACCATTTTGTCGACAAGCCTTTGCCGGCCACACGACCAACGGGGTTCTCGATGCCTAGATAATTCGTGCAGTAGGAGATGCACTCTCCGGTCAGAAAGCCCCTGGCTATACTTCCCTCTGGACGTGACATGTTGTGAACGTATCCTTTGATGAAACCATTCATCCTTTCGAACGGCATCATGCTGTGCAGGAACATCGGCCCGAGTTGGATGATATCCTCCACTATATGGACCAGCAGATGCACCATAACGTCGAAGAATGCGGGCGGGAAGTACATCTCAAGCTCGCATAGTATCACCACGATCTCTTCCTGTAGCCTTCTGAGTTGCCTCACGCCAATCGACTTCCGAGAGATGACGTCGAAAAAGTTGCATAGGCCAAATAGCGTTTCACGGACGTGCGCGTCCATGATCCCACGGATTGCAACTGGAAGTATCTGCGTCATCAGCACGTGACAGTCGTGAGACTTCATCCCACTGAACTTCTGCTTCGCTGGGTCTAGGTATCTGCTTATCTTCCCCGCGTAACCGTAAGGAAGTTTTACTCCTAGGAGGCAGGTGAAAAACTGCTCGATCTCCTCCTGACTTAGAGTGAAGCACGCGGGAGGGTAGTCATTTCCGGTCTTCTTGGCCTTTTTGCCTTTCCGACGACTTTCTGTGTCCTGCTTCGCCTCATCATCATCATCATCATCATCATCATCATCATCATTAGCGTGAAGCTCCTCCCTGATGCCCATTGATTTCAAGTCTTCCCTTGCTTTCGGACCATCTTTGGTCCTCTCTGGCATGTTGAGCAGTGTACCAAGCAGACTCTCGCACACGTTCTTCGTGATATGCATGACATCAAGGCTGTGAGGCACACGGTGGATCTTCCAGTACGGCAAGTCCTAGAAAACAGACCTCGTTTTCCATACCTTCAGCAGCGGCTCTGGCGCCTTTCGCTTCTTTCCCGGCTCTGGCGCCTTTTGCTTCTTTCCCGGCAGTGGGCAGTCTTTCCAATTTTTCAACAGCTTGTCTATTTCCTTGCCGCTCCTCGTACACGGGCGTTTTCGGGGTTCGGTTTCACCATCGAACAGATCCTTGCGTTTCCTCCACGGGTCATTGTCGCGAAGCCACCTTCGATGTCCCATGAACACGGTTTTCGAAGACCCGGGATCTCTATCTAGCTGGTGATACGTTGTGTCATCCATGCATCTTACGCATCCAGAAAATCCGTGGACTACCTGCCCCGCGAGATATCCGTAACCGAGATAGTCGTGCACCGTCGTGAGCAGTGCGGCTCTCATACGGAACCGAGATAGTCGTAACCTCTGCGGCGTCCCACGTATTGGCTGGCGTTTTCCACAGCGTGTCAAGCTCCTCTTTCAGCAGCCCCAGATACAGATTGATGTCGTTCCCTGGTTGTTTCGGCCCTTCAGTTAGCATACTCATGTGAATGTACTTCCTCTTCATGCAAAACCAGGGGGGAAGGATGTACATCCACACAAACACAGGCCAGGTGCTATGTGTGCTTCTCTGGCTGCAAAACAGATTGACTCCATCGGTGCTCGCGCCCAGCACGATGTTCCTTGGATCGTTCCCAAATTATGGGTCTTCAAAGTTCAACGCTTGCCACTAGCTCGCATCCTTAGGGTGACTCAGCATCTTGTCTTTTTTATCTATCTCCGGATCATTTGCGTCATCTTCTCGCTTCTTCTCCTCCCTATCCGCGTGCCAACGTAGGAGCTTTGCTACCTTAGGGTCCGCGAAATACCGCTGCAGACGAGGAGTGATCGGAAAGTACAACACCACTTTTCGAGGAGCTTTCTTCCTCTTCTTGTATCGAGTGACAGCGCACATCGGACATATGGTAGACTCCGCGTGCTCATCCCGATAAATGATGCAATTGTTCATGCACACATGGTATTTCACGTGTGGTAAATCCAGAGGACACACGATTTTCTTCGCCTCCTCCAAACTGGTCGGGCACTTGTTCCCCTTGGGAAGACGTTCGTGCCAGAATGACATGTTCTCGTCGAAGCATGCGTCGGTCATTTTGTGTTTTACCTTCATCTCCAGAGCTATGAGCGTTACTTTCAGGCGCGTATCCTCTGGCCTGCATCCTTCGTACAATGGAGTAACCGCGTCTAACTCAAGTTGATCCATCTTGGCTTTCTCTCGGGCGGCAGCTCTTGCGTTATCCGTCTGCTTGAGAAGGAGCTCTTGAATATGAGGGTCCTGCACCCAGCCCATCGATGGTCCAGCGTAGTCTTCTCTGCCGGCATCATCATCTTCATGATCATGCCCGTTGTCTGCTCCGGCATCTTCCTCATCATCATGTCCTGCATCTTCTACATGATGACTGTGTACAGCATCACCATCGTGATCATCTCCTGGGGATTCTTCGTCTTCTCGCCCGCCCGAGCCACGGTGGTTGTCTTGCTGCCCTTCCTCATTTCTTGCCCGGCCCCCATGGACGACTTCATAGTCATCTTCATCACCTTGCCACCGATAGCCATCCATGAAACCACGCAAGAGCAGGTGGTCCCGCACCTGCCCGGAATCCGGGTCCGCAATAAGGCTCTTCAGCTTGCATCTTCGACACGGACATCTTATCTCCGTCTCGTTCTTTTGAAGCATCTCTGCCTTCGCGGACCTCAAAAACCTATTCACGATGCCTTTGGTCATCGTGCGGACCATGGTCACCTGCGGGGTAGAGCAAAACGATATTTTAGAACCAAGAAAAAATTTGTCATGACTTTCCCTAAAAATAGGACCAAAAAGAATGATTAATGCCAAAATTCTCGCCGAAACGGAAATGAATCAACATTCCGGCAAAATATTGGCAACTATCACATTTCAAATACCGGTACACCTCCAAACACAAACACATATGCAACACCACAAACATATGCAACACCACGAACATACATAGATCTAGCTAGGCCATAAAAAGTGCATGTGCACATTGTTGTAGGGAGAACAACATAAATATAGCTTCCCCCCTTACTTACCTATCAAAACAAGGTAATTTAACCACTTAATTTGAATGAATCTATGGTGGAAATGAGGTGAAAAAGAGGAGGCACCCGAAACAAGGAGGAGGCGGTGGAGAGAATGAAGTGGGGAGAAAGTGAGTGTGGGTAGGAGAGGCTGTCCAAAATATCTTGTTGCTGCCCACTTACTAATGGCGCACCAACCATAAATGCGCCATTAGTAATCCAGGTTACTAATGGCGCACCTTCTGGTGGTGTGCCATTAGTAGTTTTGCAAAAAAAAACATACTAATGGCGCACTGTTCCATAGTGCGCCATTACTAGTTTAAACTAGTAATGGCGCACGGTGGAACAGTGCGCCATTAGTAGTTTTGCAAAAAAAGAATAAAAAATATAATAAAAAAAACAACATTAGTGGCACACTTTCCCACAGGTGCGCCATTACTAGTTACAACTAGTAATGGCACACTGCGTCTGGATGCGCCATTAGTATGTTTGGACAGGCGCACTAGTTCAAAAAAAATTGATACTAATGGCGCACCTTGGGCCAGGTGCGCCATTAGTAGTTTCAACACTAATGGCGTATCAGAACATGGTGCGCCATTAGTATATACTAATGGCGCACCGCTTGTCTGGTGCGCCATTAGTCTCAATCCCATCTATAGCCCTTTTTCTAGTAGTGATTACCTCGAGACTCCGACCAACATTCGGTCACCAAATCACATAACTCATATAACACTATATCGTCAATGAACGTTAAGCGTGCGGACCCTATGGGTTCGAGAACTATGTAGACATGACCGAGACACCTCTATGGTCAATAACCAATAGCGGAACCTGGATGCCCATATTGGCTCCTACATATTATACGAAGATCTTTATCCGTCAAACCGTTATGACAACATACGTACTTCCCTTTGTCCATCAGTATGTTACTTGCCCGAGATTCGACCGTCAGTATCTCTATACCTAGTTTAATCTCGTTACCGGCAAGTCTCTTTACTCGTTCCGTAATTCATCACCTCATGACTAACTCCTTAGTCATTTATTTGCAAGCTTATGATGTGTATTACCGAGAGGGCCAGAGATACCTCTCCGATACTCTGAGTGACAAATCCTAATATTGATCTATTCCAACTCAACAAAAACCTTCGGAGATACCTGTAGAGCATCTTTATGATCACCCAGTTACGTTGTGACGTTTGATAGCACACAAGGTATTCCTCCAGTATCCGGGAGTTGCATAATCTCATAGTCGAAGGAATATGTATTTGACATTAAGAAAGCAATAGCAAGAAACTGAACGATCAATATGCTAGGCTAACGGATGGGTCTTGTCCATCACATAATTCTCCTAATGATGTGCTCCCGTTATCAAATAACAACACATGTCCATGGTTAGGCAACCTTAACCATCTTTGATCAACAAGCTAGTCTAGTAGAGGCTTACTAGGGACTTGGTATTTGTTTATATATTCACACATGTATTTAAGTTTCTGATCAATACAATTCTAGCATGAATAATAAGCTTTTATCATGAATAAGAAAATATAAAATAACAACTTTATTAATGCCTCTAGGGCATATTTCCTTCACATCCGATACAGAAGACCAAGATCCAGGGTTTGCCCCGGAGCGAACGACCTTTTCGGGCGAGTCTACGTGGTGATCCAACGCCACTACACCTCCAAGATCTCTCCGGAAGATATGAGCTCCAACATGATGCCTCCAAGAAGGTGTACCACGCCACAAGCCACCACTGCCAGGTCCCGCAAGCTAAACCGGAGGTTTTCATTGGACCTCGATGGGACCGCCACCATGAAAATGCCATCCAAGGTGGTTAGCAGCATCCATAGACGTCACGACACCATCTTCACTGGCAAATCCGGGCAAAGGATTTATCCTTGGCGGTAGTCCCTTGAACCAGGAGAGTAGGAGGTAGAAGTGCTCATCGGAGATGCCCACCAACGTAGAAGGAATGACCATGTCAGGCGAAAACAAATCCACCCACATGGCTAGAACCCGTCCAACCTGACCCGACTAGAGGATCCGCACCTGCAGGTAGAGGATCCAGGCATGCCAGCCCTGGATCTGCCGCCATCACCTGTGGTTCGTCACCGTGCTAGGTGCTGGGCATCGGAGGGACGACACGCCATGATTCCCAGCCAGCACCATGCCCTAACCATTGACACCAGCCTATGTCGGTCTCCCTGTGCGTGAGGACGAGGGAGCTCCTCCACCATCGGCATCGACCAGGATTTGCCTGGCCACACCCTCTAGTAGCAACGAGGGAGGAGGTGAGGGAATCGGCAGTAGCAATCTAGGGTTTCCCTCCCCATTGCCATGCAGGCGCAAGGGAGAGGGAGAGACATGTGGGGTCCTCGTTCAGTAGGTAGGCGGTCGTCCTCAATTGTCTTCACCTTGCTCTTTTTCTTTTATTCTGGTATGGCTAGATACGTATGGAAGTGATAGAGGAAAAGCTAACAAGCCACATCTTGTTGTATTGCGAGCTTCTGAGTAGGTGTTGCATTCTATATAACACATAAATAAAAATGTCTTTGACATTCATTCAATTCAATGTGAGATTTTGGCGCTGCCTAAACTAAGACATATGTTTGAAAAATGACTAAACATCCCAAGGTCCTTAATAATACCAAAGCAAAAACCTATGTTTGAATAGCTCCAGAGGCCATCTCATACCAACAGCAGACAACAAATAGTTCCAGTACCATGCCTCCCAGTACAAACCCAACAAGTCGTTCCATCAAAGTTACTGCGGTTGCTGGACAATCTTTCACGTGCCTGGCTGCTAATAGACGGTGTGTGCCTCCATGGTTACTCCCACATACTTTCGGGACACTTCTGGATGGTCTATCTTCTTTTATTTTGACAAATGAAAGGATAGGGGAAACCCCAATGGTAATTTATTTATTTTTTGCTTGCTATCCTGAAATGCGGCTTTCGGGATATAGTTGTACTCTGATACTAGAAACTCTGACCGGCATTGCATACCAGCTGCCAAACACTGTGATATGTTGCCACTTCGTTTACAGTTGTTGCATTGCCCAAAATCTATGTGGTACTGTCGTGCCATAATACAAATCCAACTTAGGGAAATTGTGCTGCTACATTTACTTCTGAATCTCAGCCTCTACATCCAACGGAGTCAGCATGTGTTTCCGATCCCTCCCATACCAAGGGACAAGGTTCTAAACTTGAATCATATTCAGCTTGCTTTCTGCTCTTATATGGATGGGTATGAGAACTGATAGGAAGAAAGCAATGCTTGATAGTAGCCTCTTATATCATGACTTCATGAGCCTTTGGGTAAGTGTTGCATGTTGTAACATGTAGAGAATATGGTCTGCAATGGTAATTTAATGCAAGATTCCTACTTCTCTATCTACTACTGAAGAAATATCATAAGTTCTTGTGGGGAGTTTTATTTATTTATTGAGATGTTGTTCGCAGAATTTACTAGTCTTGCAGATACTGTGGCAATGGCATCTAGTTGCACAAAATTTTATTTTAGGCCCTTCTCTCAGGCTACAACTTCTATATGACAAAAGAACCTAGATCCCATAAGATACCAGCACATCACAGCTAGTTGTACCACAAGCCTCAGCATACATACTCATGCAACAAATACTAGATCTTGCAAATAATGGGGGGTGATTTTAACATCATTAGGAGGAAGAAAGAAAAAAACAATGATCATTTTGATGGATGATGGTCATTTATGTTCAATATGATCATTGAGAACCTTAATCTTAGGGAGACAGAACTCACAGGTAGATAGTTTACCTGGGCAAACACTCTTTCTACTCCTACTTACGAGAAGCTAGACAGGATGCTTGCGAGTGTGGAATGGGAACAGAAATACCCACTGGGATTGGTGCACGCGATGCAGAGGGCGATTTCCGACCACACGCCCTTGTTAGTTGACTCGGTTGAAGCAACTCATATTGGCAGTAAAAATATTTTCTCTTTCGAGCTCAGTTGGTTCGAAAAAGATAATTTTATAGAGATGGTGGCGAGAGAGTGGGCTTGACCTGTTGCAGGTAGATTCCACATGAAGCGCTAGCAGAATAAGATTAGACACCTGAGACAATTCTTGAGGGGTTGGGCCAAAAATGAGAGTGGAATCTATAAACAAGAGAAGGAACGACTTATCTAGCTGATTCAGACGCTAGACCTGAGAGTGGAAACGAATCTGCTGGATGAGCCAGAGCAGGCAGTTAAGTCGGCGGCTGAGTTGAAATTGTGTGCTTTGCTTAGAGAAGAGAAATGAAATGGGCCTTACGCGCTAAGGTCCCTAAGGTCGTCCAAGGGGATGACAACACACATTTTTTTCATATGATGGCAAATGGCAATCATAGGAGAAAGAAGATTATCTAGCTTGAGCAAGATGAGGGAACAGTTCTGCGTCACGAGAATCTGAAGCAATATATATCCAACTACTATAAGCAATCGTTTGGACCACCGATGGATAACGCGGTGACCCTAGATGAGCATGTAGTTGAGGATATTCCTCAGTTGCGGTCAGAGGAAAATGAGATTCTTTCTGCACCTTTTACTGAGAAGGAGGATTTTGAGGCGATTCGCTCTAAGGAAACCGAATAATGCACCGGGACCGGATGGGTTTCTGGCAGAATTCTATAAAAAATACTGGCATATCGTGAAAGATGATCTTATGCCTATGTTTCATGATCTTTTTAATGGGCATCTACAACTGTTCCATTTAAATTTCGCCACGGTTACACTTCTGCCTAAGATAGAGGAAGCAATTCGCATTGAGCAATTCAGGCCCATATGTCTCTTGAATGTGAGTTTCAAGATCTTTACGAAAGTGGCCACCAATAGGCTGACACTGGTCCGTAGATGGTCGTTACTCACTCCTACGGCCTCCAGGGAGCAGCTAGCTACTGGGTGCAACCGGTGGGAGATGGTCGCATGAGTTATTTTTAATCGGTTTGGATGACAGTCGCATAATAGGATAGGTTTTGTTTCCTTTCGTCCATCCGGTTGTGGCTTTCAGTTGTTTACTTTTTTCTATTGCTCCTTCTGTGAGTTGTACTTTGCAAACCTAACTTTTTTTGTTGGACTTGGTCTAATAAAGTGGCCGCATGCATCTTTCCGATGCAGAGGCCGGGGGATGACCTCCATTTCAAAAAAAAAAGATCCTCTTACAGACGCTTGGCGGTCAAACAATGGCGTGTGTCCAAAACTCCAAATGGTTACTACCACATACAAAACCCTGTGTAGGCATTCAACCACAAAAGGGTCTATTCGTTCTCGATTCTTGTCATTCCTATCAGCAAGTTCTACACTTTGTCAATTCTGTACTCACTTGTGCTGTTTCTATAGAAGTGCATTTGAAAGATCTGGCGAAAAGAAAGACCACCTTAGCGTATGCATCCTACCATTAAAGGGTCGATCCATTCTCGATACCTCTCATTCCTATGAGCAAGTTCTAGACTTGAGATGTTTCTATGAAAGTGTGTGAGAAGTGACAGGGGAAGACAAGGACCAGCTTTTTTTCTCAAGTGCGCATAGAGCAATGGGCACACAATATCCTCTTATATCTTCCGATTCCGAGTACGTACAAAGTTTTTTTTGGGGTGTTCTCCAGACTTTGTATGTTAGCCAGAATATATTCAGTACAAGAATTGAACGATTCACATGATGTAGAGGGAGTATTGACGTTTTCCCTGCTAGAATCTTTTCAGATATATAAAAGGTTTTTTTTAGAAAGCAACAGAACGATACTACAGAGTTTGTGATACGCTGGCCGGATCTCCAGTATTTACACAGATGCGTCTGAAAAGGGGATAGTCCGTAGAAAAACACCTGCTAGTAAAAAAGTAAAAACCCTAAACGGCATATCAACATCACCAACTCCCTACGTCCGCCTCCCGACTACAGCTGGACTGATCAACTCAAAGAGAGACAACAAGAAATCATACTAATAATTAACAGTTCAAATCAAGATAACCAGAAATTTTGGAGGTTGCACATGAGATAGATATACTATATAGGAGTACATGATCAAAGTTGACCGATAGCTTGCTTTCAGGGTACAAAGAGACACCAAGTACCAACAGAAAGAGCACGCAGGTGCTTGCACTACTGGAATTTTCATATACACCGGGTGTCGGCGTCTTCGCTGAGAGCCAAAACATGGGCACTCGGCAAAGTAAAGAACGCCGAGAGTCGCACTCGGAAAAGGGAGTAAGTCGGCAAACACATGACAAAGCTGCCAGTATTGCTCGGCAAACATGTTATACTCGGCAAAGGCACTATTTGCTGAGGGCCATTTGGCCACACACGGCAAAGTTTTGCCATGTGGCACATTCGGCAGCGACTAACGGCACGGTCACGGTTGCAACTCTTTGCCGAGAGTGAATCTCGGCAAATATTTAGTCCCACCTCGCCTGCCGACTAGCAAAATGACATGTTTAAATAGTTCAATAGTCCAACCACATTAAGCTTCGGTCTTCTCTCATTACTAAGAGTTCATACAGTCACTATGAATCTTCTAGTGGCTATTACCCGAGAGTGGCTCTCGGTAAACAAGCAGTTGCCGAGAGTGGCTCTCGGTAATGAGAAGGCCACCATCAAAGTTTAGTCCCACCTCGCCTACAGACAAGCAACAAGACTTGTTTAAATAGTGGGATAGTCCAGATGCAGTAAGCTTCGGTATTCATTACACACTTGTTAAGGAGATGGACTATTTGTGATGTCCTTCTGGCATGCCTACACCTTGCATAGACGAGGGAGGGGGCATGCCCTTGCCACCGGGTTACCGAAAGTACCACGGTGTCATTCCTGATGCGATTGCTCGGGATCTGGCACGGTATCATCACAGGGCCTCTGTAGGGTATCAAAGACAAACAAGATCAACAGTTCTGAACTTAGATGTGAGATATTATTTATATCTAGATGTAAAATAGCAAGTCCGTTTTTGTTGCTGCGAGCTTCTGAATTTTACTTGTCTTAGACTGTTGCCGAGTCAACGACAAACGACACTCAGCTTATATCGCTATGCCGACAGGGTATACGTCAAGTCCTATCTGTCGAGTGTAACACTCGGCGGAGGCGTTGCCGAGTAGGTTTGGTCTTCGCTGAGTCTATTTTATACTTGGCCTATAATGTTTTACCTGTAGTGCATGTTGTAAGATGGACTGACAGTGGAAGTTACATAAGAAGCGTGTGAGCGATGAGTAAAGATGAAACTAATGGACAAGGTTTGTTCCATCTACAAAATCTAGTACGGCCCTTGCACCATCAAATGCCTTAATCGTACGCAAAAAGTACTATTCGCTTCTTCCAACAAGTGAACTTCGCATGTGTATTGAATTCAGTCCAAAGGGATATAAGAGGAGGTGGCTTGTTTTTACTTCTTTCACTTCTCATACCCGCCCTCCATAGAGGAGACCTTAGCTTGCCGAAATAGAAGATAAAGAGCAATGTAATTCATGCTTAGAGACTCGTCGATAGGAGTGGGAGGAATCGAAAACATAGGCTGACTATGTTGGATATACATGCTGAGATGCATAGCCTGTACATCTTTGATAAGCAGGGATTGAGGTGGATTAAATCTCCTACAAGCCAAAATCCGCTCAAATCCTCTCCAATCCCCTTGGGAGGAGGATTAACCGAACAAGGCATTAGGCTGTACGTTAAACATGCCATGTAATCGCCCACTTATCCATTGGAATCACCCCCTCAAAAGAAGATCAATAAAGCTTGGTTAACCCCTAAAAAAACTTATCCATTGGGATCAGACATAGTTTGGCAAAGCGACTTTTTTTGGAATCACAACACACTTTTATTGCAAGTTATCAATGTTTACAGCCATACATAAGTTTTGTGGAGTAGAATCTAACCAAATCTATCGTCCCAAGGACACCATTCGAGCTAGCCGTGTGACTGTGAGCTACCCCATTGCAATTGCGCTGCTCAAAACTGAATTTGCTAGATCCAAAGGAGTTGCACATCTCCTTGATTTTGTGAAGAACCATGCAATATCCACCTATATTCTTCGCTGACAAGCTCCCGGACGACTCTCAGACAATGGCAATCAAATGAGATGTGCACTTTCTCAAGGCCCAGGTCTTCGCTCAGAGCTATAGCATCGCGACAAGCGAGAGCCTCTTAAGTTCTATGATCAGTCATCCCTTTCAAAAACCACAGTGCATGCACGTTGGAACTCCCGATGTCCATAATTGGTGGGGAAGATGAGTGTGGTTTTGTGTAGCTTGAGCTACACGGTACCCCTTATCTTAGCCTTCCATTTTGGCATCAAGATCTGTGCTGACACATTTGTCATTTTTGCTTCTCTCAAACGAAACAACGTATAAACTTCAAACTTTGCAGGACAACAAAACATTCTAATTACTACATGGGAAAAAACTTTCAGATTTTTTCATGCATTTAAAATGCTAAACTTTATTTTTTTAATCCAAAAAAATCCTCATTTTGTATATTTATGTTGGTCCAAAAAATCTGAAAGTTTTTTCACACATTGAAGTTGTAAAGTTTGTTTGATCTGCAAAGTTTGAAGTCCATATGTTCTTTCATTTGAGAGAAACAAAAAAGGGAAATCTGCTTGTTGCAAGTTAGTTGAAGAGTGCGGATCTCAAAGCAATGTTGAAGGGCTGAAGATAAGAGGTTCCATGTAGGACGAGCTACAAAGGAACTTTGTGTGGGGAAGATTGTGTCCCTCTGGCAGCGAGATGGAGGGTGGGCTCACTTCAGGCGCCCCCATAGATGGGCCGGCCCAACGCATGAGAAGCGCTGCTCTTCAGCTCATGTTTTTTTTTGTTTTAGTACTTTTACTTATATTTCTAAGGTGAAAAAATTCTTAACTTAAAAAAACATACACCGCGTCTTTGAAAAATGTCTATACAATGTAAAAAATGGTTCACATAATTCAAAGAAAGAGGCCAAAACATTGGAAATCTTAAAAGTATTCCGAGCGTGTCAAGTAGGTCCTTAAAGTCGTGCATAAAATACACATATCAGACCTGCGGGGAATGATTTCAAACTTTTAGGACCTACTTGACAAACGTGGCATACTTTTAGGGCCTCTATCGTATTCTTCAAAGAAATGTTGATTGCATTCAAATATTTATGTGACATTTTAGAAACGTTCATGCATTAAAAATTCTCATGATTTTTTAAATTGTCATACAATGTAAAAGAATGTGCACATAATTAAAAACAATGTTTCGTACCAATTGAAAAATGTACGTGGCATTAAAAAATTACGAGTTCACAAAAAGGTAGTACAATGTAAAAAAAGTTCCGCATAATTCAAAAACTATTTTTTTGCTACTATAAAATGTTTGTGACATTTAAAAAAATTGCTTATACAATGTAAAGAATGCGAGTAGTTTTTTAAAAATGGCATGCCATCAAAAAAATGTTGTACGTGTATTTTAGATGTCACTAAATGGAGAGTTGAAGTTCTTTTCTTGGGTTTCAAATTGAGAAATTCAAAGGACTTTTTCCCTCTCAAGCGAAGTATACCCAGGACATTCTCAAAAATACTAACATGACTATATGCCAAACCATGCAAGATGTGATACCCACTACTGGCTATGTTGATGATAAAGGTAAACCCTTCAATCCCATGGTATATCGTTCTATGATTGGATATTTGCTTTACCTTTATACATCTACGTCGGATATTTTGGTAAGTCCAGTTATGTGTGCGAGATATCAAGCTACTCTGAGGAAGAGCCACAATTCGCCTGTTAAGAGAATTCTTAGATAGCTTGTTCACATCCCAACATTGGTCCTTTAGTACCCCAATGATGCAAAGTTTGATCTTATTGGGTACACGGATGTAGATTAGGGTGGAGATAAGGTGTATCAGAAGTCAACCTCTCATTCATGTCAATTTCTTGGATGCTCATTGATAAGTTGGTCCTTGAAAATGCAAAACTGCATCTACCTCTCCCTGTCCACCGCCTAAGACGAGTCTGTTGCCACCACAAGTTGTGCTCCACGATTATTATGGATGAGACAACGTTGAAGGATTATGTAGTTATACACAAGGAGGTGCATCTTTCAAGTGACAATGATTATGCAATTAAGGTCGCCAATAACCCAATGTTGGCACCAAGAAGTAACTAGCCGGCATCTTCACCAAGCCACTAGACGAAGCAAGGTTTACCCAACTAAGGCATGAACTTGGTATCTTGGAGCTCGATAGTATTATTTGATATCTTACACTCATACATGCACTTTACTTCACATTTTCAAGATGTAGGCATGTATTTAGAGCGAGAAATTCAATTCATGACTATTCCTCTCTCTCTCTCTCTCTCTCTCTCTCAAGATGTAGGCACGTTGAGCGAAAACGGTATTGCAAGGCTTCGAAATAAGGCCTAGGGTTCATACTTTCACTAGTGCAAGTTCTCTCAACAATGATAACATAATTAGATCATATAACAATCCCTCAACGTGCAATAAAGAGTCACTCCAAAGTCACTAATAGTGGAGAACAAACAAAGAGATTACTGTAGGGTACGAAACCACCTCAAAGTTATTCTTTCCGATCAATCCATTGTGCTATTACTGTAAGTATCACAAACAGCCCTAGAGTTCGTAGTAAAATAACACCTTAAGACACACATCAACCAAAACAATAATGTCACCTAGATACTTCAATGTCACCTCAAGTATCCGCGGGTATGATTATACGATATGCATCACACAATCTCAGATTCATCTATTCAAACCAACACAAAGAACTTCAAAGAGTGCCCCAAAGTTTCTAACGGAGAGTCAAGACCAAAACATGTGCCAACCCCTATGCATAACTTCACAAGGTCACTCAACCCGCAAGTTGATCACCAAAACATACGTCAAGTGGATCACGTGAATATCCCATTGTCACCATAGATAAGCACATGCAATATATACATCAAGTGTTCTCAAATCCTTAAAGACTCAATCTGAAAAGATAAGTTCAAAGGGTAAACTCAATCCATTACAAGAAGGTATAGGGGGAGAAACATCATATGATCCAACTATAATAGCCAAGCTCGCGATAAATCAAGATCGTGCCAAATCAAGAACACGAGAGAGAGAGAGAGAGAGAGAGAGAGAGAGATAGAGAGATCAAACACATAACTACTGGTACATACCCTCAGCCCCGAGGGTGAACTACTCCCTCCTCGTGATGGAGAGCGCCGGGATGATCAAGCTGGCCACCGGTGATGGATCCCCCCTCTGGCAAGGTGCTGGAATAGGGTCCGGATTTGTTTTTGGTGGCTACAGAGGCTTGCGGCGGCGGAACTCCCGATATTGCTTCTGTTCTGGAAGTTTGGGGATATATAAGAGGTGTTGGCATCGGAAACAAGCCGGGGAGGTCCACGAGGGAGCCACGAGGTAGGGGGCACGCCTAGGGGTAGGGCGCGCCCACCACCCTCGTGGTGGCCTCGAAACTCTTCTGGTCCATCTCCGATGCCCCGTGGGCTTCTTCTAGTCCGAAAACAACCTCCATAAAATTTCAGGTCAATTGGACTCTGTTTGGTATTCCTTTTTTGTAAAACTAAAAAACAAGGGGAAAAACAGAAACTGGCACTGGGCTCTAGGTTAATAGGTTAGTACCAAAAATCATATAAAATAGCATAGAAATGCATATAAAACATCCAAAACAGATAATATAATAGCATGGAACAATCAAAATTTATAGATACCTTGGAGACGTATCAAGCATCCCCAAGCTTAATTCATGCTCGTCCTCGAGTAGGTAAATGATAAAAACAGAATTTTTGATGGGAATGCTACCTAACATATTTATCCATGTAATTTTCTTTATTCTTGCATGAATGTCCAGATCCGTAAGATTCAAGACAAAAGTTTAATATTGACATAAAAACAATAATACTTCAAGCATACTAATAAAGCAATCATGTCTTCTCAAAATAACATGGCCAAAGAAAGTTATCCCTACAAAATTATATAGTCTGGCTATGCTCTATCTTCATTACACAAAATATTTAAATCATGCACAACCCCGATGACAAGCCAAGCAATTGTTTCATACTTTTGATGTTCTCAAACTTTTTCAACGTTCACGCAATACATGAGCGTGAGCCATGGACATAGCACTATATGTGGAATAGAATATGGTGGTTGTGGAGAAGACAAAAAGAGGGAGATAGTCTCACATCAACTAGGCGTATCAACGGGCTATGGAGATGCCCATCAATAGATATCAATGTGAGTGAGTAGGGATTGCCATGCAACGGATGCACTAGAGCTATAAGTTTCTGAAAGCTCAAAAAGAAACTAAGTGGGTGTGCATCCAATTCACTTGCTCACGAAGATTTAGGTTTGAGGAAGCCCATCATTGGAATATACAAGCCAAGTTGTATAACAAAAAATTCCCACTAGTATATGAAAGTGACAACATAGGAGCCTCTCTATCATGAAGATCATGGTGCTACTTTAAAGCACAAGTGTGGTAGAAGGATAGTAGCATTGCCCCTTCTCTCTTTTTCTCTCATTTTTTTTTCTTTTTTTTGGGCCTTCTCTTTTTTTTGGCCTCTTTTTTACTTTTCTTTTATTTTTCGTCCGGAGTCTCATCCCGACTTGTGGGGGAATATAGTCTCCATCATCCTTTCCACACATGGGACAATGCTCTAATAATGAAGATCATCACACTTTTATTTACTTGCAACTCAAGAATTACAACTCAATACTTAGAACAAAATATGACTCTATATGAGTGCCTCCGGTGGTGTACCGGGATGTGCAATGAATCAAGAGTGACATGTATGAAAGAATTATGAACGGTGGCTTTGCCACAAATACGATGTCAACTACATGATCATGCAAAGCAATATGGCAATGATGAAGCGCGTCATAATAAACGAACGGTGAAAAGTTGCATGGCTATATATCTCGGAATGGCTATGGAAATGCCCTAATAGGTAGGTATTGTGGCTGTTTTGAGGAAGGTATATGGTGGGTGTATGATACCGGCGAAAGTTGCGTAGTACTAGAGAGGCTAGCAATGGTGGAAGGGTGAGAGTGCGTTTAATCTATGGACTCAACATTAGTCATAAAGAACTCACATGCTTATTGCAAAAATCTATTAGTTATCGAAACGAAGTACTACACGCATGCTCCTAGGGGGAGTAGATTGGTAGGAAAAGACCATCGCTCGTACCCGACTGCAACTCATAAGGAAGACAATCAATAAATAAATCATCCTCCGACTTCATGACATAACGGTTAACCATACATGCATGCTACGGGAATCACAAACTTTAACACAAGTATCTCTCAAATTCACAACTACTCAGTAGCATGACTCTAATGTTACCATCCTCATATCTCAAAACAATCATAAGGAATCAAACTTATCATAGTATCCAATGCACTTTATATGAAAGTTTTTATTATATCTCTCTTGGATGCCTATCATATTAGGACTAAATTTATAACCAAAGAAAATTACCATGTTGTTTAAGACTCTCAAAATAATATAAGTGAAGCATGAGATTTCATCAAGTTCTTCAAAATAAAACCACCGCCGTGCTCTAAAAAGATATAACTGAGGCACTAGGGCAAATGACAAACTAGTCCGAAAGATATAAGTGAAGATCAATGAGTAGTTGAATAACTATGCAACTATGTGAAGATTCTCTAACATTTAAGAATTTAAGATCTTGTTATATCATTCAAACAGCAAGCAAAACAAAATAAGATAAAATGACGCTCCAAGCAAAACACATATCATGTGGTGAATAAAAATATAGCTCCAAGTAAAGCTACCGATGAACAAAGACGAAAGAGGGGATGCCTTCCGGGGAATCTCCAAGCTTAGGCTCTTGGTTGCCCTTGAATATTACCTTTGGGTGCCTTGGTCATCCCCAAGCTTAGGCTCTTGCCATTCCTTATTCCATAGTCCATCGAATCTTAACCCAAAACTTGAAAACTTCACAACACAAAACTCAACAGAAAATCTCATAAGCTCCGTTAGTATAAGAAAATAAATCACCAGTTTTGGTACTGTTGTGACCTCATTCTTTATTTATATTGGTGTAATATCTACTGTATTCCAACTTATCTATGGTTCATACCCTCCGATACTACTCATAGATTCATCAAAATATGCAAACAACACATAGAAAACAGAATCTGTCAAAAGCAGAACAGTCTGTAGTAATCTGTAACTCTCCATACTTCTGTGAATCCCAAAATCCTGAGAAATTAGGTAGTCCTAAGAATTTTTTTTATTAATCTTCTGCAAAAAGAATCAACTTAAAATCACGTTTCTGTGAATTAAGAATATTGTTTTTGTGAGCGCAAAAGTTTCTGTTTTTCAGCAAGATCAAATCAACTATTACCGTAAGGCATCCCAAAGGTCTTACTTGGCACTTTATTGAAACAAAAGCTATAAAAAAATGATTACTGCAGTAGCTTAATCATGTGAACACACCAAAACAGTAGGTATAAATGATGGGTTGTCTCCCAACAAGCGCTTTACTTTATTGCCTTTCTAGCTAGGCATGATGATTTCAATGATGCTCACATAAAAGATAAGAATTGAAACACAAAGAGAGCATCATGAAGAATATGACTAGCACATCAAGTCTAACCCACTTCCTATGTATAGGGATTTTGTGAGCAAACAACTTTTGGGAACAAGAATCAACTAGCATAGGAAGGCAAAACAAGCATAACTTCAAGATTTTAAGCACACAGAGAGGAAACTTGATATTATTGCAATTCCTACAAGCATATATTCCTCCCTTATAATAATTTTCAGTATCATCATGAATGAATTCAATAATATAACTATCACATAAAGAACTCTTTTCATGATGCATAAGCATAGAATTTTTATTACTCACCTCATAAGCAAATTTCTTCTCATGAATAGTAGTGGGAACAAACTCAACAAAATAACGATCATGTGAGGCATAATCCAATTGAAAATTAAAGTCAAGATGACAAGTTTCATGGTTATCATTATTTTTATAGCATACATGTCATCACAATAATCATCATAGATAGGAACTTTGTTCTCATAATCAATTGGAACCTTTTCCGAAATAGTGGATTCATCACTAAATAAAGTTATGACCTCTCCAAATCCACTTTCATAATTATCACAATAAGATTCAACACCCTCCAAAATAGTGGGATCATTACCTAAAGTTCACACTCTTCCAAACCCACTTTCATCAATATAATCATCATAAATTGGAGGCATGCTATCATCATAATAAATTTGCACATCAAAACTTGGGAGGCTAAAAATATCATCTTCAATAAGCATAGCATCCCCAAGCTTGGGACAAACATTAATTGTAGCAAATAAATTCTCCAACATGTCATTCTCATCAAACATAGCATCCCCAAGCTTGGGCCTTTGCATATCACAAGCATAATCACTCTCATCGTTAATAGTATGGATATCACCAATAGTATAGCAATTATTATCATCGCAATGAGTAATAGACATAACAATAATAGGAGCAACAACATTTGGGAGGGATACCTTTTTACCTTTGCTTCTCCGTCTTTTCTTTTTCTTGTTCACATCATGTGTGGGTTTAATTCTCTTTCTGGAGCTCCTTATTAATGAGATTGGTTGAATAGAAAGCTCTTCCTCGTTACCTGATTCATCATAAGAAAGAATAGGACGATATTGGGATACCTCTTCCCTTTCATTAGTATTCTCTTCATCTTATTTATGTAACTGGTAATATAAGGATTTTCAATGCAATTAACCGCACAATACATATAAATTTCCTCTAGATCAAAAGCAAGAAAACTCTCAAGGTTATATTTTGGAATGCCCTTAGTTATACGTTTCATTTCTTCATATCCCAGAAGCAAACTAAGTTCATTATGATGCGTAAGGGAAATCAAGTCATCACAATTTTTGGACACCATTCGTTCATGAAACAATTTGCGTTGGAGATTTAAATGACCATGTTCATTACAAAGTTCTATCTTCCCTATTTGGTGTGTACTTGCAAACTCTATGCACTCCACAAAAGTTGACATGCTTATAAGAGACATTTTTATCATGACTATTGCAATCATCATTAGTACTATGGATATTCAAAGCGTTCATACTAACAACATTGCAATCATGCTCATCAATCAAAGATTGTATGCCAAACATTTTATTGCATTCTTCTTCTAACACTTTGGCACAATTATTGGAATCTTTATTTTCATGAAAGACATTAAAAAGATGAAGCATATGAGGCACCCTCAATTCCATTTTTTTGTAGTTTTCTTTTATAGACTAAACTAGTGATAAAACAAGAAACTAAAAGATATACCTTCAAGCACTAACCTCCCCAGCAACGGCTCCAGAAAAGAGCTTGATGTCTACTACACAACATTCTTCTTGTAGATGTTGTTGGGCCTCCAAGCGCAGAGGTTTGTAGGGCAGTAGCAAATTTCCCTCAAGTGGATGACCTAAGGTTTATCAATCTGTGGGAGGCGTAGGATGAAGATGGTCTCTCTCAAACAACCATGCAACCAAAGAACAAAGAGTCCCCCAACACACCCAATACAATGGTAAATTGTATAGGTGCACTAGTTCGGCGAAGAGATGGTGATACAAGTGCAATATGGATGGTAGATATAGGTTTTTGTAATCTGAAATTATAAAGACAGCAAGGTAGCAAGTAACAAAAGTGAGCGAAAACGGTATTGCAATTCTTCGAAACAAGGCCTAGGGTTCATACTTTCACTATTGCAAGTTATCTCAACAATGATAACATAATTAGATCATATAACAATCCCTGAACGTGCAACAAAGAGTCACTCCAAAGTCACTAATAGTGGAGAGAAAACGAAGAGATTATTGTAGGGTATGAAACCTCAAAGTTATTCTTTCCAATCAATCCATTGGGCTATTCCTATATGTGTCACAAACAGGCCTAGAGTTCATAGTTAAATAACACATTTAGACACGCATCAACCAAAACCCTAATGTCACCTAGATACTCCAATGTCATCTCAAGTATCCGTGGGTATGATTATACGATATGCATCACACAATCTCAGATTCATCTATTCAAACCAACACAAAGAACTTCAAAGAGTGCCCCAAAGTTTCTAACGGAGAGTCAAGACGAAAACGTGTGCCAACCCCTATGCATAAATTCAACAGGTCACTGAACCCGCAAGTTGATCACCAAAACATACGTCAAGTGGATCACGTGAATATCCCATTGTCGCCACAGATAAGCACATGCACGACATACATCAAGTGTTCTCAAATCCTTAAAGACTCAATCTGATAAGATAACTTCAAAGGGAAAACTCAATCCATTACAAGAAGGTAGAGGGGGCGAAACATCATATGATCCAACTATAATAGCAAAGCTCGCGATACATCAAGATCGTGCCAAATCAAGAACAAGAGAGAGAGAGAGAGAGAGAGAGAGAGACAGAGAGAGAGAGATCAAACACATAGCTACTGGTACACACCCTCAGCCCCGAGGGTGAACTACTCCCTCCTCATCATGGAGAGCGCCGGGATGATGAAGATGGTTACCGGCGATGGTTCCCCCCTCCGGCAGGGTGCCAGAACAGGGTCCCGATTGGGTTTTGGTGGCTACAGAGGCTTGCGGCGGCGGAACTCCCGATCTTGGTTCTATTCTGGAAGTTTGGGGATATATAAGAGGTGTTGTCGTCGGGAACAAGTCAGGGGTCCACGAGGTTGGAGGGCGCGCCCAGGGGGTAGGGCGCGCCCTCCACCCTTTTGGTGGCCTCGGGACTCTTCTGGTCCATCTCCGATGCTCCGTGGGCTTCTTCTGGTCCGAAAACAATCTCCATAAATTTTCAGGTCAATTGGACTCTGTTTGGTATTCCCTTTCTGTAAAACTCAAAAACAAGGAAAAAACAGAAACTGGCACTGGGCTCTAGGTTAATAGGTTAGTCCCAAAAATCATATGAAATTAGCATATAAATGCATATATAACATCCAATACAGATAATATAATAGCATGGAACAATCAAAAAATTTAAATACGTTGGAGAGGTATCAGTCCCCAATCTCTCTACCCGGATACCTCTCATCCTAATCTACCTTCTCATCCATTGCATCTTCGGTTTTGTGGAAGGCTTGGACCGGTGGGAGGATTTCTTGGGGCAAATTTTCCCGTCGGTTCCGGGCGCTTTCAATGGTGAAAGTGAAGAGAAGGCAGGCAAGAATGTTGCGGGAGTCTCGTCCCATGGTATGCACATCACATCCTTGCCTCCATATGTTTTTCCTATTTTTTTCCAAATGCATGTCACGATTGCATCAAAACATGATGCTCTATGAGATGATTATTTCACTACGTAGATGGAGAATGATTTAGGGCACGCAGGTCTTGGGGCACTTAGATTGTGGGCTGCTGATCTATGCCAAGATTCACAAATTTTTCTATGTGTTTCAGAAATAGCTAAATTGACAGTAACGCAAGATATTTCCATATGGTAGATAATGGGCACCATATGAAAAGGTGCATTTTCAGAGTCAACAGGTTGAGGGCAAGTGGAGCTCGGACAGTATACAACCAAATATTAAAAAAATCTATTTGGGGGATCCCAAGGAGGGTCATGTCTCTCTAGATGAGTCCCGAACTGACAATTTACCCCAGATCTCACAGGTGGAAAATGAAACCCTCACCACACCCATCTCACAAAAATAGGTGCGAGCGGACCATGTTCCATTCTTTTTTGATAGATATGCTTAAACGATTGAGTAGTGATTTTGGGCCCAAGGTCAAAATCTTAGCGGTGCCACGTTACATATACTCACACATGGTGGCCTTGGCCACCGCGCTCTCATTATGACATGTTTGGTTTTCATCTGGGTGATAATTGAGCGTATAGGATCTAAAATATGCCACTATAGGACTAATGTGGGTGGCACACTAGACTTTGGTATTTTATAATTTGCATCTTGCAAAATTGAGTGCATAGATCTCCTCTATCATTCTATCTTGAGTGTGCATGTTATCCCTTCTAGCTACCATGTGTATATCTTTTTGAGAACAAGTAAAAAACTGACATTTGGTCGCCAAACATCCGGGCTACCTGCCGGACATCAAGTCGTTGGAAATGCATTAACCTTTTCAAAACACCAATGTGCATGTGCATTAGCCGCCAGACTTATAGGCCACTTTCCGGATGTCCGGCCGCTGTTAGTTTACCTTTGTCTTGCTTTCCAACTCTAAACTCGCATCAGGGGTCACACA
Source organism: Triticum timopheevii (assembly GCA_963921465.1). Taxonomy (NCBI): domain Eukaryota; kingdom Viridiplantae; phylum Streptophyta; class Magnoliopsida; order Poales; family Poaceae; genus Triticum; species Triticum timopheevii. Next base: position 51,051,001 of record OY997271.1, on the reverse strand, counting down.
TTCAGGCATCGATGTGGATTACTAGGCGGTCAAATATTTCAAATCAAAATGGGAGCCACGGGGCTTGAATGGGCAAATCCTCTTCTTCTTCCCCTATGACACCCTCTCCTCCTGACCACCGTCGGGAACGTGCTTTGCCTCTACTCCTCGTATCCTCTTCTCCCGGTCCCCGATCTCTCTACCCGGATACCTCTCATCCCAATCTACCTTCTCATCCATGCCATCTTCGGTTTTGCGGAAGGCTTGGACCGGTGGGAGGATTTCTTGGGGCAAATTTTCCCGTCGGTTCCGGGCGCTCTCAATGGTGAAAGCGAAGAGAAGGCAGGCAATAATGTTGCGGGACTCTCGTCCCATGGTATGCACATCACATCCTTGCCTCCATATATATTCCCTAATTATTCCAAATACATGTCACGATTTGCATCGAAACTTTATGCTCTATGAGATGATTATTTCACTACGTAGATGAAAATGATTTAGGGCACGCAGTTCTTGGGGCACAGAGATTGTGGGCCGCCGATCTGTGCTAAGATTCACAAATTTTTCTATGCATTTTAGAAATAGCTAAATTGAGAGTAACGCGAGATATTTCCATATGGTAGATAATGGGCACCATATGAAAAGGTGCATTTTCAGAGTCAACGGGTTGAGGGCCAGATTGAAGGTCAAGTGGAGCTCGGATAGTATACAACCAAATATTACAAAAATCTATTTGGGGGATCCTAAGGAGGGTCATGTCTCTGTAGATGAGTCCAGAACTGACAATTTACCCCAGATCTCAAATGTGGAAAATGAAACCCTCACCACGCCATCTCACAAAGTTAGGTGCGAGCGGACAATCTTCCAGATGGAGGACAATAAAACGATGGGTCCTTGGCGGTAGTCCCTTGAACCAAGAGAGTAGGAGGTAGAAGTGCTCATCGGAGATGCCCACCAACGTAGAAGGAATGACCATGTCAGGCGAAAACAAATCCACCCACATGGCTAGAACCCGTCCAACCTGACCCGACTAGAGGAGCCGCACCTGCAAGTAGAGGATCCAGGCGCGCCAGCCCTGGATCTGCCGCCATCACCTGCGGTTCGTCACCGTGCTATGTGCCGGGCGCCGGAGGGACGACACGCCATGATTCCCAGCCAGCACCATGCCCTAACCATTGACACCAGCCTATGTCGGTCTCCCTGTGCGTGAGGACGAGGGAGCCCCTCCGTCATCGGCATCGACCAGGATTTGCCTGGCCACACCCTCTAGCAGCGACGAGGGAGGAGGTGAGGGAATCGGCAGTAGCAATCTAGGCTTTCCCTCCCCATTGCCATGCAGGCGCAAGGGAGAGGGAGAGACATGTGGGGTCCTCGTTCAGTAGGTAGGCGGTCCTCCTCAATTGTCTTCACCTTGCTCTTTTTCTTTTATTCTGGTATGGCTAGATACGTATGGAAGTGATAGAGGAAAAGCTAACAAGCCACATCTTGTTGTATTGCGAGCTTCTGAGTAGGTGTTGCATTCTATATAACACATAAATAAAAATGTCTTTGACATTAATTCAATTCAATGTGAGATTTTGGCGCTGCCTAAACTAAGACATATGTTTGAAAAATGACTAAACATGCCAAGGTCCTTCATAATACCAAAGCAAAAACCTATGTTTGAATAGCTCCAGAGGCCATCTCATTACCATTCCACCAACAGCAGACAACAAATAGTTCCAGTACCATGCCTCCCAGTACAAACCCAACAAGTCGTTCCATCAAAGTTACTGCGGTTGCTGGACTATCTTTCACATGCCTGGCTGCTAATAGACGGTGTGTGCCTCCATGGTTACTCCCACATACTTTCGGGACACTTCTGGATGGTCTATCTTCTTTTATTTTGACAAATGAAAGGATAGGGGAAACCCCAATGGTAATTTATTTATTTTTTGCTTGCTATCCTGAAATGCGGCTTTCGGGATATAGTTGTACTCTGATACTAGAAACTCTGACCGGCATTGCATACCAGCTGCCAAACACTGTGATATGTTGCCACTTCATTTACAGTTGTTGCATTGCCCAAAATCTATGTGGTACTGTCGTGCCATAATACAAATCCAACTTAGGGAAATTGTTCTACTACATTTACTTCTGAATCTCAGCCTATACATCCAACGGAGTCAGCATGTGTTTCCGATCCCTCCCATACCAAGGGACAAGGTTCTAAACTTGAATCATATTCAGCTTGCTTTCTGCTCTTATATGGATGGGTATGAGAACTGATAGGAAGAAAGCAATGCTTGATAGTAGCCTCTTATATCATGACTTCATGAGCCTTTGGGTAAGTGTTGCATGTTGTAACATGTAGAGAATATGGTCTGCAATGGTAATTTAATGCAAGATTCCTACTTCTCTATCTACTACTGAAGAAATATCATAAGTTCTTGTGGGGAGTTTTATTTATTTATTGAGATGTTGTTCGCAGAATTTACTAGTCTTGCAGATACTGTGGCAATGGCATCTAGTTGCACAAAATTTTATTTTAGGCCCTTCTCTCAGGCTACAACTTCTATATGACAAAAGAACCTAGATCCCATAAGATACCAGCACATCACAGCTAGTTGTACCACAAGCCTCAGCATACATACTGATGCAACAAATACTAGATCTTGCAAATAATGGGGGGTGATTTTAACATCATTAGGAGGAAGAAAGAAAAAAACAATGATCATTTTGATGGATGATGGTCATTTATGTTCAATATGATCATTGAGACCCTTAATCTTAGGGAGACAGAACTCACAGGTAGATAGTTTACCTGGGCAAACACTCTTTCTACTCCTACTTACGAGAAGCTAGACAGGATGCTTGCGAGTGTGGAATGGGAACAGAAATACCCACTGGTATTGGTGCACGCGATGCAGAGGGCGATTTCCAACCACACGCCCTTGTTAGTTGACTCGGTTGAAGCAACTCATATTGGCAGTAAAAATATTTTCTCTTTCGAGCTCAGTTGGTTCGAAAAAGATAATTTTATAGAGATGGTGGCGAGAGAGTGGGCTTGACCTGTTGCAGGTAGATTCCACATGGAGCGCTAGCAGAATAAGATTAGACACCTGAGACAATTCTTGAGGGGTTGGGCCAAAAATGAGAGTGGAATCTATAAACAAGAGAAGGAACGACTTATCTAGCTGATTCAGACGCTAGACCTGAGAGTGGAAACGAATCTGCTGGATGAGCCAGAGCAGGCAGTTAAGTCGGAGGCTGAGTTGAAATTGTGTGCTTTGCTTAGAGAAGAGAAATGAAATGGGCCTTACGCGCTAAGGTCCCTAAGGTCGTCCAAGGGGATGACAACACACAGTTTTTTCATATGATGGCAAATGGCAATCATAGGAGAAAGAAGATTATCTAGCTTGAGCAAGATGAGGGAACAGTTCTGCGTCACGAGAATCTGAAGCTATATATATCCAACTACTATAAGCAATTGTTTGGACCACCGATGGATAACGCGGTGACCCTAGATGAGCATGTAGTTGAGGATATTCCTCAGTTGCGGTCAGAGGAAAATGAGATTCTTTCTGCACCTTTTACTGAGAAGGAGGATTTTGAGGCGATTCGCTCTAAGGAAACCGAATAATGCACCGGGACCGGATGGGTTTCTGGCAGAATTCTATAAAAAATGCTGGCATATCGTGAAAGATGATCTTATGCCTATGTTTCATGATCTTTTTAATGGGCATCTACAACTGTTCCATTTAAATTTCGCCACGGTTACACTTCTGCCTAAGATAGACGAAGCAATTCGCATTGAGCAATTCAGGCCCATATGTCTCTTGAATGTGAGTTTCAAGATCTTTACGAAAGTGGCCACCAATAGGCTGACACTGGTCCGTACATGGTCGTTACTCACTCCTACGGCCTCCAGGGAGCAGCTAGCTACTGGGTGCAACCGGTGGGAGATGGTCGCATGAGTTATTTTTAATCGGTTTGGATGACAGTCGCATAATAGGATAGGTTTTGTTTCCTTTCGTCCATCCGGTTGTGGCTTTCAGTTGTTTACTTTTTTCTATTGCTCCTTTTGTGAGTTGTACTTTGCAAACCTAAATTTTTTTGTTGGACTTGATCTAATAAAGTGGCCGCATGCATCTTTCCGATGCAGAGGCCGGGGGATGACCTCCATTTCAAAAAAAAAAAGATCCTCTTACAGACGCTTGGCGGTCAAACAATGGCGTGTGTCCAAAACTCCAAATGGTTACTACCACATACAAAACCCTGTGTAGGCATTCAACCACAAAAGGGTCTATTCGTTCTCGATTCTTGTCATTCCTATCAGCAAGTTCTACACTTTGTCAATTCTGTACTCACTTGAGCTGTTTCTATAGAAGTGCATTTGAAAGATCTGGCGAAAAGAAAGACCACCTTAGCGTATGCATCCTACCATTAAAGGGTCGATCCATTCTCGATACCTCTCATTCCTATGAGCAAGTTCTAGACTTGAGATGTTTCTATGAAAGTGTGTGAGAAGTGACAGGGGAAGACAAGGACCAGCTTTTTTTCTCAAGTGCGCATAGAGCAATGGGCACACAATATCCTCTTATATCTTCCGATTCCGAGTACGTACAAAGTTTTTTTTGGGGTGTTCTCCACACTTTGTATGTTAGCCAGAATATATTCAGTACAAGAATTGAACGATTCACATGATGTAGAGGGAGTATTGACGTTTTCCCTGCTAGAATCTTTTCAGATATATAAAAGGTTTTTTTTAGAAAGCAACAGAACGATACTACAGAGTTTGTGATACGCTGGCCGGATCTCCAGTATTTACACAGATGCGTCTGAAAAGGGGATAGTCCGTAGAAAAACACCTGCTAGTAAAAAAGTAAAAACCTAAACGGCATATCAACATCACCAACTCCCTACGTCCGCCTCCCGACTACAGCTGGACTGATCAACTCAAAGAGAGACAACAAGAAATCATACTAATAATTAACAGTTCAAATCAAGATAACCAGAAATTTTGGAGGTTGCACATGAGATAGATATACTATATAGGAGTACATGATCAAAGTTGACCGATAGCTTGCTTTCAGGGTACAAAGAGACACCAAGTACCAACAGAAAGAGCACGCAGGTGCTTGCACTACTGGAATTTTCATATACACCGGGTGTCGGCGTCTTCGCTGAGAGCCAAAACATGGGCACTCGGCAAAGTAAAGAACGCCGAGAGTCGCACTCGGAAAAGGGAGTAAGTCGGCAAACACATGACAAAGCTGCCAGTATTGCTCGACAAACATGTTATACTCGGCAAAGGCACTATTTGCTGAGGGCCATTTGGCCACACACGGCAAAGTTTTGCCATGTGGCACATTCGGCAGCGACTAACGGCACGGTCACGGTTGCAACTCTTTGCCGAGAGTGAATCTCGGCAAATATTTAGTCCCACCTCGCCTGCCGACTAGCAAAATGACATGTTTAAATAGTTCAATAGTCCAACCACATTAAGCTTCGGTCTTCTCTCATTACTAAGAGTTCATACAGTCACTATGAATCTTCTAGTGGCTATTACCCGAGAGTGGCTCTCGGTAAACAAGCAGTTGCCGAGAGTGGCTCTCGGTAATGAGAAGGCCACCATCAAAGTTTAGTCCCACCTCGCCTACAGACAAGCAACAAGACTTGTTTAAATAGTGGGATAGTCCAGATGCAGTAAGCTTCGGTATTCATTACACACTTGTTAAGGAGATGGACTATTTGTGATGTCCTTCTGGCATGCCTACACCTTGCATAGACGAGGGAGGGGGCATGCCCTTGCCACCGGGTTACCGAAAGTACCTCGGTGTCATTCCTGATGCGATTGCTCGGGATCTGGCACGGTATCATCACAGGGCCTCTGTAGGGTATCAAAGACAAACAAGATCAACAGTTCTGAACTTAGATGTGAGATATTATTTATATCTAGATGTAAAATAGCAAGTCCGTTTTTGTTGCTGCGAGCTTCTGAATTTTACTTGTCTTAGACTGTTGCCGAGTCAACGACAAACGACACTCAGCTTATATCGCTATGCCGACAGGGTATACGTCAAGTCCTATCTGTCGAGTGTAACACTCGGCGGAGGCGTTGCCGAGTAGGTTTGGTCTTCGCTGAGTCTATTTTATACTTGGCCTATAATGTTTTACCTGTAGTGCATGTTGTAAGATGGACTGACAGTGGAAGTTACATAAGAAGCGTGTGAGCGATGAGTAAAGATGAAACTAATGGACAAGGTTTGTTCCATCTACAAAATCTAGTACGGCCCTTGCACCATCAAATGCCTTAATCGTACGCAAAAAGTACTATTCGCTTCTTCCAACAAGTGAACTTCGCATGTGTATTGAATTCAGTCCAAAGGGATATAAGAGGAGGTGGCTTGTTTTTACTTCTTTCACTTCTCATACCCGCCCTCCATAGAGGAGACCTTAGCTTGCCGAAATAGAAGATAAAGAGCAATGTAATTCATGCTTAGAGACTCGTCGATAGGAGTGGGAGGAATCGAAAACATAGGCTGACTATGTTGGATATACATGCTGAGATGCATAGCCTGTACATCTTTGATAAGCAGGGATTGAGGTGGATTAAATCTCCTACAAGCCAAAATCCGCTCAAATCCTCTCCAATCCCCTTGGGAGGAGGATTAACCGAACAAGGCATTAGGCTGTACGTTAAACATGCCATGTAATCGCCCACTTATCCATTGGAATCACCCCCTCAAAAGAAGATCAATAAAGCTTGGTTAACCCCTAAAAAAACTTATCCATTGGGATCAGACATAGTTTGGCAAAGCGACTTTTTTTGGAATCACAACACACTTTTATTGCAAGTTATCAATGTTTACAGCCATACATAAGTTTTGTGGAGTAGAATCTAACCAAATCTATCGTCCCAAGGACACCATTCGAGCTAGCCGTGTGACTGTGAGCTACCCCATTGCAATTGCGCTGCTCAAAACTGAATTTGCTAGATCCAAAGGAGTTGCACATCTCCTTGATTTTGTGAAGAATCATGCAATATCCACCTATATTCTTCGCCGACAAGCTCCCGGACGACTCTCAGACAATGGCAATCAAATGAGATGTGCACTTTCTCAAGGCCCAGGTCTTCGCTCAGAGCTATAGCATCGCGACAAGCGAGAGCCTCTTAAGTTCTATGATCAGTCATCCCTTTCAAAAACCACAGTGCATGCCCGTTGGAACTCCCGATGTCCATAATTGGTGGGGAAGATGAGTGTGGTTTTGTGTAGCTTGAGCTACACGGTACCCCTTATCTTAGCCTTCCATTTTGGCATCAAGATCTGTGCTGACACATTTGTCATTTTTGCTTCTCTCAAACGAAACAACGTATAAACTTCAAACTTTGCAGGACAACAAAACATTCTAATTACTACATGGGAAAAAACTTTCAGATTTTTTCATGCATTTAAAATGCTAAACTTTATTTTTTTAATCCAAAAAATCCTCATTTTGTATATTTATGTTGGTCCAAAAAATCTGAAAGTTTTTTCACACATTGAAGTTGTAAAGTTTGTTTGATCTGCAAAGTTTGAAGTCCATATGTTCTTTCATTTGAGAGAAACAAAAAAGGGAAATCTGCTTGTTGCAAGTTAGTTGAAGAGTGCGGATCTCAAAGCAATGTTGAAGGGCTGAAGATAAGAGGTTCCATGTAGGACGAGCTACAAAGGAACTTTGTGTGGGGAAGATTGTGTCCCTCTGGCAGCGAGATGGAGGGTGGGCTCACTTCAGGCGCCCCCATAGATGGGCCGGCCCAACGCATGAGAAGCGCTGCTCTTCAGCTCATGTTTTTTTTTGTTTTAGTACTTTTACTTATATTTCTAAGGTGAAAAAATTCTTAACTTAAAAAAACATACACCGCGTCTTTGAAAAATGTCTATACAATGTAAAAAATGGTTCACATAATTCAAAGAAAGAGGCCAAAACATTGGAAATCTTAAAAGTATTCCGAGCGTGTCAAGTAGGTCCTTAAAGTCGTGCATAAAATACACATATCAGACCTGCGGGGAATGATTTCAAACTTTTAGGACCTACTTGACAAACGTGGCATACTTTTAGGGCCTCTATCGTATTCTTCAAAGAAATGTTGATTGCATTCAAATATTTACGTGACATTTTAGAAACGTTCATGCATTAAAAATTCTCATGATTTTTTAAATTGTCATACAATGTAAAAGAATGTGCACATAATTAAAAACAATGTTTCGTACCAATTGAAAAATGTACGTGGCATTAAAAAATTACGAGTTCACAAAAAGGTAGTACAATGTAAAAAAAGTTCCGCATAATTCAAAAACTATTTTTTTGCTACTATAAAATGTTTGTGACATTTAAAAAAATTGCTTATACAATGTAAAGAATGCGAGTAGTTTTTTAAAAATGGCATGCCATCAAAAAAATGTTGTACGTGTATTTTAGATGTCACTAAATGGAGGGTTGAAGTTCTTTTCTTGGGTTTCAAATTGAGAAATTCAAAGGACTTTTTCCCTCTCAAGCGAAGTATACCCAGGACATTCTCAAAAATACTAACATGACTATATGCCAAACCATGCAAGATGTGATACCCACTACTGGCTATGTTGATGATAAAGGTAAACCCTTCAATCCCATGGTATATCGTTCTATGATTGGATATTTGCTTTACCTTTATACATCTACGTCGGATATTTTGGTAAGTCCAGTTATGTGTGCGAGATATCAAGCTACTCTGAGGAAGAGCCACAATTCGCCTGTTAAGAGAATTCTTAGATAGCTTGTTCACATCCCAACATTGGTCCTTTAGTACCCCAATGATGCAAAGTTTGATCTTATTGGGTACACGGATGTAGATTAGGGTGGAGATAAGGTGTATCAGAAGTCAACCTCTCATTCATGTCAATTTCTTGGATGCTCATTGATAAGTTGGTCCTTGAAAATGCAAAACTGCATCTACCTCTCCCTGTCCACCGCCTAAGACGAGTCTGTTGCCACCACAAGTTGTGCTTCACGATTATTATGGATGAGACAACGTTGAAGGATTATGTAGTTATACACAAGGAGGTGCATCTTTCATGTGACAATGAATATGCAATTAAGGTCGCCAATAACCCAATGTTGGCACCAAGAAGTAACTAGCCGGCATCTTCACCAAGCCACTAGACGAAGCAAGGTTTACCCAACTAAGGCATGAACTTGGTATCTTGGAGCTCGATAGTATTATTTGATATCTTACACTCATACATGCACTTTACTTCACATTTTCAAGATGTAGGCATGTATTTAGAGCGAGAAATTCAATTCATGACTATTCCTCTCTCTCTCTCTCTCTCTCTCTCTCAAGATGTAGGCACGTTGAGCGAAAACGGTATTGCAAGGCTTCGAAATAAGGCCTAGGGTTCATACTTTCACTAGTGCAAGTTCTCTCAACAATGATAACATAATTAGATCATATAACAATCCCTCAACGTGCAATAAAGAGTCACTCCAAAGTCACTAATAGTGGAGAACAAACAAAGAGATTATTGTAGGGTACGAAACCACCTCAAAGTTATTCTTTCCGATCAATCCATTGTGCTATTACTGTAAGTATCACAAACAGCCCTAGAGTTCGTAGTAAAATAACACCTTAAGACACACATCAACCAAAACAATAATGTCACCTAGATACTTCAATGTCACCTCAAGTATCCGCGGGTATGATTATACGATATGCATCACACAATCTCAGATTCATCTATTCAAACCAACACAAAGAACTTCAAAGAGTGCCCCAAAGTTTCTAACGGAGAGTCAAGACCAAAACGTGTGCCAACCCCTATGCATAACTTCACAAGGTCACTCAACCCGCAAGTTGATCACCAAAACATACGTCAAGTGGATCACGTGAATATCCCATTGTCACCATAGATAAGCACATGCAATATATACATCAAGTGTTCTCAAATCCTTAAAGACTCAATCCGAAAAGATAAGTTCAAAGGGTAAACTCAATCCATTACAAGAAGGTATAGGGGGAGAAACATCATATGATCCAACTATAATAGCCAAGCTCGCGATACATCAAGATCGTGCCAAATCAAGAACATGAGAGAGAGAGAGAGAGATAGAGAGATCAAACACATAACTACTGGTACATACCCTCAGCCCCGAGGGTGAACTACTCCCTCCTCGTGATGGAGAGCGCCGGGATGATCAAGCTGGCCACCGGTGATGGATCCCCCCTCTGGCAAGGTGCTGGAATAGGGTCCGGATTTGTTTTTGGTGGCTACAGAGGCTTGCGGCGGCGGAACTCCCGATATTGCTTCTGTTCTGGAAGTTTGGGGATATATAAGAGGTGTTGGCATTGGAAACAAGCCAGGGAGGTCCACGAGGGAGCCACGAGGTAGGGGGCACGCCTAGGGGTAGGGTGCGCCCACCACCCTCGTGGTGGCCTCGAAACTCTTCTGGTCCATCTCCGATGCCCCGTGGGCTTCTTCTAGTCCGAAAACAACCTCCATAAAATTTCAGGTCAATTGGACTCTGTTTGGTATTCCTTTTTTGTAAAACTAAAAAACAAGGGGAAAAACTGAAACTGGCACTGGGCTCTAGGTTAATAGGTTAGTACCAAAAATCATATAAAATAGCATAGAAATGCATATAAAACATCCAAAACAGATAATATAATAGCATGGAACAATCAAAATTTATAGATACCTTGGAGACGTATCAAGCATCCCCAAGCTTAATTCGTGCTCGTCCTCGAGTAGGTAAATGATAAAAACAAAATTTTTGATGGGAATGCTACCTAACATATTTATCCATGTAATTTTCTTTATTCTTGCATGAATGTCCAGATCCGTAAGATTCAAGACAAAAGTTTAATATTGACATAAAAACAATAATACTTCAAGCATACTAATAAAGCAATCATGTCTTCTCAAAATAACATGGCCAAAGAAAGTTATCCCTACAAAATTATATAGTCTGGCTATGCTCTATCTTCATTACACAAAATATTTAAATCATGCACAACCCCGATGACAAGCCAAGCAATTGTTTCATACTTTTGATGTTCTCAAACTTTTTCAACGTTCACGCAATACATGAGTGTGAGCCATGGACATAGCACTATATGTGGAATAGAATATGGTGGTTGTGGAGAAGACAAAAAGAGGGAGATAGTCTCACATCAACTAGGCGTATCAACGGGCTATGGAGATGCCCATCAATAGATATCAATGTGAGTGAGTAGGGATTGCCATGCAACGGATGCACTAGAGCTATAAGTTTCTGAAAGCTCAAAAAGAAACTAAGTGGGTGTGCATCCAATTCACTTGCTCACGAAGATTTAGGTTTGAGGAAGCCCATCATTGGAATATACAAGCCAAGTTGTATAACAAAAAATTCCCACTAGTATATGAAAGTGACAACATAGGAGCCTCTCTATCATCAAGATCATGGTGCTACTTTAAAGCACAAGTGTGGTAGAAGGATAGTAGCATTGCCCCTTCTCTCTTTTTCTCTCATTTTTTTTCTTTTTTTTGGGCCTTCTCTTTTTTTTGGCCTCTTTTTTACTTTTCTTTTATTTTTCGTCCGGAGTCTCATCCCGACTTGTGGGGGAATATAGTCTCCATCATCCTTTCCACACATGGGACAATGCTCTAATAATGAAGATCATAACACTTTTATTTACTTGCAACTCAAGAATTACAACTCAATACTTAGAACAAAATATGACTCTATATGAGTGCCTCCGGTGGTGTACCGGGATGTGCAATGAATCAAGAGTGACATGTATGAAAGAATTATGAACGGTGGCTTTGCCACAAATACGATGTCAACTACATGATCATGCAAAGCAATATGGCAATGATGAAGCGCGTCATAATAAACGAATGGTGAAAAGTTGCATGGCTATATATCTCGGAATGGCTATGGAAATGCCCTAATAGGTAGGTATGGTGGCTGTTTTGAGGAAGGTATATGGTGGGTGTATGATACCGGCGAAAGTTGCGTAGTACTAGAGAGGCTAGCAATGGTGGAAGGGTGAGAGTGCGTTTAATCTATGGACTCAACATTAGTCATAAAGAACTCACATGCTTATTGCAAAAATCTATTAGTTATCGAAACGAAGTACTACACGCATGCTCCTAGGGGGAGTAGATTGGTAGGAAAAGACCATCGCTCGTACCCGACTGCAACTCATAAGGAAGACAATCAATAAATAAATCATCCTCCGACTTCATGACATAACGGTTAACCATACATGCATGCTACGGGAATCACAAACTTTAACACAAGTATCTCTCAAATTCACAACTACTCAGTAGCATGACTCTAATGTTACCATCCTCATATCTCAAAACAATCATAAGGAATCAAACTTATCATAGTATCCAATGCACTTTATATGAAAGTTTTTATTATATCTCTCTTGGATGCCTATCATATTAGGACTAAATTCATAACCAAAGAAAATTACCATGTTGTTTAAGACTCTCAAAATAATATAAGTGAAGCATGAGATTTCATCAAGTTCTTCAAAATAAAACCACCGCCGTGCTCTAAAAAGATATAACTGAGGCACTAGGGCAAATGACAAACTAGTCCGAAAGATATAAGTGAAGATCAATGAGTAGTTGAATAACTGTGCAACTATGTGAAGATTCTCTAACATTTAAGAATTTAAGATCTTGTTATATCATTCAAACAGCAAGCAAAACAAAATAAGATAAAATGACGCTCCAAGCAAAACACATATCATGTGGTGAATAAAAATATAGCTCCAAGTAAAGCTACCGATGAACAAAGACGAAAGAGGGGATGCCTTCCGGGGAATCTCCAAGCTTAGGCTCTTGGTTGTCCTTGAATATTACCTTTGGGTGCCTTGGTCATCCCCAAGCTTAGGCTCTTGCTATTCCTTATTCCATAGTCCATCGAATCTTGACCCAAAACTTGAAAACTTCACAACACAAAACTCAACAGAAAATCTCATAAGCTCCGTTAGTATAAGAAAATAAATCACCAGTTTTGGTACTGTTGTGACCTCATTCTTTATTTATATTGGTGTAATATCTACTGTATTCCAACTTATCTATGGTTCATACCCTCCGATACTACTCATAGATTCATCAAAATATGCAAACAACACATAGAAAACAGAATCTGTCAAAAGCAGAACAGTCTGTAGTAATCTGTAACTCTCCATACTTCTGTGAATCCCAAAATCCTGAGAAATTAGGTAGTCCTAAGAATTTTTTTTATTAATCTTCTGCAAAAAGAATCAACTTAAAATCACGTTTCTGTGAATTAAGAATATTGTTTTTGTGAGCGCAAAAGTTTCTGTTTTTCAGCAAGATCAAATCAACTATTACCGTAAGGCATCCCAAAGGTCTTACTTGGCACTTTATTGAAACAAAAGCTATAAAAAAATGATTACTGCAGTAGCTTAATCATGTGAACACACCAAAACAGTAGGTATAAATGATGGGTTGTCTCCCAACAAGCGCTTTACTTTATTGCCTTTCTAGCTAGGCATGATGATTTCAATGATGCTCACATAAAAGATAAGAATTGAAACACAAAGAGAGCATCATGAAGAATATGACTAGCACATCAAGTCTAACCCACTTCCTATGCATAGGGATTTTGTGAGCAAACAACTTTTGGGAACAAGAATCAACTAGCATAGGAAGGCAAAACAAGCATAACTTCAAGATTTTAAGCACACAGAGAGGAAACTTGATATTATTGCAATTCCTACAAGCATATATTCCTCCCTTATAATAATTTTCAGTATCATCATGAATGAATTCAATAATATAACTATCACATAAAGAACTCTTTTCATGATGCATAAGCATTGAATTTTTATTACTCACCTCATAAGCAAATTTCTTCTCATGAATAGTAGTGGGAACAAACTCAACAAAATAACGATCATGTGAGGCATAATCCAATTGAAAATTAAAGTCAAGATGACAAGTTTCATGGTTATCATTATTTTTATAGCATACATGTCATCACAATAATCATCATAGATAGGAACTTTGTTCTCATAATCAATTGGAACCTTTTCCGAAATAGTGGATTCATCACTAAATAAAGTTATGACCTCTCCAAATCCACTTTCATAATTATCACAATAAGATTCAACACCCTCCAAAATAGTGGGATCATTACCTAAAGTTCACACTCTTCCAAACCCACTTTCATCAATATAATCATCATAAATTGGAGGCATGCTATCATCATAATAAATTTGCACATCAAAACTTGGGAGGCTAAAAATATCATCTTCAATAAGCATAGCATCCCCAAGCTTGGGACAAACATTAATTGTAGCAAATAAATTCTCCAACATGTCATTCTCATCAAACATAGCATCCCCAAGCTTGGGCCTTTGCATATCACAAGCATAATCACTCTCATCATTAATAGTATGGATATCACCAATAGTATAGCAATTATTATCATCGCAATGAGTAATAGACATAACAATAATAGGAGCAACAACATTTGGGAGGGATACCTTTTTACCTTTGCTTCTCCGTCTTTTCTTTTTCTTGTTCACATCATGTGTGGGTTTAATTCTCTTTCTGGAGCTCCTTATTAATGAGATTGGTTGAATAGAAAGCTCTTCCTCGTTACCTGATTCATCATAAGAAAGAATAGGACGATATTGGGATACCTCTTCCCTTTCATTAGTATTCTCTTCATCTTATTTATGTAACTGGTAATATAAGGATTTTCAATGCAATTAACCGCACAATACATATAAATTTCCTCTAGATCAAAAGCAAGAAAACTCTCAAGGTTATATTCTGGAATGCCCTTAGTTATATGTTTCATTTCTTCATATCCCAGAAGCAAACTAAGTTCATTATGATGCGTAAGGGAAATCAAGTCATCACAATTTTTGGACACCATTCGTTCATGAAACAATTTGTGTTGGAGATTTAAATGACCATGTTCATTGCAAAGTTCTATCTTCCCTATTTGGTGTGTACTTGCAAACTCTATGCACTCCATAAAAGTTGACATGCTTATAAGAGACATTTTTATCATGACTATTGCAATCATCATTAGTACTATGGATATTCAAAGCGTTCATACTAACAACATTGCAATCATGCTCATCAATCAAAGATTGTATGCCAAACATTTTATTGCATTCTTCTTCTAACACTTTGGCACAATTATTGGAATCTTTATTTTCATGAAAGACACTAAAAAGATGAAGCATATGAGGCACCCTCAATTCCATTTTTTTGTAGTTTTCTTTTATAGACTAAACTAGTGATAAAACAAGAAACTAAAAGATATACCTTCAAGCACTAACCTCCCCAGCAACGGCTCCAGAAAAGAGCTTGATGTCTACTACACAACATTCTTCTTGTAGATGTTGTTGGGCCTCCAAGCGCAGAGGTTTGTAGGGCAGTAGCAAATTTCCCTCAAGTGGATGACCTAAGGTTTATCAATCTGTGGGAGGCGTAGGATGAAGATGGTCTCTCTCAAACAACCATGCAACCAAAGAACAAAGAGTCCCCCAACACACCCAATACAATGGTAAATTGTATAGGTGCACTAGTTCGGCGAAGAGATGGTGATACAAGTGCAATATGGATGGTAGATATAGGTTTTCATAATCTGAAATTATAAAGACAGCAAGGTAGCAAGTAACAAAAGTGAGCGAAAACGGTATTGCAATGCTTCGAAACAAGGCCTAGGGTTCATACTTTCACTATTGCAAGTTATCTCAACAATGATAACATAATTAGATCATATAACAATCCCTGAACGTGCAACAAAGAGTCACTCCAAAGTCACTAATAGTGGAGAGCAAACGAAGAGATTATTGTAGGGTATGAAACCTCAAAGTTATTCTTTCCAATCAATCCATTGGGCTATTCCTATATGTATCACAAACAGGCCTAGAGTTCATAGTTAAATAACACATTAAGACACGCATCAACCAAAACCCTAATGTCACCTAGATACTCCAATGTCATCTCAAGTATCCGTGGGTATGATTATACGATATGCATCACACAATCTCAGATTCATCTATTCAAACCAACACAAAGAACTTCAAAGAGTGCCCCAAAGTTTCTAACGGAGAGTCATGACGAAAACGTGTGCCAACCCCTATGCATAAATTCAACAGGTCACTGAACCCGCAAGTTGATCACCAAAACATACGTCAAGTGGATCACGTGAATATCCCATTGTCGCCACAGATAAGCACATGCACGACATACATCAAGTGTTCTCAAATCCTTAAAGACTCAATCCGATAAGATAACTTCAAAGGGAAAACTCAATCCATTACAAGAAGGTAGAGGGGGAGAAACATCATATGATCCAACTATAATAGCAAAGCTCGCGATACATCAAGATCGTGCCAAATCAAGAACAAGAGAGAGAGAGAGAGAGAGACAGAGAGAGAGAGATCAAACACATAGCTACTGGTACACACCCTCAGCCCCGAGGGTGAACTACTCCCTCCTCATCATGGAGAGCGCCGGGATGATGAAGATGGTTACCGGTGATGGTTCCCCCCTCCGGCAGGGTGCCAGAACAGGGTCCCGATTGGGTTTTGGTGGCTACAGAGGCTTGCGGCGGCGGAACTCCCGATCTTGGTTCTGTTCTGGAAGTTTGGGGATATATAAGAGGTGTTGTCGTCGGGAACAAGTCAGGGGTCCACGAGGTTGGAGGGCGCGCCCAGGGGGTAGGGCGCGCCCTCCACCCTTGTGGTGGCCTCGGGACTCTTCTGGTCCATCTCCGATGCTCCGTGGGCTTCTTCTGGTCCGAAAACAATCTCCATAAATTTTCAGGTCAATTGGACTCTGTTTGGTATTCCCTTTCTGTAAAACTCAAAAACAAGGAAAAAACAGAAACTGGCACTGGGCTCTAGGTTAATAGGTTAGTCACGAAAATCATATGAAATTAGCATATAAATGCATATATAACATCCAATACAGATAATATAATAGCATGGAACAATCAAAAAATTTAAATACGTTGGAGAGGTATCAGTCCCCAATCTCTCTACCCGGATACCTCTCATCCTAATCTACCTTCTCATCCATTGCATCTTCGGTTTTGTGGAAGGCTTGGACCGGTGGGAGGATTTCTTGGGGCAAATTTTCCCGTCGGTTCCGGGCGCTTTCAATGGTGAAAGTGAAGAGAAGGCGGGCAAGAATGTTGCGGGAGTCTCGTCCCATGGTATGCACATCACATCCTTGCCTCCATATGTTTTTCCTATTTTTTTCCAAATGCATGTCACGATTGCATCAAAACATGATGCTCTATGAGATGATTATTTCACTACGTAGATGGAGAATGATTTAGGGCACGCAGGTCTTGGGGCACTTAGATTGTGGGCTGCTGATCTATGCCAAGATTCACAAATTTTTCTATGTGTTTCAGAAATAGCTAAATTGACAGTAACGCAAGATATTTCCAATGGTAGATAATGGGCACCATATGAAAAGGTGCATTTTCAGAGTCAACAGGTTGAGGGCAAGTGGAGCTCGGACAATATACAACCAAATATTAAAAAAATCTATTTGGGGGATCCCAAGGAGGGTCATGTCTCTCTAGATGAGTCCCGAACTGACAATTTACCCCAGATCTCACAGGTGGAAAATGAAACCCTCACCACACCCATCTCACAAAAATAGGTGCGAGCGGACCATGTTCCATTCTTTTTTGATAGATATGCTTAAACGATTGAGTAGTGATTTTGGGCCCAAGGTCAAAATCTTAGCGGTGCCATGTTACATATACTCACACATGGTGGCCTTGGCCACCGCGCTCTCATTATGACATGTTTGGTTTTCATCTGGGTGATAATTGAGCGTATAGGATCTAAAATATGCCACTATAGGACTAATGTGGGTGGCACACTAGACTTTGGTATTTTATAATTTGCATCTTGCAAAATTGAGTGCATAGATCTCCTCTATCATTCTATCTTGAGTGTGCATGTTATCCCTTCTAGCTACCATGTGTATATCTTTTTGAGAACAAGTAAAAAACTGACATTTGGTCGCCAAACATCCGGGCTACCTGCCGGACATCAAGTCGTTGGAAATGCATCAACCTTTTCAAAACACCAATGTGCATGTGCATTAGCCGCCAGACTTATAGGCCACTTTCCGGATGTCCGGCCGCTGTTAGTTTACCTTTGTCTTGCTTTCCAACTCTGAACTCGCATCAGGGGTCACACATTCAGGCATCGATGTGGATTACTAGGCGGTCAAATATTTCAAATCAAAATGGGAGCCACGGGGCTTGAATGGGCAAATCCTCTTCTTCTTCCCCTATGACACCCTCTCCTCCTGACCACCGTCGGGAACGTGCTTTGCCTCTACTCCTCGTATCCTCTTCTCCCGGTCCCCGATCTCTCTACCCGGATACCTCTCATCCCAATCTACCTTCTCATCCATGCCATCTTCGGTTTTGCGGAAGGCTTGGACCGGTGGGAGGATTTCTTGGGGCAAATTTTCCCGTCGGTTCCGGGCGCTCTCAATGGTGAAAGCGAAGAGAAGGCAGGCAATAATGTTGCGGGACTCTCGTCCCATGGTATGCACATCACATCCTTGCCTCCATATATATTCCCTAATTATTCCAAATACATGTCACGATTTGCATCGAAACTTTATGCTCTATGAGATGATTATTTCACTACGTAGATGAAAATGATTTAGGGCACGCAGTTCTTGGGGCACAGAGATTGTGGGCCGCCGATCTGTGCTAAGATTCACAAATTTTTCTATGCATTTTAGAAATAGCTAAATTGAGAGTAACGCGAGATATTTCCATATGGTAGATAATGGGCACCATATGAAAAGGTGCATTTTCAGAGTCAACGGGTTGAGGGCCAGATTGAAGGTCAAGTGGAGCTCGGATAGTATACAACCAAATATTACAAAAATCTATTTGGGGGATCCTAAGGAGGGTCATGTCTCTGTAGATGAGTCCAGAACTGACAATTTACCCCAGATCTCAAATGTGGAAAATGAAACCCTCACCACGCCATCTCACAAAGTTAGGTGCGAGCGGACAATCTTCCAGATGGAGGACAATAAAACGATGGGTCCTTGGCGGTAGTCCCTTGAACCAAGAGAGTAGGAGGTAGAAGTGCTCATCGGAGATGCCCACCAACGTAGAAGGAATGACCATGTCAGGCGAAAACAAATCCACCCACATGGCTAGAACCCGTCCAACCTGACCCGACTAGAGGAGCCGCACCTGCAAGTAGAGGATCCAGGCGCGCCAGCCCTGGATCTGCCGCCTTCACCTGCGGTTCGTCACCGTGCTATGTGCCGGGCGCCGGAGGGACGACACGCCATGATTCCCAGCCAGCACCATGCCCTAACCATTGACACCAGCCTATGTCGGTCTCCCTGTGCGTGAGGACGAGGGAGCCCCTCCGTCATCGGCATCGACCAGGATTTGCCTGGCCACACCCTCTAGCAGCGACGAGGGAGGAGGTGAGGGAATCGGCAGTAGCAATCTAGGCTTTCCCTCCCCATTGCCATGCAGGCGCAAGGGAGAGGGAGAGACATGTGGGGTCCTCGTTCAGTAGGTAGGCGGTCCTCCTCAATTGTCTTCACCTTGCTCTTTTTCTTTTATTCTGGTATGGCTAGATACGTATGGAAGTGATAGAGGAAAAGCTAACAAGCCACATCTTGTTGTATTGCGAGCTTCTGAGTAGGTGTTGCATTCTATATAACACATAAATAAAAATGTCTTTGACATTAATTCAATTCAATGTGAGATTTTGGCGCTGCCTAAACTAAGACATATGTTTGAAAAATGACTAAACATGCCAAGGTCCTTCATAATACCAAAGCAAAAACCTATGTTTGAATAGCTCCAGAGGCCATCTCATTACCATTCCACCAACAGCAGACAACAAATAGTTCCAGTACCATGCCTCCCAGTACAAACCCAACAAGTCGTTCCATCAAAGTTACTGCGGTTGCTGGACTATCTTTCACATGCCTGGCTGCTAATAGACGGTGTGTGCCTCCATGGTTACTCCCACATACTTTCGGGACACTTCTGGATGGTCTATCTTCTTTTATTTTGACAAATGAAAGGATAGGGGAAACCCCAATGGTAATTTATTTATTTTTTGCTTGCTATCCTGAAATGCGGCTTTCGGGATATAGTTGTACTCTGATACTAGAAACTCTGACCGGCATTGCATACCAGCTGCCAAACACTGTGATATGTTGCCACTTCATTTACAGTTGTTGCATTGCCCAAAATCTATGTGGTACTGTCGTGCCATAATACAAATCCAACTTAGGGAAATTGTTCTACTACATTTACTTCTGAATCTCAGCCTATACATCCAACGGAGTCAGCATGTGTTTCTGATCCCTCCCATACCAAGGGACAAGGTTCTAAACTTGAATCATATTCAGCTTGCTTTCTGCTCTTATATGGATGGGTATGAGAAGTGACAGGAAGAAAGCAATGCTTGATAGTAGCCTCTTATATCATGACTTCATGAGCCTTTTGGTAAGTGTTGCATGTTGTAACATGTAGAGAATATGGTCTGCAATGGTAATTTAATGCAAGATTCCTACTTCTCTATCTACTACTGAAGAAATAGCATAAGTTCTTGTGGGGAGTTTTATTTATTTATTGAGATGTTGTTCGCAGTATTTACTAGTCTTGCAGACACTGTGGCAATGGCATATAGTTGCACAAAAATTTATTTTAGGCCCTTCTCTCTGGCTACAACTTCTAGATGACAAAAGAACCTAGATCCCATAAGATACCAGCACATCACAGCTAGTTGTACCACAAGCCTCAGCATACATACTGATGCAACAAATACTAGATCTTGCAAATAATGGGGGGTGATTTTAACATCATTAGGAGGAAGAAAGAAAAAAACAATGATCATTTTGATGGACGATGGTCATTTATGTTCAATATGATCATTGAGAGCCTTAATCTTAGGGAGACAGAACTCACAGGTAGATAGTTTACCTGGGCAAACACTGTTCCTACTCCTACTTACGGGAAGCTAGACAGGGTGCTTGCGAGTGTGGAATGGGAACAGAAATACCCACTGGTATCGGTGCACGCGATGCAGAGGGCGATTTCCGACCACACGCCCTTGTTAGTTGACTCGGTTGAAGCAACTCATATTGGCAGTAAAAATATTTTCTCTTTCGAGCTCAGTTGGTTCGAAAAAGATAATTTTATAGAGATGGTGGCGAGAGAGTGGGCTTGACCTGTTGCAGGTAGATTCCACATGGAGCGCTAGCAGAATAAGATTAGACACCTGAGACAATTCTTGAGGGGTTGGGCCAGAAATGAGAGTGGAATATATAAACAAGAGAAGGAACGACTTATCTAGCTGATTCAGATGCTAGACCTGAGAGTGGAAACGAATCTGCTGGATGAGCCAGAGCAGGCAGTTAAGTCGGAGGCTGAGTTGAAATTGTGTGCTTTGCTTAAAGAAGAGAAATGAAATGGACCTTACGCGCTAAGGTCCCTAAGGTCGTCCAAGGGGATGAAAACACATAGTTTTTTCATATGATGGCAAATGGCAATCATAGGAGAAAGAAGATTATCTAGCTTGAGCAAGATGAGGAAACAGTTCTGCGTCACGAGAATCTGAAGCTATATATATCCAACTACTATAAGCAATTGTTTGGACCACCGATGGATAACGCGGTGACCCTAGATGAGCATGTAGTTGAGGATATTCTTCAGTTGCGGTCAGAGGAAAATGAGATTCTTTCTACACCTTTTACTGAGAAGGAGGATTTTGAGGCGATTCGCTCTAAGGAAACCGAATAATGCACCGGGACCGGATGGGTTTCTGGCAGAATTCTATAAAAAATGCTGGCATATCGTGAAAGATGATCTTATGCCTATGTTTCATGATCTTTTTAATGGGCATCTGCAACTGTTCCATTTAAATTTCACCACGGTTACACTTCTGCCTAAGATAGAGGAAGCAATTCGCATTGAGCAATTCAGGCCCATATGTCTCTTGAATGTGAGTTTCAAGATCTTTACGAAAGTGGCCACCAATAGGCTGACACTGGCCCGTACATGGTCGTTACTCACTCCTACGGCCTCCAGGGAGCAGCTAGCTACTGGGTGCAACCGGTGGGAGATGGTCGCATGAGTTATTTTCAATCGGTTTGGATGACAGTCGCATAATAGGATAGGTTTTGTTTCCTTTCGTCCATCCGGTTGTGGCTTTCAGTTGTTTACTTTTTTTCTATTGCTCCTTTTGTGAGTTGTACTTTGCATACCTGACTTTTTTTGTTGAACTTGATATAATAAAGTGGCCGCATGCATCTTTCCAATGCAGAGGCCGGGGGATGACCTCCATTTCAAAAAAAAAAGATCCTCTTACAGACGCTTGGCGGTCAAACAATGGCGTGTGTCCAAAACTCCAAACGGTTACTACCACATACAAAACCCTGTGTAGGCATTCAACCACAAAAGGGTCTATTCGTTCTCGATTCTTGTCATTCCTATCAGCAAGTTCTACACTTTGTCAATTCTGTACTCACTTGAGCTGTTTCTATAGAAGTGCATTTGAAAGATCTGGCGAAAAGAAAGACCACCTTAGCGTATGCATCCTACCATTAAAGGGTCTATTCATTCTCGATACCTCTCATTCCTATGAGCAAGTTCTAGACTTGAGATGTTTCTATGAAAGTGTGTGAGAAGTGACAGGGGAAGACAAGGACCAGCTTTTTTTCTCAAGTGCGCATAGAGCAATGGGCGTACAATATCCTCTTATATCTTCTGATTCCGAGTACGTACAAAGTTTTTTTGGGGTGTTCTCCACACTTTGTATGTTAGCCAGAATATATTCAGTACAAGAATTGAACGATTCACATGATGTAGAGGGAGTATTGACGTTTTCCCTGCTAGAATCTTTTCAGATATATAAAAGTTTTTTTTTAGAAAGCAACAGAACGATACTACAGAGTTTGTGATACGCTGGCCGGATCTCCAGTATTTACACAGATGCGTCTGAAAAGGGGATAGTCCGGAGAAAAACACCTGCTAGTAAAAAAGTAAAAACCCTAAACGGCATATCAACATCACCAACTCCCTACGTCCGACACCCGACTACAGCTGGACTGATCAACTCAAAAGAGAGACAACAAGAAATCATACTAATAATTAACAGTCCAAATCAAGATAACCAGAAATTTTGGAGGTTGCACATGAGATAGATATACTATATAGGAGTACATGATCAAAGTTGACCGATAGCTTGATTTCAGGGTGCAAAGAGACACCAAGTACCAACAGAAAGAGCACGCAGGTGCTCGCACTACTGGAATTTTCGTATACGCCGGGTGTCGGCGTCTTCGCTGAGAGCCAAAACATGGGCACTCGGCAAAGTAAAGAACGCCGAGAGCCACACTCGGAAAAGGGAGTAAGTCGGCAAACACATGACAAAGCTGACAGTATTGCTCGGCAAACATGTTATACTCGGCAAAGGCACTATTTGCTGAGGGCCATCTGGCCACACACGGCAAAGTTTTGCCATGTGGCACATTCGGCAGCGACTAACGGCACGGTCACGGTTGCAACTCTTTGCCGAGAGTGAATCTCGGCAAAGATTTAGTCCCACCTCGCCTGCCGACTAGCAAAATGACCTGTTTAAATAGTTCAATAGTCCAACCGTATTAAGCTTCAGTCTTCTCTCATTACTAAGAGTTCATACAGTCACTATGAATCTCTAGTGGCTATTACCCGAGAGTGGCTCTCGGTAAACAAGCAGTTGCCGAGAGTGGCTCTCGGTAATGATAAGGCCGCCATCAAAGTTTAGTCCCACCTCGCCTAAAGACAAGCAAAAAGACCTGTTTAAATAGTGGGATAGTCCAGATGCAGAAAGCTTCGGTATTCATTACACACTTGTTAAGGAGATGGACTATTTGTGATGTCCTTCTGGCATGCCTACACCGGGTTACCGAAAGTACCTCGGTGTCATTCCTGATGCGATTGCTCGGGATCTGGCACGGTATCATCACAGGGCCTCTGTAGGGTATCAAAGACAAACAAGATCAAAAGTTCTGAACTTAGATGTGAGATATTATTTATATCTAGATGTAAAATAGCAAGTCCGTTTTTGTTGCTGCGAGCCTCTGAATTTTACTTGGCTTAGACTGTTGCCGAGTCAACGATAAACGACACTCAGCTTATATCGCTATGCCGACAGGGTATACGTCAAGTCCTATTTGTCGAGTGTAACACTCGGCGGAGGCGTTGCCGAGGTATGTTTGGTCTTCGCTGAGTCTATTTTATACTTGGCCTATAATGTTTTACCTGTAGTGCATGTTGTAAGATGGACTGACAGTGGAAGTTACATAAGAAGTGTGTGAGCGATGAGTAAAGATGAAACTAATGGACAAGATTTTTTCCATCTACAAAATCTAGTAGGGCCCTTGCACCATCAAATGCCTTAATTGTACGCACAAAGTACTATTCGCTTCTTCCAACAAGTGAACTTCGCGTATGTATTGAATCCAGTCCAAGGGATATAAGAGGAGGTGGCTTGTTTTTACTTCTTTCACTTCTCATACCCGCCCTCCATAGAGGAGACCTTAGCTTGCCGAAATACAAGATAAAGAGCAATGTAATTCATGCTTAGAGACTCGTCGATAGGAGTGGGAGGAACCAAAAACATAGGCTGACTATGTTGGATATACATGCTGAGATGCATAGCCTGTACCCGCACATCTTTGATAAGCAGGGATTGAGGTGGATTAAATCTCCTACAAGCCAAAATCCGCTCAAATCCTCTCCAATCCCCTTGGGAGGAGGACTAACCGAACAAGGCATTAGGCTGTACGTTAAACAGGCCATGTAATCGCCCACTTATCCATTGGAATCACCCCCTCAAAAGAAGATCAATAAAGCTTGGTTAACCCCTAAAAAAAACTTATCCATTGGGATCAGACATAGTTTGGCAAAGCGACTTTTTTTTGGAATCACAACACACTTTTATTGCAAGTTATCAATGTTTACAGCCATACATAAGTTTTGTGGAGTAGAATCTAACCAAATCTATCGTCCCAAGGACACCATTCCAGCTAGCCATGTGACTGTGAGCTTCCCCATTGCAATTGCGCTGCTCAAAACTGAATTTGCTAGATCCAAAGGAGTTGCACATCTCCTTGATTTTGTGAAGAACCATGCAATATCCACCTATATTCTTCGCCGACAAGCTCCCGGACGACTCTCAGACAATGGAAATCAAATGAGATGTGCATGTTCTCAAGGCCCAGGTCTTCGCTCAGAGCTATAGCATCGTGACAAGCGAGAGCCTCTAAAGTTCTATGATCAGTCATCCCTTTCAAAAACCACAGTGCATGCCCGTTGGAACTCCCGATGTCCATAATTGGTGGGGAAGATGAGTGTGGTTTTGTGTAGCTTGAGCTACACGGTACCCCTTATCTTAGCCATCCATTTTGGCATCAAGATCCATGCCGGCACATTTGTCATCTTTGTTTCTCTCAAACGAAACAACGTATAAACTTCAAACTTTGCAGGACAACAAAACATTCTAATTACTACGTGGGAAAAAACTTTCAGATTTTTTCATGCATTTAAAATGCTAAACTTAATTTTTTTAATCCAAAAAATCCTCATTTTGTATATTTATGTTGGTCCAAAAAATCTGAAAGTTTTTTCACACATTGAAGTTGTAAAGTTTGTTTGATCTGCAAAGTTTGAAGTCCATATGTTCTTTCATTTGAGAGAAACAAAAAAGAGAAATCTGCTTGTTGCAAGTTAGTTGAAGAGTGCGGATCTCAAAGCAATGTTGAAGGGCTGAAGATAAGAGGTTCCATGTAGGACGAGCTACAAAGGAACTTTGTGTGGGGAAGATTGTATCCCTCTGGTAGCGAGATGGAGGGTGGGCTCACTTCAGGCGCCCCCATAGATGGGCCGGCCCAACGCAGGAGAAGCGCTGCTCTTCAGCTCATGTTTTTTGTTTTTTGTTTTTTGTTTTAGTACTTTTACTTATATTTCTAAGGTGAAAAAATTCTTAACTTAAAAAAACATACACCGCGTGTTTGAAAAATGTCTATACAATGTAAAAAATGGTTCACATAATTCAAAGAAAGAGGCCAAAACATTGGAAATCTTAAAAGTATTCCGAGCGTGTCAAGTAGGTCCTTAAAGTCGTGCATAAAATACACATATCAGACCTGCGGGGAATGATTTCAAACTTTTAGGACCTACTTGACAAACGTGGCATACTTTTAGGGCCTCTATCGTATTCTTCAAAGAAATGTTGATTGCATTCAAATATGTACGTGACATTTTAGAAATGTTCATGCATTAAAAATTCTCATGATTTTTTAAATTGTCATACAATGTAAAAGAATGTGCACATAATTAAGAACAATGTTTCGTACCAATTGAAAAATGTACGTGGCATTAAAAAATCACGAGTTCAAAAAATGGTAGTACAATGTAAAAAAAAGTTCCGCATAATTCAAAAACTATTTTTTTGCTACTATAAAATGTTTGTGACATTTAAAAAAATTGCTTATACAATGTAAAGAATGCGAGTAGTTTTTTGAAAATGGCATGCCATCAAAAAAATGTTGTACGTGTATTTTAGATGTCACTAAATGGAGAGTTGAAGTTCTTTTCTTGGGTTTCAAATTGAGAAATTCAAAGGACTTTTTCCCTCTCAAGCGAAGTATACCTAGGACATTCTCAAAAATACTAACATGACTATATGCCAAACCATGCAAGATGTGATGCCCACTACTGGCTATGTTGATGATAAAGGTAAACCCTTCAATCCCATGATATATCGTTCTATGATTGGATATTTGCTTTAGCTTTATACTAAAGGAAATATGCCCTAGAGGCAATAATAAAGTTATTATTTATTTCCTCATATCATGATAAATGTTTATTATTCATGCTAGAATTGTATTAACCGGAAACATGATACATGTGTGAATACATAGACATACATAACGTCAGTAGTATGCCTCTACTTGACTAACTCATTAATCAAAGATGGTTATGTTTCCTAACCATAGACATGTGTTGTCATTTGATTAACGGGATCACATCATTAGGAGAATGATGTGATTGACATGACCCATTCCATTAGCCTAGCACTTGATCGTTTAGTATATTGCTATTGCTTTCTTCATTACTTATACATGTTCCTGTAACTATGAGAATTATGCAACTCCCGTTTACCGGAGGAACACTTTGGGTACTACCAAACGTCACAACGTAACTGGGTGATTATAAAGGAGTACTACAGGTGTCTCCGAAGGTACATGTTGAGTTGGCGTATTTCGAGATTAGGTTTTGTCACTTCGATTGTCGGAGAGGTATCTCTGGGCCCTCTCGGTAATGCACATCACTATAAGCCTTGCAAGCAATGTAACCAATGAGTTGATTACGGGATGATGCATTACGTAATGAGTAAAGAGACTTGCCGGTAACGAGATTGAACTAGGTATTGGATACTGACGATCGAATCTCGGGCAAGTAACATACCGATGACAAAGGGAACAACGTATGTTGTTATGCGGTTTGACCGATAAATATCTTCATAGAATATGTAGGAACCATTATGGGCATCCAGGTCCCGCTATTGGTTATTGACCGAGAATAGTTCTAAGCCATGTCTACATAGTTCTCGAACCCGTAGGGTCCGCACGCTTAACGTTACGATGACAGTTTTATTATGAGTTTATAAGTTTTGATGTACCGAAGTTTGTTCGGAGTCCCGGATGTGATCACGGGCATGAAGAGGAGTCTCGAAATGGTCGAGACATAAAGATCGATATATTGGAAGCCTATATTAGGACATCGGAATCGTTCCGGGTGAAATCGGCATTTTACCGGAGTGCCGGGAGGTTACCGGACCCCCCCCCCCCCCCGGGGGGGGGGGGGGGTTATTGGGCCTACATGGGCCTCGAGGGAGAAGAGGGAAGGAGCCAGGAGGGGGCCGCGCGCCCCTCCCCTTCCTAGTCCGAATAGGAAAAGGGAAGGGGGGTGGCGCCCCCCCTTTCCTTCCCCTCTTCCTCCTCTTTCCCCCTTTCTCCTACTCCTATTTGGAAAGAAGGGAGTCCTACTCCCGGTGGGAGTAGGACTCCCCCCTTGGCACGCCCTCCTTGGCCGGCCGCCTCCTCCCGCCTGGCTCCTTTATATACGGGGGCGGGGGGGCACCCCATAGACACACAAGTTGATCTACGGATCGCTCCTTAGCCGTGTGCGGTGCCCCCTTCCACCATATTCCACCTCGGTCATATCGTCGCGGAGTTTAGGCGAAGCCCTGCGCCGGTAGAACATCATCATCGTCACCACGCCGTCATGCTGACGGAACTCATCTCCGTAGCTTTGCTGGATCGGAGCCCGGAGATCGTCATCGAGCTGAACGTGTGCTGAACTCGGAGGCGCCGTACGTTCGGTACTTTGATCGGTCGGATCGTGTAGACGTACGACTACATCAACCGCGTTGTCATAACGCTTCCGCTTACGGTCTACGAGGGTATGTGGACGAACACTCTCCCCTCTCGTTGCTATGCCATCACCATGATCTTGCGTGTGCGTAGGAATTTTTTTGAAATTACTACGTTCCCCAACATATTCATCTACGTCGGATATTTTGGTAACTCCAGGCATGTGTGCGAGATATCAAGCTACTCCGAGGAAGAGCCACAATTCGCCTGTTAAGAGAATTCTTAGGTAGCTTGTTAACGTCCCAAAATTGGTCCTTTAGTACCCCAATGATGCAAAGTTTGATCTTATTGGGTACACGGATGTAGATTTGGCTGGAGATAAGGTCTATCAGAAGTCAACCTCTGATTCATGTCAATTTCTTGGATGCTCATTGATAAGTTGGTCCTTGAAAATGCAAAATTGCATTTACCTCTCCCTGTCCATCGCCTAAGACGAGTCTGTTGCCACCACAAGTTGTGCTTCACGATTATTATGGATGAGACAACATTGAAGGATTATGTAGTTATACACAAGGAGGTGCATCTTTCATGTGACAATGAATATGCAATTAAGGTCGCAAATAACCCAATGTTGGCACCAAGAAGTAACTAGCCGACATCTTCACCAAGCCACTAGACGAAGCAAGGTTTACCCAACTAAGGCATGAACTTGGTATCTTGGAGCTCGATAGTATTATTTGATATCTTACACTCATACATGCACTTTACTTCACACTTTCAAGATGTAGGCATGTATTTAGAGGGAGAAATTCAATTCACGACTCTTCCTCTCTCTCTCTCTCTTTCAAGATGTAGGCACGTTGAGCGAAAACGGTATTGCAAGGCTTCGAAATAAGGCCTAGGGTTCATACTTTCACTAGTGCAAGTTCTCTCAACAATGATAACATAATTAGATCATATAACAATCCCTCAACATGCAACAAAGAGTCACTCCAAAGTCACTAATAGTGGAGAACAAACGAAGAGATTACTGTAGGGTACGAAACCTCCACAAAGTTATTCTTTCCAATCAATCCATTGTGCTATTCCTGTAAGTATCACAAACGGCCCTAGAGTTCGTAGTAAAATAACACCTTAAGACACACATCAACCAAAACCATAATGTCACCTAGATACTTCAATGTCACCTCAAGTATCCGCGGGTATGATTATATGATATGCATCACACAATCTCAGATTCATCTATTCAAACCAACACAAAGAACTTCAAAGAGTGCCCCAACGTTTCTACCGGAGAGTCAAGACGAAAACGTGTGCCAACCGGTATGCATAAGTTCATAAGGTCACTGAACCCGCAAGTTGATCACCAAAGCATACATCAAGTGGAGCACGTGAATATCCCATTGTCACCATAGATAAGCACATGCAATATATACATCAAGTGTTCTCAAATCCTTAAAGACTCAATCCGATAAGATAACTTCAAAGGGTAAACTCAATCCATTACAAGAAGGTAGAGGGGAAGAAACATCATATGATCCAACTACAATAGCCTAGCTCGCGATACATCAAGATCGTGCCAAATCAAGAACACGAGAGAGAGAGGGAGAGAGAGAGAGAGTGAGAGAGAGAGAGAGGGGGATCAAACACATAACTACTGGTACATACCCTCAGCCCCGAGGGTGAACTACTCCGTCCTCGTCATGGAGAGCGCCGAGATGATCAAGATGGCCACCAGTGATGGATCCCCCCTCCGGCAGGGTGCCGGAATAGGGTCCCGATTTGTTTTTGGTGGCTACAGAGGCTTGCGGCGGCGGAACTCCCGATCTTGCTTCTGTTCTGGAAGTTTGGGGATATATAAGAGGTGTTGGCATCGGAAACAAGCTAGGGAGGTCCACGAGGCAGCCACAAGGTAGGGGGCACGCCCAGGGGTAGGGCGCGCCCACCACCCTCATGGTGGCCTCGGAACTCTTCTGGTCCATCTTCGATGCCCCGTGGGCTTCTTCTAGTCCAAAAACAACCTCCACAAAATTTTAGATCAATTGGACTCTATTTGGTATTCCTTTTCTGTAAAACTAAAAACAAGGGAAAAAACAGAAACTGGCACTGGGCTCTAGGTTAATAGGTTAGTCCCAAAAATCATATAAAATAACATAGAAATGCATATAAAACATCCAAAATAGATAATATAATAGCATGGAACAATCAAAAATTATAGATACGTTGGAGACTTATCAAGCATCCCCAAGCTTAATTCGTGCTCGTCCTCGAGTAAGTAAATGATAAAAACAGAATTTTTGATGTGGAATGCTACCTAACATATTTATCCATGTAATTTTCCTTATTCTTGCATGAATGTTCAGATCCGTAAGATTCAAGACAAAAGTTTAATATTGACATAAAAATAATAATACTTCAAGCATACTAATAAAGCAATCATGTCTTCTCAAAATAACATGGCCAAAGAAAGTTATCCCTACAAAATTATATAGTCTGGCTATGCTCTATCTTCATCACACAAAATATTTAAATCATTCACAACCCCGATGACAACCCAAGAAATTGTTTCATACTTTTGATGTTCTCAAACTTTTTCAACTTTCACGCAATACATGAGCGTGAGCCATGGACATAGCACTATATGTGGAATAGAATATGGTGGTTGTGGAGAAGACAAAAAGAGGGAGATAGTCTCACATCAAACAGGTGTATCAACGGGCTATGGAGATGCCCATCAATAGATATCAATGTGAGTGAGTAGGGATTGCTATGCAACGGATGCACTAGAGCTATAGGTTTCTGAAAGCTCAAAAAGAAACTAAGTGGGTGTGCATCCAATTTGCTTGCTCACGAAGATTTAGGTTTGAGGAATCCCATCATTGGAATATACAAGCCAAGTTCTATAACGAAAAATTCCCACTAGTATATGAAAGTGACAACATAGGAGCCTCTCTATCATGAAGATCATGGTGCTACTTTAAAGCACAAGTGTGGTAGAAGGATAGTAGCATTGCCCCTTCTCTCTTTTTCTCTCATTTTTTTCTCTTTTTTGGGCCTTCTCTTTTTTTGGCCTCTTTTTTTATTTTTCTTTTATTTTTCGTCCGGAGTCTCATCCCGACTTGTGGGGGAATATAGTCTCCATCATCCTTTCCTCACATGGGACAATGCTCTAATAATGAAGATCATCACACTTTTATTTACTTACAACTCAAGAATTACAACTCAATACTAGAACAAAATATGACTCTATATGAATGCCTCCGGCGGTGTACCGGGATGTGCAATGAATCAAGAGTGACATATATGAAAGAATTATGAACGGTGGCTTTGCCACAAATACGATGTCAACTACATGATCATGCAAAGCAATATGGCAATGATGAAGCGTGTCATAATAAACGAACGGTGAAAAGTTGCATGGCAATATATCTCGGAATGGCTATGGAAATGCCATAATAGGTAGGTATGGTGGCTGTTTTGAGGAAGGTATATGGTGGGTGTATGATACCGGCGAAAGTTGCGTAGTACTAGAGAGGCTAGCAATG
Organism: Triticum timopheevii; assembly: GCA_963921465.1. Classification (NCBI taxonomy): domain Eukaryota; kingdom Viridiplantae; phylum Streptophyta; class Magnoliopsida; order Poales; family Poaceae; genus Triticum; species Triticum timopheevii. Next base: position 51,019,038 of record OY997271.1, on the reverse strand, counting down.
GTGGAAGGGTGAGAGTGTGTTTAATCTATGGACTCAACATTAGTCATAAAGAACTCACATACTTATTGCAAAAATCTATTAGTTATCGAAACGAAGTACTACACGCATGCTCCTAGGGGGTAGATTGGTAGGAAAAGACCATCGCTCGTCCCCGACTGCCACTCATAAGGAAGACAATCAATAAATAAATCATGCTCCAACTTCATGACATAACGGTTAACCATACGTGCATGCTACGGGAATCACAAACTTTAACACAAGTATCTCTCAAAGTCACAACTACTCAGTAGCATGACTCTAATGTTACCATCCTCATATCTCAAAACAATCATAAGGAATCAAACTTCTCATAGTATCCAATGCACTTTATATGAAAGTTTTTATTATATCTCTCTTGGATGCCTATCATATTAGGACTAAATTCATAACCAAAGAAAATTACCATGTTGTTTAAGACTCTCAAAATAATATAAGTGAAGCATGAGAGTTAATCAATTTCTTCAAAATAAAACCACCGTCGTGCTCTAAAAAGATATAACTGAGGCACTAGGGCAAATGACAAACTAGTCCGAAAGATATAAGTGAAGATCAATGAGTAGTTGAATAACTGTGCAACTATGTGAAGATTCTCTAACATTTAAGAATTTAAGATCTTGTTATATCATTCAAAAAGCAAGCAAAAAAATAAGATAAAATGACGCTCCAAGCAAAACACATATCATGTGGTGAATAAAAATATAGCTCCAAGTAAAGTTACCGATGAACGAAGACGAAAGAGGCGATGCCTTCCGGGGAATCTCCAAGCTTAGGCTCTTGGTTGTCCTTGAATATTACCTTTGGGTGCCTTGGGCATCCCCAAGCTTAGGCTCTTTCCACTCCTTATTCCGTAGTCCATCGAATCTTTACCCAAAACTTGAAAACTTCACAACACAAAACTCAACAGAAAATCTCATAAGCTCCGTTAGTATAAGAAAATAAATCACCAGTTTTGTTACTGTTGTGACCTCATTGTTTATTTATATTGGTGTAATATCTACTGTATTCCAACTTCTCTATGGTTCATACCCTCCAATACTACTCATAGATTCATCAAAATATGCAAACAACACATAGAAAACAGAATCTGTCAAAAGCAGAACAGTCTGTTGTAATCTGTAACTCTCCATACTTCTATGACTCCCAAAACCCTGAGAAATTAGGAAGTCCTAAGAATTTGTTTTATTAATCTTCTGCAAAAAGAATCAACTTAAAATCACTCTTCTGTGAATTAAGAATATTGTTTTTTTAGTGCAAAAGTTTCTGTTTTTCAGCAAGATCAAATCAACTATTACCATAAGCCATCCCAAAGGTCTTACTTGGCACTTTATTGAAACAAAAGCTATAGAAAATGATTACTACAGTAGCTTAATCAAGTGAACACACCAAAACAATAGGTATAAATGTTGGGTTGTCTCCCAACAAGCGCTTTTCTTTATTGCCTTTCTAGCTAGGCATAAAAGATAAGAATTGAAACACAAAGAGAGCATCATGAAGAATATGACTAGCACATTAAGTCTAACCCACTTCCTATGCATAGGGATTTTGTGAGCAAACAACTTTTGGGAACAAGAATCAACTAGCATAGGAAGCAAAACAAGCATAACTTCAAGATTTTAAGCACATAGAGAGGAAACTTGATATTATTGCAATTCCTACAAGCATATATTCCTCCCTTATAATAATTTTCAGTATCATCATGAATGAATTCAATAATATAACTATCACATAAAGCACTCTTTTCATGATGCATAAGCATAGAATTTTTATTACTCACCTCATAAGCAAATTTCTTCTCATGAATAGTAGTGGGAGCAAACTAAACAAAATAACGATCATATGAGGCATAATCCAATTGAAAATTAAAGTGAAGATGACAGGTTTCATGGTTATCATTATTTTTTATAGCATACATGTCATCACAATAATCATCATAGATAGGAACTTTGTTCTCATAATCAATTGGAACCTCTTCCGAAATAGTGGATTCATCACTAAATAAAGTTATGACCTCTCCAAATCCACTTTCATAATTATCACAATAAGATTCAACACCCTCCAAAATAGTGGGATCATTACCTAAAGTTCACACTCTTCCAAACCCACTTTCATCAATATAATCATCATAAATTGGAGGCATGCTATCATCATAATAAATTTGCACATCAAAACTTGGGAGGCTAAAAATATCATCTTCAATAAGCATAGAGTCCCCAAGCTTGGGACAAACATTAATTGTAGCAAATAAATTCTCAAACATGTCATTCTCATCAAACATAGCATCCCCAAGCTTGGGCCTTTGCATATCACAAGCATAATCACTCTCATCATTAATAGTATGGATAGCACCAATAGTATAGCAATTATTATCATTGCACTGAGTAATAGGCATAACAATAATAGGAGCAACAACATTTGGGAGGGATACCTTTTTACCTTTGCTTCTCCGTCTTTTCTTTTTCTTGTTCACATCATGTGTGGGTTTAATTCTCTTTCTGGAGCTCCTTATTAATGAGATTGGTTGAATAGAAAGCTCTTCCTCGTTACCTGATTCATCATAAGAAAGAATAGGAGGATATTGGGATACCTCTTCCCTTTCATTAGTATTCTCTTCATCTTATATTTGTTTTCTTGTTTTTATGTAATTGGTAATATAAGGATTTTCAATGCAATTAACCGCACAATACATATATATTTCCTCTAGATCAAAAGCAAGAAATCTCTCAAGGTTAAATTCTGGAATGCCCTTAGTTATACGTTTCATTTCTTCATATCCCAGAAGCAAACTAAGTTCATTATGATGTGTAAGGGAAATCAAGTCATCACAATTTTTGGACACCATTGGATCATGAAACAATTTGCATTGGAGATTTAAATGACCATGTTCATTGCAAAGTTCTATCTTCCCTATTTGGTGTGTACTTGCAAACTCTGTGCACTCCACAAAAGTTGACATGCTTATAAGAGACATTTTTATCATGACTATTGCAATCATCATTGGTACTATGGATATTCAAAGCGTTCATACTAACAACATTGCAATCATGCTCATCAATCAAAGATTGTATGCCAAACATTTTATTGCATTCTTCTTCTAATACTTCGGCACAATTATCGGAATCCTTATTTTCATGAAAGACATTAAAAAGATGAAGCATATGAGGCACCCTCAATTCCATTTTTTGTAGTTTTATTTTATAGACTAAACTAGTGATAAAACAAGAAACTAAAAGATATACCTTCAAGCACTAACCTCCCCAGCAACGGCGCCAGAAAAGAGCTTGATGTCTACTACACAACATTCTTCTTGTAGATGTTGTTGGGCCTCCAAGCGCAGAGGTTTGTAGGACAGTAGCAAATTTCCCTCAAGTTGATGACCTAAGGTTTATCAATCTGTGGTAGGCATAGGATGAAGATGGTCTCTCTCAAACAACCATGCAACCAAAGAACAAAGAGTCCCCCAACACACCCAATACAATGTTAAATTGTATAGGTGCACTAGTTTGGCAAAGAGATGGTAATACAAGTGCAATATGGATGGTAGATATAGGTTTTTGTAATCTGAAATTATAAAGACAGCAAGGTAGCAAGTAACAAAAGTGAGCGAAAACGGTATTGCAATGCTTCGAAATAAGGCCTAGGGTTCATACTTTCACTATTGCAAGTTATCTCAACAATGATAACATAATTAGATCATATAACAATCCCTCAACGTGCAACAAAGAGTCACTCCAAAGTCACTAATAGTGGAGAACAAACGATGAGATTATTGTAGGGTACGAAACCTCAAAGTTATTCTTTTCGATCAATCCACTGGGCTATTCCTATATGTGTCACAAACAGCCCTAGAGTTCATAGTTAAATAACACCTTAAGACACACATCAACCAAAACCCTAATGTCACCTAGATACTCCAATGTCACCTCAAGTATCCGCGGGTATGATTATATGATATGCATCACACAATCTCAGATTCATCTATTCAAACCAACACAAAGAACTTCAAAGAGTGCCTCAAAGTTTCTAATGGAGAGTCAAGACGAAAACGTGTGCCAACCCCTATGCATAAATTCACAAGGTCACTGAACCCGCAAGTTGATCACCAAAACATACGTCAAGTGGATCACGTGAATATCCCATTGTCGCCACAGATAAGCACATGCACGACATACTTCAAGTATTCTCAAATCCTTAAAGACTAAATCCGATAAGACAACTTCAAAGGGAAAACTCAATCCATTACAAGAAGGTAGAGGGGGAGAAACATCATATGATCCAACTATAAAAGCAAAGCTCGCGATACATCGAGATCGTGCCAAATCAAGAACACAAGAGAGAGAGAGAGAGAGAGAGAGAAAGAGAGAGAGAGAGAGAGAGAGAGAGAGAGAGAGAGAGAGAGATAACACATAGCTACTGGTACATACCCTCAGCCCCGAGGGTGAACTACTCCCGCCTCGTCATGGAGAGCGCCGGGATGATGAAGGTGGTCACCGGTGATGGTTCCCCCCTCCGGCAGGGTGCTAGAATAGGGTCCCGATTGGTTTTTGGTGGCTACAGAGGCTTGCGGCGGCGGAACTCCCGGTCTTGGTTCTGTTCTGGAAGTTTGGGGATATATAAGAGGTGTTTGCGTCGGGAACTAGTCAGGGGTCCACGAGGTAGGAGGGCGCGCCCAGGGGGTAGGGTGCGCCCTCCACCCTCGTGGTGGCCTCGGGACTCTTCTGGTCCATCTCCGATAATCCGTGGGCTTCTTCTGGTCCGAAAACAATCTCCATAAATTTTCAGGTCAATTGGACTCCGTTTGGTATTCCCTTTGTGTAAAACTCAAAAACAAGGAAAAACAGAAACTGGCACTGGACCGGTGGGAGGATTTCTTGGGGCACTTTTTCCCGTCGGTTCCGGGTGCTTTCAATGGTGAATGCGAAGAGAAGGCAGGCAAGAATGTTGCGGGAGTCTCGTCCCATGATATGCACATCACATCCTTGCCTCCATATATTTTCCTATTTTTTTCCAAATGCATGTCACGATTGCATCAAAACATGATGCTCTATGAATTGATTATTTCACTACGTAGATGGAGAATGATTTATGGCACACAGGTCTTGGGGCACTTAGATTGTGGGCCGCTGATCTATGCCAAGATTCACAAATTTTTCTATGTATTTCAGAAATAGCTAAATTGATAGTAACGCGAGAAATTTCCATATGGTAGATAATGGGCACCATATGAAAAGGTGCATTTTCAGAGTCAACAGGTTGAGGGCTAGATTGAAGGTAAAGTGGAGCTCGGAAAGTATACAACCAAATATTACAAAAATCTATTTGGGGGATCCCAAGGAGGGTCATGTCTCTCTAGATGAGTCCCGAACTGACAATTTACCCCAGATCTCACAGGTGGAAAATGAAACCCTCACCACACCCATCTCACAAAAATAGGTGCCATTCTTTTTTGATAGATATGCTTAAACGATTGAGTAGTGATTTTGAGCCCAAGGTCAAAATCTTAGCGTTGCCACATTACATATACTCACACATGGTGGCCTTGGCCACCGCGCTCTCATTATGACATGTTTGGTTTTCATTTGGGTGATAATTGAGCGTATAGGATCTAAAATATGCCACTATAGGACTAATGTGGGTGCCACACTAGACTTTGGTGTTTTATAATTTGCATCTTGCAAAATTGAGTGCATAGATCTCCTCTATCATTCTATCTTGAGTGTGCATGTTATCCCTTCTAGCTACCATGTGTATATCTTTTTGAGAACAAGTAAAAACTGACTTTTGGTCGCCAAACATCCGGGCTACCTGCCGGACATCCAGTCGTTGGAAATGCATCAACCTTTTCAAAACACCAATGTGCATGTGCATTAGCCGCCAGACTTATAGGCCACTTTCCGGATGTCCGGGCGCTGTTATTTTACCTTTGTCTTGCTTCTCAACTCTAAACTCGCATCAGGGGTCACACATTCAGGCATCGATCTGGATTACTAGGCGGTCAAATATTTCAAATCAAAATGGGAGCCACGGGGCTTGAATGGGCAAATCCTCTTCTTCTTCCCCTATGACACCCTCTCCTCCTGACCACCGTCGGGAACGTGTTTTGCCTCTACTCCTCGTATCCCCTTCTCCCGGTCCCCGATCTCTCTACCCGGATACCTCTCGTCCCAATCTACCTTCTCATCCATGCCATCTTCGGTTTTGTGGAAGGCTTGGACCGGTGGGCGGATTTCTTGGGGCAAATTTTCCCGTCGGTTCCGGGCGCTCTCAATGGTGAAAGCGAAGAGAAGGCAGGCAAGAATGTTGCGGGAGTCTCGTCCCATGATATGCACATCACATCCTTGCCTCCATATATTTTTCCTTTTTTTTTTCCAAATGCATGTCACGATTGCATCAAAACATGATGCTCTATGAGATGATTATTTCACTACGTAGATGGAGAATGATTTAGGGCACGCAGGTCTTGGGGCACTTAGATTGTGGGCCGCTGATCTATGCCAAGATTCACAAATTTTTTTATGTATTTCAGAAATAGCTAAATTGACAGTAACGCGAGATATTTCCATATGGTAGATAATGGGCACCATATGAAAAGGTGCATTTTCAGGGTCAACAGGTTGAGGGCTAGATTGGAGGTCAAGTGGAGCTCGGACAGTATACAACCAAATATTACAAAAATCTATTTGGGAGATCCCAAGGAGGGTCATGTCTCTCTAGATGAGTCCCGAACTGACAATTTACCCCAGATCTCACAGGTGGAAAATGAAACCCTCACCACACCCATCTCACAAAAATAGGTGCCATTCTTTTTTGATAGATATGCTTAAACGATTGAGTAGTGATTTTGGGCCCAAGGTCAAAATCTTAGCGGTGCCACATTACATATACTCACACATGGTGGCCTTGGCCACCGCGCTCTCATTATGACATGTTTGGTTTTCATTTGGGTGATAATTGAGCGTATAGGATCTAAAATATGCCACTATAGGACTAATGTGGGTGGCACACTAGACTTTGGTATTTTATAATTTGCATCTTGCAAAATTGAGTGCATAGATCTCCTCTATCATTCTATCTTGAGTGTGCATGTTATCCCTTCTAGCTACCATGTGTATATCTTTTTGAGAACAAGTAAAAACTGACTTTTGGTCGCCAAACATCCGGGCTACCTGCCGGACATCCAGTCATTGGAAATGCATCAACCTTTTCAAACACCAATGTGCATGTGCATTAGCCGCCAGAGTTATAGGCCACTTTCCGGATGTCCGGGCGCTGTTATTTTACCTTTGTCTTGCTTTCCAACTCTAAACTCGCATCAGGGGTCACACATTCAGGCATCGATCTGGATTACTAGGCGGTCAAATATTTCAAATCAAAATGGGAGCCACGGGGCTTGAATGGGCAAATCCTCTTCTTCTTCCCCTATGACACCCTCTCCTCCTGACCACCGTCGGGAACGTGTTTTGCCTCTACTCCTCGTATCCCCTTCTCCCGGTCCCCGATCTCTCTACCCAGATACCTCTCATCCCAATCTACCTTCTCATCCATGCCATCTTCGGTTTTGTGGAAGGCTTGGACCGGTGGAAGGATTTCTTGGGGCAAATTTTCCCGTCAGTTCCGGGCGCTCTCAATGGTGAAAGCGAAGAGAAGGCAGGCAATAATGGTGCGGGACTCTCGTCCCATGGTATGCACATATATTTTCCCTAATTATTCCAAATACATGTCACGATTTGCATCGAAACTTTATGCTCTATGAGATGATTATTTCACTACGTAGATGAAAATGATTTAGGGCACGCAGGTCTTGGGGCACGGAGATTGTGGGCCGCCGATCTGCGCTAAGATTCTCAAATTTTCTATGCATTTTAGAAATAGCTAAATTGACAGTAACGCGAGATATTTCCATATGGTAGATAATGGGCACCATATGAAAAGGTGCATTTTCAGAGTCAACGGGTTGAGGGCCAGATTGAAGGTCAAGTGGAGCTCGGATAGTATACAACCAAATATTACAAAAATCTATTTGGGGGATCCTAAGGAGGGTCATGTCTCTCTAGATGAGTCCAGAACTGACAATTTACCCCAGATCTCACATGTGGAAAATGAAACCGTCACCACGCCATCTCACAAAATTAGGTGCGAGCAGACAATCTTCCAGATGGAGGACAATAAAACGATGGGTCCTGATGGCTTCCCCGCTTTGTTCTACCCGAACTTATGGGATGTCATTAAGGCATACCTTATGGTTATGGGGATTTTCAATTTCCTACCGTCCACTTGACCTTTCAAGGCTAAACTTTGGTGACATCATTTTGTTGCCAAAGACAAAGGATGTGGAATGGATGCAAGTATAGGACAATATATCTCGAAAATATCAACTTCAATTATTATTTGTACCAATGTAGCGAATAATAGGATCATTGTGCTTGCGGATCATGTGGTTGGGCTATCTCCAATGACATTCATTCTAGGACGAAACATTCTGGACGGAACAGTTGTCCACATGAGAGCGTGCATGAGATGTAACAAAAAAATGAGTGGGTGACATTTAAGATTGACTAAAAAAAGTTCATGACAAAGTAAATGGTATTTTATTCAACAAACCGTAAAAATGAAGGTGCCAAACAGCAAGGGCTCGATTTGTGTGTCTTTCTGTGAGATTGCCCCCAATATATTGTTGTGGGCAAATTTTAACATGCTCTCTCTTACCCCCTCTTTTTACATGTGAGGTAAGGAGGTAATAGTTTATCTGACCACTAATTAATGAGATCAATGGCTAAGATGTATTATATAATCTTACCTCTCATGTGAAAAAAGGGGGTAAGAGGGGGCATGTTAAAACTTCTCGTTGTTGTGACTATTTGCTATATCAACCATCAAAATTCTAGTTTTATGTAATTAATTCACAACGTAATTAAACACTATAACATCTTTATTGGGGAGAGATGATGATAGAGATGAAAAGGGCCTTTACTTTTTTGCTTGTTGTCCTGAAAGACTGCCTCCACATGAACAAAACATGACTTGACTCAGAAAGACTAGTAGGAAACTCATAAGATTACCTCTCCTTCGCTAGTCCTCATAAGAAAAACATGACTTGTTACTCTGATCCTCTAAACTCTGACTGATGGTGTAGACCGGCTGAGAAACATTGATCAAGTACCACTTAGTTAATAGTTGTAGCATTTCCCAAAGTATACATGGTACAGTTGTGCCCTGATACAAGTGCAGGTTCTGAGGGACGTGTTTTCCTGAATTCTGTCTCTCAGCCTATAGATCCATCAGTGGCAACATGTGTTTCCGATTCCTCCCAGACCAATTTACATGACTAAACTTGAATCATCTCCAGCTTTCTCGTTCTCTTGTATTTCTACTTGTTAGCTATTGTCCTATATGGATAGGTATGAAAATTGACAGCAGGAAAGAAATGCTACTGCCTCTTATATAATGAGCGTCTCAGTAGGTGTTGCATACTGTAATATGCAAAGGAAAACATTCTATGGCGTTAATTCAATGCAAGATTCCTGCTCTAGCTACCATCATTCAAGATATATTACAAGTTTCATTTGTTGGGAGAATTTATGAGTCAGTCATGTAGCAAACCGTGTTAATAGGACTAAAACCCGACGAAGCTCCGTGGTACTTTCATTTGATGTCGTATATATCTAGTTGGAGGTATAATATCATACTGCAGTGTGTCGACCAAAGACGCTCATCCTCTTTTTGGATAGTACAAGTAGACAAGTAAAATATTGCAGACCACAACCCAAATAGGTTGGCACTTAAGCATGCAAACGGCCGGGAATCTGGCTTTTGCTAACGCTCCTAAAACAAAGCACAAACCAAGCCCCTGTTCGTCAAGGCGTGGTTAGTGTAGTACTATTATGCCTCAACACAAGATTTTCTAAACTACACGGTGCTGGTGGAGCACCTGTATCTCAGTGTATACATCCTGCATAGTCAGTTTCTGCTCCTGGTCTCTCTAATTCCTACGTAATCAATTATCTTCACCTTTTCTTTTTGTCTTGTATTATGCTAGTTATAGTCCCTCGTATGAAACTATGGATAGGTATGTATGTAAGTGATAAAGGAAAAGCTAATAAGCCACCTTCTCTTGTATTTGCATTCTATATAACACACACAAAAAATGTCTTTGACATTAATTCAGTGCGGGATTTTGCCTCTGCCCAAACAAAGACATGTTTGAAAAATGACTCTCGACATGTCAACTTTATGATGTAAGTCAACATTATGTTAAATTTTACTTGTGGGCCTGACACGTTATTTTAGTATCAAACAGTGACGACTCTGTTTGTGTTTGTTGTGAGAGATTACCCTAATATATTGTTGTGACTATTTGTTACATCAACGATCAAAATTGTAGTTTTGTGTAATTTACACACAATGTAATTAAGCACGAGGACGTCTTCATTGGAGAGAGAGAGAGGAGGGTAGAGATGAAAATGACTTATTTGTTCTAGCATGCTATCCAATCCTTTGCCAATCTCATAAGAATAACATGAATCATGTATTCCGATGCTTTAAAGTATGACCAGTGATGCAAATCGGCTGCCAGACTCTACGCCATGATCTGGTACCACTTTGTTTATAGTTGTAGCATTGCCCAAAATCTACACGTGGTACTGTCGTGCTGTAATTACAAGTCCAGGTGCTGAAGGCCGTGATGTGCAAACTTCTGTGTCTCGGCCTATACAACCAACAGAGTCAGTAAGTGTTTCTGATTCCTCTCATTCCAATGAACAAGACTCTAGACATGAATTATATTCTCCTAGCTTGTTTTCTCTCTTGTATTTCTGCTAGCTAGCTATTATCCTACATGGTATGAGAAGTGACAGGAAGAAAGCAATGCTACAGCCTCTTATATCATGGGTGTTTGAGTAAGTGTTGCAATAACATGCAAAGGAAAATGTTCGATGATGTCGATTCAATGCAAGATTCCTTCTCTATCTACTATAATTGAAGATATATCATAAGTTCATTTGTTGAGAGAATTTACGAGTCTTGTACCAAACCGCGTGAATGGGGCTGAAACCTGATGCTCTCATGGTACTCTCATTTGATACCGTATATATGTAGTTGCAGGTAATATCATACAGTGTCAACCGAAGACAGTCCTCACATTTTGGACAGTATAAGTAGAGAAGTAAAATATTGCAAACCACAATCCCATAGGTTGATGTAACAAAAGAACCACACCCTATTAAGTGAATTCTAACATAGACTCAGTCACTCAGACCGAGAAGACAATAAAGCATGCAAACAAGAATATGGCTTGTTCTTTGCTTTTTTTCGAAAAGGGGGGCTCCCCGGCCTCTGCATCAGCATGATGCATATGGCCATCTTATTAACCAAACAAAATGGTCCAACAAAGTCTCAAAGTCTCCAGAAGTATGTAAAAAAAGGCAAAAAGGATCACACAAAACCTAAAAGGCTAGAAACACTAACTAGCCAAAAGGAGGAAGCCACAACCGGCTGGCTCAAAATAGACAGGAAAACTAATTGCCTATCCTATTACATGACCGCCATCCAAACCGGTTGAAGATATCCCGAGCTACCGTCTCCCAGCGGATAGACCCAGTAACCAAACGCTCCCTGGCCTCCGTCGGAGTGAGTAGCGACCAGGAACGGATCAGCGTCGTAGCTCTGAAGATAACCTGCAAAAAATGAATCTTTGTTGTCCTGTTAAAAACCAAGTGATTCCTGCAATTCCAGAGCGCCCACACCAAGGCGCAGACTCCAACACGAATATGTCGCGCTAACCCGGGCTCTACCCTGTTAAGCCACGTTCCAAATAACGTGTTGACTGAACTCGATGGAGAAATATTAAAGGCAATATGGACTGTCCTCCATAAAACTCTAGCTAGTGGGCAATCAAGAAAAAGATGTTTAATTGTTTCATCCCGATCACAGAAACTACAACTAGTAGGTCCTGTCCAATTACGCTTTGTCAGGTTGTCCTTGGTTAAAATAACTTGTTTTTGTGGAAACCACATAAACACTTTAATTTTCAAAGGAATTTTGACATCCCACACATTTTTAGAACTAGGAATCGAGCTCGAATTGATGACATCAACATACATTGACTTAACTGTAAATTCACCCGACCTAGTGAGATTCCAGCGTAATCTATCGGGTTGTTGGGAAAGTTGAACACCCATCCGTCTCCTAACTCGATGTAGCCAATCTTCCCAACGATTGCCCACTAACGGCCTTCTGAACTGAATATTAAGGGGGATTGATTGAAACACCGTTGCAACAAAAGCCTCACGTCGTTGAACAATACGATACAACGACGGGTATTGGATGGCAAGGGGTGCCCCTCCGAGCCAAGGATCCTCCCAGAATCTCGTACTGGCTCCGTCACCAACAATAAACTTTGTCCTTTGAAACAATGAAAGCTTTACTTTCATAAGCCCTTTCCAAAAGGGTGAATCATTCGGTCTAACGGTGACCTGAGACAAAGATTTGGTTTGAAGATACTTATTACGAAGGATTTGTGCCCAAGTGGCGTCTGTTCCGCTAGATAACTTCCACAACCACGTGCTGAGAAGACATTTGTTCTTGACTTCAAGATTTTTAATCCCAAGACCTCCTTGGTGTTTCGGTCTACAGATGATATCCCATTTGGCTAAACGGTATTTTCTTTTTAGGTCATCACCCTGCCAAAAGAAATGGGATCGATAGAAGTCCAGTCTTTTCCTAACACCAACTAGGACTTCGGAAAACGACAAAAGAAACATAGGCATACTCATGAGAACCGAATTAATAAGAATTAATCGGCCTCCGTATGACATGAGCTTACCCTTCCAGCAACTCAGTTTCTTTTTGAATCGATCCTCAATACACTTCCATTCTCTGTTCGTCAGCTTACGATGGTGGATTGAAATTCCTAAGTATGTGAATGGCAAAGCCCCCAAATCACACCCAAACAATTGCTTGTATGCCTCTTGTTCATCATTGGCTCTACCAAAACAGAACAATTCGCTTTTATGGAAGTTAATCTTTAGCCCAGTCAATTGTTCAAATAAGCATAACACCAGCTTCATATTTCTTGCTTTTACCACGTCATGCTCCATAAAGATGATAGTATCATCGGCGTACTGGAGGATGGATATGCCTCCATCAACGAGATGAGGTACCAGGCCTCCCACTTGACCAGCCTCCTTAGCCCTTCCTATCAAAATTGCCAACATATCCACAACAATGTTGAACAAAATGGGGGACATCGAATCCCCTTGTCTTAGGCCCTTGTGTGTCTGGAAGTAATGACCGATGTCATCATTAACTTTAATTCCAACACTCCTCTTTTGCGTATAGGCTTCAACCTGGCGTCGCCAGACCTCATCGAAACCTTTCATACGCAATGCCTGTTGTAGGAATGGCCACTTTACTTTATCGTACGCTTTCTCGAAATCCACCTTAAAAATAACTCCATCCAATTTTTGTGAGTGGATTTCATGGAGCGTTTCATCCATCGAAACCTTTCATAAGCAGTTTGGGAATGCTGCACCACAGAATGCGCAATCTGTGTGAGCCGATTCGTCCCAACCTTGGTAAAGATTTTGAAACTAACATTCAAAAGGAATATCGGCCTGAACTGCTCGATCCTCAGAGCATCAGTCTTCTTAGGAAGCAGTGTTATTGTTCCAAAATTTAAGTGAAATAACTGAAGCCGTCCAGAGAAAAGATCATGGAACATAGGAAGTAAATCCCCCTTAATAATATGCCAGCATCTTTTGTAAAACTCCGCCGGAAATCCATCCGGCCCGGGAGCCTTATTGTTTTTCATCTGCATTATGGCATCAAAAACCTCCTTCTCCGAGAAAGGGGCAACCAGAATATCATTATCACTAGCAGTTAGTTGAGGCAGATCCTCAGTCCTGGACTCATCGAGGGACACACAACTATCCTCCGGAGGTCCAAATAATTTCTTATACCACTCAGATGAAAGAATTGAGTGTTCGCATCCCCCTGGATCACTTTACGAACTTTAGCTTGCAGCGCCCACTTCAACTCTTCTTCGCGGAGAAGTTCCTTCAACCTCATCTTCGCATCCAGCTTAAACTGGAGTTCAGCAGGTTGCAAGATCGAGGATTCGGCTTTAATATCGAGGGACTGTATGAGAGAAAGAAGTCTGTCCTTCTCAATCTTATAAGTCCCACTAAGGTGTTTAGCCCAACCCCGTAGGAAGCTCCTCAAATGCTTAATCTTATTCTGCCATCGCTGGATATATGCCTTGCCTCCTCTATCTGTAGCCCATTCCCTGGCTATTGGATCTAGGAAACCTTCTCGTTCAAACCAAGCCAGTTCGAAGGAGAAAGTATTTTTGTTTCCCACGTGATGTGGCTCGCCTGAGTCCACAAATAAAGGTGTGTGATTCGAAACACCGCGCGAGAGAGCCTGAACCGTCACAAGAGGGAACTTCTGTTCCCACTCGATGCTTGCTAGTACCCGATCCAACTTCTCATATGTCGGATTGGGCAAAGAGTTGGCCCAGGTAAATTTTCGACCAGAAAGCTCTATCTCTCTCAGATCCAAGCTCTCAATGATGGTGTTAAACATAAAAGACCATCTTCCGTCAAAATTATCGTTGTTCTTTTCCTTTCTCCGCCTAATGATGTTGAAATCACCCCCAACCAGAATTGGGAGCTGCTCGGACCCGCAAATTCGAACCAGGTACGCCAAAAACTCCGGTTTAAGCTCGGGTTGTGCGGCACCATAAACCGCCACCAGAGCCCAGTTAAACCCATCAGCTTTAGACCTAACCCGAAATTTGACCGCGAAGTCACCCATCACTACACTACGGACTTCAAGTGAATCGCATCTCACTTCAAGCAGGATCCCACCGGATCTTACTCTCGGGGGAAGGCAATGCCAATCAAAATCGACACCCCCCGACAGCGTGTTAAGAAATTGTGGCGCAAAATTATCCCTACCAGTTTCAGAGAGAGCAATGAAATCTAATTGATGCTCCAGAGACGCCTCAGCGAGAAACCTTCGTTTAGCCAAGTCCTTCAGACCTCTGCTATTCCAAAAGAATCCTTTCATAAGTCATCATGAAATTTTTTGCCGTATGAATCCTAGCACTCCTACGTACCGCGGACGCGGGATACACCTTCCGCTTCCACTTACGTTTGGGTTTACACTGCTTGTTCTTTGCTAACGCTCCTAACAAAAAAACCGAACATTTGGCTTGTTCATCCTGGTGTGGTTAGTGTAGTAGCATTGCCTAAAATGTACGTAGCACTATTATGACTCAACACAAGATTTACTGAACTAGACGGTGCTAGTGGATCACCTGCATCTCCGTCTATACATCCTACATAGTCAGTTTATGTTCCTGTCGACTGCTAACTTCTATTAACTTCACTTTGATCGTTTTCTTGTGTACTGCTAGTTGTAGTCCCTTGTATGGATGGCAAATCAACTTTCTTTTAGCTTAATAAAATTTCACAATGTACCGTAGGGGATGGCAAATCAACTTTTCTAGCTTGACAGGTGGCTACTACAAAGTGAAAATTTGTCCACTGCTTTTCTAGCTATTTACTCCCACCATCCAAGCCAAAATGCACTAGTCTCCCTTATATGTAGGATGGTTCAAACTGGACTTCGGTAACAGGCCAACCTCGGTGGCTGCCGCTAAACTTGTCTCGCTAAATGCTTTGCTGCAGGATTTTTCTGTTCGGGCTACACCACACAGCAGATCGCTGACAAGCGGGGAAGTCTCGCCCACTTGTGAATTTTTTTTTGGCTGGCTACTCAACCTCAACAGGCTCAACACTAGGGAAAACCTTCACCACAATACTAAGCTTTCTAATGCAACATGGCCCATGACGAAGACATAATGCATTTGTTCGTGCGATGCAAGGGTACTGCACGAATCTGAAGGGAAATCGCCCTACGACCGTCCTCCTCCTTTGAGAACATCCGGGAGATGCCGCCATTGCAGGGCGTGCCCTCTAAACTGACACCTTTCTTCCTCTATCATACTTCGCAAAATCTTGTAATCCAGAAATACCAAAGTTTTCAGGTAATGATCACCAAGTGTAAACGACGTGATGAGAAACATCATAGATGATCTGACACTATAGTCCAGCTTATGAACGATGAGCTGCAACAGGTTCTCTCTCTCAGCCTATACATCCAACAGAGGCAGCATGTGTTTCTGATTCCTCTCATTCCAATGGGCATGACTCTAGACTTGAATCATCTTCAGGCTTGTTTTTCTCTCTTTTATTTCTGCTTGCTAGCTTCTGTATTATATGCACGGGTATGAGAAGTTACAGGAAGTACCAATGCTACTGCCTCTTATATCATGATGACTTTATGAGCTTTTGAGTAAGTGTTGAATGATGTAACATGTCAAGAAGAATGTTGTGAGATGTTAATTCAATGCAAGATTCATGCTGCTCTATCTACTACTGACGACATATCATATGTTCTTGTTGGTAGTTTTATTCATTTATTTATTCAGACACTGTTGGGATAATTTACGAATCTTAAAGACATTGTGGCAATGACATTTAGTGGCACAAAATCTGATTACAGATGACATAAGGCTCTTCTCTCAGGCGACAACTTCCAGATGACAAAAGAACCAAGATCCCATAAGGTACCACAAGCCTCAGCTGCAAGAAATACTACTAGAGGAAAATGATTTTGCAATATTCACCATGTACACAAAGCTGCCACCAATCTTAGAAATCTTCAACTTACCAGCGCCTTTCAGGATGGATATAAACGAGTACATGATCAGAGAGTTGGCCATGGTTTGTGTAGTACTATTATACCTCAACACAATATTTTCTTAACAACAAGGTGCTGGTGGAGTGCTCTGTATCTCAGTCTATGCATCCTACGTAGTCAGTATCCTATCAGACTGCTAACTTCAGTTATCATCCTGCTCCTGGTATATAACTCTCATTCCTATCAGATTGCTAACTTTAATTATCTTAACATTGTTATTTGTCTTGTATTCTGCTAGTTATAGTCCCTTATATGGATGGGTATGTATGGAAGTGATAAGAGGAAAAGCTAACAAGCCACATCCTCTTGTATTGCGAGCTTCTGAGCAGGTGTTGCATTCTATATAACACATAAATAAGCGGAAATAAGTTGTTTTTGACATTTATTCAATGCGATATTTCCGCTCTGCCTAAAAGAAGGCATATATTTGAAAAATGACACTCGATATGCCAAGATCCTTAGTGTTAGAGTTGTGTCGAATATAGTGTACAAGGTAGGTTACAATTGGACCATGAGTTGTATTTTGTTTATATAGGATGTGGAGTCGTGTCCTAGTAGGACACTTGTATCCTAGGCCTCTCATAGATAGCGGGGGCAGACACGATGTAACCTATGCCAACATAATAGCACAGCCGCGCAAGGGGGAGCCGGTGGCGTGTGCCGGCGCCCGGGTGGCCGGTGTACGGTATTGTGACGGTGTCATGGGGAGGAGCGACCATAGTCAGGCCCCGGGGATGTAGCCATTTCGGTGAACCTCGTTAACAAATCTCGGTATCGTGCTCGTGTGATTGCTTGGTCCTCGGATGATCGACAGTATGCCTCGAATTTATTGTAACAAGTGGTATCATGAGCTAGGTTATCCGGAGGCTGAGCATTGTTAATCTAGAGGAAGGAAGAAACCGTCGATGGAAGTCTGCTGCAGGAAGCAATCGTAATACGGGATAAATCATCGGCGAGTTACGATGCAGGAGCAGATGTATTGATCATGTTGTGATCTTCAAGGAGCAATCGGACGCGAGCAGGCTGGCAGATGGCGGTGCGTGGCATGCAGGCACGGAATCTCGGCGAGATCGGAAGCGTGCGGCAGCGGCATAACTAACACGTAGCAGCAAGGGCACGCAAGCAAAGCGCTAGGGCAGGTGGCCCGGACGGTGCAAGCGCGTGCCGCTAACGGTTGGTGCGTCGGGTGTGGGGCAGCGTGCGTGTGGTGGCCAGTGCTGGACCAGGCGGAGGCCCGCGCGTGAGCAAGTCGTGCGTGGCCGAGGCAAGGCTGAGGGCTGATGAGGGCCAAAGTGGAACCGGCAGGAGGAGTCCACGGTTGGCTGAAACCCCAGGTGCAGCGCGTTGCATGCAGGCCAAAAGCTAGTGAGATTTGTTTAAGGAAAAAAAGGATCGACACAAGGGCTAGTCAGATCGTGTGATGCTATCAAGAAAAAAGAAAAAAAAAAGAAGTCCAAAAGCTATGTGAGATGGATTGGAGTTCTTCAGTGATCTCTTTGGCACGTGCACACTGGAAGGCTACAAGGGGACTTTATTTCGTTTTTCTTTGTTGGTGATGGTCTCGGTTAAGATTTGGTAGTCTGGAGCGTGTCGTGAGGATCGCGCATTCACAGGGCGTTAAGCAAGGCATGGAGATGTGCAGGGCGGACACTGTGTAGGATGGAGCATGATTGCAGTCGGATAATTTCGGCTGGGTCAGATTGGACTGTTTGGCAAATCGACGTGAGTCGGTTGGTACAGAAGATGGTGGTGGGATCGGCGAAGACGACGTAGGAGCGTGATACTGATGGTGACCGACTTCTGGGGGTGGAAACACGTGGTGCACATGCCCGAGTCTTGTGCGGCTTCGACAAGACCATGGCGCGGGATTGATTCAAGGTGGTGTATACACGGAGATTGAAGTTGATGAGGCGCGGGGGTGGACTGATCATCTACCATGGAGTCATGTTGAAGGTGGAGCTGGATTGAGGGGCTACGATGTAAGGATCCAGGGAATTGAAGCCTATTCAGCAAGGGGGAAAAGCGAGTGACATGCAGTTCAGACTAGAGCCCAGTGGTCTGATGGAAGCGTGAAACTCGCCATCGGTCGGTGATGGTCGGTGATACTCTGCAGTGGGGGTTGAGTGGTGTGGGTTCATGACCCTTGAGACTCGATCGGGACAGCGGAGCCTCGACGCGGTAATAGCGGCGAGGCGTGCGGTACGCACGGGACATGGAGACAGACCAGGGCTCTGGTGGTCATACATGTGGTGAGACAACTACGAATTTGACTAGGGATGACTACAAGCAATGGTGAAATTCCTTCAAGTTTCAGACAGGCGGTCAAGAAAGGAGCGGTGAAGTTGAGTTCAGGTAACTCTTATGTGTGACACCCAATATGTGAGTTGTTCACTTTCACGCAGGTCAGTGATCAGTGTGTGATGGCGTTGGACGGATACTCTGAAAGTTGGGAGCACAGACTAGAGTAAAGAGGAACTTAATTTTGCTCGAGCGTTGACTATGGTCAAGAAAAGAAGGGACTACAAGTTGCAGGTGGAGTCATATGGAGTCTTTGGAGTAGCAGCGGTGCTCATGGGATAAACTCAAGTCCAATGTACATGGAAGTTTGACGCATGGACAAATTCAAGGTGGTGGAGAATATTCGCCAAGGTGGAGTTTGTTAGAGTTGTGTCGAATATAGTGTACAAGGTAGGTTACAGTTGGACTATGAGTTGTATTGTGTTTATATAGGATGTGGAGTCGTGTCCTAGTAGGACACTTGTAACCTAGGCCTCTCATATATCGCAGGGGCAGACACGATGTAACCTATTCCAACATAATAGCACCGGAACGTAGGGGAAGCCGGAGACATGTGCCGGTGTCCAGGGCGACCGGGTGCGGTATTGTAGCGGTGTCATGGGGAGGAGCGCCCATAGTCAGGCCCGGGGATGTAGCCATATCGGTGAACCTCGTTAACAAATCTCGGTGTCGTGCTCGTGTGATTGCTTGGTCCTCGAATGATCGACGGTATGCCTCGAATTTATTCCAACACTTAGCACGATTGATATGCTGTGTACCAAAGCCACAACTTTAGTTTATAGCCCCCAACAAAAAATGATTAGTTTGAATAGCTCGAGAGGCCATCTGATTCCAATACAAATGGTAGTAGAAAACAAATTATTCCAGTATCATACCTCAACAAAAAAGATTCATGGATGTTGATCAATAAAGGCTCCATCAAAGATACTATTGTTGCTGGACTATCTTCACATGCTAGGCTGCTAATAGACAATGTGTGCCTCCGTGATTACTCCCACATACTTTGGGGACACTTCTGATGGTGTACCTTTTCTTTTACTAGGAAACACATACGGGTTTCTTGCTTGCTGTAAGACTGCCTTTCAGGACCTACAAGATAAACTTGTACTCCGATCCTTTAAACCATGACTGAGGGTGCCAATTAGCTGCCAAACATGTGGTTATCTAGAACCACTTCATTTAGAGTGGTAGCATTGCCCAAAATCTATATGGTGCTGTCGTGCCCTAATACAAGTGCAGCCTATGAAATTCGTGCTTCTCTGAGTTCTGTCTCTCAGCCTATATGTCCAACAGTGGCAGCATGTGATTCTGATTCCTCTCATTCCAATGGACAAGGCTCTAACCTTAACCATCGTCAGCTTGCTTTCTCTCCTGTATTTCTGCTTGCTAGCCATTGTATTAAATGGATGGGTATGAGAAGTGATAGGAAGAAAGCAATGCTTGCTAGCCTCTTATGTAATGACTTAATGAGCCTTCGGGCAAGTGCTGCATGCTGGAACTTGTAAAAAAAAAATGTTCTGCGATGTTAAATCAATGTAAGATTCCTGCTGACCTATCTACTACTGAAGATATATCATAAGTTCTTCTTCGGAGTTTCATTTATTTATTGAGATTTTGTTAGGCCAATTTACTAATCTTACAGACATTGTGGCAATGACATTTTTTTAGAAGGAGAAAGACCCCCGGCCTCTGCATCTGGGCGATGCATGCAGCCACCTTACAAAGAAATACAACAGTAAGTCTGAAGCCATGGTCTAGGAAATATCTGACGCTATTTGTTAGAGTACGTAATGGGCCTAATGGGCCTGTTAGTCTTAGGGTTAATTATAGATAAGGATAGCTTGCTTAGGGGTCAAGTAAGCCTTGCTTGGAAGTCAAGTAAACCTCTTATATAAAGAGAGGAGATGTATCAATCTAATCAAGCAAGAATTAAGAAGGAAATCCCTTCCCTCTTGCCCGGCCGTGGGCAAAAAGCCCCCCGGCAGGCCCTCTCGCGCCCTCCTTCTAGCAGCGCTATAACAATTTGGTATCAGATAGCTCAGTTCTGATCATGTCTTCGCCCGCCGCCCACCCCGTCACTTTCACTGCCGACCGTCACCACTGCGCCGCTGGCCATCTACACCACGCCGCTGCCCTACCCGTCCGCGTCGCTGGTCGCACCACCGACCGCCGCCTACACCCTGAAGGAGGTCACCGGGGTCCTTAACGACCTCGTCACAGCCGTCCAGGGGATCCGGCTTACCTAGCCAGCCCCTACGGGCCTCCGCCGCCCCTCCGTCGGCCCTGCCGTGGTACTCGCCGCATCCAGGGGCCTCCACGGCGTTTGCTAGGACGCTGTAGCCCCAGCTGCAGCTGCCGCCGCCGCCCCACAATGGCCAGCGCCAGCTCCCGCCGTGCCTCCAACGCCCGTCGCCGCCCCCGCACTGCCGTGGCTGCTGTGGCAGCCACCGTACCAGGCGTCCTTTCCCGCGCTCGCCGGGCCACTGCAGCAGCAGCTGCAGCTGCCATCCATCGCCACCACCGCCCAACCCTGGCTGCAGTGGCAGCCGCCGCTCCTGGCGGCCTTCGCCGCGCCCGGCACTCCGCCACAGCAGCCACTGCCGCTGCCCGGTGCGCCACCGCCGGTCAGCCCCGGCCCCACATCGACCGCGCCGGCGGGAGTCCCGCTCCATCAAGTCCAGTCCCCACCGTTGCCGTCACCGCTTCCGTCTTGGATCGCTACCCGCCACGTGTCGGCGGCGGTGAGGCTGCAGGCTGCTGCGCGCGGCCTCCTAGTGCGTTGGCATGTGCGGGAGATGCATGGTGTGCAGCTGGTGCTCCTCCAAGTTGCCCTTCGCTGCGCAAACGACCTCAATCTCATCCGCTGCGTCGGGGGTCTTGGGCATGCAGGCTGCTGCGGCGGCCATACTGTTTTCCCCGCGGTCAGCGACCTCCAAGTCTGCGACATCAGCGGTTGGGGGGCGCACCCCTCCTCGTCATTCTCCATTGCAAGTCCTCCACTCTTCCCTGTGCGGTCCAGACCAACAGTCGTCCGGCAGGGAGAAGGCATGGTGTCACCGACAGCAGCGCACCGCGTAGCACCAGTGCATTCCGCCACCAGCCGCCGCGAGGGCGCCTCTGCTGGTCACTCTTGCGACCACTTCCAGGTGGTCATACACATGCACTCCTTTTGTCCAGGTGGTGTCCATGGGATCCAGGTGGTTGTACACGTGCACGTCCGACGTGCGGATGGTGTCCACTTTTTGTTAAGGGGTCCAAACTAAACGTCCCAGTCCATTTCAGGTTAAGAATAATAAAACAAGCTGAGATGTAAAACTCTTGTTTTTAGGTGTTAGGTTTGTGTTGAGTCGAGTCATGGTTATAAGTTGGTCAGGCTACAGCTCGAGGACAAGCTGCATGTCCAGGTGGGGTGTAGTGTTAGAGTACGTAATGGGCCTAATGGGCTTGTTAGTCTTAGGGTTAATTAGAGATAAGGGTCGCTTGCTTAGGGGTCAAGTAAGCCTTGCTTGGAAGTCAAGTAAACCTCTCTATATAAAGAGAGGAGATGTGTCAATCTAATCAAGCAAGAATTAAGAAGGAAATCCCTTCCCTTCCCTCTTGCCCGGCCGTGGGCAAAAAGGCCCCCGGCCGGCCCTCTCGCGCCCTCCTTCTAGCAGCGCCATAACACTATTCCTATCCAATTGACATAGGGATGTTGATAGTCTGGGCCTAATACTAGACATACCTCGTAGTCAAGCCTAACATCTAAGACCTGAGACCCCAACCAAGCCACTTGCCGAGCATGGGGCACACACCGGTCCAGCGCGCACACAGAGGTTGCCGCCACCAACTGCCACCAATCCATCTTCAGAGCTGTACTGATGCATCAACCTTGCCTGGTCTAGCTGTCGTCGACGCCACCACGACGCGAGACAACGCTACCATCCTACACTCGTCCATCAACACATGCCCAGCAGCGAGACCCCGCAGCTCCATGCCGCTAAGACCCGCCGTTGTCGATGTGTCAGATGCAACGCCGCTCCTCCATCGTGAACACCACCTGCCGCCACTGGTCCCATCCCCTCCACTTGCAGATCCTCTGCAATCCCAACCGAGCCCCAAGGCCCCTAACGACACCTCCAGGAAGGTCATGACGCGAACAGTGCTGCTGCCGCCATTGAAGGTTTTCACCCGGCAGGAAATCGGGATGGCTAGATTAGGCCCTCATCGCGCCTTCATTAAGGAAAGCAACGACCATGGGCGATGTCGCCGCCGGGCCGGCCAGACCGGCCAATGTTTCCCCCAGACCCAAGGTACACCACCAGGGCTCACCATCACCGGAGCCTATAGCCGTAAACCACCAGGATGGCGAGAGAGGCGGTAGGAGAAAGGGGGAACCTCCAGACCTGACGCCGCAGCACCAACCCGCCGAACGATCACCAGCCGCCCGGTCCAATGCCCGGCAGCCCATCTGCCCCGCCTCGCCCGGACGAGGAGGCCAACCCAGGGCCACCGCCCCGGATCCAATACCTCCACCTCGAGTCGGGCAGAGCAGAGCCAGCTTGACGCCACGGCCTCCACTGGATCACCGGCCAGCCGCCATGCTCCAGATGGAGGTTGCCGTGGGCCAAATTGGCGCCATCGCCAGCTCCAGAAAGTTGTGATGTATAGACTTCTTTGTCTCGGCCTATACAACCAACAGAGTCATCGATCGGGGCCTCATCCTCGAGATTGGGGATCCCGCGCTTCCCGAGCCCGGAGTGAGAGGGCGATGCCTCCGCCGCCGCCGTCGCGCACGGGGGCTTAGCCCGGCGCCATCACACGCGTTCTGGCAATGACATTTAGTTGCACAAAATCTGATTTAAGGTTCTTCTCTCTGGCTACAACTTCCAGCAGACATAAGGTACCAGCACAGCACAGCTAGCTGTAGCATAAGCCTCAGCTGCAACAAATACTAGAAGAAAATGATTTTACAATCTTCATCCTGTGAAACAAATAAACCTAGCGATTCTCATGTACACAAAGCTGATACCAAACTTAGAAAACTTCAACTTACCAGAGCCTTTCAGGATGGATATAGAGTACATGATCAAAACAGTTGGTCATTGCTTGATTTCAGAGTACAAACCACCGAAGAGAGACACCAAGTACCCATAGAAAGAGCACGCAGGTGCTAGCTCCCATCATTTTGTTCTACTGCAAACTAGAGCTGGTCTCTGGAGATGATATGGAACAACCATGGTACATGTCTCCAGAACAGATCGTTGCTGTGGACAAACTTGCTTCCAACCATTTACGAGTCGTCGCTTGCCATTCCTAAATGACATCTGGATTTTCCATTCCTTCCACAGTAACCGGAGAATCATGGGTTGAGCGAACCCTTTTAACACCCCTACAATGAGTAGCTTCTGCATGGACTATATGGACTGTGAATGTGTACCTTTCCCCACCCTTTGCTGGTAGAAAGATGCAGATGTCGCCGGCCTGCACTTGGTTGTCACATACAAAGTCCAACCAGTTACCTGCAAGCATGCACATGTCTTTTTCAATGAAGAATCTTGGACACCACTTCTCGGTCTTACCAGGCATCTCAAGTGTGACAGCCCCATTTTCATGTGGAAAGTGTGTAGCTGCAGCTAATGCGGGTTCCTATGAAATGATCTGGTTAAATGTGGCAAGATGAGATGTCATTCCAAAACAAGCGATAAAAGAAAGTCAGGCTGAATGGAGAAGGCATTGTTTCAACTATAAAGCAAGGAAACAGCATTTATCCAATTGTTCTGAAGGTTCATGGGAACTTGAAGATGACAAGATTTTCCCCAAGAAAACAGAAATGTACATCATATACCGCAACAAACAGTTCACATTGATAGAAGTGAGCAGCTCAGTTAAACATAAAAGAACAGAAATTTACTAGAAGAGGACTAGGTATTTGAACATCACACCTCCTCATAGTAGCCACAAATATGGTAGTTTCAGGTTTAACTTTCTGGATAAGCGTGTTTACTCTCTCCATTTGTGCTCCTGATAGCCAGCTCATGAATATTACCCCATAAGGAAGCCCCCTCCCTCCCGCGGCGCTCCCACGAGCGCCCCGGGGGGAACCCTAACTGCCACCGCCCCTCCACTCTGTTCCCCCCTCCCCCGCGCGAGATCCACGGCTGGCGCGGGTCGGCCTCTCGTCTGGGTGTGCTGGCCTTCGGCGGGGGCCAGCGGCGCGGCAGCGCTGCTCCAGGTCGACGGCGAGGGCGCCTGGCGGCGTCGTGGCGGCGTCTGGGCGGGCGTCTGTGGCGCGGCAGCTATGGCGGGTTCGATTGGAGCGCTCAGGTGGTGGCAGGCTGGCGCGCTTCCGGCAAGATCCATGAGGATTTGTCCCCTGGCAGCGGCGGGCGCAACGGGGTGGCGGCAGAGGGCCTCGTGGGCTCTACTTGGAGGTGGATTGCAGCGGCATGGTTGTAACCACGTGGTTGGCCGGTCTGCTCGCGGCAACGGCGGGATGCTCTTGCGTCTGTTCGTCTGCGGTCTTTCTCGGGTGGGTCTCTTCCCTCCACGATGGATTCTGGTGCGAGCTCGATGGGTGGGGTGGCTCCATGGTGCGATGTTGGTGTGTGCGATGGCTTGCCAGAGGTGGCAGGGGACTTCGGGTAGGGGGCAGGGTGCCCCTCCGTTGCATCTGGTGGCTGCCCCGCGTGGCTGCCGGAGTTCCCCTGGCCCAAATCTGGCAGCCAAGGCCACAACCCTCCCAAGGTGTCCGCTTTGTTCGGCCGCATCGGTACGATGTATTCGTGGACGAGGGTCGGGCTCGGAGTCTTGGGCGGCGGCCCTGATCGTGGTGCCGGCGTGCTCGTGGGCAGATCTCTCGGCTCGGGCACTGGCCGGTCACCATGGCCATGTGGGCGGCATGGTGGTCGGAGTGTGTCGTTCAATGGCGATGGTGTGGACCTCCGTACCCCGATCCGGTGTCGGTGAGTGTTGGCCGGGGTGAAAACCCGCTCTGACTTGTCAGGCAGACGGCGACAGCGTTCTAGCGACGTCCCCTTCTTGAAGGCGTTGCCGCGGTATCTCACTCGTCACCATGGAGCTCCTGGGGAAACGCTAATCCTTCAATTGGGCGGTGGCGGCGCTTCGGTATTGTTCCCTTTCCTGAAGGCACCGTCTTGGAACCCATTGTTCGTCAGGCATAGCCTCTCCTCATCACGGTGGCGGTTGAGGGCCCCAACGTCTTCATAGTAGTGCTTAGTGTTTTATCCGATGTTTCCTTGGAGTATTCTGGGGTGATGTTGCTATTTCCAATGGCCTTGTATCTAGCCTTGGGTGCGTGTGTCGTGTTCGTGTGGGGTGTGCCTTTATTTCGGCTTGTTCGGTGTTGCTTTATTTATAAAGCGGGGGGAAACCCTTTTTCGTCAATTACCCCATAATCTGCTTCTGGCGGCGCCAGATGATCATTTGACTCCGAAGATTTGTATTCTCGAGCACTATCTTCTTTTGGATAAAATTTCACAATTCAAAACTATAAGAAATTCCAGGTTTAACGATGTGCATGTAAGTTAACAATATAACCTGATTTCTCATATGAAGAGGGTGTCACTGCCGCCTTTCCAGCAGTAATCCTACAATGGCTAGAACTTCACCTTTCACACCTAGCAATTTTTTTAGTTCCTGGTAATTGTGTGGTATCATCATGGAGCTCCTTAAAATATGAAGATAGTCTGTACTCATTTCTTCATCATTACCTTCATTCGATTCGAGCGAATATCAGTTTTCCAGAAGGGGAATGATCGACGATTGCTTCTGCAAACCCAATGATTTGAGGTTCAGCTTCTTTTACACATTCATCTATTTTTTCCTCGTGTACTTCTATAAGTTCCCATTGCCCTGATAAGACTTGATGATCCTTCGAGAATAAGAAGAGCATCTTCTGCTACCTCTGTCTCGGTTACTGGATTATCAGTGTACGGCGTTCTATCATGGGACTGCATAATACCCACAATAATACGAATGGAAAAAGATCAAACACTATTAAATGTTGTATGCTGCAAACACAAACTACAGAGTGAAAAAAGGCGGAGAAAACGACATACAGGAAGTATCCCAAATTTGTCAAACTTGAAATGTTGACGATGCAGGTCAGCAATCGCGGCGAATTGGAAATCATCCTTAGAAACATGGCAGATCCTGGGCACTGAGTAGTTAATTTGACGGTCTAGAGTTCGTCCTCTAGGGAGATCCAAGTGATCGATGTAAGCAATCTACAAAAAAAACAGAGATTGGAACAAGATCCGTGCATATAAAAGTATAAACATTCTTCGGGAAAAAAAGGTGACACATAATTCCATAGGCTACGTATCTAAACAAGAGGATATACAGTCCGCAGTATGTATACCCTGTATAATAAATGTAGCATCAACTTTCAGAAGAAAGTATATACAGTCTACAGTATGTATACCCTGTATAATAAATGTGGCATCAACATGAGCATATACAGTCTGCAGTCTGCAGTATGTATACAGTCTACAGTACGAACTAAACATATCAGAAGCATACCCTGTATAATAAATGTGGCATCAACTTCCCGTCAAACAAAATGTGGCATCAACTTCCCGTCAAACAAAATGTGGCATCAACAAAGAAATGCCAAGTTGCCAACAATAAAATCAGATTGCAATATTAACTGCTTATAAGTTTAATTGCGGCACTGCATTGTCATGACTATGGCATCAACAAAATCAAACAAACTGCAATATGAAGCATTTATAAGCTATAACTGCAAAGAACGCTACAATAATGGCAACATCAGAAAAGAAATGCCAGGAGCAACTTCAAATACATGTCATCAGTGCACTATCTGCAACAGGAGGGAAGAGGGGGGAGCTGGAGAGGCCATACCGTGAGCAAAGGTAAGCACCCGCCAACCCAGAAGTCTCTCATATGTTCCTCCCTAGCCTTGTACTGAAATTTCTGAACCTCATCCATCACACTAGTAGAAAAAGGGTCAAATGTGAGACACATTAGTCCCGGTTTGAATTTGAGCCGTCACTAATGTGTTCATTAGTGCTGGTTCCAACGGCTAGGCGGGAGGAGATCTTTAGTACCGATTCGTTACAAACCTTTAGTACCGGTTCGATCCACGAACCGGTACTAAAGAGGCTGCTGCCCGGCCAGCCACTTTAGTACCGGTTTGTGGTATGAACCGGTAGTAAAGAGGTTGGGCAGGCTGTTTTTAGTCCCACCTCGCTCTCCTAGCAGGATTTTTACCATCTTAAATATGTTACTTTTCAAACTATCACAAGCACTTGGTTTTCATTGAACTCTATGTGTAAAATTTATGGTCGCAATATGAGTCTTCACCGGTTTCTAAATCGTTGAGGACTCATATTGATAATTCAGATTATACACAAAAAGATCATTGATAATCAATGTATTTTTTATGTATATTTTTACATGTTTACGCCCTCACATTTATAATCAATGTTTTTTAAACTTATTTGAACTTCAGACTTTTGGGCAGCCGCACTGATTTATAAACCCAGCCGCGGTGAATGCTGCATACTGAATGCACAAAAAGTATGGAGTTCAAATAAGTATAAAAAATGAAGTGCCCGTGTAAAACATGAGTTCTCGTCTGAAACCCTGATACTCTGAAAGAGATTGTCCAGTTTGTACACGAAGTGCGTCCAGTTTTTGCCGTAACCCTCTCTACTCTCTTGCACATGCTATGTGGATGAAATAATGATACCATGCCAAGTGTCAACATTTTCAGAATTCATTTTGTAGAGATTTTCAATTTCACGGTCATTTAGCTCTCTAAACAAATGGGTAAATGAATGAAAAACAGCAAATGATGTCAGAACGGGTTGAAAATTGATGACGTCGCTTTGAATACTGCATACTGAATGCACAAAAATTCTGGAGTTCAAATAAGTTTAAAAAAATGAAGTGCCCGTGTAACACATGAGTTCTCGTCCAAAACCCTGATACTCCGAAAAAGATTGTCCAGTTTGTCGAAGTGCATTCAGTTTTTGCCGTAACCCTCTCTACTCTCTTGCACATGCTATGTGGGTGGCATGATGATACCATGCCAAGTGTCAACATTTTCAGAGTTCATTTTGTAGTGATTTTCAATTTCACGGTCATTTAGCTCTCTAAACAAATCGGTAAATGAATGAAAAACAGCAAATGATGTCAGAACGGTTTGAAAATTGATGACGTGGCTTTGAATGCTGCATACTGAACGCACAAAAAGTCTGGAGTTCAAATAAGTTTAAAAAAATGTAGTGCTTGTGTAACACATGAGTTCTCGTCCGAAACCCTGATACTCCGAAAGAGATTGTCCAGTTTGTACATGAAGTGCGTCCAGTTTTTGCCATAACCCTCTTTACTCTCTTGCACATGCTATGTTGGTGAAATGATGATATCATGCCAAGTGTCAACATTTTCAGAGTTCATTTTGTAGTGATTTTCAATTTCACGGTCATTTAGCTCTCTAAACAAATCGGTAAATGAATGAAAAACAGCAAATGATGTCAGAACGGTTTGAAAATTGATGATGTCGCTTTGAATGCTGCATACTGAACGCACAAAAAGTGTTGGAGTTCAAATAAGTTTAAAACATATTGATTATACATGTGAGGGCGTAAACATGTAAAAATATACATCAAAAATACATTGATTATCAATGATCTTTTTGTGTATAATTTGAATTGATAATATGAGTCCTCAACGGTTTAGAAACCGGTGAAGACTCATATTGCAACCACAAATTCTACACATAGAGTTCAATGAAAACCAAGTGCTTGTGATAGTTTGAAAAGTAACATATTTAAGGTGGTAAAAATCCTGCTAGGGGAGCAAGGTGGGACTAAAAACAGCCTGCCACAACCTCTTTACTACCGGTTCATACCACAAACCGGTACTAAAGAGGCTGGTGTCTGGCAAACCACTTTAGTACCGGTTCGTGGATCGAACCGGTACTAAAGGTTTGTAACGAACCAGTACTATAGATCTCCTCCCGCCTAGACGTTGGAACTGGCACTAATGGACACATTAGTGTCGGCTCAAATTCAAAACGGGACTAATGTGTCTCACATTTGACCCTTTTTCTACTAGTGATCACCAGCCGACACAGCTTGAAGTCCTTGGAGGATCTGTCGTGCGTAGCACGTGCCAACCAGGCATGACCAAGCGTAGCACCTGTCGGTCAGGCATGACTTGACATCTCCACCGAAGTTCCGTGCAAGACAAAGCCGCTCCACCTCCTGCCTCTGACTTCCAGCGCTGCTCCACAACGATGCTCCCAAGAGAGAAACAACACCGCAGTGCCGCCATCGTCCGGTCTGGAACACCAGATTGTAGGGTTTCCCCCGGAGCAGCACGAATGGGTCGACAGTAGTTACAGGACGATGCCTTCATCAAGGTAACGGCGTAGAACGCCGCCATCGCCTGTCGTCGGCTCGGTTTTCACCGGAAACCATGTCTCCCCAACTCGCAGCCAGGACTAGATGATGGATCTTGAGATCCGATCACCAAGCTTCTTGCCGGCCACCGCTGATGACGAAGATGACCACCACCACTCGCTACACTGGCCAGAATAGATCTGCCACGGGTGCCGCCAAGCAGTCCACCAGGCCCTCGACGCCACCGCCGATCTAAAGCCAGATGACATGCCGCCGAAGACCGCATCGCGCCGCCGCCCGATCCAGGCCAGCGGCCGCAGCAGCCGCCCGTGGCCCGAGGCAGGGGCGACCGCCGCCGCCGTCAAAGCCAACGTCGTCGCTTCTAGATCGGCCGCACCTCCATGCATGTTGGGGTCCCGCCACCCCTGAGACACGGGAGGGAGGAAGAGCCCCCGCCACCGCTGTCGGCCTCCGGACGCAAGCCGGCGGCGTCTTCCAGCGGCGGCGGGAGGAGGGGAGGAGGATGGGCTAGGCCCCGGCAGCGGCTAGGGTTGGGGAGCTCAAGTCGCCCGAGCGGGGAGCCAACTCCTTAGATGAGTACCATGATAAGGTTTCCTGGTGTCATCTCTAAAAATGGGCGAGAATTTCACTTCCCAACCTCTGCACCAACTAGGGATGCATACGGTTATTTTAGTATGGGTACCAAAATAAACATGGTCCTCAGAATTTTCTAAATGAGTATCAAGATATATTTTTTATGAGTGGTTTCACCACACACCAAACTTGATCCTCAATAAATAAGGGAAAACCCATGTGCATCACCTGTCAATTCTAGGAATTGAACTCGGGTCGTTAGGCTGCACAACCGCATGCCCAACCACTGAGCCAAGGCTCTCTTTGCCCAGAGGTAGTTAAGGTCTATTGTATTCCCAGTGGTGGGGATGAGCACTGTCGCAAGTGCAATAAGCATGAATGTCCTCATGAAGGAATCCTCGTCCTCGTTATGCTTAAGAAAACAGACACAATGTGGGATGGTTGCCCTTAGTCTGTTATTTAAGTATAAATCTCGTAGTTCTTTGTTTTTGTCTGACTTCTGCCCATGTAGTACGAAGGGTCTTCCCCCTGTTGGTACATCTAAAATTTTCTGAACAAGGGGCTTGGTGAAAACTATTGTCTTGTCCGCGTTAATTCTGGACTCAGAGAACGGAGGGTTAATTTTTCCCATGATCCACTCAGTCAGTGGCTCATGGACAGAGAATCCCCCGATACGATTGAAATGCTCAAATCCATACTTTGCAACATACCACTGCTGCTGAGGTGTCAGACCACGCATGATCTCTCAAATCCTCCCAGCACTGAAACGACTCCTGATGCCCACTTCACCATGTAATACTTCATCGAGGGATCCAACTCCTCCCCTGATAATCAAAAGAAACAAGCAAAGTTAACCTTATACTATAAAGCAACAAGAGCAAAAGGCAGAGCAAACAAACAGAGATATTTAACTGCAACATGGCATCCAATGTCAGATGAAAAATCCGTGGAACAAAAAAGAGACAACATTACAAGCTCTATTATCTTGCCGATGGTATCTATCCTCAGTGAGCGGCGTTTGTGAAGATCATATCTGAGCCGCGTGGCAATAAATAGAGCCACTTTGCAACAATGCAGGAAGGGGCTAGGAAGGACGTGGAGAGGGCATTTGGTGTGCTTCAAGCTCGTTGGGGAATTGTGCGGAGCGCTGCAATGATGTGGTAATCGGAAACTTTGTGGCAGTTGATGACATGCTGTGTTATTCTGCACAATATGATTGTCGAGAATGAGGGTGATGGTGTAGCCCAAACCCATGATTTCAAAGCACCCGGAGAACAAGTTGAAATCTCGGAAGATCAAGATGCGACTCAGCTTATGAATTTTCTACAGATGCATCAGAATCTTCGAAATCAGCAGGGGCACACGCAGCTACTCAATGATCTTGTGGAGCACATGTGGATCCACAATGCCAACCAAGGAGGCAATGCTTGAGTTCAACCATTTACCCACAAGCATGCACATTTATTTCCAGCATGTGCCTGTCGGATGAGAACGTCGAGCCATCGCGGATGACGCTTCACCGGTTTAGGAACACGTCCAGCAGCTCGTTGTGGTACGACCTGGCGTACATCGAGGCCAAGGGACGGATGCGGAAGGGTGACCGCGTGTGGATGGTCGGCTTCGGCTCTGGCTTCAAGTGCAACAGCGCCGTGTGGGAGTGCGTCAGATCGCCCAGCGACGTCACCACTCTTGGCGCGCCTTGGGCTGATTCCATCCATCAGTACCCTGTGAAGATCTAGAAAGTACTCCCTCAGTGAAGAAATGCGTCTAGATCACTGCTTTAATTAATGGTCTAAACGCTCTTATATTTCTTTACGGATAGAGTAATAAGCAGGCTAAAGCGATGGTGCATGTACAAGAGTATGACAGTCCGGCCAATCACATCGTTTGATTGTTCATGCTGTAATATTTCAAGAATGTATTTTTTGCTATATTATTCATGGCATTGTATGACAAAAGATTTGAGCTCCTTAATGCCGGGAGAGTAGACTTTCATTTGCTGCCGGGGTCTTCTCATCGCTGATGTCGCTTTTACTGCTGGGGTCTGCGGTTTCGGCCTCTTCTTGGATAGACTGTATATAATCAAATCAACACGAGCATACTCAGCCCCTGCCTGCTGGGGGCAACGTCGATGGGTTGACCGTCCATTTTTGTGGGGAACGCGTGCTGCATATCACGATCGCCAGCGAGAACGGCCGTGAGCTGCTGGCAGTGTTGATTGTCCCCAACGTTTGTTGGCAACCACAAGACGCAAACTTTTGCTTCTAGGGTGGTATGTAGAACATTGTTTGCAGTACCCGCTGCGACGCAATGGCATCCACGATCATGAGCACCGTTTTAGCCACACGCCGTGAGCTGACACTCAGCTCCGGTCCAGAGGTACTTGCCTAGCATCATGTCAGGCAACAAGGTGACCAACGAGCATGCCGGACTTATCGATCGGAGGCAGGGACGGAGCCAGGATTTGAGAGTCTCCGATAAAATCCCGTCAGGTGTATCTGTTGTAATAGTTGTACATTAATTGGTGTATGACAAAACAACACATGTTTTACAACATTTTTTAAACTTAGCTCTACAATTACCTCCACGATTGGATTATATATACAATTAACCCAAAGAACTCCTGCTTTGAAGCAAGTGACTTGGAAAAAGGATTCTTTGTTCCTATTTATATCTAAGAAGTATAGATTAAATCCAAAAAACTGAATTAATTAGATTTCTATCATCCAGTAAACACAACAACTGCTACTAACCAAAGGATCACTACACACTACTGTATCAGCTCAGAGCAGCAGATAATGAATCTATTTATATATAAAAAGTGCTTTACGGGGTAACCAGAAAAAGAGAATTAGGCTAGAAAATCCCATAATAATTAGAATCATCTGGCCGTCAATTTAAACTGATTACACAAGCACAACCTTTGGATTGAAAAGATTAAAAATTACCCACCTTAATAAGTTATCTCACACACGTAAAAAAACCTCAATGCCCTTCTCATACATCCACGTGCACTAACCCTCAAACCCTATTTTCTCCAATGGAAATACATCCTATTTTTCTGTTCATGGTCTCCCCCGTTTGGAATCAATCCCCGGCGGTGGCCGGCCAGCTCGATGCGATCTTCCTTACTCAATCAACAGTCTCATGTTGGACATCCCAGAGATTTACTATCGGGCTCCACCCGCTAGGAACATGTTTGGATATCTAACCAAGCTCGTCGTCCAATCCCATCTACTCAGGTTGGCGCCAGATTTGTTATTTTGCCACGGGTCCCAAGCAATTCTGCAGAATCGCCGAGTGTTCTCACGTGCATGCGATGTGTATGTTTCTAGCCGGCATGAAAGATCAATCGACCTGCTTGCTGTACGTGTGTCTCCGACCGGTAGAGATTGGTTTGTTCAAGTTCGATCCAGCTCAGTACGTTGTAACAATCAGCCAAAAGTAATATGGGCAAAGTAATCCATCAGGCGTGCAAGCTAGCATCGAGCCAGCTTGCGCACGCCGTGCAGGCCCGGAGCGCTCTCAGTGCGTGGGCGAGGTTCCCGGGACGTCACCAACAGGTTTACAGATGACAAATCTTTAATTATATTGCAGTTCTTGCTTAAGTATATGGAAGCTTTTAAATTTTTTTTTTGCTCTGTAAACTTCAACGCAAACTACAACTACAAATTAAGTTGGAAGGAAAAATCGCAAATTCGCATTGGTTGAGCACAGTACGAAAACACTACCACTAGCGCTATGCTTTGGTATTATATTTTATACCTGCATGTCGAAATAGACTTTTCTCTTGTATGAAATAGGAGTTGAAACAATATTTCCATCATACTATACATACTAATACTATTACATAAAATAGATTAGCGTGATCCATAGACAACAGGGGTAGTAGTTTGTACGAGTGCATGTGTTTCATCATATTAATATGGGTGTTTTTTATATTTCCCGCTGCTGCACTTAATTGCTTTTGAAAGGAAGTAGGCTGCGCTATATCTGAACAGTTATTTGAATTCTCCAACTTATCATTCATTTTCTTCACAGTGCCGACCCACCGACAAGCCGGTTGTTTTCAAATTCCAGGTCGACGCCTCGGAATGTACTTCATCTATGGCCTGCAAGCACTCTGGTGCCAGCCACAAAACTTGGTCAAGAGCTATCTTCATCGACGATGCATCCTCCAACATTATCTTTCGTTCGATTGACAAAACCGAAGCTTGCGAACCCTCACAAACACCGAGTCGTGTAACACGTCTCCGAGCCCAGCCAACAAGGTCATGAGGGAAATCCGTGGACGTATTTTGATGTTCAAAGTGATGATGCAAGACTATAGGAATCTGACCGCTGCATGGCAGAGGCGGCCGTCGTTCGCTGCTTGCGCCATCATGTACTACCTACATGTTTGGAGAGGAATTGCTGCGTGGATTCGCAGTAACTTGAGTATTTGGAGAGGCCAGCATGATTTTGAGGTTGGGACAACTTTTGAACAGGTTCGGGCGTTACTGGATGACACAGCAAGCAATGACTGTCACCGTGGTGTTATAGGCAGCAAGCAAGCACGCATGGATGAACTCTGTGCAGGTAATAATGTTTATTTATTTATATTTATACTCAAACTCTTAGTTGCAAGATAAATTTAATACAAGAGTGGCGTCATTGACATTTACAGTATACTCCCTCCGATCCATAATAAGTGTCTCAATTTTGAACTAACGTTGAATTAAGCTTAGTTCAAAACTGCGGCACTAATTTTTTATCAGAGGGAGTAGTTTTTATTTGTGATATTAATTTTTATTTCACTGATTTTAAGGTGGGAAGAACACCATACAGACATACTGTACAAGAAACAAAGTAATTGTAAACAACTATATTCATCATTGATCGGAAATTTCTCACACTGTGCCTAACCAAAAAATCAAACATTTTGACAAAAACATGGGGCATAAAAAAATATTATCATTCATGTAGATTGCAGTTGGGAGTAATGGTAAGCAAGAAAAGTTATAATTACAAGGCAATAAGTTTACAGGTGATCATGGAAACTCTTTGTCCACGGTCCCTAATGGAATTATAAATCTGTATTAAAAATTCCGATGGATTAAGATGCATATTAACCAATCATACATAACACGGACAATGAACCATGACTTCACTGAGTTCAGGTAGTCGTTTTTACTTCAAATGATGCAGAAGTGGTAATATATTTACAGCCAAAAATGAATAAACATGAAAGTACAAAAAATCATAATTGGTCTTAATATGTTAAGAGAAGAAGAAATATATAGTACACCTTATGGAAACTAGCGGAACGTCTTGCCTTGCTCAGGCCGACGGGTTCGTGTTAAATAGATGGGGCGCACCTCCCATAACAGCGCATACATGCGGTTTGGATTACAAGCTTGGAGATCAAGAAAGGAGATAGAGATAAGAGGTTACATGAGATAAACATGATACTCTAACAACCTAAATATCTTAACTATCTCCTATAAGGTGCGCCGGACACATGATGTGTTTAACACCCTCCCTTAATCACAACTCCATGAGATTGAGATTATACTTGAAGTTTTCAAAACTCTTGACTGGCAATGCCTTTGTGAATCCATCTGCAATTTGATCTCTGGAGTGCACAAAATGAATGTCAAGTTGCTTATGAGCTACCCTCTCTCTGACAAAATGAAAGTCTATCTCAATGTGTTTGGTCCTAGCATGAAACACTGGATTAGCTGAAACATAGGTGGCACCAAGATTATCACACCACAAACATGGAGCCTATTGACTCTTTATACCAAGTTCCTTAAGCATGGATTGAACCCATATAATTTCAGCTGTGGCATTGGCCAATGCCTTATACTCTGCTTCTGTACTCGATCTGGAGACTGTAGCTTGCTTACGAGCACACCATGAAATTAACTTGGGTCCAAAGAAAACAGCAAAACCACCAGTAGAGCGTCCATCATCAAGACAGCCTGCCCAATCAGAGTCAGAAAAGGCACTGACAAGAGTAGAAGATGACTTGCTAAAATTGAGACCCATGCTTAATGTGTTCTTGACATATCTGACTATGCGTTTTGCAGCAGTTAAATGAACAGTTGTAGGTGCATGAAGGAACTGACATACTTTGTTGACAGCAAACGAAATATCAGGCCTGGTAAGAGTAAGATATTGAAGTGCCCCTACCAAGCTTCTGTATTTAGTACCATCCTCTTGAGTCAAGAGAGTCCCTTGTGTAAGAGATAATTTTTCTGAGCTGGATAATGGAGTGGGTGTAGGTTTACAACCCTGTAGACCAGCTTTTCTTACCAGGTCAACTGCATACTTTTCTTGGGAGAGATGAAGTCCATCCTTGTGCCTCTTTACTTCAATCCCAAGAAAATAATGCAAGTCTCCAAGATCCTTCAAGGAAAAATCTGCACTCAAATCTTTCAACAGTCCTGTGATGGCTTCATCAGATGAGCTTGTCACGATAATATCATCAACATATATTAAGACAAATATGCATGTATTGGACTTGTTGTAGATGAACAGAGAGGTGTCAGACTTTGAAGGGACAAAACCAAGTGTTTGCATTTTGTGACAGAGACGAGAGTACCATGCTCTTGGTGCCTGTTTCAAACCATAAAGTGCTTTGTCCAACTTGCAAACATGAGAGGGTGCACTTTTACTTACAAACCCAGGAGGTTGTTTCATGTATACCTCCTCTTCCAGAACACCGTGAAGAAACGCATTCTGAACATCAAGTTGCCTGAGACTCCATCCCCTGGAAACGGCAATAGACAAAACAAGACGGATAGTGGCAGCCTTAACAACTGGACTAAAAGTGTCCTCATAGTCTATGCCATACCGTTGTTTAAAACCTTTTGCAACGAGCCTAGCTTTGTAGCGATCAATAGTTCCATCAGATTTCCTCTTTATTCTGAATACCCACTTGCAATCAATTAAATTTTTACCTTGCTGTGGGGGAACCAAATGCCAAGTTTTATTCTTCTTGAGTGCCATGAATTCTTCATTCATAGCATTTTTCCATCTTTCATCACCAAGTGCTTCCTGAAGTGTCTGAGGTTCACCTGGTTCACCTGTGGAACAGACCATACCGTATTTGGTTATATGTTTATAATTAACAGGATGTATTACCCCACGCTGGAGTCGTGTATGCCGTGACGGTGCAGCGTTGGGATCCTCAGCCACAGAAAATCCCGAGGCAGAAACTCCTGTAGCAGAATCAGCTCCCGCCGGATCTTCTATGACGGTTTGATCAGGTGCAGCGTGTTCTGTATGCGCAGAAGATCCCGGGGCCTCATCGTTGG
Source organism: Triticum timopheevii (assembly GCA_963921465.1). NCBI lineage: Eukaryota > Viridiplantae > Streptophyta > Magnoliopsida > Poales > Poaceae > Triticum > Triticum timopheevii. The sequence goes on along the minus strand of OY997271.1, from coordinate 50,980,673 downwards.
TGGATGATGGCGAATCAGCCTCGAGGCGGACACCAATCTGCGGCGCGCGCGTGGGCGCACAGGAATCCATGCCCGGTCCCGCAGCAGACTCGGGCCCTGCGTTGTGTCGGCGAATCTGGTCGCGCCGCTTGTACGTGACGGGCTGGCCACGGAAGCGCGCGCCATCCTGGCGAACCTCGGGCTACCGCGTGTCGATCAACGGTTGGCGCGGAGAGACGCTGGACCCGCCGCCAGTGGGAGCGTGACGCGCGTCGCGCGCTGAGCCGGAGACACCCGCACGATCGGCTGGCGCTGTCGCCTGCGCGTCTAGCGCGTCAGCCAGCGCCGATCCTGAGGGGGATTCGCTGAACTGCTGCTGCGAGGCTAATCCCGAGGAGGATTGCCCCCTGGATGCAGACACATGCGATGTGGGACTGCCGGCGCGTTTTTTTCACTTATTCCTTCATTATTTTCGCTGCTGTCTCCTGGAACATCATCAAAAAACTCGTGCACACCATTAGTAGCAGGATTAATCAACAATTGATCATCATAATTCGGACCCCCTTGATCAATGGTGGTAAGATGAGGAGGTAGAAGGAGAATTTCTTCTTGGAGGCGAGCACCGGCGTTTGGATGTAAGGTGGCAAAGGGAAAGTTCGTTTCATCAAAAACGACATCTCGAGATATGTAGACGCGGCCGGTGGATATATCTAGACATTTGACACCTTTGTGTTGAGGGCTATACCCGAGAAAAACACATTGTTTTGAGCGGAGCATGAGTTTTCTTTTGTTGTATGGGCGAAGGTTGGGCCAACAAGCACACCCAAACACACGAAGAGACTTATAGTCTGGTTTGGCATGAAGGAGTCTTTCTACGGGAGTTTGGTTGTTGATGACTCGACTAGGGAGCATATTGATGATGTGGATGGCAGTAAGAAAGGCCTCATCCCAAAATTTGAGGGGCATGGAGGCTCCTGCCAGGAGAGCTAGCCCAACCTCAACTATGTGTCTGTGCTTCCTTTCAGCAGAGCCATTCTGTTGATGGGCATGAGGGCACGATACATGGTGTGATATGCCAAGTGTTTGGAAGAAGGAGTTGAGTTTTTCATACTCCCCCCCCCCCCCCCAGTCCGATTGGACTGCAATAATTTTACTATCAAATTTTCGTTCAACCAAGGCTTGAAAGTTTTGAAAAACTTGAAAGACTTCGGATCTCTTTTTGAGAAGATAAATCCACACAAACTTGCTATAGTCATCTATGAAGCTTACGTAGTACTCATGTCTACCAACAGAAGTAGGAGCAGGACCCCACACATCAGAAAAAATCAATTGAAGTGGTTTGGTAGAGACACTAGTAGATATTGGATAAGGTAATTGATGACTTTTAGCACATTGGCAGGAATTACAAATAGTTTCGACATTTCTCTCACCAACAAATGGGAGTTTATTTTTCCTAAGCAATCTTTCAACTAAAGAAAAAGCAGCATGCCCTAATCGATCGTGCCACCGTGTTGACGAAACTTTGACAACACCATTGGCTTGTTTATTGAGTCTCCTAAGCTCCGGAAGCAACGGGTAAAGCCCTCGAACACATCTACCTCGATAGAGAACATTCTTCGTGACCTGGTCCTTGATCAAAAAGAAATAGGGATGAAATTCGAGGAAAACATGATTATCAAGGGCAATTCTATGAACCGAGAGGAGACTTTTGGCAGCACTAGGAACATGCAAAATTTTCATGAGATGAATTGGACGGTGAGGGGTACGAAAAGTAGAATGACCAATGTTACAAATCTGCATACCTTCACCACTTGCCGTGTGGATGTGATCTTTTCCACGATATTTTTCCTTCATCGTGACCTTCTCAAGCTCATTGGTGATGTGGTTAGTAGCGCCGCTATCCACATACCAATTTGTGTCGATGCCGTAGGATCCATCAGTCGCGGCAGCCACCTTTTCTTCATCTTGAGAATCCTCGTCGTCTTCGTCATAACGGTACCAGCAGTCCCGCGCGGTATGCCCTGACTTACCGCAGATTTGACAGCGGGGAAGCTCCGGACGGGCCCGAGGTGGACCGCCACCGCGGCGACCGCGAGATGCGCCAGAGCGGCTGTTGCCGCTGCCGCTGTTTCCGCCACCACCGTGACCTCCAGAGCGTCCTTTTGCGCGAGAGGCACCACGACCATGCGATCCGCCGCCACGACCACGCACGGCAGCGTTGGCAGAGGAACGGAAGCCGCCGCTGCCCGAGTGGTTGAACTGAGCCATGCGCTGGTCGAAGTTGCTGAGCATGGCGTAGAGCTCGTCGAGGGAGACCGGTGTGACGCATGCGTCGAGGGCGGAGACGAGAGGCTGGTAGTCGATGTCGAGGCCGTGGATGATGTAGGAGATTAGTTCGTCATCTTGGATGGCCTTCCCGGCCGCGGCGAGCTCGTCGGCGAGACCACGGAGGGAGGCGAAGTAGGCAGCAACCGTTTGGTTGCCCTTCTCTGCATTGATGAGCGCCGTCCTGATATTGTTCACGCGGCTCATGGACAGCGAGGAGAACATACCTGCCACTGCTGTCCAGAGCGCGTGCGCCGTGGTGACCGTGGTCACCGCGATGAGAACCTCCTTGGAGAGGGTGCTGAGTAAATAACCCAGCACCTGTTGATCCTCCCGAACCCAGATGGGGTGGAGAGGGTTGGGCTCACTGCTTTCTTTGCCATCCTTGTCCTTGGTGACATGAAGCCTGGCCAGCTCCGGCGTGGTGCCATCAACGTAGCCGAAGACACCGGCGCCACGCAGGTGAGGGGTGACCTGCGTGCGCCAGAGCACGTAGTTCGTGCGTGTTAGCTTCTCGGTGACCTGTCCATTGAGGGTGGTCTGGGAAGCGCCGGAGGAGGAAGAAGACATGGCTAGGCTCGGTAGATGGGATCTCAGTAGATGGGAAGAGATGGGGCTCTGATTACCATATGGAAACTAGCGGAACGTCTTGCCTTGCTCAGGCCGACGGGTTCGTGTTAAATAGATGGGGCGCACCTCCCATAACAGCGCATACATGCGGTTTGGATTACAAGCTTGGAGATCAAGAAAGGAGATAGAGATAAGAGGTTACATGAGATAAACATGATACTCTAACAACCTAAATATCTTATCTATGTCCTATAAGGTGCGCCGGACACATGATGTGTTTAACACACCTCTCTATAGTACCAAGGACGAAAAATATGGAATATCAAGATCAGTGAATGAAACCAAATAATTTCTCCATTAATATGTTGACCCTTTTCGTATCGTACAACCAAGCCATAAATTTTCTTCGAGCCATTGATTTGATGTAACCACCGTGCTTGACCATGATCACAATAATTGAAATATTTAAAAGCAATACTTCTTTATAAAATGAACATAACTACATTTAGAGAGAAACGTGACAATATATTTCTCGTCACAGAGTAACGTACATAGACATTGTACCAATGTGCATCCCAAGCCGAATAATACATTTTTTATTACGCATAATTCAAGTATAATGTAAGGCTTGGAGTTAATTATCCATTTGATGTCTTTTGCCCCCTAAACAAAGTCCCTTAAAATCTAACTCCAGTGCAATTCATAATAGTGTCCATCTACACATGTAGCTTATCCGAGATTCATGAAGACAAGGTGAATGGTCGAATAGGGAAGCGCTATTCTAGAAAAAGAACAACTGATCAACTTGACCGAAATGTCGAAACTATTATTCCTACAAGGGAACATTTTGCATATAAGGCATATTTTTGTTTGATCTTTCAAATCTTTTTTGTACATTATGTTTGATACGTTGTAACCATCGTACACTTTGCTCATTGAGTAACATCTGCACTAGAGCGGTCCTATAGTTGCCATGTTTGGCCTTTGTCTTACTGATATTTTACTAAATTACAACCTCTTCTTATTTTTTTTAAAGATCCAGACCGTGTAATTTGGAGTACATCCTTATAGTTACTAATATTCCCTAGAGCCTCTTTGTGATCTAATTTATCATGGTCTTCCCACATGATATCTAGTCTAGAAGACCTCCTGATGGGTTGAGATCCGCATCAGATCGCATGTATCTCATGACCCGGTCCCATCCTGAAATGGCGAGTTACCTCACCATATTATATATGTTACGTAATAGTTTTAAAAGTTTTTGTTAAAAATTGATCCATGTGCTGATCTTTATCATGTATAAATAGGCTCAAAAGAAAAAATATGCAAACTTGGTGTAGTAGACTTCGTTGAGTACACACAATATTATATCTTTTTTTGTACAGCCCATGGAACAAACTCTATAATTTGGATGTGTTAATCTATAATAATTTAAAGTAACCTTTTTGCACTCATCTAATATGACATGCAAAACCATCAGACATGTTTTGACATAAATCAATAACTCTCCGGCGCTCCCGAAGAAATTATTGAGACAGTTCGTGCCCAATATTTCCCCAAAGATGAAAAGGGAATTTCTCTTATCATGAAAAGCACCAAAGATATGTCTAAGTGTAAAAATTATGTTTAGTATAATCACTTGATGAACAACTAACAAAAGCTGAAATACACTTTCTTACTGAATTAAAGCCCCATAAGAGCGTAAGTATGTGGACTCTAATAATAAAAAATTGGCTACTCTCTACTAAAGAGTTTAATTTTTTTCGCCATCCATGGTTTATTAGCTTCTTGGAGAACATGACACACACCTACACCTACAAGGAAACCATGCTTTTATGTGATTGTTCATCCAACTACAAATATACCATCACTTAGTCAGGCCAATTCAACCACAAATAAACAAGTTCTTCTATATTGTAGTGTCCAAACTGGTCAAGTGACAAAATTGCTCACAATTTATATAATATTATCAAGAATCACCAAGATAAGATATAAATTGAAGACGAAATCCGGTGGAAAAATAAATATGTAGAAAAAATTACTACAATATCAATTGTGTGACTAAAGATGTTCATATGTAAGCATTTGTTAATTTCTCTTTAACCATTTTGATATGTCTATATGGATTTGAAGACTCTTTATTAAACTTTACAAAATCCTAGCCCGCGCATCGGGCGGGCCACTTTGCTAGTTACTATAAGTATAAAACATACCTTTCAAATCAATCTAGTGGTGAGTTCCATGGAGCATGGCACGGGCTTATGGTGAGCCAGCAACAGTGATCAGCAGACAGCGGCAGTCATCGCGGCTGGCATCACGGCTTGCCCTTGTTTTGACGGTGGAGAAGGAAACCGCTTCCGGACGCTGGCTGATTGCGGGAATCGACTTAGATCAAATCCTCTAGGGCTCAGGCCTCGATCACGTAAATGTATAGGTGAAGACGATCGTGGAGCAATTAGCCATTTATAACTCTCGTGTCTGTTGGGCTTTGGGCCATGTTGTAGTACGCTTCCTAAAATTTACGTACGGGCCAGTACCAACTGTCCCACATTTTTGCTAGTTTAGTTGGGGTGGGGTGGGGTGGGGTGCTGCATTGCAGTGCTGCAGCCGGCGCTCCGGACGGATGTTGCGTTCGTGTGGGCGGTCCATCCGGTGGTGATCTGCAGCACCAACAGTGATGACGACCCATGTGACCCACTGCGACATGCGTGTCCGACATGCTATCCGATGTTGCTGGCTGTGGTCACCATCGTCGCTGCACCACGTAGTAAGTATTCGATGAAATATATGAGCCAAACAAAAATTTACTCCACTAAATTTAGGAGATTGGTTAGAAACGACCATTTTTCAGTGGAGCAAAAGTACTCTAAAGCATACTCGGCCGTTTGCTCCTCTAAATTTTAGGGGATCGGCTAGATATGCCCTCAAAGAGATAGCCATTGCTTGATTTCAGAGTACAAAACGCCCCAAAGACAACCATGCATGGTAGTACCAACAGAAAGAGCTGATCTCTTATTTGCAAAAAAAAAAGAAAGAAAGAGCTGATCTCTCAAAATGATACGAACAACCATGGTACATGTCCCCAGAACAAAGACCATTGCCGTGGACATGCTTGATTCTAACCAATAACAAGCACCCATCATGTGCCATTCCTAAACAACATCTGTATGTGCCATTCCTCCCCCACCAACTTGAGAATCATGGCTTGTGCAAACCCTTTTAACACCCATACAATGAGTAGCTTCTGCACGGACTGTATGGACCATGAATGTGGACCTTTCCCCACCCCTTGCAGGTACCAAGATGCTGATGTCGCCCGCCTGCACTTGGTAGTCACATACAAAGTCCAACCAGTTACCCGCAGGCATGCACATTTCTTTTCCAACGAAGAATCTCCGCCCCACTTCTAGTTCTTGCCTAGCATCTCAAAGTGTCCAGCTACAGCTAATGCGGATTCCTTCGAAATCATCTGGTTAAATGTGCATGAGATGAGATGTTATTACAAACCAAACGAGAAAAGGAGAAGGCATGGGAATTGAGAGGCTCTAGATGCCAATTGTCATGAACCAAACCTAATGGTAACTCATCAAATACGATTTAGCAGCAATTACTATCAGACTCAAGACGAATTGGAGTATCATTTTAGAGAGGAGGAGAGGAAGAGATAGACAGGAAAGAGGAACAAGGCACTAGGTTCATCTCTGATTGAGTCCACCCCCATCTCTCCTCACATTACAAAGGCCTCAGCCCCTCATCTGGTCGCAGCCAACAATTCACTACAGTTCGGGGCCTTCACTTCGGTGGACGTTTGCTAGGCCATTGTCGATGTGGAGGTCCAGCCTCGAAGCTGCCCCTGGGCTGCGCAGTCCCGCCAACGCACTCATGCCAAGTGCTAGAGGAGAGGACACGGCCATCAATGCCTCGGTGGAGGGCTGCTCGCATAATCATGCGGTGGGAGAAGTTGCACTGAATCAGGTAGTACGTATGTAGCAAGAGTCGGGTCAAAATAGGCACGTAACGAGGCACAACGGTCTGTGGTTATCCATCGGCAGAGTACTGTCCGGCAGTCCCGCAAAGGAGTTACAATTTGTGTCTTCAGACCAACATGGTCATCCATGATCGGTGGAGCGGTCGTACAGGAGAGGCACTCCCTTCGGTGAGTGGCGCAAGTCATACAAAATCCTGCTCCCATGAAGTGTCTCGACCGCGCTTTATCGACGGTTGCGACGGTTGTGCGCGCATCGCTGGCAGCCCCTAGGAGGTAGTCATTGTCGTCCATGTTGGATGCAACCTCCTGGCCTGCTGCTACTGCTGGCCCCTGGCCACATGATGCTGATTGGATCGTTGCTGCTATTAGCGACGTAGTCTGCACGCGGTCGTGTACCTTCTTGTGTTTCTAATTCCTCTCATTCCAATGGATGAGACTCTAGACATGAACTATTTTCTCCAAGCTAGGTTTCTCTCTTGTATTTATGTTAGCTAGCTATGGTATTGCATTGATGATATGAGAAGAGATGTTGAAAATAAGCAATGCTACAACGTCTTATATCATGAGCGTTTGAGTAAGCATTGCATGCTCTAACATGCAAAGGGAAATGTTCTATGACATTAATTCAATATAAGATTCCTGCTCTATCTACTATCATTGAAGGCATATCATAAGTTCATTTGTTGAGGGAATTTATGAGTCTTGTATCAAAATTTCTGAATGGAACTGCACCGCAATGATGCTCTGATCGCTGATGCTGCATGTATATAGTTGGAGGTAATTAATATCATATATTGTCCATCAAAGACACTCCCCACCTTTTTGGACAGCCAGGTGATTAATATCATATATTGACATGGTTTATCGAAGGAAAGTTTTGGGCTCTTTAGATGCCCGCTTTGGTTCAAAAATGGGCTCAGCTAGCTGCATCAGTTTGGTGGTGGGAGCAAATGCCGTTTTGGATGCTCCAAGCCCATGAGGGGAAATATCTCATGCTAATCGACATTGCTTGGAGTTTATCTTCACTATGGCGTACGTTCTGGCCGACACAACCTGTGCTTCCTAGGCAGCCGCCGCCACTACCATTTCGGCGCAATGACCCAGTAGCCTTCGTTCACCCTTCTGCTGCCATGACGGATTATCCCACTACCGGTCGCAGTCGCTAACCCGTCGGCCACAGTGGCCAACCGCCGCCACTGACCTTCCGGTCGACACGACCAACGCTCCCCCGGCCAGACATCACTGCTAGCCTTTCCGCCAAACCAAAAATGTGCATAAACTCCAACTTATTTGTCATGTACACACTTCCTCTATAACCGTCTTCACTACCCCTTCCACCAATCCACCAATCCACCTTCACGACTACACGCTCACCCGGCCACACTTCACATGAAACGGAAGCGTGCACCACAACATTCATGATTCATGGACCCCTCATTATCTCTCCATCTACTACAAAAGTCTTGGCATCTATTGACTTATCCCCTCCCTGGTCATGAATCCAACTCTGATGGTATCAACTTTAGATACGAACTTCACCTTTCACCCTTGGCGGCCTCATTCGCCATCCGCTCGTCACTCCATCCCTACTGTATGATGACGTTTAGCTCCACGCAGAATCCTCGGGAACGACTGTGGGTCTGCCGCTGTTGCGCTAGAATAGGTTGAAGTGACCCAGAATCCCAGATCCAGTAAAAGTTGTTAGATGCACCATACATGCTTCGTTTTAGATAAGTTCAACATCAAGTGAGTATGGTGCATGTCATGCATGCACGTTTGCAACATCACAACTACATATGATTAGTTGATTCATTCCTGCAATATACCATTACAATTTTGTTATTGTTTGTTTTTTCTACATCTATACGTTCTCGATCTGAAGTTAGCTAGGCTTACCCGGTTACCCCATATTGCAGCTTTCATTTTCATTACAAGACATAGAGCAAGTCGGTGCTCTTACTACGTTGAACCATCTCTACGAATTTGGTTGGATGGGATTGAGTACCACCTCTATTTTTTAGCAATCCTGATACCCGTGGTCCTATGTATTCATGTTGTATGGGTATTATATTTTCAGTTCTTTTGGATCTCTGTGTGTGCGTCCAGGTTGATTTCCCCCACGAAGGTGTGCTCCCCCATGAGGATAATATAGTGTAGCTGCAGATAAGAGGATTATCAACCTCTTTTAGTTATGTTATGTAATTAATGACATGAAAAAGTTATTCCTTTACTCTTCCTAGGAAATATGGCGACTCATGTTTAGTGATGCAATTGGTCAAGTTTTGCACAGTTTACATACGATTCTTGTGAATCTATATGAGAAACCGTACCATGAATAGATAGTATTCTACCACCTCCATTCTGTAACACTTGAAAGCACTAGATGTCTGGATATACATTATTGTTTGGATTTTGTAGTATAATTCACAAAGTATGAATCTCATGTCTCATTCGTCAACGATTTCCCTTTAAATAAATTATTTACCATTTGCATCCATGTTTTATGTCTAAGCAATTGAGAAGTAATTTTCAGCTTCAGTTATCATGTTTTTGTCAAGTTTTCTTTCATATAGCTTCAAAGTGGAATTATCTCCTTTCCATAAATTGAAGGTGTATATTTTCAAATTCTATAACAAAATTTGATGAGAGGTGACTACTTTGCCATTTATAGTACCATATTCATTTTCCTGTTGCGGTGTGCTGATGTCTTACATTGCTTTTTCTTTCATGTCAAGCCCAGCAGTATGAATCAACAAATCTAAAAGTTGAATCACTTAAAAATCTTCTACAATATCCCGCAGCAATGGGCAAGGCATCATCTACTATAAGAAGTTTTCAATCACTCTTTATAGAGGGAGTAATCGATAATGTGTGCCTCCATAATTACTCCCACGTATTTTCAGGACAGTTCCGGGTCGGTATCTTTCTTTACAAGGAAACTGCAGGGGTTTCCCCTATGGTATTTTGTTTATATCTTCCTTGCTATCCTGAAACACTAGTTTTACTCTGATGCTTTAAGCTCTAAACAACATTGCAAATCAATTGCCAAACATCATGACATGTTACCACATCGTGTAGAGTTGTAGCATTGCCCAAAATCTACAGGGTACTGTTGTGCCCTCATGCAAGTCCATATTACTGAATCTCGGCTACCATGACTTCTCCCACTCGGGCTACATATCCAGCAGAGACAACATATTTTTCTGATTCCTCTCATTTCAATGGACAAGACTCTAGACTTGAATAATCTTCAGCTTGCTTTCTCTCTTGTATTTCTGCTTCCTAGATTTTTCTATTATATGATGGGTATGGGAAGTCACAGAAAGAAAGCAATGCTACTCCTCTTATAACATGACTGCATGAGCTTTTGAGAAAATGTTCTATGTTATTAATTCAATGCAAGATTCCTGCTCTACCTACTATTGAAGATATATCCCAAGTTCTTGTTGGGAGTTTTATTTGTTTCTGAGATGTTGTTGGGAGAATTTACTAGTACTTCACAGAAACTTTTTTTGGCTCATCTCTCCGACAAAGGAACCCAGATCCTATAAAGCACCAGCACAACAAATCTAGAACATAATAGATCTTGCAATATTCATCCCGCAAAATGAACAAAGTCTCAAGCTAGCTATTTGCGAGGTACACAAAGTTGTCACCAAACTTAGAAAATTTTGACTTAGCAGCGCCATTCAGGATGGATATATAGGAGTACATGATCAGAGAAATGGCCATGGCTTGATTTCAGAGTGCAAAACACCCCAAAAGTAACCATGGTGGTGCCAACAGGAAAAGCACACAGGTGAGAGCAGCCATCATTCTGCTCAGTTACAAACCAGAGCTGATCTCCTGAAATGATATGGGATAACCATGGTACATGTTCCCAGAACACACATAGCTGCCATGGACGGACTTGCTTCTAAACATTTAGGAGTGCATCGGTGGGTTGCCATTCTAAATGACATCTGAGTTTGTCATTCCTTCCCCAGTAACTATAGAATCATGGCTTGAGCGAACCCTTTCGGCACCTCTACAATTAGTCTCTTTTGCACGGACTATATGGACCGTGAATGTGTACCTTCCCCCACTTTTTGTTGGTACAAGGATGTGGATGTCGCCCGCTTGCACTTGGTTGTCGCATACAAACTTCAGCCGATTACCTACAAGCGGGCACATGTCTTATGAAGAATCTCGGACGCCACTTCTCACTCCTGCCCGACATCTCAAGTGTGGTAGGCCCTTTTTCACGCGGAAAGTGAGTAGCTTCGGCTAATGCGGTGTCCTTTGAAATGATGTGTTTATATTTGGATAGGATGAGATGTCATTACAAACCAAACGAGAAAAGCAAAGTCAGGCTGAATAGAGAAGGCATGGTTTCAATTCTAAATCAAGATATTTTTTGTCCATCAAAGACACTCCCCACATTTTTGGACAACCAGGTGATTACCTACGCGTTGCAGCGGGATTTTAAAGATTATTTTCAGATGTATTGCGTATGAAGAAAATGATCTTAATCCATAGCTATTATTTTAATGAAGAAATGTTTCATACTTGCAGTATATGTGAACAAAGAGCATGCATATGGTTTGCATGCCATTGCAAAATAGTGTTAGTGGATGCTGACATCGCACACTTGATGAAGTGAAAAGCCGCATGTTGAGAGAATTAGGTTTAGTGGGGATACGATTTAAGAATAACAGGTATAAGAGTATCTTTCCAATAGATGATGTAAAATAGGACATCAAATTGTGCTACTACCTCTGTAAACAAATTCTATATAGCTAAGAGAACCACCCTACTAACCTATCCTATATACCTATAAGAGAACTACCCCACTAACCTATTTATCTAAGCATGCAACATATCCAAATCATTAAATGGCCCCGCATCTAAAAACGATTCCCCACTTAACTCTTCTCATGCATGCACAACCTGCCATGTCATCGCTTTTATTTTTGTTTTTGAATTTCCTCGCGCCATCCCGCGCCACCCCGGTCGTTAAACTCTCACCACATCCCCGATTCACAATGCCAGGACAGCACCGTGAATGAACCCAATGTCTTGACATGGTCTATCGAAGGAAAGTTTCGGGCTCTTTAGCTGGCCGCTTTGGTTCAGAAATTGGCTCAGCTAGCTGCATCAGTTTGGTGGTGGGAGAAAATGATGTTTTTGATGCTCCAAGCCCGTGAGGGAAAATAGCTCATGTCAATCGACATTGCTTGGAGTTTATTTTCACCATGGCGTACGTTCTGGCCGACACGACCTATGCTTCCTAGGGAGCTTGTTGGCGCCGCCTCCTTGCAGCGCCGCTTCTTCTTCCTCGCATACAACCCTCACTTGCAGTTTCTCTCCTCTCTCAAGAACACACACAATGGTGGGAAAACTCAACACATACACACGCACACGCCAAGGAGGACACCAGCACCAGCTTTGCCAAGAGCTCTCCTCCTTGGTGACACAAACACTACATTTTTGCCCAGCCCTCTTGGCCACTTTTCTCATTCCTTTTCTTGACTTAAATAGGCAGTACAAGATAACGACTCACACACATATCCTGGTCTCAACCTACGGCGAGGCCATGCACTCCTGGAATCTCTCCACGATGCACAAGACTCGGCCCGCACCTAATCAACTAACCAATGCGCTAGCTAATCCCTGACTACATGCACACGTCCACTACTTGTGCATCGTCCACTCAACGGCCAGCATGCACATGCACATGACTAGCTAACAAACTTCATGCGTGACTACATCAACTAACTAATCTGACCCACTACTAGCTTGTATGCACACACATGATCTCATCTTTATGTGAGTATAGTGCCGCAGCCTAGTATATGAACACGACTACATGCATGACTCAAAAAACCAAGAAATAATCTAAACCCAGCACTAATAACAAGATTAGTTCTAACAAAGCCGCCGCCACTACCATTTCGGCACGAGGACCCAAACTCCCCCGACCAGTAGCCGTCGTTCACCCTTCTGCTGCCACGACCGATTATCCTACTGCCGGTCGCAGCTGCTAACCCGTAGGCCGCAGTGGCCAACCGCCGCCGCTGACTGTTCGGTCGACATGACCAACGCTCACCTGGCTAGACACCACTGCTAACCTTTGTGCCGAACCAAAAATGTGGATTAACTCCAACTTATTTGTCATGTACTCCCTTCCTCTATAACTGTCTCCACTACCTCTTCCACAAATCCACCATTCCACCTTCACGACTGCGCGCTCTCCCGGCCACACTGAACATCAAACAGAAGCGTGCACCACAACATTCATGATTCATCGACCCCTCATTATCTCTCACACACTACAAAAGTCTTGGCATCTAATGTCCTCTCTCCTCCCCGGCCATGAATCCAACTCTGATGGTCTAGACCCCAACTTCACCTTCTACCTTCGACGGCCTCATTCGCCATCCGCCCATCACTCTATCCCGACTGTATGATGACGTTTAGCTCCATGCAGAATCCTCGGGGAACGACTGTGGGTCTGCCGTTGTTGCGCTTGAACATGCTGCATTGACCCAGAAACCGAGATCCAGTCAAAGTCATTAGATGCACCATACATGCTCCATTCTAGACAATTTCAACATCAAGTGAGTATGGTGCATCTCATGCATGCACGTTTGCAACATCACAGCTACATATGATTAGTTGATACATTCCTGCATTATACCATTAATTACAATTTTGTTGTTGTTTATTTTTTCTACATCTATATGTTCTCGATCTGAAGTTAGCTAGGCTTATCTGGTTACCCCATATTGCAGCTTTCATCTGAATTAGTAGACTTAGAGTAGGTAAGGTGCTCTTACTACGTTGAATCATATATATGAATTTGGTTAGATGGGATTGAGTACCACCTCTGTTTTTTTATTTTTTGCAAATTAAGCTGATACCCATGGTCCTATGTATTCATGTTGTATGGGTATTATATTTTCATTTCTTTTGTATCTCTGTTTGTGCATCCAGATTGATTTCCCCCACGAATGTGTGCTCCCCAAGAGGATAATGTATTGTAGCTGCAACTAAGAGGATTATCAACATCTTTTAGTTATGTTATGCAATCACATGAAAAGGTTATTTCTTTACTCTTCCTAGGGAATATGGTGACTCATGTTTGGTGATGCAATTGGTCAAGTTTTGCACAGTTTACATACGGGTCGTGTGAATGGATATGAGAAACCTTACCATGAATAGATAGTATTCTACAATCTCCGTTCTGTAACACTTGAAAGCACTACATGTCTGGCTATATGTCTACAGGGAGTACTTACATACAAATTTATTGTTTGGATTTTGTAATATACTAATTCACAAAGTATTAATCTCATGTCTCATTTGTCAACGATTTCCCTTCAAATAAATTATTTACCGTTTCCATCCATGTTTTATGTTTATGCAATTCGGAATTAATTTAAGAAATAATCTAAACCCAGCACTAATAACAAGATTAGTTCTAACAAAGCCGCCGCCACTACCATTTTGGCACGACGACCCAAACTCCCCCGACCAGTAGCCGTCGTTCACCCTTCTGCTGTCATGACTGATTATCCTACTGCCGGTCGCAGCTGCTAACCCGTAGGCCGCAGTGACCAGCCGCCGCCGCTGACCGTTCGGTCGAGGCGACCAACGCTCACCTGGCTAGACACCACTGCTAACCTTTATGCCGAACCACAAATGTGGATTAACTCCAACTTATTAGTCATGTACCACTACCCCTTCCACAAATCCACCATTCCACCTTCACGACTGCGCGCTCTCCCGGCCACACTGAACATGAAACGGAAGCGTGCACCACAACATTCATGATTCATCGACCCCTCATTATCTCTCACACACTACAAAAGTCTTGGCATCTAATGTCCTCTCTCCTCCCTGGCCATGAATCCAACTCTAATGGTCTAGACCTCAACTTCACCTTCTACCTTCGACGACCTCATTCGCCATCCGCCCATCACTCTATCCCTACTGTATGATGACGTTTAGCTCCATGCAGAATCCTCGGGGAACGACTGTGGGTCTGCAGTTGCTGCGCTTGAACATGCTGCATTGACCCAGAATCCGAGATCCAGTCAAAGTCATTAGATGCACCATACATGCTCCGTTCTAGACAATTTCAACATCAAGTGAGTATGGTGCATCTCATGCATGCACGTTTGCAACATCACAATTACATATGATTAGTTGATACATTCCTGCATTATACCATTAATTACAATTTTGTTGTTGTTTATTTTTTCTACATCTATATGTTCTCGATCTGAAGTTAGCTAGGCTTATCCGGTTACCCCATATTGCAGCTTTCATCTGAATTAGTAGACTTAGAGTAGGTAAGGTGATCTTACTACGTTGAATCATATCTATGAATTTGGTTAGATGGGATTGAGTAACACCTCTATTTATTTATTTTTTTGCAAATTAAGCTGATACCCATGGTCCTATGTATTCATATTGTATGGGTATTATATTTTCATTTTTTGGATCTTTGTTTGTGCGTCCATGTTGATTTCCCCCACGAATGTGTGCTCCCCCAAGAGGATAACATAATGTAGCTGCAGCTAAGAGGATTATCAACCTCTTTTAGTTATGTTATGCAATCATATGAAAAGGTTATTTCTTTACTCTTCCTAGGGAATATGGCGACTCATGTTGGGTGATGCAATTGGTCATGTTTTGCACAGTTTACATACGGGTCGTGTGAATGGATATGACAAACCTTACCATGAATAGATAGTATTCTACTATCTCCGTTCTGTAACACTTGAAAGCACTACATGTCTGGCTATATGTCTACAGGGAGTACTTACATACAAATTTATTGTTTGGATTTTGTAATATACTAATTCACAAAGTATTAATCTCATGTCTCATTTGTCAACGATTTCCCTTCAAATAAATTATTTACCGTTTCCATCCATGTTTTATGTTTATGCAATTCGGAATTAATTTAAGAAATAATCTAAACCCAGCACTAATAACAAGATTAGTTCTAACAAAGCCGCCGCCACTACCATTTTGGCACGACGACCCAAACTCCCCCGACCAGTAGCCGTCGTTCACCCTTCTGCTGCCATGACTGATTATCCTACTGCCGGTCGCAGCTGCTAACCCGTAGGCCGCAGTGACCAACCGCCGCCGCTGACCGTTCGGTCGAGGCGACCAACGCTCACCTGGCTAGACACCACTGCTAACCTTTATGCCGAACCACAAATGTGGATTAACTCCAACTTATTAGTCATGTACCACTACCCCTTCCACAAATCCACCATTCCACCTTCACGACTGCGTGCTCTCCCGGCCACACTGAACATGAAACGGAAGCGTGCACCACAACATTCATGATTCATCGACCCCTCATTATCTCTCACACACTACAAAAGTCTTGGCATCTAATGTCCTCTCTCCTCCCTGGCCATGAATCCAACTCTAATGGTCTAGACCTCAACTTCACCTTCTACCTTCGACGACCTCATTCGCCATCCGCCCATCACACTATCCCTACTGTATGATGACGTTTAGCTCCATGCAGAATCCTCGGGGAACGACTTGTTGGAAATATGCCCTAGAGGCAATAATAAAAGGATTATTATATTTCAATGTTCATGATAATTGTCTTTTGTTCATGCTATAACTGTATTATCCGGAAATCGTAATACACGTGTGAACACTTAGACCCAATGAGTCCCTAGTGAGCCTCTAGTTGACTAGCTCGTTATGATCAATAGATAGTCATGGTTTCCTGACTATGGACATAGGATGTCGTTGATAACGGGATCACATCATTAGGAGAATGATGTGATGGACAAGACCCAATCATAAGCATAGCATAAAAGATCGTATAGTTCGTTTGCTAGAAGCTTTGCCAATGTCAAGTATCTATTCCTTCGACCATGAGATCGTGTAACTCCCGGTTACCGTAGGAGTGCCTTGGGTGTATCAAACGTCACAACGTAACTGGGTGACTATAAAGGTGCATTACAGGTATCTCCGAAAGTATCTGTTGGGTTGACACGGATCGAGACTGGGATTTGTCACTCCGTATAACGGAGAGGTATCTCTGGGCCCACTCGGTAATGCATCATCATAATGAGCTCAATGTGACCAAGGTGTTGGCCACGGGATCATGCATTACGGTACGAGTAAAGTGACTTGCCGGGTAACGAGACTGAACAAGGTATTGGGATACCGACGATCGAGTCTCGGGCAAGTAACGTACCGATTGACAAAGGGAATTGTATACAGGGTTTGATCGAATCCTCGACATCGTGGTTCAACCGATGAAATCATCGAGGAGCATGTGGGAGCCAACATGGATATCCAGACCCCGCTGTTGGTTATTGCCCGAGAGTCGTCTCGGTCATGTCTGCGTGTCTCCCGAACCCGTAGGGTCTACACACTTAAGGTTCGGTGACGCTAGGGTTAGTAGGAAGTCAAGTATGTGACTACCGAATGATGTTCGGAGTCCCGGATGAGATCCCGGACGTCACGAGGAGTTCCGGAATGGTCCGGAGGTAAAGATTTATATATGGGAAGTCCTGTTTCGGGCATCGGGACAAGTTTCGGGGTTATCGGTATTGTACCGGGACCACCGGAGGGGTCCCGGGGGCCCACCGGGTGGGGCCACCTGCCCCGGGGGGCCACATGGGCTGTAGGGGGTGCGCCTTGGCCTGCATGGGCCAAGGGCACCAGCCCCACATAGGCCCATGCGCCTAGGGTTCAAGGGGGCAAGAGTCCTAGGAGGGGAAGGCACCTCCTAGGTGCCTTGGGGGGGAGGGAAACCCCCCTTGGCCGCCGCCCCCCTAGGAGATTGGATCTCCTAGGGCCGGCCACCCCCCCCTTGGCCCTCCTATATATAGTGGGGGAGAGGAGGGACTTCATACCTTGAGTCCTTGGCCTTTGGTTGCCTCCTTCTCCCTCCCCAACACCTCTCCTCCTTCGTTGTGTGCTCGGCGAAGCCCTGTCGGAGTACTGCTTCTCCACCATCACCACGCCGTCGTGCTGCCGGTGGAGCTGTCTTCCTCAACCTCTCCTTCCCCCTTGCTGGATCAAGAAGGAGGAGACGTCGCTCGTCCCGTACGTGTGTTGAACACGGAGGTGCTGTCCGTTCAGCACTTGGCATCGGTGATCTGAATCACGTTCGAGTACGACTCCATCATCACCTTGCAAGCTTCCGCACGCGATCTACAAGTGGTATGTAGATGCAAGCTCTCTCCCATGACTCGTTGCTTAGATGAACTCATAGATGGATCTTGGTGAAGCCGTAGGAAAAATTTTAATTTTCTGCAACGTTCCCCAACAGTGGCATCATGAGCTAGGTCTATGCGTAGTTCTCTAATGCACGAGTAGAACACAATTTGTTGTGGGCGTTGATCTTGTCATCTTACTTGCCTCTACTAGTCTTTTCTTGCTCAACGGTATTGTGGGATGAAGCGGCCCGGACCAACCTTACACGTACGCTTACGTGAGACCGGTTCCACCGACTGACATGCACTAGTTGCATAAGGTGGCTGGCGGGTGTCTGTCTCTCCCACTTTAGTTGGAGCGGAATCGATGAACAAGGCCCTTATGAAGGGTAAATAGAAGTTGACAAAATCACGTTGTGGTGATTCGTAAGTAAGAAAACGTTCTTGCTAGAACCCAATCGCAGCCACGTAAAAGATGCAACAACAACTAGAGAACGTCTAACTTGTTTTTGCAGCGATTGATCATGTGATGTGATATGGCCAGAAGTTGTGATGAATGTTGAATTGTGATGTATGAGATCATGTTCTTGTAATAGGATTCACGACTTGCATGTCGATGAGTATGACAACCGGCAGGAGCCATAAGAGTTGTCTTTATTTTTTTGTATGACCTGCGTGTCATTGAAGAACGCCATGTAAACTACTTTACTTCATTACTAAACGCGTTAGTCATAGAAGTAGAAGTAGTCGTTGGCGTGACAACTTCATGAAGACACGATGATGGAGATCATGATGATGGAGATCATGGTGTCAAGCCGGTGACAAGATGATCATGGAGCCCCGAAGATGGAGATCAATGGAGCTTGATGATATTGGCCATATCATGTCACAACCATATAATTGCATGTGATGTTTATTATGTTTATGCATCTTGTTTACTTAGGACGACGGTAGTAAATAAGATGATCCCTTACAAAATTTCAAGAAGTGTTCTCCCCTAACTGTGCACCGTTGCTACAGTTCGTCGTTTCTAAGCACCACGTGATGATCGGGTGTGATGGATCCTTACGTTCACATACAACGGGTGTAAGACAGTTTTACACAGCGAAAACACTTAGGGTTAACTTGACGAGCCTAGCATGTGCAGACATGGCCTCGGAACACGGAGACCGAAAGGTCGAACACGAGTCGTATGGAAGATACGATCAACATAAAGATGTTCACCGACGATGACTAGTCCGTCTCACGTGATGATCGGACACGGGCTAGTCGACTCGGATCGTGTAACACTTAGATGACTAGAGGGATGTCTAATCTAAGTGGGAGTTCATAATTTTGATTAAGAACTTTATTATCATGAACTTAGTCTAAAACCTTTGCAAATATGTATTGTAGATCAATGGCCAACGCTCATGTCAACATGAACTTCAACGCGTTCCTAGAGAAAACCAAGCTGAAAGATGATGGCAGCAACTATACGGACTGGGTCCGAAACCTGAGGATCATCCTCATAGCTGCCAGGAAGCAATATGTCCTAGAAGGACCGCTAGGTGCCGCTCCCGTCCCAGAGAACCAAGACGTTATGAACGCTTGGCAAACTCGTGCTGATGATTACTCCCTCGTTCAGTGCGGCATGCTCTCAATGGTGAAAGCGAAGAGAAGGCAGGCAATAATGTTGCGGGACTCTCGTCCCATGGTATGCACATCACATCCTTGCCTCCATATATATTCCCTAATTATTCCAAATACATGTCACGATTTGCATCGAAACTTTATGCTCTATGAGATGATTATTTCACTACGTAGATGAAAATGATTTAGGGCACGCAGTTCTTGGGGCACAGAGATTGTGGGCCGCCGATCTGTGCTAAGATTCACAAATTTTTCTATGCATTTTAGAAATAGCTAAATTGAGAGTAACGCGAGATATTTCCATATGGTAGATAATGGGCACCATATGAAAAGGTGCATTTTCAGAGTCAACGGGTTGAGGGCCAGATTGAAGGTCAAGTGGAGCTCGGATAGTATACAACCAAATATTACAAAAATCTATTTGGGGGATCCTAAGGAGGGTCATGTCTCTGTAGATGAGTCCAGAACTGACAATTTACCCCAGATCTCAAATGTGGAAAATGAAACCCTCACCACGCCATCTCACAAAGTTAGGTGCGAGCGGACAATCTTCCAGATGGAGGACAATAAAACGATGGGTCCTTGGCGGTAGTCCCTTGAACCAAGAGAGTAGGAGGTAGAAGTGCTCATCGGAGATGCCCACCAACGTAGAAGGAATGACCATGTCAGGCGAAAACAAATCCACCCACATGGCTAGAACCCGTCCAACCTGACCCGACTAGAGGAGCCGCACCTGCAAGTAGAGGATCCAGGCGCGCCAGCCCTGGATCTGCCGCCATCACCTGCGGTTCGTCACCGTGCTATGTGCCGGGCGCCGGAGGGACGACACGCCATGATTCCCAGCCAGCACCATGCCCTAACCATTGACACCAGCCTATGTCGGTCTCCCTGTGCGTGAGGACGAGGGAGCCCCTCCGTCATCGGCATCGACCAGGATTTGCCTGGCCACACCCTCTAGCAGCGACGAGGGAGGAGGTGAGGGAATCGGCAGTAGCAATCTAGGCTTTCCCTCCCCATTGCCATGCAGGCGCAAGGGAGAGGGAGAGACATGTGGGGTCCTCGTTCAGTAGGTAGGCGGTCCTCCTCAATTGTCTTCACCTTGCTCTTTTTCTTTTATTCTGGTATGGCTAGATACGTATGGAAGTGATAGAGGAAAAGCTAACAAGCCACATCTTGTTGTATTGCGAGCTTCTGAGTAGGTGTTGCATTCTATATAACACATAAATAAAAATGTCTTTGACATTAATTCAATTCAATGTGAGATTTTGGCGCTGCCTAAACTAAGACATATGTTTGAAAAATGACTAAACATGCCAAGGTCCTTCATAATACCAAAGCAAAAACCTATGTTTGAATAGCTCCAGAGGCCATCTCATTACCATTCCACCAACAGCAGACAACAAATAGTTCCAGTACCATGCCTCCCAGTACAAACCCAACAAGTCGTTCCATCAAAGTTACTGCGGTTGCTGGACTATCTTTCACATGCCTGGCTGCTAATAGACGGTGTGTGCCTCCATGGTTACTCCCACATACTTTCGGGACACTTCTGGATGGTCTATCTTCTTTTATTTTGACAAATGAAAGGATAGGGGAAACCCCAATGGTAATTTATTTATTTTTTGCTTGCTATCCTGAAATGCGGCTTTCGGGATATAGTTGTACTCTGATACTAGAAACTCTGACCGGCATTGCATACCAGCTGCCAAACACTGTGATATGTTGCCACTTCATTTACAGTTGTTGCATTGCCCAAAATCTATGTGGTACTGTCGTGCCATAATACAAATCCAACTTAGGGAAATTGTTCTACTACATTTACTTCTGAATCTCAGCCTATACATCCAACGGAGTCAGCATGTGTTTCTGATCCCTCCCATACCAAGGGACAAGGTTCTAAACTTGAATCATATTCAGCTTGCTTTCTGCTCTTATATGGATGGGTATGAGAAGTGACAGGAAGAAAGCAATGCTTGATAGTAGCCTCTTATATCATGACTTCATGAGCCTTTTGGTAAGTGTTGCATGTTGTAACATGTAGAGAATATGGTCTGCAATGGTAATTTAATGCAAGATTCCTACTTCTCTATCTACTACTGAAGAAATAGCATAAGTTCTTGTGGGGAGTTTTATTTATTTATTGAGATGTTGTTCGCAGTATTTACTAGTCTTGCAGACACTGTGGCAATGGCATATAGTTGCACAAAAATTTATTTTAGGCCCTTCTCTCTGGCTACAACTTCTAGATGACAAAAGAACCTAGATCCCATAAGATACCAGCACATCACAGCTAGTTGTACCACAAGCCTCAGCATACATACTGATGCAACAAATACTAGATCTTGCAAATAATGGGGGGTGATTTTAACATCATTAGGAGGAAGAAAGAAAAAAACAATGATCATTTTGATGGACGATGGTCATTTATGTTCAATATGATCATTGAGAGCCTTAATCTTAGGGAGACAGAACTCACAGGTAGATAGTTTACCTGGGCAAACACTGTTCCTACTCCTACTTACGGGAAGCTAGACAGGGTGCTTGCGAGTGTGGAATGGGAACAGAAATACCCACTGGTATCGGTGCACGCGATGCAGAGGGCGATTTCCGACCACACGCCCTTGTTAGTTGACTCGGTTGAAGCAACTCATATTGGCAGTAAAAATATTTTCTCTTTCGAGCTCAGTTGGTTCGAAAAAGATAATTTTATAGAGATGGTGGCGAGAGAGTGGGCTTGACCTGTTGCAGGTAGATTCCACATGGAGCGCTAGCAGAATAAGATTAGACACCTGAGACAATTCTTGAGGGGTTGGGCCAGAAATGAGAGTGGAATATATAAACAAGAGAAGGAACGACTTATCTAGCTGATTCAGATGCTAGACCTGAGAGTGGAAACGAATCTGCTGGATGAGCCAGAGCAGGCAGTTAAGTCGGAGGCTGAGTTGAAATTGTGTGCTTTGCTTAAAGAAGAGAAATGAAATGGACCTTACGCGCTAAGGTCCCTAAGGTCGTCCAAGGGGATGAAAACACATAGTTTTTTCATATGATGGCAAATGGCAATCATAGGAGAAAGAAGATTATCTAGCTTGAGCAAGATGAGGAAACAGTTCTGCGTCACGAGAATCTGAAGCTATATATATCCAACTACTATAAGCAATTGTTTGGACCACCGATGGATAACGCGGTGACCCTAGATGAGCATGTAGTTGAGGATATTCTTCAGTTGCGGTCAGAGGAAAATGAGATTCTTTCTACACCTTTTACTGAGAAGGAGGATTTTGAGGCGATTCGCTCTAAGGAAACCGAATAATGCACCGGGACCGGATGGGTTTCTGGCAGAATTCTATAAAAAATGCTGGCATATCGTGAAAGATGATCTTATGCCTATGTTTCATGATCTTTTTAATGGGCATCTGCAACTGTTCCATTTAAATTTCACCACGGTTACACTTCTGCCTAAGATAGAGGAAGCAATTCGCATTGAGCAATTCAGGCCCATATGTCTCTTGAATGTGAGTTTCAAGATCTTTACGAAAGTGGCCACCAATAGGCTGACACTGGCCCGTACATGGTCGTTACTCACTCCTACGGCCTCCAGGGAGCAGCTAGCTACTGGGTGCAACCGGTGGGAGATGGTCGCATGAGTTATTTTCAATCGGTTTGGATGACAGTCGCATAATAGGATAGGTTTTGTTTCCTTTCGTCCATCCGGTTGTGGCTTTCAGTTGTTTACTTTTTTTCTATTGCTCCTTTTGTGAGTTGTACTTTGCATACCTGACTTTTTTTGTTGAACTTGATATAATAAAGTGGCCGCATGCATCTTTCCAATGCAGAGGCCGGGGGATGACCTCCATTTCAAAAAAAAAAGATCCTCTTACAGACGCTTGGCGGTCAAACAATGGCGTGTGTCCAAAACTCCAAACGGTTACTACCACATACAAAACCCTGTGTAGGCATTCAACCACAAAAGGGTCTATTCGTTCTCGATTCTTGTCATTCCTATCAGCAAGTTCTACACTTTGTCAATTCTGTACTCACTTGAGCTGTTTCTATAGAAGTGCATTTGAAAGATCTGGCGAA